>CAJQZP010000693.1:30820000-31472500 GCA_907164705.1 Parnassius apollo
CCTCCAAATTCGTGCAAAGTTAGGGCATTTTACGGTACGCTGGAAGGAATTATATAAGCTAATTTGTGTAGTTAAGCTAATATGCAACGCTCCTACATAATACCAGTGTGAAATGGCAGCTTAATGCTGTTGTATTTTGTATGGTGAATGAAGAAAACCGGAGAAACTTTTCCTGGAAACAAGGCATTCTATCCATTGATTTATTGTATAACTCAATGATTCTATCCTCAGTGACAACACATTTTGATTCTCAATCAATGATAAATGTAGATGTTTATGGCTCACAGATCTACTTACCATCAGGTGGACTGTAGACTTATTGTGACAACAAGTGTGACAACTCATATACAATTAAAAAAAAAACTATATCAATGTATGAAATATTTTTGAGTGCAGAGCAGACTGCATAACATCATGCAAATGCGTAACCAGGACATATTTCCATTCACACCTATTAAGATGAAGGCGGCTACTGAGGCGGAACGACACTCGATACGCTCGCCGATCGCGTCTGCATCCTATTACAAACATTCCAATAAGACATTTCACTAAAACAGCCGTCCTGCGCCCTTCTGTAACTAGAAATTAATGTTATGTATTTGCATGTGCAGCAATAAACGCAGTAGACCTACGCTGCACTAGTGTTAGCTAGGGCAGTACGAATAGATTATTTCGAACTATTCGTACTGCCAACGGCGTCTAAAAAGCTTGGCGTGCTCAGCAGAGCGGGTCAGTCAGTATTTCATGCCGGTACACCGTCTGCAATTTTATAAGCCGCAGGTTCGGCCTCACACGGACTACTGTTCTCATCTCTGGGCTGGGGCTCTCCAGTGCCAGCTCCTTCCACTTGACCGCAACCAGCGCAGAGCGGTTCGAATCGTCGATGACCAAGTGCTTTCCGTTCGGCTCGATTGACTGGCGCTGCGAAGAGATGTTGAATCTCTTTACATTTTTTTTCGCATCTACCACGAGGAGTGCTCTGAGAAATTGTTCGGATTAATCCCAGCCGCCAAATTCCGTGAACACACTATGCGGCAAATCTCCCGATACTATCCACACCATCTGGATGCTTGGCGGTCCACCACTGTACGTTTCACTAGGGGTCTTCACCAGGCGATTTTTCAGGACCGATGACCTAGGGACCTTCAAGAAAAGAGCTTACTCCTTTCTAAAAGGCCGGCAACGCACCTGCAATTCCCCTGGTGTTGTTCATGGGCGGCGGTAGTCACTTACCAGGTGACTTACTTATCAGGTGAACCTTATGCTTGTTTGCCCCCTCTCCTATAAAAAGGTGAACTTTTATATAAATACGCAGGAAGGTCTCAACTGTCGTGTATTGGCAATGAAATGAAGAATTCATTACCTACTCACATTTTGTCACGTAGGTGTTGTCTAGGCATCTTTAGGAATGCCAGAAGTATTTCAAGGCTTTCGACAGATATACAATAGGCCAGGGAACAGCATCAAAGATTCGAGCCGTTTGGTTCTGCGAGCGCCAATCAGTTTTTCAGAGGAACTATTTAATTAAATCCACCTTAACAAGATAGGGGCCCATGTTTAGAAGTATACTTCAATGGTATAGCTGATAAATAAGATACTTCGAATGATAGATTTTTTTATAGGTTAGGGTGACATACGACCATACGAGCACACAGTCCACCTGATGGTAAGTGGTTGCTGTGGCCCATAGACATCTATATCTAACCTCGATTACGAATCAAAATGCAGATGTGTTGTTACCCGTGAGGATTAAGATGGAATGCCTCGACTCCAGTAAAAAGGGTCTCCGGTTCTCTACACTCACCATACGAAACACAGCAGCAATATGCTACTATTTTATGCTGGTATTCTGTGAGAGCGTGGTCCTACCCCGGTCCGAGCCGACCCATTCGTGCTACAACTATACTACTAATATAACTGCAGCATGGCTCTACCACGTAAAAAGATTAGTTGATTTTTTTTCCTTTTTATATTTAATTAAAAAAAATAACTTTTATTTAATTACTTTATAAAAACACTTAGTAAGTCGATACGATCTTATCACATAATATATTATGTTCTATGTTGTAATATGTAGCTCTTGTATAATTACTATATTATATAGTACTATGTAGTAGAAGACTTACACAATACTCGTAAAATGCATTGTGTTAAATTGCTGAAGCTCACCGACACGCTGTTAAGATCGTGTATAGTATGATTCGTGGAAGAAGCGCGACACGGTTGGTATACGTGAATTGAATTAATAAAACTTTGAAAGCGCCACACGACGTTTGGCCCACCTATGACGTTAGAGGTAGAAGTAATATGCAAATGATACGAATGTTAGAAATTTAAATCCAGTTCAAGGCTAAAGAAATGAAGGACAATAATGATAATGTATATCCCTACATAAATTGTCAACGTAAAAGTTTTGAACTTTCTTCGTCAAAATAATACGTTTGTACACAAAATATTTTATAACATTGGTATATAGGGAGAACTTTAGAAATAGATTTTAAAAATACAGCCTACACACGTCCCACTGCTGGGCACAGGCCTCCTCTCATTTCTGAGAGAGTTTTAGAGCAAGGAAGTATTCATCGCGCTACCTCAATGCGTGTTGGCGAACTTCACACGTCTTCGTAATATTTTTTTTCTTATTGCTCTGACATGCAGGTTTTCTCACGATATTTTACTACACCGCCGAGCACGTGGTAATCAGAACTTATAATTGCAATTAACAATTTCATTGGTGCCGGCGGGGATTGAACCCGGTTTGCTCGCGTACTGTGAAATTTAAAGCGAGCGCTAAACATCTGAGCTACCACGGCTCAAGTGGATAGTATAGACATATATTTTAAATAACACTTAATGAAAGTGGTTTTAATACTGGTACGACCCTTAAAACCTGTCCTGTAAGTTGTTCAAACACATGTTCTGGTTGTTTGAACAACTTACTTCTTTTTAAGCCCGTATACAAATAGTTGTATAACTTCCCGCTAAGAAAATTGAATTTTTTCAAAAATAGGGATGTAATTATTTTTACCCCGTTTTCGAAAATTGTTTTCATCAAATCTTGACGTTTTGAGGTCACAGGAAGCCACCCTGACAACTTTTCGATGGTGTCTGTATGTATGTGTGTGTGTGGATGTGTGTAAAACTGTTATAACTTTTGAACGGCTTGACCGATTGAAATAAACTAAGCGGATTTCCAAAGCGTTTCATCAAACTTGGATTTCCTATCCTATCCTATATCCTAACTTTAACTAAATCGGACCGGTGGATTTTGAGAAAGCTCAAAAATAAAAATTTTGATTAACTGTTTTTTGGTATATTCCAAAAACTAATCAGCTTTTAACCTTGAAAAACCACGTCGATCGCCACCGGTCCGGTCAATATCAGTTGATTCGTTCGTGACATATCGTTAAAGAAAAATTTTGAAAAAATTGATTTTTTAAATTACTCCGATATTTCATATTCAACGTCATAATTTGGTGAAATTTGGAGTGCTTTGCATTTTATGTTAGCTGGAAGTTCCAGCGATGGCCTGCAGAGTCAACCAAATTTTTTAAATAGAATTAGGGTGACACCGAGGTAATTCGGAGTCCACCTGATTAAGGCCCGGTTTACATTTTGAGAAGTGACAAGTGCGTGTGACAACTGACAAGTGGCAAGTGAGAAGTGGCAAGTGGTATTTAATTCCCACTTGTCACTTGTCACTGCCTGTTCACACGCACTAAGCACTTGTCATTTGTCACTTGTCATTGTCACTCGCACTTGTCACTTCTCAAAATGTAAACCGGGCTTAAGTGTGGCCCATAGACATCTACATTTATACTCAAACAGAATCAAAATTCAGACGTGTTTTAATCACTCCTGAGGACTTAGATGGAATGCCTTGTTTCCAATTAAAAAGGTCTCCGCTTCGCACATCACTTCATCACACATACACTCACCATACGAAACTCAACAGCATTCAGCAGCTACTTTACTTTATTCTGTACGAGGGTGGTCCTTTTTCGGTCGAGCCGACCCATTCATGCTACAACCATAATATAGCTGCAGCGCGGCCCCACCACATGCAGTTACTGTAGCCAGTAAGAAGTACGTTGTAAAATTTGATTTATAAGTCATTTTATAAACTGCTTGTTAGCAATCACTTCATCAACGGCGATTAAAATAAATCGTGTTTTCATAATGTTATAGTGACTCATTTTATACAATCTTGTGATAGACCATTCATTTATTTATTCATTCGTGGCAGCCTATTACGATCCTATGCTGAACATAGGTCTCCCCTTAGAATGCCTAAAAGGGGGATATTTGCCATAGATGCCACGCTTATAGGACGGGTCGGCAGCCTCGGTTTTTTATTTTTTAGTTATTATTAGAAAGACGCTGATGCAAATCTCTAGGTTTTATTTCCCTTTGTCGCCTCTTACACGGTTTGATAGATATGCGTTGTTTATTTTATGGCACTGTTTTAAAAGCGCATGCATTGGTTTAAGTACGAATTATAGGTCATTGTTTATTATCACTGTATATTCGAGTAACTATTGAGTTACCCGACTTTTAATGGTTTTCGGTACTTGTGGGATAATATCTGTTATATTACCTTATCTACCTTTTTACCTACCTTTTTGTGTCCTCAGAAGTGATGAAGCATTTGCATTAAAATTTTCAATCGAGGACAAATGTACGTGTCTATGGGCCACACAGTTCATAACATTCACTTGCGATATGCAAATTCATGACGCAGGGCAAAATGCAATAAAAGGTGTTGTTTTTACATGTTTAAACATCTACATACGAAACAATTACAGGATCGCCCCCGTCACTATATCAGATTTGATAGATCACAAATTCTCACTAAAAAAACACCGATTCTTTCCAAGGACAATCGCGAGGCTATTAAAATAAACAAAAAACATCCTAATTTCACAGAGAAGATGACTGGACGCTACCATCTGCTTGGAATCCTATAATTAATAAAATTAAATCCCAATCCAAGCGTACAACTGCAAGACTTCAAGATATTATAAGTTCATACTGCGTAGATCTGAACAAAAATTAATAATTTTAATCTGTGGTAACCGCGGTTAACAATGACATCTGAACGTTAAACATTTCAGTACCCCCCCCCCTTGGTTATGGGTGCTGTAAAGTCTCGCGTTTACCTATTGTTCGGCATGACAATTAACCAGACGTTATAATTCGTGAATCCCAAGAGAAAGGTTAATACAGACAGAACTCGCTGCTTTCAGGATGTAACGCACTAAACGACGTGGTCACGATTTAGAAAGATGTAGTTTACAACTATTTATTAAATTGAGATGTGGTGAAATCTTGATGATAAAGCGCTACGTATCGCTGTTAATAAGACCACCCGCGCTGAGATATATTCCGAAGTTATTTGTCACTTAAATGAAACATTTACATAGTCGTATTGATCTGATAGCAATGATTGAATTAGATTCTTTATAACTATAATAAATCTCTTGTAAATAATATTAAAGCGAACAAAGAAAAAAATCGGGCGCTTAGTTTTTTCTAAATATTGTTAAGCGGTGATGAAATACGTTTGTGTCATGATTGATGAAATATACAACGATGTATGTAGTGCTTGTAGAAACTGGGATCGCTATTACAAATTAAGATACGCGTGCTCCATTCTAACTTCATATTTTATTGTATATATTTTTTACATAAAACATTGTGAAATAGAGTTTTGGACAAAAAAAGTTGTTTTTCCGTCCAATGTAACCTATTAAAAATTGACTCGGTTAAGGGTTCGTCATAAGTGTCTGTAAGTCAGAACAGTGTGGACCACCGTTATGCGCATGTTAACCGAAAAAAAAATATAAAGGATATCCACACACCCCATAAAAAACAAAGGTCTAAGGAGAAAACAAAAAGAACACTTACATACTCGTGCATAATATTGTTCTAAAGTGCATGACATTTTACAATATGACCGAACTTTTCTTTTTAAATTGAGCAAATAAACAAAAAAGTAAACTTTTATATGTGCGTAAAATATATGCTTAAACAATGTGGATAAAATGTATCTGACGGTTTACAATTACTTTAATTTTGCTTTTTATTACTGTACAGAACCTTCAATATTTTCTTACAACAGCCGTTCCAAATGACCGCACAATATTAAACTCATGATTTCCAGCTATTTAACAGCTAATTAATTAATGACCATGTAAATATTGCGACTCGAAGGCAACGCAGCCGACTGTACATTTCCTCTAACCAACATTGACAACTGTCGACGTCGTTCCAATTTAAATTATTGAAGATTATATTTCACCATTTTTTTAATATATCGCTAATATACTTTACTATATTATGTACATATTTTTTAATATATAACAAATCTATTAAATTTTCAATGTCATCATCATTACATCTCATCAAACAACGACTGGCATATAATACGAGTACGTCCAGGATTCACCTGCATTTTTTACTAAAGTAAATATTAAACCTCTCGTAAAGTAAATATTAAACTCGTATATCGCAAATGTTGCAATGTCTGAGAGACGTCGCTTCTGGTGGCTGAACAGACTGATGCAAGAGCGACATGTCTACCACAGGCCCGACAAGAGCAGTTTGCGTCAGCTGATATTGATCGTTTACCCTCATATTTAAATCAAACCACATTCTCTAAATCTTTTTCTATCAAAATCCACAGAACCACTTACCATCATCTCTCGATTTACCCTATCCTAAAAAAAAAAAAAAAAAAAAATTGATCCGCCTTGTGTCTGTCTCATGGGAGCAAGTACCGCGAACCAGGCATCATCGCAAAAATTACAACCCTCCATTACGTTTTAGTTTCGGTGGCCAATTTTAAAAGCGGCTGTGCCACTCTCAGTGTTCACTCTCTCTCTTTGCACTCTGTGCACACTCTCTTTAAAGTAAATCCTTTACTCCATTACACTATATTCGTAATAACTGTCTCTACTTTGTATTTTGATTTATATAATATTATCTACTCGTATTTTATCGGTTAACGGTTACACAACCTCTGCGACTGCACTTTTGCCATTTTAATGTTCTGTTCCGATGGGCTGTGTATAATTACATATTACATATAACTTTAAACTTTTTAGCAAAAGAGGGCACAAAATAGAAAATTTAATATGTTTGGTGATAAAGGATCATATCTCCGTTCTATTAATTCTTGTCTTTATACCTATTATATTTTAATAATGACTGATAATAACTTATTTATTTGCATCTTTATATATTTACAGTAGGTATTGCATTCACTGTCACTGTTCTTACGCAACAAATATTCACTTTGACAAAAATATTACTGTTTTGTTATTATTATTTTGCATTTCAATTTTTTTATATAATACATTTTTTTGCGAAAGTTGCCTAAAGCCACTTCAGCTTAGGAAAGGGTAAGCAGAAGTGTTAATGTGTCGGCCGTATAACTTGAAGAATAGATAGTAGATGCGGAAGAAGGATTTTCTTTATATATCATCCATTTATAGTAATATTAGTAAAATACAAATAGTCGATAGATATGATAAATTAAATCAATAAAAAAATTGGAAAATTAACACATAAATTCTATATATTGGAGCCTATATTATAAAAACTTTTCCTGGTAACGAAGCATTCCATATTTTTCCTTAGGGGTAACAATACATCTGTATTTTAATTCTTAATCGAGGTGAGAATCGATTTCCTGTATTTTATACGCCCTTCCTTGACCGCATCCAGCGCAGAGCGGCTCGAATCCTTGACGGCCGAGTCCTTTTCGACCGATCGGCTCGATTCACTGGCGCTGCGAATAGATGTTGTATCCCTTTGCATTTTCTTTCGCATCTATCACGGGGAGTGCTCTGAGAAATTGTTCGGATTAATCCCAGTCGCCGAATTTCATGAACGCACATCGCAGTAAATCACCCGATACCATCCATACCATCTGGATGCTTGGCGATCCACCACTATACGTTTTACTAAGAGTTTTATTCCGCGTACGACCTCTCTGTGGAATAGTTTACCACCGGTGATTTTTTCCGGATCGATACGACTTGCCACTGGACTTAGACCTGCAAGGAAAGAGCTTTTAAAAGGCCCGCAACGCACCTGCAATTCCCCCGGTGTTACAGTTGTTCATGAGCGGCGGTAGTCACTTATCATCAGGTGAGCCCCATGCTGGTTTGCCCGCTCTCCTTATAAAAAAAACGCAGTAGGTGGTGCACTCGTTTGTGAAACTCATTTCTATAAAAAATGCTAAAAAAAAACAAAATCGCGTAAAACGGCTATTTACAATATTACACTACTATTTATGGGCAGTCCTGACGAACATGTAACCAAGTCGATTTACGGTAGGTTGCTTAAGGCAAATAAAAATAACTTATTTCCTTGAATAAAACTGTGTCAAAATGTTTAAACTAATAAAATACATACAAAAATTAAAAAGGTGAAGTGGAGCACACGAATCTCAATTTATTTCTCCATTGGCCAATCTAGTTTTAAATACACTACATTTTTGTACATTCATCAATCACGGCACAGATCTATTTGATCGCTGCTAAACAATGCTTAGAAAAGACTAAGCGCTCGATTTATTTCTTTATCTAGTTTCATGGTACACTTAGTAAAACCAATAGATTATTAAAGGAACGTAAATCTTGTACTCATGCATCATTTACCCTGTTATAAGACAAAAAAAAAACAATTCCTTATAAACCTTGTTCATGCCTAGGGATGCCAGATCGGAAAACCAAAATATCTGGACAAAATTTGAAAATGTTGGGATTTTGGGACTTTTTTTCGAGAAAAATATATTTTGAAAATATAAATGTTAAATATAAAGTTTATTTTTTAAACATTTACCCTGTTATAAGAAAAGAAAAAAAAAACAATTCCTTATAAACCTTGTTTATGTCTAGGGATGCCAGCGGATAAAGAGAAAAATATATTTTGAAAATAAAAATGTTAAATATAAAGTTTATTTTTAAAATTAATAGGCTACAAAAATATTTAATATTGTTGACACATAAAAAATTTAAGTACACCTAACTTTTAGATTGCCACATGTATTTGACATTGGAATTTACTGAGTCCACCAATTTGGATCCTTTAGTGGTATTCAGAAAATATTTAAAATTCAAACAATTTACTTCAAAGTTCAGTCTAATTACTAACTCAGCCTTTATCAAATCGAAGACAGCTGTGACGTCAAGAGAGAAGGTGTTTGCCTGGAGATTTTGAGTTTTGTCGGGAGTCTGGAGATTATTTAAAACGGGAGAATCCAGACGAATCCCGATCATCTGGCAACCCTATTTACGCCATTTGCAAGTTAGATAACGATTGCTGTTTTATTTGCATTTACTGATTATTGCTATCCATTTATAGTAACATTACTGCTGGTCCATCACTAACGATTACGGCAACACCATATCGGCAAAAGAGCACCGGTATATTTTTTTGAAGTTGAAAATTTCTTTAGAATCGTTGTGATATGAAACTCGATGAAACGAAAAGGCGACGCTAAAAAAGAGACAAACATCTACGTCTATAGGATTGAGCCTGCGAGAGAATAAGATAGACTAATTAAAATTGAAATAGTAGTGTTTAGACACAGATTACCCCCTAAGTTCAGATTACCTAGCGTCTATTTACTTTGAAAGTCAACCAATTTTTGTTGGATGAAATGACTTTACTTATAAAATTTAGTAGATGGCGCTATAACACAGCTCCGCTCCGCACCGCTCGACACTAAATCTGCTCGGGGCAAACGGAGCAATAAGTCAAAGGCACCTCCCTGCTACGCTATTCGTGAATCTCTGCAACATCAAGGGACTTCGTTCAAGCCTTAACGCCGTCCACTACCATCTAAAACCGGCGAAGCCGGCCTTGCTCTTTCTAACCGAGACACAGGTGTTCTCTTCAGCTGATACTTCGTATCTCTCTTACACGGGGTACAAATTCGAACACTCCTTTGTGCCCCGGGCTGGAGTTTGCGCGTACGTCAGAGAGGACATCTGTTTTCGACGCCTCAGCAGCCTTGAAGATACGGAACGATCCATGGCTACCCGTAGGCAGCGACAACCATCCCCGCGTCTACAGATGGCTCTATAGATCCCATAGCAGTAATGCCGACACAGACCGACTCCTCGATCACGTCCAGATGGCTGTAGACTCTGTGCTATAACAGGTCCCATCCGCAGAGATCATGATACTTGGTGATTTCAACGCCCAACACGCTAAATGGCTTGGTTCTCGTGTAACCGATCATGCGGGTAGATCTGTTTATGACTTTGCATTGGCATATAGTCTCACACAGCTGCTTACCTCGCCTATGCAGATACCAGATGTGGAAAATCATGTACCTTCCCTGTTGTACCTTCTGCTTAACTCTCATCCGGACGGATATCAGGTCTCCGTTGATGCCCCTCTTGGCCCCTCGGACTATTGTCTGATCAGGAGTACGGTGCCAATCACGTTCCCATCGCGGTTGCGTACTGCAGGTTGCCGCCGTGTACGATATTAGATCAGCCGATTGGGAAGGGATGAGATCTTTTTTTGCATCCTACCCTTGGAGGCAAGTTTGCTTCTCGCCGGATGATCCCAGCGTTGTTACTGATTCCGCCGCTGATGTGGTAATACAGGGAATGGAACTTTTTATGTCTCGGGATGCAAATATCAGCGCTTTTAACAAAAAAATTAACTAGCCTCCAGAGCTCATGAAGCAAAGTCAGAGCACATCGGAAGAATTGGCGAGAAACTAGTTCGCCTTCCTTCGGGAACACGTGCATTCTGGTCTCTCGCCAAGGCTGTCCAAGGGAACTTCTGTCAGCCATCTCTCAAATCTCTGCACAGGGGGACGACTCACTGGCCCATGCTGCATAGGAGAAAGGCGGTCTGCTGGGCTCTCTCTTTGCGTAAACACACCGCCGACCATCCCGTGTTGTGAGTGCTCCATGTATGGTGTCCTGTTTATCCAACGCTCGTTGCGCAGATCACTCTTTTCCCTGGACGTCAACAAATCGAGTGGGCCTGATGACGTATTGGCACCGGTTTTAACGCGACTTTTTCGGTACTCCTACTCCCTAGGCGTAGTCCAGAAATGATGGAAGACAGCTTTCGGATCCCCAAAAAAGGTAACCGCTCTGATCCGTCAAACTATAGGCCTGTCGCCATCACATCCTTGTTCACTAAAATAATGTAGTCCATTACTAACACCCAGCTCATGTGGTACCTTGAGGATCACCAGCTGATTAGTGACCGCCAGTACGGTTTCCGTCGCGGTCGCTCAGCGGTGATCTTCTAGGTTACCTAATCATAAAAGGGCGGAGGCAGTAGAGTCCAAGGGGGAGGCGTTGGCCGTTAGTTTGGACATAGCGAAGGCCTTCGATCGGGTTTGGCACAATGCGCTTCTTACGAAGCTTTCTTCCTATGGGCTTACCGAGAAATTATGTAATTGAATCACCAGTTTTCTTGCTGATCGGAACATCAAGGTCGCAGTATACGGTGTATGCTCCGATTACAAGCCGATTAACGCTGGTGTTCCACAAGACTGCATGCTATCACCGACGCTGTTTCTTCTGCATATCAATGACATGTTGCAAACCGATAACATTTACTGCTATGCAGACGATAGAACTGGTGATTCTTTGTACACCGCGGTGCCAATATTTCTCGGGAAAACGTCGCTGAGTACCGGGTCAAACTTGTGTCTGAAGTCGAGACTTTGTTGTACAAAGTCTCGGACTGGGGGCGACTTAATCTAGTCCAGTTTAATCCCCAGAAGACAAAAGGTTGCGCGTTTACTACTAAAAAAAATCGGTTGGTCGTATCTCCTCAGTTTCAGGGCACTCCCCTTGTTGCCTCAGCCAGTATCGCAATCCTCGGTGTCAACATATCGAGTGACGTGCAGTTTCGTGGTCACTTGAAAGAGAAGGCCAAATTGGCCTCTAAAAGCTTGTCGTACTCGGCAGAGCTGGACAAGCTTTCATACCGGCTCACCGCCTGCAACTCCACTGTTCCCATCTCTGGGCCGGAGCTCCGCAGTACCAGCTCCTTCCGTTTGATCGCATCCAACGCAGAGCAGTTTGAATCGTTGGCGACCGAGCTCTTTCCGATCGGCTAGACTCACTGGCGCTGCGAAGAGATGTTGCCTCTCTTTGCGTATTTTATCGCATCTACTACGGGAAGTGCTCTAAGGAATTTTTCAGACTAATTCCAGCCGAACAATTTCACCATCGCACATCGCGACAAAACTCGCGATACCATCCATACCACCTGGATGACTGGCGGTCCACCACCGCGCGATTGAAAAGAAGTTTTCTTCCTCGCACAACTTCCTTGTTGAATCAACTATCACCATAGATTTTCCTGGACAGATACGACTTAGAGACCTTCAAGAAAAGAGCCTACTCATTTCTATAAGGCCGGCAACGCACCTGCCATTACCCTAGTGTTGCAGTTGTTCATGAGCAGCTCAGTCACTTTCCATCAGGTGAGCCGTATGCTCGTTTTCCCCCTCTCCTATAAAGAAAAAACAAAGAAATTTATACAAAAGAAAGATTCTTTGGATTTATTACACCAAATTTAGACACCAAGTGTCTAAATTTAACGATTGTAACATGTAAATCCTATAAAATTAAACGTTCATCTCATATTTTATGCCGCATTAGTGGTTGAAAAATATTCCATTTAAATAAAACATTTGCCGGTATATATTTTATATTTCATATTTCAATTCATTTGAAGGTTTCACTTCTAACGCGTGTGAACTGTGTAAAACAAAAGCTGCAGATGAGGTGAGTATTATTGTAACCCCTGAGATCTAAGATAAAGGGCCTCACAGTCTGTATCTATGTTGGCTTTCGTTTAAACTGAAACACGACAGTGGGTGCACTACTTACTGCTTGACGGTAGGAATAGGTAAGAGGGTACCATCAACTCAGACTGACTCCAAGACAGAAGAAGAGTCCACCGCTAAAAACTACTAGCAATTCGACTGCCGTATTTTAAAAACAAGTAAGCAATATTACATAATTTTACATGACTGCGATGAAAGAGGAATAAGGAAATCTTAGAATTATATTTTTTTTATATGATAAGGGTGACAAACGAGCACACAGTCCGCCTGATGGCAAGTGGATGTTGTGGCCTATAGACACCTACATCTGTCCTCGACTATCCATATTACCTGGAATGATGCAGATGCGTTGTAGGACTAAAAAGGAGTGCCTCATTTCCAGTAATAGGGGTCTCCGGTTCTCTACACCCACCATACGAAACACAGCAGCGTTAAGCTACTATTTTACGTTAATATTCTTTTAATATATTCATATTAAAGAATTTATGATTTTAAAATTTCTGATTATTTTTAAGGATTTTATGCAGATGTTTTGTCTTTCTATGGAGATGTACGATGTAGCTAATATTTTGAATAAAAACAATTTTATTGTCATTAAAAGGTTTTTGATATGGGACATCCGGGCAACCCAAAAATAAAAAAAACATACGTTGCTCTCCTGCGCCAACGATTCTTTACGAGAATTAAAATTATTTATTATTAATACAAATATATATTTAAAACTTAATCTACAAATCTATAAGTACTTTCTTAATATGATCGCCCCGTGATGCAATATATACTGCTTGCAGTTCGTCGATAAGTTCTAAAAAGGAACCTTAAAACCTTAATACGGTTGGTGTTGTTGATCGAAGCTTAAAACAGTAGTGTAATGCAATATAATTACATGTTAATGCAATTTACGTTTTTCTAAAGATCATGTTAGTTTTTTGTTACGTTAGTTGTACTGGCCGACTGGCCATCGCGGGTATAATTCAGTCTGGAGGACTTTATTATTCTGGCTCTACGATAATGGTGTCTATCCAAACGGATTACTAGAGCCACCACATTTTGTTTTTCACAAAAATTATAAAAAAAGTCCAATGAATCTTGAATAAGCCATCTTAAATAAAATGCAGCACGAGCCAACGATTTGTTGCAGAAAATATAATAAATCAATTACAATCGTTCATAACAAGCAACTGGTGACCGAAACCAGAACGTTCACTTTTCCCTGAGTTCGTGACGCAACCATTGCTCCTACATATATGCACAAGATTGAATATAAAGGTAACAACACAGTGGTAAGCTTTGAATATTATTATAATTTACAAAAAAACAATTAAATATGGGATATAAACAAGTAAAGGTAGACTAAGCAAAGGGAAATGTTAGCATATAATGTAAATAGCAGAAAAAACATTAAAACAATCCGAGATCGAAAATATTCTCCATATTGGTGTTTCTAAGAAACTAAAATATTGGAATTGACTGTAAGATTGCTATTACCCCCGAAAATTTTCGAAAAAATGCACTGTCCCCCGCGACTTCGCGCGCGTTTAATTAATTTTTTTGGGCGGAATCCTAATTAAAAAAATTAAAGTAGCCTAAGTTACGCCTTTATAACATTGGCTATATGCCAGTGATAATGAAGACCCGTCAAAATCAGACCAGACATATCGGAGATTAGCCGGAACAAACAGACAAACAGACATCAAAATTTTTAATAATTGTGTTTCTATTATAAGTACAGTATATACAATTAAAAAGATGTTATTTTGACATTACAAACAGACACTTCAATTTTATTTATTGAAGAAAATGCAAAAAGAAATAAACATATTTTTACAATTTAGTATATTCTAGAAATTATGACTGTAATATATTTACAAGTAAACATAATGTGTATTATTATTAGTATTATTTTATTGTTTTATCTAAGTATTACCGTGGAAAATATGCGAACTAAAACGAAGGGAATGGATTTGCCAGCAAATTTCAAATTTTGCGATTACTATAGCGCCATGGTTTAGGGACTTCTTTCGTGATAAATGCCAAACAAATTTAAGCCCGAGATTTTTAATAAAACACGTTTTATAATAAGACCGTAGGTTTTTAGCCACCTTTTGTCTTACTTCTTATTTCGACATTCTTTTTTTTATCAAATTTGCCGTGTAGTGGTGGCCTAAGATAACCTACTACCTCTTATCATCCCGTGTGTAACGTGAGAGGCGAAGAGGAAAACGTTTCAACAGGAAAGAAAAATTCTTTCTTGTTTCAACGGGAAATTAAACTACGGTTGCCAAACAGTCCGCCAAGCTTGGTAACGATGGCAAATAACTCCCTAAGAGGCAATCTATGGCGGAGGCCTAGTGCAGCAGTGAGATTTTAATAAGCTCTAATTAATTAATATATGAATAAATCTGTAACTGCCGTGCAGTGGCGGCGTCGTATAATCCGCCAACCTATTTCGTCTATTTTGTAACAGCCGATGTGCCAGAAAGTGGATTTAGGCGGTATAACCATCTTGTTAACGCCAGGCGTAAAATGCTGAAATCTGCAAAATGGAGCAGCAAGGGTATGAGACGCCTGGATTTGCGATCCGAAATTCGCCTATTAAGCAGGAACCATTATTAGGAGCTGTTCCTAATAGTTAAGGCAAATCATCCCTACAGGTAAGGACCACGCTCTGAGAGAATACCAGCGTGAAATAGCAGCTTAATGCTGATGTGCTTAGTATGGTAAGTATGGATAAGCGGTGATCCTTTTTACTGGAAACGAGACATTTCACCTTAGTCCTCAGGGTTGACAATGCGTTTTAGTTCCTAATTGAGAGTAGATGCAGATGTCTATGGGTCACAGCTTCCACTTCTCATCAGGTCAACTATGTGTTCTTTTACCACCGGTATTCTATAAAATGAATTATTTATTCTATAACAACTGGAGAGGCCTATGCCCAGCAGTGAACTATTATATACTATATTACGTGTTGTGAAGACGCCGCATTATAATATTTTTTATATAAGATTAAACACAATAGAAGTAATAAACAAAAAGGACATTTCAAGCGAAAACATCGCTTCATAGTAGTGGAACGAGACCCTTACCTAGTAAGTATTGGTTGCTCCATTTCACATGAGTGCTCGCTAAAGTGATAAATATAGTGTGCACGAACTAGCACCGAAGCCAGTCAGTTTATATAATTTTCTTATTAAGTGTAAATGAAATATATACAAGCGTTATTTGCTTTTAATTTTTGATATGTCGTCATTAGGTATATTTAACAAAATGTTGATATACAAACATCAAAAAAAGTTTGTGATCACTAGCAAACGCTGATATATTTTTAAAATTTAACTTTATCAAGAAAAAGTGTTTACGATTACGATTATATTGTTTGACATTAAAAAATAAAACTTTCTTTTAATTTTTAATAACAAAAATTGAGTAATTCAATCCTAATGTAAATGTAACAGATATTTGATGAAAAGAAAAATATTGATTAGCTAAACTTACACAATAATTTAATATTATAAGGTTTTTATTTAATACAATATAACCCCCCTGGCTCGAACACATGCGGAGATCCTCCAGAGCATGCTGAGGATCAAGTTATCTAGCATTTTTGTGGTAACGTGTCCCATTCTTGAATAGCGGCTTCCCTGATCTCTGGCAGTGCCTGGAAATGTGGCTAATGGTTTGAAACAGCTCTCTCAAAAGCATCCCACGCGTACTCTATTGGGTTTAAGTCAGGCGAACCAGCAGGCCAGTTTAACCTTGCGATGTCGTATTCTCGGAGAGCAGCATTGACCGTTGAGCTCAGTGTGCGGGCGCATTATCATCGACCAGTACGAATTGGTGCCCATGATTTACTTGGAATGGTTTTCTACCACCGTCACCGCGACACCGATTTCCCGCCCTGCTGAACGGTCGGTCGGCTCGTCGGTTATCTGGATGAGTACTGATTCGCGATTCGTTAACGAAGAAACAGTTTTGCCAAATATTTTCCTCCGCAATTTTTTTTATATTTCCGGAGCCTAGCCAACTGCAATTTCAGTTGCTGACATTGCCATAAGTGCTAACTTCAAGTCCAAAGGTGGCCCGCACTCCTGCTTTGGTTGTAGTGACGTTGATTGTTGGTCACGGATTGCCAGAAATCTGATATAGCGCTTCTGACCAGCAGTCAAACCAGTTGGGCGACCACTTCGGGTTAGGTCAGCTAAATTATCATGCCGTGGTACTTCTGTAACGTGACTACGACATAGAATTGGGATCCAGCAAATTTGCATGCTATTTCTCTCGTAAAATATCCTTCTTCCCTTAAAGTTACAATTCTTGCTCGTAAAAGTTCTGATAATCTTTTTGTTGTAAAGTTTTATTCGTCAGGAGTAAAAAGGCATCTGCATTTTGATTCTTAGTCAGGGATAGACGTTTATGGACCACAGCATCCACTTACCATCAGGTAGACTGTATGCTCGTTTGTAGCCCTTATTCTATAAAAAAATCTGTCTTACCGTGTAACTTATTTAGATTGCCATAATATATAAAAGAATTGATTTTTTTTATAAAACAACTGAAAATTTAATTTATTTACGTGGGTCAACTTTGTTTTTTTTTAACATTCGTCTTGGTATATTATATAAATCCTATCCTATAATGTCGCATAAACTCAAAAACCGCTCAACTGATGTCGATGAAGTTTTTTGTGTGTATTTGAATGAGTCTCTGGATGGATTCACAATTTGACCCGCGAGTTGGCGTTGTCGTCGAAATCCAGAAATCGCCCGCGAAGCCGGGGCGTATTTACTAAAGTAGTATCTAGTATTAAAATTAAAATAAAAAGTGTACGGTCATTTGCTTGTTAGTGTGATCGAGAATGATAGTTGACCCATTTGAAACTGTGCGTACCTACCTGTATTTTAATCCGCGGTGTCTGGTACTAATGAGAACAATGGCCGGTGGATTATAGGTAATGATTTCGAAGTAAGTATTAGCTCCGTTTCAACCTGTTTCTGTTGAAGCGAATGACATGATTCGATTATTTAGAACAACTTATGCTTGCGACTTCTATTTTACAATTTTGGTATAATTACAACCACGGTATTCGAAACGTTCGTAGCTATTAAATTATACTATCTTAACGCTCATTTTTCTATAAATTTAAAATTTAAAATCGTTAATGCCACACAGCCTTTTCAATCCAATTCTAATAATGAGCCATAAGCAGTCAATAAAATGACCAATGTTAAAGATACTGGCAGCAAAACATTTGAAGAATTGTTTTTTAACAGATTTATTGCTGTCGCGTTATGTAATTATGTCCACGACCGAGCTAGACAATCGACAGAGACCACTGCAGAATTCATAATACCTATGAAAAGTTGACGAAATCAACGTCTTGTAATCACCCATTTCCTTCTTTAAAACTGCATTTTTAGGTACATTTTGGATTGCGACATTGACTGTATGTTTTTCTTTTATATTTTATGTTCATTTTTGTTTGCTAGTTGTATAAAAACGATAAAAAATGTAAAGCTTTCATCACTCTCGCAGCAAAAATCGAGCAATTATTCTGAATCGGGCCTTAGCACACGTCCACTTGACTTCGTGTTTTGAATAGTTGGTTTGCTAGCCAATACCCATACTGTGTTGTTGTCACATGGTTCCTCGAGGAACCAAGCTTAGTTTTTATTTATTTTAATTTGCCAAATGTTATCTTTTATATTCAAATACTTTACTTTTATTCTGAAGGTCGTAAATTGTTTGTATTAGCATATGTGTCTATGTGTCTAAGTGCGTGCGTGCGTGCATGCGTGCGTGCGTGCGTGCATGCGTGCGTGCGTGCGTCGCGTGCGTGCGTGCGTGTAGCGTGTGCGTGTGTGTGTGTGTGTGTGTGTGCGTGCGTGCGTGTGTGTGTGTGTGTGTGTGTGTGTGTGTGTGTGTGTGTGCGTATGTGTGTGTAGTGGCGGGCTAAAAAAGGAAGGACCACGCTCTCACAGAATACCAGCTTAAAATAGTAGCTTAGATGCTGTTGTGTATGGTGAGTGTAGAGAACCGGAGACCCTTTTTACTGGAAACAAGGTATTCCGTCTTAGTCCTCACGGGTGACAACGCATCTGCATTTTGATTTGTAATCGAGGATAAATGTATGGACCGCAGCAATCACTTACCATCAGGTGGAGTGTGTGCCCGTTTGTCATCCTATCTTATAAAAAAAATAATTACGGACATAAAAGAAAGCAAAAATCATGACAGTAATAAAGATAAAACATAATTAAATAAAAATTAAGAGGAAGTAAAATTAAATTGCTTAGATTTAATAACATTGATTTAACCCAACAATTAAGGAAAAACCTATATACTCTATCCCTATAGGCCTTTGCTCATTTCTTACCAGGTTTTTGGCGCAGGAAAGAGTCTCATTTCCTCAATATACAGTATTGTAAGGTATAGAGGTCCATATAATTACAAGCTGTAAGGCATCTTAGTCCTCATAGAAGACAAATGTTCTTTGTTTGAGATTGCACTGAAGTAGTAACTTACCATCAGGTGAGCTGCAAAATCGTTTGTCACTGATTTCTAAAAAAAGACCTGCAGAATTCATAATCAATCAATTAAATTTGATAAGTACTTAAATGTTAAATTAATCATTGAACTGATCGAACTTGGTTAGCTTGCATGCTATGAAATTTATCCTAGGCTAAACCCTTGAGCAATAACGTTGTGATTATAATCCACAATTTACGATCCACTTCTTCTCATTAGATCATTAGCTCGTAAACAATACTTCGCTGCACGTCCACTCCTGTATTAGAAAGATTTTATACTCGCACCACCAGATCTTACCACTCCGGAATGGGTATTTTACATTTCGTATACATTCGCGATAATTTTACCGTCATAAATCGAAAGCCACAAGCTCATTCGGGCCATAATAAGTCGCTTCGTACGACTGCCGCGAGATGAAATGGCTGAAGTACACTTTATAACTCTCCTTGCATTTTCTGCAGCAATTATTTTAGTTTTATATTAAAAATTATAACTTTCTTTAAATAAAAATATAGTCCCCGTAATACTCATATTATTATTAAATGAAATATGTATGGCCTAACTAAAATTACTGTGCTTTTCTCATTAAAATCTAACCTACCTATTTGTGTTTTTCAATAGTTTGCGAAATATCAAAATGCTTCCTGCTTAAACTTATACCACAATTTAAACTTAAAATTAAAATCGTGATGAAAAAGTCAAGTATAAAACACCACGTCTGTTTTTATAACAGAGCTAGTGTTGCACTAGTTTATAAGTACAGCAATGTAGGTCGATTTTACCGTAGGTATGGTCTAATAGAAAGATTTAATCTTGAGGCGACTGTCTAGCGGCAGTCTAGTCGATGCGAAGTCAATGGCAGGCCCACTTTCTCAGGCTGTCTTGTAACTTTTTTGGCCGTTACAATAACTGGACGATGGTAATTGTAATCGTAAGAAACGGACACTTCCATTATATCGAATACGATTATTTATCTTCGCGGAATCGATTTCGTTGGCAGTCGAAACAACAACGTATTTCCGCATTTTTTTTGGCATTTGTTGTTTTTTGTTCCTAATTTAATTTTATGAATAAACTTTTTTGTTGATACGATATCTTTTTAAACTGTACAACAACTGTACACAGTAAAATATATCTACGGCAGTTGTAATTTATAATCTACACAAGGAAATAAAATTGAAGTGTCTGTTTGTAATGTCAAAATAACAGCTTTTAAATAAATCCATATGTACCATACGGTACTTATAACAAAAAAATATTTTATTATTAATTAAAAATGTTCTTGTCTGTCTGTCTGTCTGTCTGTTCTGGCTAAAGCTAGGTCAATTTTGACGGGACTTTCACGGGAAGATGGTTAATGTTATAAGGAGTAACTTAGGATGCTTTTATTATGAAAAAAAAATTAGGGTTCCGTGCAATAAAATTTTAGAATTTTTGTGTAAATTTTTCTCTATTATCTACATATTATGTATTAATAGATTTTTTTAATTAAAATACACAATTCATCATCATCATCATCATCATCATCATTACAGTCAACCACAAGTCTACTGCTGAATATATCCCAGGAAAGCCACAATGCACGGTACTGAGCCACCTGTATCCATCGACTTCCTGCATCTCTTACCAGGGGCCGGCCTTCAGTTCGCTCATAAGTACGAGGCTTCCACTCAAGAATCTTTCTTCCTCACTGGTTGTCAGTTCTTCGAGTTATATGGCCCATTACCACTTAGTATAAGTATTGGTAGGGAATCAGCTGCTGTAAAAGTTCCATAACTTATATTTTTAGAAATGACGTACATTTTTTATATTATACCAGCTGTTCCCCGCGACTTTGGTTCTGTGTAATTTAAGGATTACATGAGTTTTAATTTTTCTTGCGCGGAACCCTTACTCTTTTTCTAAAATAAAAGTACCCTAAGTGACTCCTTATAAAACCAGTTGTAATAGCAACTGTACCAGGAGATGGACAGCAGCATCTTCTTAATACAATTCGTAATATTAAAAAAACTGCGGTTGCCAACCCACCTGTTAAGCGTGGCAACTATGGCAAGAATCCGCCATGAGGTAATCTTTGGGGGAGGCACATGTTCAGTAGTGGACTACAAGAGACTGTGACGGAAGGATGAGAATTTTGAATTTTTGATAAGAGAAAAAAATGATTTTTTTTAAATGTACCCATACATGTTCATAATGCTCGCATATCGAATTAACATGTTGGTTAATTCGATATGCGAGATATTCATAAAAATCTTCATCTTCAATTTTAAATTCAATGTCCCAAATGACTAACTACTTTTTTAAATTGATACTAATTTCTTAAGTATGAATATATCATTTCGTCAGATGGACAAACAGCCTGTTAACCTACTACCTATTAAAATAAAAAGAAATGGCAACTGATGTATACACATACATAAAAAAACAACTTAATGTTGATAAATTATTTAGTCTTGGTTGTTGACAAGCCGTCAAAAACTTATCGTCCAAGCTACAGTTAAACGTAAGTAAATTATCTTTGTAATATTAAATGAATATACGATAAATATTTTGACGGGACGAATAAATTAGTTTTGAATAAATTGATTATTTTGTTTGGGAAAAAATTACAAACTTTTATTTGAATGTTTGATTTGAATTTAGAAGTTATTGTAATGGAATTGATTTTAAATGTGCAAATTAAAAAAAATCTAAGTTTTTAGTTACCTGCTATTCTAAATGTTTGTTTAGGTATGTTAGTTGCTATTTTAGTTCGCATACCTCGGGAGCAAATTATAGCCATATCTAACCAATTTTGTTCAACGCATAATTACATAATGAACACAGTTAGGGTTTTTTTTTTATAATTAAACACTACATACATTACATTTACAATTATACAGCACCGTTTTTATAAAACAACTGCAAAATGAGAGGTTGCTAGTTCGGACAAACCGAACCACATACGCCAATCAAATAATTTAGATTTGATTGAAATCACTACTTTAGAAAAGTTTCGGCGAGCGTGTACGCGTAGGGATGCTTACTGTTAAAATTGTAGCTGCGGTATAATATTTTTATTATTTACATTTTGCCAGTATATGATTGTATCTTTATTCTTTATTTTGTACAAGCAATTATTCATGTCTAACAAGGCCGGTGTTACTGCGCTGCGACCAGTATGATTTATAGTGATTGCTGCTTTAGCGATATTTCGTCTAAGCCCAACACTATGCATTGCAAGGTTTGCTTATCTGTGAGGTCTACTTTTATCTTTTTTTGGGCTTCGTAAGCAATTAAAAAAAATAAAACAATCAGATGGATGCTACGTTTACGTACGTTTCCTCCGCTAAAGAACAGAATCAGCATACAGCGAACAGTATTATTTGCTGTGTATAGAACCCTTATTATATTATATTTTAATATATAATAGGTAATTTACCTTCTTTCTTGTTCATTAGTCTGTACTCCGGTAGGTATTGCTGCACTGCTTAAAAATTCTGTTATAGGAAATACTTAACCTAATCGCTGCGCTAGTGGTGTGTTTGTACCAGTTCTATCTCATGAGCCAGAACTTGTACAGACACAAAACCTCAAACCAGCCCTCATCGGCTGACGGTGTGTCAACGGATATTTAAAAAAAAAGTTTTGGCATGCTCTAATCACGAATCCGTTTTTGCGTAGGATGCGCGGTTCCGGAGATGTGCAGATCAACTAGCTAATAACTAATTGATATCCGGTGAGCCTGCACCCTCATTAGCGGAGTATTTTAAGTCTATCCCATAGTTACATGAGTAGTTGGATGAAACAAGTGATAGTCGCGGTCATGGCCCAAAGACTCAGCGCTGCCTAGTCAGTGACATGCTTTCCCAGGCCCTAGGATGTAAAATCGCCGACATCCAAACCAAACCCAACAACTGATTTTGACCCAATCCGGTATATGAACCTACGACCTCATATGACTTAGGTCGATGTAGTTGAAAAGACATGAAGAAGCAAGCAGGTCTGTTTTAATAAGGATGAGATATCCATCCTTGATGTGTAAACACATCATAAGCAATGTCAATTCCATTGCTCGACAAAGTACAATGAAGTTAAACTTAGAAATGTAAGCAATGAAGTTTCCTAGCGCCGGTTATGAAATTTGGGTTTAGCGTTTACGAATGGATTTTCCACTATCAGCCGTTTGACAGAGTCTCGTCAATCCATAAGCATGATGTACTACGTGACTTTGGCATTTAGAAAAACACCACATATTCTTCTTACACTCTGTATGACATAATTTTGTAGTTGTATAACGGCTACAACGTGATATTCCATACTCTTTAATGTAGGTCACCTTAACCGGGCTTCTACTTTCTATACTACGAGTATGTATCATTGAAAAACACTGATCGTCTTCAGTTATTGGGAGTTGACATTTGTTTGAATATAAACTTTTGGTGGTTCATTAATCCAAGGTGGCCGTTTATTCACGTCACTAGCGTATGTGAATGCACAGGTATATGACGGGATGCACGTCCTTTGCCAAAGCAGTATTGGTGAGCCAGAGGAGATGCTCGAGGCAATTAAGTGGAAGCGGAAGGAACGACATAACGCTCTACAGATGTAGCGAGTCCGCTTCGCAAGGGTCGATCTATTTCCAAATTAATCTACCTTTTTTTTAAATAAAGTCACAAGTGAGGAGTGGGAGTCTACCGACATTTCGACTTTTTAATTCCTTCAAGATTTTGTATTTGGGTGGTAGCCTCACCTACCGACTTACACAGATAATCACCGAACATTTTATTTATAGCAGAGGGGGCAAACGAGAATGCGGCTCACCTGATGGTAAGTGACTACCGAATAACTGCAACACCAGGGGAATTGCAGGTGCATGCATAGCATGTGCAAGAACATGGGTGATTCAGTGATTTTATTTGTGTAAGATCAGATGCGAAGCGGCAGCGAACTGGTGTATGATGAAACAGAGCGGCAGATCTTGATGAGCCGTACCGGAAGGGACCTCTTTCTGCCAGCGGTCGTATCGGCGATGCTGAGCGGAGACACTTTTTAGAAAAGCTTGCCTATTATTACTAGTGATTTCCAATCATAAACGGGGCCTTTGGGGTCGTAGTTAAGACTGGTACTGCAAAATGCCACCCAAACAGCTTTGAACTCAGTTGAGGGGCGTGTTAAGAGGCTTATTGAACTTGATTTAGGTAAAAATCTAGTCAGTCAAGATTTAAGATAAAATATTTAGTGGCGATATTTGACCCAAGTAATTTCTCCATAAAATTTTATCGTCTATATTCATTTTTAGATGTGACTTTTACTACAGATAATGATTGCTTTACTTTAATGGTATCGATAATGAAAACTATGAAATCTTTTGATCTGAATGTTTAATAAAAAGTAATTTAATCTCTTACTATATTATGCTAGGCATAGACTAATTGCTAATGGCCGCTTAGAAATGGTCTCGAATTTACCGTTAATTCAAACTTCCCTTGTTCTGAATACACATAATGAAACTAGTTTCTGTAATAGACTTGTATTAGGTCGATTGCTATTAGGCGCCAAGCTAACTAACCACTTACTAGATTTATTGGATAACTAAAAAAAAGTCGATAATTTTTTCGTGTACCCCTTTGATGTTTGCATAGCTTATTGTTATTTCCACCCTGTTTTGGTGGGGGGGGGATGTTATCAAAAAGTTACCTGTAAGTTAAATGTAACGTAAACAACGCAAAAATCTCAGGGGGTGCATAGAGGTTTGGTAGCCTTTCGGTGAGTCCGTATAGCGAGCAGTGGGGTGGGTAGTTTATTTTCTAAAGTAAAACCTTTCACTATAATATTTTGCAAGCACCGCCATTTGTCGGCAGAAATAGATAAAAGCGTAATACCTACCCAAATTATGTTCCATGTAGAGAAAATTCCACCTAAAATATTGTACATACTCGTATATACAAACATACGAGTAGTACAGTATATCAACAAAAAAGTAGCAGTAGTAGACATACTCGTATTTTATGACTTCTCAAAGGCATTTGACTGTGTTAACCATATTATTTTAATAGACAATTGTGAAAGATATAAGGGATTCGCGAGCCTGCGTTTAATAGATTAAAATCATGTTTGGAAAATCAGCAACAATGTCTTGAAGTGACACGTATTTTAAAAGCATAGAGCACGTCATTTAGATCTTCTTTTACCCATAATAAAAGTGGCGTGCCCCAGAGCAGTGTACTGGGTCCACTGTTATTTCTATTATGCATAATGACTTACCGATTATTCTATATTTTTTGCCGACGACATTTCGATCGTCATACCAAAAATAAATAAAGAAGTTACCGTAAGTGATTACGAAATAACGTTAAATTCTTCTGTAGTATCCATAATGACCTGTCTAGAAACCAATAATCTGCATAAGAATGTCTCAAAAATAAAATTCATTACGTTTTTGAATTACAACTGAAAAACTAAATATTTCATATAAAAAGAAAATTTGGAAGCGGTTGCTGAAATTTTCAGCCCTATATGTTGATCACCATTGTAAATGAAAGTCGCATGTGAAAAATGTCTGCACCAAATTAAACAAATTTGTATATGCACTGCGTAGGTTACAGTGCGTCGCTGGGAAAAGGGCTGCGCTAACTGCATATTACGGATTCATCGAATCTGTGTTGAGATTAATGTCTGTTGGTATGGGGAAACTTAACTGACATAAACAAAACATAATGATTTCTTAAATTTACGCAAACACTACACATTGAATAAAACTATTATTTACGGATTTTATCGCGTTTAATTACTTTAATTTATTTTTATTATTATCCCGACGTTTCGGGTGCTTTACAGCGCCCATGGTCACGGGGGGGACTGAGATGTTTGACGTCCCAATGTCACAGTTAGTCCGGCTACCTTCAGTTTTTTAATATTAATTTTTGGTCCGATTTATAAGCTCGATAAGCTCGTTTTGCGTAAATCGGACCAAAAATTAATATTAAAAAACTGAAGGTAGCCGGACTAACTATGACATTGGGACGTCAAACATCTCAGTCCCCCCCGTGACCATGGGCGCTGTAAAGCACCCGAAACGTCGGGATAATAATAAAAATAAATTAAAGTAATTAAACGCGATAAAATATGTAAATAATAGTTTTATTCAATAAACAAAACATTTATCAGTCAAAAGAAATGTAATACGAGCTCAAGTAACGTCGATTCCCTAGATTTATGTACAAAGATTTTATTAAGATACCTAAAGCGGTTAGAGAGTTACCAACAATGAGAATGAAAACTCTCCTAAAAATGAATTGTAATTTTTTATTTAATTTAATTTTGACGTGATAAGTCACTCATATTTTTTTTATTTGACTCTTTGAACGGGTTGCCATTTATTAGAGTGGTGTGACGATTTATTTTTTTACGACTTGATCAAAAAAATGTATAAATTTTCATGTATAAAAATTTCCCTCAATAAATTCTTCTAATCGTGCTAAAAACCGCAAAATCCATGGAGTGGTTTCAAAGTTTTGAGAGATATATATTATATTTAGACTCAGATAAGCGATGTCGTTTCATGCTACGTGGTCAAAACAAAACGAACAAACACAATAATTATATTTAAAAACTATTGTCTATTTTAGAATTTTAAAGACGTGTAACACAATCTTGATATTTATATTCACGCTGTCAACGGGCAAAACAGCGCTCAAACGACACTGTTCACACGTAGTTCTTTTAGATTTCCTGTGTCACGCAATAATTGAGAAAAAAAATGCAAAACATTGTGTAATTACTGTATTCAATATATTTTTTATCGGTATTAGCTATAAAGTTGTTCTATGATGCTTGGTATGATCGTAAAAAAACAAATTTCGCATATCAAAACAGCGCTTAAAGGCAACTAGCACTATAGTTTTTGCAACCATTCAGAATAATTACAAAGCGTTGTTTCGGGTACGCTGACCTACGTCGAGGCTTATTTTTTCGGCCAATAGGTCAGATATCTCCAAATGCGTACTAATTTACTCGAATCTGGTACAGTTAAATGTGCCCTAGACATATTATGGTCGATGCAAAAATAAATTGAGCATGCCAATTTGATTTTAAAATACATTTTCCTATGACTCAATTACAATTACAAAAATTCATTTTTCATTTGCAGAATAATAACAAATACCAAATAAATAAGATCAAAACACACTTTCGCGTTATAAAATTAATATATTATGTATATCAAAATGCTTGTGATTTATAATATTGTTCCCTATTTTTGACTACTATTCGATATGCCGAATGGGCCAAAGTTTAGAGTAAAAATGCCAACTTGGACCCCAAATGCTAGCCTCACCTGCATGTAATACATCCTCCTGACTAATGATCGAGGTCTTCTGACCAAATGATGGCAAAAAATATCCAAACGGTGATCCAAGTTTTCGTAGACAAGATAGGAAGTATTTTACCATGCAGCCTGTCCAGAGTGCTCAGTATAGACAAATCTTCCAAGCACTCCTCGCCAGCTAACGCATTCATGGAAATCTAACCCGCAACAAACATAAAAATTACTGTTAATGATGTGAAGCGGTAGCTGCCTCTTCCTTCATTCTTTCTTTTTTCTTATTGAAGAAAAATCTCCGCTTTCGGATTTTCTGTTGTGTCGTGTAGGCGTTATATATACATAAATGGAATATGGGAAAAAATCCAGACCCTGAACAATTATTTGTAGGCCATTAAACACTTGTTTCGTGAGTGATTCGAAACTTTATCTATCTCATCATAAAAATCATTATAATACGAGTATATGAGACTTATGAGTGTATCTATAATATTCTATACACTCTTAAGTCATTCATATATTATCGTATAAGAATGACGAAAAGAGCATAGTAAAAAATAGCTTTTGTGGTTATCCTAAATGCAGACACGTTTTCACTCTTGAAGCCGATTCTACGATGGAATGCCTTGTTATTAGCAAAAACATCTTTGTTTCTCGAAAATTATCACACGAGTAAGACATTCTATGAACGCATGATTCTTCTAAAGTTTGGAGCCCACCTGACTTTCGCACTGCAGTATGATACAGCTACATCGTGGCCTTACTAGTTATAAAATGATTCATTAACGTATCAAAGATGAACTTTCTTGAATAATGTTAAAACGTCATGTTTATTTCGGGGCGTGTTCCTTTAGCGTGGGCGTCAGGAAGTGTGACGTGATGAGATGTGTTCGATGTGTCGATGTAGAGACGCTAGAACTCGAGTCTGTCTTCCTGCGAATGGTGGCGGAACAGTGGTAATTGTGTCCTGACTTCTTGCCGCAAGGTCACCGAAGATGACCGTTAACTGTTTTAATGCGAAGATTGCAAGAGGAATGTGGGTGCCTGTGTACGGATAGCAGACACAATGTTTTCATAAATTTATTAGTAAAGGATTTTTTAATAAACGCTTTTTGTATAAAAATTACTACTATGATAAAGTTGGTTTAAAAAAAGAAAGAAATAAAAAACATTTAGTAAATCCAAATAAGCATGCCTTAAGCGCTCATGTTATACTTCAATTTTTTAAAGTATTTTATATACACATAAGTTTCCACAAATAACCTTATTACTATTACTTGTAATTTTCCGATAATTTTATGTCAAACGTCGATAAAAAAAGTTTGGACAATCCAAAAGTGCTTGACTCGTAAAGCTCATATGATCGTGAAAAAATTCAGAAAAAATTTTCAATCAGCAATAGATTTTTTTTTTAATTTACTTTTATTATTATTGTGATTCAAACATTTTTTTATTATTTTTAATGAAAAAACTTTAACGGAATTATCTTAAAACGATCAGAAATCAACTTTAATATTACTTTAGTTTTTAGGTATATGTACTTAGGCATTATCGTAAAAACTAGTCTTTTTTACCTGACTTATTAATAATTTGTTTTCCTCATCTAATTTATTTCTTTTTCAAAAAGTTTTCCATACATAACCAGTACTTTAATTTAGCATTCACCAAAGTACACCTTCAGGTCACTCTATGAAGTATATTATATCATCATCATCATCATTACAGCCCTTCACAAGTCCACTGCGGAATATAGGCCTCCCGAGAAATTATCGATCTCCAGATAATGTCATAAAACACTGAGAAATTAAAAAAATGCAAGACCTATGATGTTGTCAAAGTTTTTAGAATTTTTTATTTTTCTACAGCGATTGATATTTTTCATCACGAGCCGCTGCGCTGCTGTAAACAAATTATATATTAACCCAATCACGATGGCGGCCGAGCTCGGAGTGATGCAAAGTGTCTGTATTTAGTAATATAAATTAGGCTGCTTAAACATCGAAAATTTTGGAATTTCTCGGCCAAAAAAAATATTATAACTAAACAAAACAAAATTAAACAGCCATTTACATTTCATAGCTTCCCAAATGATAGATGAAGGTATTAAAAAGTAGACTGAGTTGAACAATTGACAAATAACCATTTTTCAAAGTTATCGTGTTTACCCTTCCATGCGGACTTGATAAATCTACATCATAAGCCACTAAAAGCACTTTTTTAATGTAAAAATACCAATTAACCGGTTAAAAAAAAATAAGTTCAACTATCATTTGTCTTTTTGACAATGTGCTTTTTATATCATTTATATGCTCAATATGATTGTTAGATCTATACGATTTCATGCGACAAAAAGTTGGTCGATTCTTGATTTTTAGGCGCTAGTAGGACATACCCATGACACAGTTTTCCTCTACACGATGCCTTCGCACCGACTTTAGACGCTATTAAACTATATGGATTTTTTCTCTATTTATATTGGAATAAGTGGGATAAGTTTAATTTTTTACCCTTATGGCTATCGTAAAAACTAGAATATAATATAATGAACCCTGTTGCCCAGTGATTACCATTGGTGACGATTCCTACCAGTGGCAATCGGACTGCAGCGACTAAGACAAAGCAGCTACAGCTCCAGCTACAAAGACTATATTATAGCACGTCACTAATGTGTCATTAAAATTTGGTGAGTTTTAATTTAATTTATGAAACATTTATTAAATGCCATGGTATTAGGTAAAAGCAAAAATGCAAATACAGTAACTATGAAAATTTTAAATCCATCATTTTTAAAATGCTATTAAGGGAGTGTCGCTCAAGTATGGCCAAGGTTATGGTAAACTCTGATTGATGACATGTTACAAAAATAAAGAAACATGAAGTAATGTTTATTTTGTAATTACTCTCGCCTTAAAAAGGTTATTATTATTATTATTGATATTTTTTACAAAATTTCATAATGTTACACGTTCTATGACTAATATTTGAAAAAAAAAATGTTTTGGTTGATATAAGCCCGGAACTCAATACATTTTAAGTGTAAATATTTTCAAGGGCAATTAATTAAATTTAATTAATAAAAATTAAAACGACAAGTATAACTATTGTTTATATTATAACTATTGTTAAGCTCTGTTATTTTTATCTTTTTACCGAAATTTGGCCCACTGAACCTGGCCACACTAGCGTAAACGAATGAAAGTGCAGCCTAGTAGCATGAATTATACTTATAAGAGGTTTACATATATCCACACACACTCACACACATACACACACACACACACACACACAGACACACAGACACACAGACACACACACACACACACACACACACACACACACACACACACACACACACACACACACACACACACGCACACGCACACACGCGCACACGCGCACACGCGCACACGCGCACACGCGCCCACGCGCACACGCGCACACGCGCACATGAGCGCACCCACGCACGCACGCACACACACACACACACACACACACCCACACACATACACACACACACACACACACACACACACACACACACACGCGCACATGAGCGCACACACGCCCGCACGCACGCATGCACGCACGCACGCACGCACTCACGCACGCACGCACGCACGCACACACACACGCACGCACGCACGCATGCACGCACGCACGCACGCACACAAGCACGGACGCACGCACGCATGCACGCACACGCACACGCGAACACGCGCACATGCGCACACGCGCACACGTGCACACACACACACACACATACACACACACACTCACACACACACACGCGCGCGCACACACACACACACACACACACACACACACACACACACACACACACACACACACACACACACCCACACACACACACACACACACACACACACACACACACACACACACACACACACACACACACACACACACACACACACACACACACACACACACACACACATCGAAAAATTGTCAGGGTGGCTTCCTGTGACCTCAAAACTTCAAGATTTGATTCTCAAAACTCAATTTTCGAAATACGAGGTAAAAACAATAAAAATTTTTGAAAATGTTACGATACGATACCAGCCGTGATTACTTAAGGGCAAAGTGTTCTTTTTAAATTGTTGAATTAAAGAAACAGAATAAAAGTGTATCAAAATATCTAAATTATATAATATATATTTTTGGATTCGAAGTCACGAAGATTCGAATTCCTTTCTACTTGTAAACTGGGCCTTGTAATATTCCTAAGTCTACTCAATAGCGTAAGAAAGTAAAGCCGACATCAATTAACTACCAAAATATATAATTTCCACATATTAGCTTCCGCTTTCCGATTAGGGCTATATCCGATATTAATTCTTCTATACACTATGTCTTGGCACCGACCTCATAAGCTATTATGTGGAAATCATTTTATTATTTTATTTCTAATAGTACCAAAACGATTCGTGCAACTAACAACTAGTCTTGCGTTCGAACAGTTACGCAAACAAAGAACATTGTAATGTGCGTCAATAGTACACCTCTCCAGAGCGATCGCGTAGATTTTGACTTGCGCATATTTGAATATACGCTCTTACATCTGCATATGCGAAATATTAGTGAACATTAAATGTAGAAAAAAAAACAAGTGCTTCGATGTTGAAGTTCTTTTAAAGTCAAGTTAAGGTATCGTAAGAACTTGAGATATTGACGACAGCGATAGTCATGGACTGTCGCTGTCGTAAACATCTCCCATAAACTCCACAATGTGATGCACCAACATATTCCGTGCTCAGATCAAAAAAGGAAGATATATGGAGCGCTGCACACATTTTAAGTGATGCTGAAACTGTGTCAATTTATTGAAATGCACTCACGTACACATATTTCTTCTTATTTACTTTAACTGCCCGTAAAAGTCCATAGATGTACTCAGACATATGCACCAAATACCATGGTGTTGGTTGCAAATTATTTTTTACGTGGTAGAGCCACGGCGCAGCTATATTATAGTAGTAACACAAATAGGTCGGCTCGATCGGGAAAGGACCACGCTCTCACAGAATACCAGCGTAAAATAGCAGCGTAATGCTTATGTGTTTCATATTGTGAGTGTAGAAAACTGGGGAGACCCTTTTTACTGGAATAGAAGTATTTCATCTTAGTCCTCAGGGGTAACAACGCATTTGCATTTTGATTTTTAATTGAGGATAAATGTGGATGTCTATGGGCCACAGCATCCTCTTACCATCAGGTGGGCTGTGTGCTCGCTTATCACCTAACGCTATATAAAAAATGCATATGTGTTTGTGATGGCATATCCTTACAATAAGTTGGCTTCACTAAATACTGTAATTAAACTTACATTTTAAAGTATTGTTTGACAGCGCAATATTGAAAAGGATATAAAAAACCTAATTATAATCTAACGACCCTTATATTTTTTTTGGTTACTCAGGTATAAAGAAAACAGTGGAAAAAAATGCACGCGAATATTATAATATTAAAATATAGCGCTTTTGCTAACAGTACTATGACAGAGCGGAGACAAAGACGCAGTTAGTTTGGGTATATATGAAGATTGATAGTAAACACTCTGGATTATATTTTCTACGCAAACAAGAGCGTGTTGACCGTGACCGGATGTCCTTATCCTGTAAGAGCTCTCAAGGACAATATTCGGCAGCAGAGAATAGGGCATTAACTTCATTTCTGTTCTCATTATTAAAGCAATAAATTCAATAGGAAGATTGCGAGGACCCCGGCAAGTGGATATAAATGTTGAGAGTCAATAGGAGATGGACATGCATCAAGAGAACTGCCTCACTACAGACTCTTAAATGCATCAAAGTCAGAATATATCGTGAATGGAAAGGTTTTGAATATTAAACGCCTCAGCATAACAACTAATTTATTACATTTGAGACACGGTAATCGAAATTAATGGAAACGAATTGCTCTTCAAAATAATCACTTTATTTTGCTTCTATAGAGGTAAAGAACCATTTAATTCAATTATTTAATATAATGCAATTTTACAAGTTTTCATTTTATGCTTCTTACGTCTACACTCAAATTGCTATACGTCTCCTCTCTCTCTCTCTCTCTCTCTCTCTCTCTCTCTCTCTCTTATAATACGTCTCGATCTTTCACTTCTACGTTCTTTTTTCATCATCATCATCATCATTACAGAAGGGCTGTACAAGTCCACTGCTGAACATAGGCCTCCCGAGAAATAATCGATCTCCAAAAAATGCCATAAAACACTGATAAATTAAAAAATCCAAGACCAGTAATGTTGATGACCAACACGCATTGTGGCAGCACGGAAGACACTTACTTGCCGTAAAACCTTTTCAGAAATGAGGCATAGGCTTTTCCAGGAGTGGAAACTATTTGGTAAGTTCCAAAAGATTCAGGCCAACCCACATTAGATAATTCAGAGGTACAAAACTTTCATGTCATTAAATTACTGGGCTTTTCTTTACCTACCCACAAAAAATACTTCTTTGAAGCGGGGAATCCACTAGACGGACATGCCCATGGGCTGTTTGTCCGGGCATGTTTGCCGCCGCAATACACTACTACACAGACTCGTCAACTGTGTTTTAGACCAGCTTCGTGATTAGTTGTGCGTGTATATTAAGATACCTAAACTTGCAATGCTTATTATTTATTATTAATTTGGTGCAAAGAATAGTATAAAAATAGAAAAAAGTTAAGCTATATCAATTTACATAAAGAATTAGAAATTGTTGAACCAGGAGACGTACAATTACTTCCGCATGGATATAGAGTCGCATAAACTCTTCCCAGAATATTTTACTATCATTAAAACTCATTGAAAGTTAAAATCTACTCAAGTTCGTTACATAATAATAAATGGACATCCGCACTGGTTGCTGTCGCTCTTGTGTCTGTGAACAGAGTGCCCGCAGTTAATAACCACATTCAGGCATGTCTGTGCCCGCGCAGCCAAAATGAGAAGGCGCGGACGTTCGACAGGCAAATCTTTTTCAGTCATAATTCTTCTACAGGGCCACTTCTGCTGCAATCAAGCTGGCCTTATGTGTATAAGGAAATGTTATAAATTAAAGATAATTTATTTTATGTTATTAATTGAAATTTATTATACAGGCAATATGTTCAACATTTTTCACAAAATTAGGAAAATTGCAAATTTCCATTCATTGGTATTATAAATTCGCAACCCTGTCTTCAAACATCTACAATTGTTAAGAATGTCTAGGACACGGAGGGAATATAATTAAATGGTTAAACGGCCTTACCTTAAGTGAAGTTCAACCATATTTAAACGAAGCTCCTTGTTCTAGACGGTACTCCCGACTCAATCCCTGGTTTAGGGTTGCTCATCTAATTCCTTGCTTTAAACATAATGAAATTGCATTGACGGACAGGTTGATACAGTGTTGCCATATATACTGCTCCATAATTTTATTCTAGGACAAGGAGCTTCGTATAATTATGGTTGAATTTCACTTAAGGTAAGTTCGTTTAACCATTTAATAAACCACGCCTAGGACGACTATCCGAGACTATTACGGATGTAAAAATTAAATTTGTGGAGAAGACAGTACTGTAAGACAGACGATTAAAGACTAGAGAATTATCAGTTATGACAGGAAATTAAAAAAAGACAAAAACTTCCAAAACTTCTTTCCGCGGTTTAATAACAAGAATGTGTGAAGTGCAGTACTCAGTTTTTTATCCCTTTGTGAAGACCGACAGAAAAAAGTTTTGAATTCAATCGTTACAGGTGAAGAAACCATAGATCTTTATCATGATCCTCTGTCAAGAAAGGAACCGATGAAGTGTCGTCGTTCGTGACTCAATCTCAGAAAAATATTATGGCATAAATTAACACAACAATGACAAGCAATTACTATGCTTTATTGCTGTATCAATTGCGAGATGCTATTAAAAAAAACGTCGAGGGAAATTTTCGCGAGGAGTGTTGTTGCTTCTTGACAGTGCCCCGGTCCACACATCGGGTGTTTTCAAGGCTGCCTTTAAGGAATGTAGTTTCACTGAGCTCAACCATCCATCATATAACCCCGACTTAGTCCCATGTGACTAGTAATTATTCTCAAAATTTAAAACCGATTTACGAGGAACAAAATTAAACGTTGATGATGAGGTCAGCAGTTTTGTCACATTTTGAGGGAAAACGTTCAGACTGTTTTCGAGGTTATGGGAAGGGTAAAGATAGTAGGAAAAGTCAGTGAAGAGCTGTGTAAAGTGTAGTGATATAAAGGGAGATTATAATGAAAAATAAATATAGTGGTTTGAGATTTATCTTCCTTTTATAAATCAGGCCAGACACTTTTGGACCTCACCACATATAATATTATATAGGCTGTAAGTATTATCCACAATGTCATATAGCTATGTGGCAGCGTAAGAGAAGATTTTACTACAAATATTAAATACCTAAACCATTAACGGAGAGCAGCGACACAGGTGTGAGACGACTTTTTTTTTATAGGATAGGGTGACAAACGAACACCCAGTCCACCTGATGGTAAGTAGTTGCTGCGGCCCATAGACATCTACATCCCTCGATTACGAATCAAACTGCAGATGCGTTGTTACCCGTGAGGATTAAGATGGAAAGCCTCTTTTCCAGTAAAAAGGGTCTCCGGTTCTCTACACTCATCATACGAAACATAGCAGCATTAAGCTACTATTTTACGCTGGTATTCTGTGAGAGCGTGGTCCTTCTTCGGTCGAGCCGACCCATTCGTGCTACAACTATACTTCTAATATCATTGCGGCATGGCTCTATTACGTACAAAACGACTGGTACTACTATCATCATTCCCCCGTTAAGCAAGGCGATTATGGCAAGTCCTCCCTGGTCCCCACTAACGGACAGTCCCTACCCAGCATTGGTCTATGACACACGTTGGACTATAACTAACAGGTTATGGTAGCGATTGTCGTCTGGAGTACATTAGATGATATATTTTAGCTGTATAAACAGAAATGTTAAATAAATTGATTTTTATTTGTATTTTTTTGTAAGTAAAGTAAGAATTTTCTATTTTTTAAAAAAAATAGATAAGCTTTACCTTATTACTAAGTTAAGAATTCCCTAAGAGGCCTTGTTACGTGCTCCGAGACTAAAAGGTAACGTTAAAGTCGTGGTTATACGTAAATAAATTCGCAACTAATAATATGTTATGTTAGACTAATAATATAATCTTATAAATACGGTATACTCGTATGCACTACGGTATGCCGAGTCCGAGATGTGATCCGAAGTGTGATCGTACACCCATTTAAAAAGTGTGGACATTTTTATCAAATTAAGTCAACTTAAAGAAAAAAAATCGTTAAAAATTTTATTTTAAAAAGGTTTACTATGAAAATGAATATTGATTTGATAAAAAAGCAAAAAATAGTAAATAATAAATTATTAAGATTATAGTATTTACAAAAAATATTACAAATAAAACTATAGACGATTAAATGAAATAGAATAAAATTATAAATATTGGAAGAAATATAAAACTTTTAAAATTTTGTATTTAAAACTTACAAAATACTTGAAAATATTTTGAAATAAAAAATAAAATCTTTAAAAAATATTAAATAAAACCTATTCTTACATTCATTTACTAATATTATAGACTATTAATTTAACGATAATAAGAATACGTTAATAAATTATTTGAACTTATAGGCCGATTGTTGTAAATTATAGGTATAGTAAATGGCGTTCTGTGCTTCAGAGAAAGCTGTTGCCTATAATTAACAACCATATCGGGCAGACAGAAGTTTTAGAGATACGCTTTTAATGCTTTCTGTTATGTCCGTACTTTCAGTTGGACCTCGAGGCGTATAAATTGTTCAAGACTTGAATAGGACAAAATGTTATATCGTGCTTTCTACTCGATGATAGGTACAGTATAGTCAGACTTTTTCAATCGTAATATAATATTACGTAAACAGTCACATTTGTCCGTTTTTGCCAGAGGGGTAAGCGGAGACTACGGACTTCCATTTCGCACGATTCTTACACACTTCTCTCGCCTCCTTTACATCCATATACTTACGCATACATGTTCTTAGGTTAAGAGTTCTCTTAATTTGATCCATCTTTAATATATCGCCAATTTATGCAATAAACTACCGTCTAGGGCGTTCCATGCTGACTTTAAGTTCCCTTCTGCATCATACACTTGCTTTCTCATTGTTTCCTCATTTATTTATTTCTATATGATCAAACCACCGAAGCATTCCTTTCTCAACACTTTCACTATCCGGTTTTGCAGACAAAATAGTAAGACAATCATTATCATCATCATCATCATCATCATCATAAGCCTGCGGCAGTCCACTGCTGAACATAGGCCTTTCCCAAGGCGCGCCACTTAACCCGATCTTCGTCTACGCGCATGCAGTTTCTACCAACTACTTTGAGCAGATCATTGCTCCATCTAGTCAGGGGGCGGCCCACACTACATTGGCCTATACGCGATCTCCACTCCACAATACGTCTAATCCACCGGTTGTCAATTCTGTGACAGACATGATCAGCCCATTACCACTTCAACTTACAAACACGGAAAGCTATGTCAGTAACCTTGGTTCTCCGGCGGATTTCTTCATTTCGAATTTTGTCTACCAGAGAAACTCCGAGCATAGCTCTTTCCATTTCTCGTTGAGCCATTTTAAACTTTTAGAGCAGCCGTATCGTTAGTATCCACGTTTCGGAGCTTTCTAAATACTGCCCAGTCTAACTGAAACTTCCGATCGGCTTCCTTCTCGAAGTTATTCTTACCTAGTTGCAATATCTGCCTGAGGTAGGTATATTCCTGGACAACTTCGAGAATTTCACACGCCTGACATACATAAAGATACATATAAAGAAACTCTCACACCTGTCGCTCAGAGGGGTAGGCAGAGATTACTCACTTCTTTCATTTCAATATATCTACGCATACATGCTCGTCGATTAAGGGTACTCTTAACTTGGTCTATCTACAATATATCGCCAATTTGGTCGATAAGCTTCGGTGTAGGGCGTTATTAATCTACTTTTCCACTCACTACTGCAGGAAAAACTTTACTCTCTAACTCTACTTGCTTTGTCACACTTTCCTCGTTATTATTTCTGTTTCCACTGAAGCATTCCTTCCAAATCCTAATCACAACTTCTTTCAAACCACACTTTTTTCACACAATTTCCCATATTATCATTCAGAGTCAGCCTTAACATACTTCTTAACAACCGCGTTTCTACAAACTCAATCCATGCTTCTTCTACTACACTCAACTTTCACTACTGTACTTTAGGTAACTCAAACGTAAAAATATTTCGAAGACAATAATTTTCTAAGTAAAAAGTCACATATATATTATTTTGCAATAATCAGCCAAATTTGCAAAGATTGTGAATAAGTAATATAGGCCAATGGTAAAGTAAAATCAATTAAAAAAATCTCAAACAGTCTGTCCTTTTTATCTTTTAAATTCAATTAATTGAATTGCATTATTTTAACAGATTTTACAGCGCACGCACACATTCGTAAGAGTCGATCGGTAGGCAAAAACGTTGTTGTGCATAAATTACATTCCATTTGGGATTATTTCAAATAAAAGCCTTAATATTTAATTTTACTCCTATTTTCAAAAACTACGATAACAATAAAGTAAATTATTTAATATTTGAACTTAAATTTACCTAAAATTTGAATACTCTTTGAAAAATAACTCTGTATTATTATGTCAGTATGGTTTAGTGGAAGATCCTCTTGACATTAGTATACTTTTATTTAAATACAAATGCAATAGAAAATTGGTGAAAATGCTTGAATCTGGGTGAATGGCGACTTTTCTTTCTGGCAGTAATAGAGCACTAACTCTTCACTTCGCGTGTAATGTGTGCAATTACGAAACCTAAAATATTCAGACGGTGACGAGAGCATAGTCTACTCAGAGATCTCAAATCGCAGACGATTTCAAAATCACCTGCAAAAGTTACGATATTGCTTACGTATACCTTCTGAGCACCAATATATCCCGAAAGTGGATTGTTACAGGGAAACGATGATTATGATAATGCAATGTTTGTGACAATACTTATGTTTGGCAGTGGATTTTAATAGGCCGTAACGTTTATTAAATTATATAGATATTTTGTGTTTTAATTTCGGTATTGCACCATAATTTAAATTGTAGGTAAATACTATTTGTTTTCACAACATAACACGTTATAGGTTTACTATCCCTGTCCTAGACATTCATCTTTAAATAGCTTACCTGCGCTTCACTGAAGAAGCCATTTAGAACTGCCGCGCATTGCTTTATGTGCATTGCGTTGAAGGCCACACCGACTAAAATAGACTCGAAGTGCAGTATTCATTCAGTCACTTGGCGGAAGTCCATATTGAATGAAGGTAGAATTGAATAAACGTTTCCGTAGGTGTAGATTATCCTCTTAATAAAAACTTAGATTTACAATAAAAAAACGGAATTCAAAAAATTAGAAACGAGGTAGAGGCAAACTGCAGCTATATTATGGTTGTAACCAATGGGTCGGTTCCACTGGGGTAGGACCACGCTCTCACAGAATACCAGCGTAAAATAGCAGATTGCTTGCTGTCTTTCGTATGGTGAATGTAGAAAACCGGAGGACCGTTTTACTGGACACGAGGCATAGCATCCTTTTACCATCAGGTGGGCTGTGAGCTCGATGGTGACTTATTCTATAAAAATAAAACAAAAGAATGAAGGTATCTGATATTTATGACTGAGGCTTAGAACATATAATATAATTTCGTAGTACGCAAGCAAGTACTTAGTGGTTAAGGCAAACAACGTGAGGAAAAATACATGTAAGATATAAAAAATAAAATGTAATTCGTTAACATCGTGTTTGGGGCCAGCGCGACGGTCTTTCCAATAAAATTTGAGATATTATATTGCCCCGGAGCAATGGACTGTATCCTGGCTGGTCAAGGTTATTAAGGGGAAATAGGGGCCTATGCTACCTCAAATGGCTTAACAAGATCCTCCGTTATTCCGATAATATTGCAGCATTAATTTTGAAATAAATATATGGTAAACTTGAGGATTAATGTTAAGTACTATGTGAAAACTCGATCCCGAAAAATTTTCCCGATAGAAAAGAAAATCCAAAGTTACCTCCAAACTGAACAATAAACCGCTGGTATTCATAAAATACTTTAAATTAGATCATGAAACTTTGCATGATAACTGAACTAACTATAAAGCAGGGCTTATGTTTTTTTATTTTTTTAAACTACCATTATTTTCACTGTAAAAAGAAATTACCTAAACTACCGGCGTCCTGAACTCCTGTACCTTGTCCCTGATTCCCTGCCACCCGATCAGTCTTGCTTCGGCTTTCGAACGGAAAAGATTTGTCGCTTACGATCAGAATACACATTACGCAACAGGACAAAATGGGAAATAAACGTAATAAAAATAAGAAGCGACTGGGTTGGCAAAAGGAAACAGGCATAAATATGATAAACCTAATGAAATAAGTGTTTAACGACCTATATATTTACAGTATTAGTGATTACAAACATGTCGGTACATAGCATACGACGCGCGGGGAAGTGGGGGCGAAATTGGAATTTGAGATGAGGTAGTATAGGCCCTTAAAATGCATTACTGTACAGTGAACACCACAGATTTATTTGCACTTTGCTGCGAGGAACAACTTTACACGCAGTCTCAATCAACTCACGTTATTAACAATTTTAGATAAAAAAGAAAGATACAATCAGAGTTGCTCAGTAAATATATTTTATGTATTGTTTAAATTAATGTTGGGGTAATTAATACTTTTCTCTGTCTCAAAACCCCAGGAGGCCTGTGTCTAGCAGTGGGACGCGTAGAGGGTACATTACATTTTTCTGTAATTAAATAACTTTGGTTTGAAACTAAATAGCTTATGTTCCTTATATGTATTCTAACATGTTCGATGTTCTATTGAATTTTATTCCATCAAAAAAGTAAATGCGAAAAGAGGTCCAAAATCGGTACAATTGACGTTCGTAGCCGTCGGCTTTCATCAGCGATCATAAGACATAAAGAAATGAACAACGTTTTTGATCCGTAATTCCGAACTTGTACCAACTTTCACATTTTGTTTATGGTTTATGGATTTAAAAAATGTATATCCTTTAATTAATCTAAATAAATATATATATATGACCTTCATCGTTTTTCTTGTGTTTACGCTGAACTGTTTACTCTATTTTTAATTTGAGCTATATGAATCGACAAAAAACCTAACCGCACCAATAACTTTGTCAACACCTGTCGACTCTAATTATTATCGACTATTGGTTGTTTTTAGATTTTTACTTGTATACGCGTAATGGTCTATCTTGATGCCAAATTTCAAGTTTGTTAATAGTAATAACCAGGAGTCTTTGATAGGAGAGTCAGTAAATCAGTCAATAAGGGACAAAAAGGTACTTTTCAAACCATGTATGAACATGTATTTATTTATGTATTTTGGGTTCTAGAATTATTCAAGGGATCCTCATTTTATATGCAAACTTATAAATGTGTAAGCTGTGTAATAATTTTTTGAATTTTTGGGGTTCGAAATGGTGCGTGACAATACACACATTGCCAGTTCGTTGCTTTTTTTTCCGAACTTGTGTCTAAATGGTTGCGAATGAGCTCTTTGAATACTTTTTACGTTTAATGTTACATATGTCATATTAATAATATTATAATTTTTTTCAATGTTATAATGTTTATAATTTAATTTTTTATTTATTTAATGAACGATTTTATCATTAAGGTATTCTCTGTTATTTCGGTATATTTTTTTTTGGGTGTTTGAACTATTTAAAAGTTTTGATTGAAATCCTTTAAATACGGTTTGTTTTCTTATTGATTTACTTTGATCGTCAAGAAAACATTCATGTTAATATAACAAATACTACAACTGTTAAATGATAGTGAAATGTAGCTCAGTATGATACGATACGATACATTGATTATTCAGCTGCGTAGGCCAATTCGCTCACAGCGGGAGCCGGTTTGGGATTTATTATCTAGTAGCAATTCACGTTGAAAGGAAACATCGATGAAATTATTGTGTATTGAATAGAATAGAATAGAATATATCACAGAATATAATTAATTCTTATTGCTCATTGAAAATATATTTTTACTTTTACCAATGGTTAAGAAAAAAAATCTGTCGAGAAAAACTGGCTATGTAATATGTTGTTGCATTAATTATTTCATTCATTTTAGTATTCACACTACAGTATACACTATTATTGAATACATTTATTATAAATGTAAAATACATTTATTATAAATGTATTCAATAATAGTATATTAAGATTTTTATACAGCCTGCTTTGTTAAACAATAGAACAGTGACGTAATTACAAAAAAAAAAAAATTACATTTCCATGTTACAAGTTCCCGTTGCGGAAGTTCTCTTTACAGAGAAAACGACAGAATTGTTCTTACAGTAGAGGACAGAATTGTTCTTACATTAATGTCGTTCATATTTTCAAATCCAAACGTTGCAATCCTTCTACTGAAAAATATCGAAAACGTAATTAGTCTATGTTCTGTTGGATGAGCGATATACAAGGAGATAGACAGATCTTGTGTGAGATTTTTGTTGACAAACGAGTACACATTCCTGATGTTAAGTGCATACTGTGGCCCATAGACTACGTAGTAGTGGCATGGCTCAGTACCGTGCTTTGTGACATAGTAGTTTACTTACGATGGCCTGTTATGATGATGATGAGATATATTCTAACTTAGTGCTCAGGGATTTTTAGGACCGATACGACTTAGGAACCTTGAAGAAAATAACCTACTCTTTACATCTGCCATTCCTCTGACTGTCTACTGTCGCCATAGAAATATCTTTCATACATCCTATGACTGCCGCCCATGGACAACTACAACATTGTTCATCGGCGGCGCAATCCACGTACTATCAGGTAAGCCGAATGACGTCCCCTCTTTTATAAAAAAGGGGCAACAACGCATTTGCCATTCATAAGCTTCGGTTAATTGTATAGAAAAAGGTTAGTGAATATCATAAACAACGAGCAATGAAATTAAATATGTGTATAACTTTTTCAATTTTTAGCATTCAAGATTTCTCATGATTTTACATTTGGTACAAATGAGTAAACCCATTGGGGCTGCGCGGCAGATAGATACGTCCTTATCCTAAAACTCTCCCAGAAATGAGAGGAGGCCTGTGCCCAGCAGTGGGACGTATACAGGCTTTAACTTAACTTAACTAATGAATAAATTTTTAAATAACTAAATGTTTTAAGTGTTATGATTGAAATGCATAGAGCTAGTAACAAACCATGGAGACCGGAATTAGTAAATAAGAGCCTTGCTACTGAGGCCAGCTTTTTAAATTTTTCTGTTAAATTGTGGCAAATGTCCTTAAGGGGAAATATAACCTCAAATGGCTTAGCAAGATCCTCCGTTATGCCGAAAGTATTGCAGCATTAATTTTGTAATAAATATATGGTAAAGTTGAGGATTAATGTTAAGGACTATGTTAGACGAAAACACGATTCCGTAAAATTTTCTCGATAGAAAAAAAAATCCAAAGTTACCTCCAAACTGAACAATAAACCGCTGTTATTCATAAAATACTTTAAATAAGATCATGAAACTTTGCATACTAACTGAACTAACTATAAAGCAGTGCTTATGTTATTTAATTTTTTTAAAATACCATTATTTTCACTGTAAAACGAAATTACCTAAACTTTCGGCGTCTTCAAGCTTGATTCCTGTCGCTCCGTTAGTATCGCTTAGGCTTTTGCTGGGAGAAGTTGTGTCGCTTACGATCAGAATACACATTACGCAACAGGACGACGTAAAATTAAAATGGGAAATAACCGTGATAAAAATAAGAAGCAACTGGGTTGGCGTTAAGAAACAGGCATAAATATGATAAACCTAATAAAATAAGTATCTAACGACCTATCTACTTACAGTATTAGTGATTACAAACATGTCGGTACATAGCATACGACGCGCGGGGAAGTGAGGGCGAAATTAGAATTTGAGCTGACTTACTATCTCCCCTTAAGTCATGGATGAAATAATGCATTTGGAAAGTGCGTTATATTGTTGGTATCAACAAATATTATATTATGTATATCATTAATGCTTTATATATTTATAATGGACGAATTAAAATTGGGTGCTGAAATACCAGACCGACGACGGGATTCATTAGATAAAATAGATCTACTTTAAAACGCTGTGAAAGTCGAGTGATAGTTGCTTAGCGGGAAAACAAGTAATGATCGATTTAGGTATCTAGGAATTCCAATGTTGAATTCAAATGTAAACCTTTTATTTTGTATCATGTAATCTAAAAACTATTTTTCTACCGGTACCTAAGCTTATCTATATCATTACTTGCATTCGAAAACATAATTAATCCTATAATCTTAAACACACCAGTACACGTAATACATCTCGTAATATCGATACACTACAAATTACATAATAAATGATATATTATTATTACTAATAACGTAATTTTGAACTTCTGAGAGTGAAGTAACAGTCCGGATTCGGTCTCTTATTAAAATAGAAATTAAATATCCTGCAGACCGAATTTTTACGATCGGCACGGCGGACAGTCTCGACTTAGATTAGCCATCTCCGCAGGACAGGATCATAATGTGCACAAACACAGGTGCAGTCTTTATTACCTTACTCTTATAGTCAAATCGGACGGAAGTCGATACGACCAGAGGGAGATCAGGCGCAGGACCAATAGTTTTATGTGCTTTCCGAGGCACGATGGTGACACATCATCCTTCGCTGCGCTGCTACTTGCTGACTTCGGGCTGCTACTCGTACTTAAAAAATTCTTGACGAATGTCCCCAATAACTAATTTTTGCCCGATGCTGGATTAAAACCCGGGATTACAAAGTCGGTCGTATTTACGACCACTACACAATCAAGGCAGTCTGACTTCTCGTCAGTATTACTGAGCGAATTATAGAACATAGTTTACCGTGCTTTTTCAAAACGGGTTGGACGTCAGACATTACTTCTCTTTGAAATATTTTTGATTTTTCAGAGATCGGTTTTCATACGGTGTTTTGCTACTGTGTAAAACCGAAATAATATTTAAATACAATTTCAGTTTTTTTTGCTAACATTTTTAAGCGAAACTCTAAGTTATCAATTTTAATGGTAGGCTTTACCAAAGTTGATCCATGCGAGTTTCGGAACCCCGCGGTCTGCAACACCAGCTTAGCTAATGTTCTTCTTTTATTATAATGTGGAAAAGCATATACGACAGTTTATTTCGGACTTGTAACCACTAAAATATCATAATGTTTCACCTTTGCCGCAAATGGACAAGGTCATGTAAACCACCCTCAGTGGCCTACCCCCATTCTTTCCCTTAGGTAAGGCACGCCGGAATACAGTACGGAACACGCTTTCCAACACGGCCTTGTTTACTTTACGCGAAGACCATGGGGCTAGAATAAACGTGCTCCGAAATTTAGCCTTCCGGTTTCAACGGCAGATAAAGTCCATGGCTCTGCCGCCAATAACATTTTGGAACTTCTTTTATAACAACTCCTGCTCAGCGGTGCGGCCCCACCCCACCTATCATCTAATAGAATTCAAGTAGTGTCAATGAAACATCCACACACCTTACGGAATGACGATAAAAGTAATATATTCGTGGTGAATTACGTAGGACTGTAGATACGTGGGGTTTTACACCTTATTCACGAGATTCGTTTGTGTTCTGCCAAGGCCTCGCCCACGGCTTGCTTTACGACTTGTGTTGCACTTGTTGTCGTGGATATCCGCCAATTTATTATATCTGCTTGATAACGAGATGAAGGCTTAAATTATGTAATTTTTGTTAAATTTAATCTCTAAAATAAATTAAAACCGATTTCGACCCTCACCTTTGTCAATGTAATTGTTACTTGTTTACTTTACTGTAAATGCTAATTTACCTCGTGCTCGCCGGTGAACGAATACATCCCAAAGAAACCTGCATGCTGAGAAATATCCCCCAAGGAATGTAACAAAACACGGTACTGAGCCATCTGAATAAATCGATTTCTTTACCAGTTCCTTACACCATGTAGTAGAGGGTCGCTCTATATTTAGTTAATCGATAGGAGACTGGCTACGTCTTAAAATGACCTTCCATAAAAAATACTACAAGCCGCTAAAGAATATTGATCAGTTCTTATCATCCGTTGAGTGTAATATCCTTCTACAAGATGCAGGAGTACGTGCTTGATTGTGAATGTGGTCTCCCTTGCATAAGACAAAAAGATCTATAAAAAACCCGCGTGACACAACATATAGTTGATGTTGACGCTCCGGGAAGTCTGCAGTATGTCAACATGTTCAGGATCGTCCCTAACATTAATTATATCAGATTTCATAGACAATCCACGCAAAATAACAACGATTGTTGTTAACTACCAAGAATGATTCGCGAGCCTATTAGATTAGATTAGAGATGATGGTTAGGTGTTACCATCTTGGACCCAAATAAAAAGTTAAACCCCCCTTATTTTTTCTTTCCTCAACAATCCCCAAAAAATTTCTAACCTAGCTACCACGGCTCTTATCTCCCATAATTAATAATATTAAATCCAAACCCAAGCATACGTGGTAGAGCCATGCTGCAGTTCCATCTTAGTTGTCAGGGGTGTCAGCGCATCTGCATTTTGATTCTTAACGTGGATAGACGTAGATGTATATGGGACACTACATCCACTTACCATCAGGTGGATGGTATGCTCGTTTGTCACTCTTTTTCTGTTAAAAATATATACAAATCTGCATTTGTATGATTTCTTAAGTAATACTATTTCTAAAAATTGCATGTAATTTTATAACTTCCTGAGTATTCTCACAGATGTTAGGAAAAGTGCTATCGAGTTATTCAAAGAACTCCGTTAATTTATTTATCCCACTATGGTTCAGTGATCGTTGTCCGCAGTTTCTTATTCCGTTTCCCAGCTAGCGATAGAAAGCTGCACTAACGTTGTGTATCCTTTCAAGTGATACTCTAGCAACAAGTTGTGCAAGACGATAATAAAGTTCAGATTATAAATCTGTACCTACAATTATACGACAGACTAAATGTTCATTACCTCGTTATTTTGGTTCCTTAATAAATTTCAATTTGAAACTGTTTCCAATTTTTACCTGACCTTATAATGGCTGTGATAAGTCATTGACATTTTTTTGACCTCAGTTGACATCCGGTAATGAATTTACGAAGCTATTTATAGTACAGTCTTGTCCGGTTTTAACTGGCATTTAAATTGTGACCAAAGTAATTCTAGGAATTAAGGAGTTTTTATGTACAAACTTAAGTAGTGTTCTGTTTGTTGCGGTAAGATTTCGGACAATATATTACCATGTTCTTTTGGATGATATTATAACTTATATAATATTAAATCTCTTAATTAAAAAGTATGGCATCTCTCTTAATGAAAATGGGTTGACCTAGAAAAAAGTCTGCGGTAGTCTAAGAAAAAAGTTTTCATTTAACACGAGAACGACTTGTTTTTTGCGCTTTTGTTTTGAATTTTCAGCAACAATGAACGATGTCTATTACGAGAACTTCGCGTTATTTGGCCAGTTGCCAAGTTGTGTCAAGTAATAACTTTCATAAAAACGTCTAGTTTTTTATTATTCAGTTTTTTTATTATGAAAGCAGAAACACGAACTTGAAGGGTATAAAGTGAGCGTAGCTGGTGTCGGTATACACGTAGTAGGAAGGAAAGTGACTCTATACTCGTAGGTCCAATGAGGCGACACAAACAACAAGCGAGTCTATTTGTTGCACTTAAATGCTTTCACTAGATGACCCTAACGTCACATGAATGTTAGCTTTAATTAAATAATGATCGCACATTTCCGCGGAGCACATTGTTGTTTACGGACAACGTATTTATAGATGATTCATTTCATAATTTATTTTGAGTGTTTATTTTTCTTACTATTATCATGAGGTAATTATTTTGTTACTAATGTTTTTTTTATTCTTAGAAAAGGGCTTTGTCGCTGAAGCGATTATGACGGCCTGGTAGTTACAACAAAATTCTTAAATAGGATAAATACTAACAAATAAACTTATTAATTACTTATTTACTAACACATAAAGTTTTTTGGCATCATCTGATAACGGGTCTGACAAAATACTATTAATACTGCCAATAAATGACAAATGTAAACTACATTTTTTTCTTTGTATGGAGTTCTGGGTACATTCTATCAAAATGTGATAAACATCATCGATAACATTACAAGTTGAAGTTTGGTAAGGTAGTTTTTCGCATCAAGTATAAAAATTTATTGCATGGAATGTGGCCAGATCTGAGTCTTAATGCTATTACAGTGTCGCATCTACATCGTTACTAATGTTGATATTTAAAATAAATAAAGTTACTAAAATCATTCCTCAGCCGAACGTTAAGAGTCAATATAAAATTCACACAGCTTGACACAGAGAGAACACAAGATTTTGGGCTCATTGTATGTAGATTTGTAATTAGTATAATTTATTTATTTTAAAGTTAGTATTATAAATGAAAGGAAAGAAGCCGAAAACATTTTCTATCAAAGGTGAACGAATGAATCCGTCATATAGTTTAAAATAAGTACGCATATCTCGTATAATTAATTACAAATTAAGTCATATTAGGTATAACTAAACTAGTTCTTATGTTTTATTCTACTTGTAATAAGCTGATTTTATTTAAATATCTTCCATTTGTAAATTTAATTGGGTGATAATATTATATAAGATTGGATAAAATGGAAATTTTAGTCTCATATATAAAATTTATCAATACCTTCTTGGTATATCTTCTCCAAAGTCTTGACGTGAATATGTCTTTAAATTTGCTTCCATGGTGGGAGGCGATTCAGTAAACTGATGATAAAAATATCTGGAGATATACTTCGGTGTTGCATCTACATATTTATCATCTAAATTCAAAATTTAAAAACACCACTCGATAGCTGAGGATCAAAGAATTTGTTAGGTTGAGTGAGGATTGTGACACTTCGCGAGCTGCTGAGAGCTGCCATTTTGAGGTCGTTTGGCTGCTTCACATAATTTCCGCTTAGTATAAATTTTGAAGCTACGTACACGTATTTACGTAAAACACACGGCCGTGTTCAAGACACAGCCATACCACTTTAAAAATAAATAAAAGTAAGAGTGACAAACAACCACGAAGTTTACGTGATGGTATAATATGTAAATGTTGAGGACTTTAGGCAACTACATCTACCCTCGATTAAGAATCGAAATGCGAATGTGTTGTTACCCCTAAGGACTAAAATGGAATAGCTGGTTAGTTTTAAGAAGATCTCCGGTTCTCATCACGTACTGTACAATATACAGAATTATTATGGAGCTATTTTATGCTGGTATTCTGCCCTTCTTAGGTCGAGCTAACTCGTTTCTACATTAAAAATTATATAGGTATGTATTGACATGTGATTTGTTTGTTTGGAAGATTTGTATGTGGGGAAGAGATGTCCAAAATTTATTACTCTGTTTATATATACTGTATAAAGTAGTCTAATTAAACGTCATAAAAATATTATCTTAATGATGAAATTACTATGGGAAGCTACAAGCTCGTACCTATAGGTAAATATCCGATAAACATTGTCTGTAATGAGCTAAATGACTTGTGTTCATTTAATTATTATACGAGTAGTTATGTTAGTTAATTAGTTAGTTGTTATAGTACTTTATTTTATAAAGATTTTTTGTGAAATTTTTGTTTCAGAGAATTTACCGTTTCGGTAATCATATTATGTAATAAAATTTCGAGATTTATTGACTTTAAACAGACGTCCAACTTTAAATATACCATACAATGAAGAAACAGATTAGAGACAGAAGTATATATAGTATATTATTGTATACTTGTAATTTAATAATTATAATTAGAAATATTCATTAAAACAGAACGTATTATAATTGACCATGTAGTGGCCATGTAAGAATATCCACTACGCTATTGTTGCTTCTTACTAAACATACCAGGAGATGGGCATTTAATACTTATTAGTTGATCGAAGTTATTAGGCATGTTAAGAACGTGGCAACTATGGTAAATATAGGGTATATTTATTTTGAGGCAGTCTATGGGAAGGCATTTAAAGACCTTATGTTCAACGATGGAATTTGACATGCTGTAAACCAAAAATCGTCCTTTTTCATAGAAAAGAAGGTCAACAGCTCACGTAGTGGTAAGTGTTTACCGCCGCACATGAACAACTGCTACACAAAGAGAATTGCAAGGGCTATACCTAAAAAGGTGTAAGTCTGTTTCTTGAAGGTCCCTAAGTTGTACGGCTCCAGAAAAATCACCGGTGGTGGACGACAAAGAAAACTCCTAATAAATCGCTCAATGGTTGACCGCCGAGCATATAAATGGTGTGAATGGTATCATGAGTTTCGCGATGTCAAGCAGGATGTGTGTAGGTAGAATTTGGCATCTGGAATTAATTATAACTAATTAATTATTAATTAATAATTAATTATTTATTATTAAGGAACTCGGTTATCAAAGATTTGGGCTGCCCCTTGCTTGAAGCGGTCTAGTTGAAGGAGCTGGTACTGGGGTGCATCGGCCCAGAGATGAGAACAGTATTCCATGAAGCCGATACACAAGCTTTTTATAGGCCGATTTCGCCCTTCCAGGTGACCTTCGAAATGTAAATCATTCGTTTGGTCGACGCCAAGGATTTCGGTGCTGGCTGAGTTAATCATGGGGAGCGCTCTGAAATTGAAGAGATACGTCAAAAGGGTTCTTTTTACCGATTTGCGGATTATTTTCTGGGGATTGAACTGGACTGGATTTAGTTGACCCAAATCCGAAACCATGTTTAACAAAAACTTTACTTCAAATACAAGTTTGTTCTGGTACTCGATGACGTGTTTCCGAGAAATATTGACACGGTCGGTGTAAAAAGCATGTCCAGTGTTCTCATAGCACTCGTAGCAATAAATGCTACGGGTTTGCGAAGTATCAGAAACGTACATAGTATAAGAAACACACGCCTTGTGGAAATTCAGCGGTAATAGTTTTATAGTTGGAGCACACGGTCACGGTACGACCTTCATCATTTGATCTGCAAGAATACTGATGATCTAATTGCGCAATATCTAGGGAAGCCCATAGGAAGGAAACTTCGGTAGTTGTTAAATTACTTTCAAAAATAGAAATGAAGAAGTCATGGGAGCGTTTTTGACTGGTGGTTTTTTGTAAAAGTCATATTTATGTAATAACCATAAATATTTTCAATGTATACAATAATTATAATTAATTAGGTTTCATATTCCGTTGTTAATGTTTTTGCTTGTAAGTACCAGTGATAATCTTATTAGATTTCTGTTTCTGTTATACATTATAAATTATTTATTTTGATATTTTTCAATAAGAAATATCGTTTCAGTCTATAAATAAAACAAGTAGTAAATGCGCTCTTAATTAATTATCGAGAAAGTTATATTTACCCGGGTGCATGTTTACAAAAAAGTTGCTAAGGTTTAGGGGTGCTTCTTTATGAATTAAACTACTTAATTTTACGGTTTTTATCGGTTTCTATTCATCGGAATTTCAAAACAAGTAAAATGAACACGATAAACTTCCCAGTTTACATTCAATTCGTTTGCATAAATTATACAAGAAATTACTCCTATTTGTTGCATAGTTATATCAGAATGTACTCAAAGATAGGACGAAAGAGCGCTATGTGTTTGCGTATATACTTGACACTATGATGTCCTTTATGTTCCCGCTACTAGATGTGAGTTGAAATACGTGATTTAAAATACAATGAAAACCAAGTGTGTAAACACCTAATTTATTACGAATATTACTAACTTTTGATTATACTATTAGAAAAATTCTATATTTATCCTTACTACCGCGAATTTGATACTTGTAACAAATATTACAAGTAGTAAATGTGCCTGATAAACCTCTTTTGAAATTATTAGTCCTAAATTCTACGGTGTATTGATAGAAAAATACAATAGAAGTATTTTGAACAATGGAATTACCTATGGACATTTTATAGCCTGTGACGAAAGAACGATGAAAAATTTTATTTCAATAGTAATTCTCTTGAAATAAAAATCAATTACCATCCATTAGTCTCGCTAAAGTCGTTTTTAATATGGTTCATACGTGGTTAGAGCCACGCTGCATATATATTTTGGTTGTAGCACAGATCGGTCGGCTCGACCGGGGAAGGACCACGCTCTCACAGAATACCAACGTAAAATAGCATCTTAATACTGCTGTGTTTAATATGGTGAGTGTAGAGATACGGAAACCATTTTTACTGGAAACGAGGCATTCCATCTTAGTCCTCCGGATGACAACGCATCTGCGTTTTGATTCTTAATTCAGGATAAATGTAGATGTCTATGGGCGACGCGCGTCCACTTACCATCTAGTGGACTGTGTGCTCGTTTGTCACCTTTATTCTATAAAAAAAGGTTAGTGATATCTTAGAGAAGCACCGGTTCACTTACACGACGCAACTATTCTTTACGCAAGATTTTAAAATAATTATACCTCCAGAAGAATCATTAACCCATACAATTATTTCCCTCAGATCGAGTATATCAAAATATGAATTTTACACGGAAGTGCTCGTAACCGAACTTACTCGTTAGCAGCGAGTAAGGAGTGGTGTTTAACCAAAATGTATAAGGAAGGGGAGGGTTATATGGTCACCCTAATCGCCGTTGCAGCCCTATAAAACCAAAACTTGGAAGAGGACAGAGACAAAAAAACAAAGTCGTGTACTATAACTAATATATTAAGAAAAATGAAAACAAGCTTTGGCAATAATTATGAACACTTCGAAAAATCAAATTAAAAAAACTAACTACACTACACCATACTAAAATCGACTAAAATATTTACTATAGTCACAGAATAAATAATAGTACCTATAATATCAACTGTCAAAATAGCGTCGATAAAGCAGCGCCCTTTTAACCCTTTATTATTTGATTGCCCGATGAAAAGCTATCGTATCACAAAGTTATCTATACAAACAAGGCTCTAGTTTTTGAGTAATAAGAAAGTGAACATATTAACCGGATGAACATATTAACCGGATGACAATATTTACCCTTACGTACCATATAAGTAACGAATCTATAACGTCTCCTTTTGCTATTAGCTATTTAGCTAATGACTAAACTATTTATTTTACGTCTTTAGAATGTTGACGGATTACTGCGGAGTAAGCCAATTTTACTTACTTCAAATTTAAACAAACATAATACAGATAAGTATGCAGAGACTACGGACTTTCAACTGGCACGATCCTGACATACCTCTCACTAGCTTCTTTCACATCCATATATACCTACGCTTACATACTTGTCTGTTAAGAGTACTCTTCAGTTTAGTATTTTAAGCTAACAGTTATAAATAAAATTAATTACTATTTCTTATGGTAATGTTTACCATTTTAAATTTGTATGAATTTACAATCAGCAGCTTTTGTGGTCTATAAGTTTGGCAAATCCGGCGGAGCACAAATAAAGAATATATACAATAATGAAATTTTATTTAAAAAACGTATGTAAAAAGTTTGCTTTTAATAATATATTTTGAGTGCTTATGTCTTCTTCTCCATCAGCTCGTAAAAATCAACGTAATTCCTATTGCAGGAATGAATACTCTTAAATAGTTATGCTTGGCAGACAGATGTGACCAGCAGCGTCAAGATGTTGTTGACGGTCTGGGTATTTTACGCTTGGCGTAAACAAAATGTTCTGTTGGAGATCTTTCAGGCGTTTTCAATAGTCGCCTCTTACGACAACCAGGTACGAATTGGGACGATGGATTCTAACACGCCATCGCCACACGACCGTGGTTGCTCGAAGTGAATTTAAAGAGCTTATTGTCATTTACTTATGAAGTTAATTATAGATTAATATAAAATATGTCAATAAATTACCCCAATTATTTAAATAATTACTGGTCGTTACAATGGGCTCATTGTTCATTAGCAGTGTTTTCTTTTTAAATAAGGAAATTTAGTTCGTGAGAACTTAATTTAAAAACAAATGCGAGAAAACAAGACAAGCAAGCCATATTATCAATATAAATTATATTACGACCAAATAAAAGCGATGTTTTCTTAACTGAAATGAATTTGTTGCCCTTAAAGGGGATACGAGTTAATGGCAGCCGGTGTTATTATTTAATTAATGTCTGAATAACCGCTCTATGTAATTAGAAACGATAAAGATTTATTGTTATTTGCGTCGGAGCTAAACGAAATTGAAAAATACACAGTATTGGTACAACTTAATTAATTCTGTAGAAGGGGATCTCGGAGATTTACATCAGTCATTGTTTATTATCATGTATAAATAAAGGCAACAAAAGGTTAAAATGTTAACTAGGTGTTTATCTAAGAAGAAAATTCAATACTTATTTTTACTGATTTAACTTTTTTTAAATTCCCGACGATTGCTGCACCCGAAACGTCGGGAATTAAATATAAGTAAAATCAGTTAAATAAACGCGACAAAATCCGTAAATTTAGTTTTATTCAATGTGTAGTGTTCGCGTAAATTTAAGAAATCATTATAAAAAAATAATTTTTAAATTTTTTTCTGTCCCTCTATCTGTTTGTTTCGGCTAATCTCCGAATTAGCTGGGATAATTTTGAAGAAACTTTCACTGGCAGATAGCTGATGTTGTAAAGTAGTAACTTAGGATACTTTGATTTTAGAAAAATAATTAGGGTTCCGTGCAAAAAAAAAACCCACGAAATCCAATCATAATAAATTCCACGCAGGTTAAGAAGCGGGGAAAAGCTAGTAATCAATAAAAAAGAAATATATTTTCTCTAGTGCAAACATGATTCATAGAAAATCTCGTTTCTGAACTAATAATAACAGACTTCGTAATGTCATTTAAGTGAGGTCGAGCACGTCACCTGAGGCTGTTCTCACTTGAAGGAAGTATTTGTTTCATAAATTAAAATGCACTATGAGACAATATTATAGAGATGATAAGTGGCTGAGGTTAACTCAGAAGGTTAGGACATTGAAAAAAAAAACTGACGCATGATGAATAGCTCCTTCATCGTACTTTTAATGAAATAAAATGGATTTCGCATAATATTTTTATTCATCAAAATACGATTTTGATCACTGTTACCGTTACAGCCTATTAAAGTCCACTGCTGAACATAGGCCTTCCCCGTAGACTACCTCATTTGCCATTTGCCATAGTTGCGATGCTTGGCAAGCGAGTTGGCAAACGTATTCTTTACTTTAGTCGTGATTAGGAAGACGCCGCTACCTATCTCCTGATTTGTTCCCCTCTGTCGCCTCTTACGACACCCACAGGATGATATGGGATACTGGATATTCTTACACCGCCGCTACACGGTAAGGATTTTGATTCATAACATAACATTCAAGGATTCAAGACTTATATCAAGCAGATGGCTTAAGATCGTGCCATGTACTTTCGGAGGAGAACATCATTAGCCGAAGCCTAATGAGTCGTACTAATTAATGGTGATTGACCGAAATATCAAAAATTTATTTAAAATTAAACAATTTCATTTTAATGAATTTGATTGTATTTAGTCGTTAAATTTCTGGAAAATATGAAGGAATATTTAAACATCTACGTGACCATGAGTAATGCATTTAAAACGTCAGGTGAAAACTTAAAATTAAAAGTACGTAATAAGATTCGGAAAATTAGTTTTATTTAATGTGTAGTTTTCGCGTAAATATAAGCAATCATTACAAAAGACATTAGAATACATTAGAAATACTTAATAAAATTGTTTGCAGCATGGGCTTAATATAATAAACCTGCTTTTTTTTAAAATTAAATTATTAAATTATATATCAAAAGTTGACATCTAAGGTTAGATCATAATAATTTAGTTCTAGGTCACTTCGTTTCTTATGCACATAAAACCGCAATATGCGCATGTAGGCCAATAGTTCGAATATGTCAGAAGTTTTAATAATTTGGATATTTGTTAAGGCCTAGCCGACCTATCGTATTTTATTGTTCCACGAAATTGCGAATAAAGTAATAAACACTTTCGTAAAGGTTATAATTTTTTTCTTTAACATATAAAAACTAGTATGGGTAACGACGACAGCGTATTTACGATTAATTGAAAATAGCTGCTGACAACATAATGTTACATGAGTAAAGATACCGTCCTTACTCTGTGATAATGTGTCGTAGGCTCAAGTGCTTTTATGCTACTTATACTACTATTATACTGTATTAATATTGAATTTAATGTGAATAGAATGGTTCGCAAATACAATGACCAATAAAAAAATATCTGTGGACATATTTTCTACCAAAATCTTAAGGTAAAAAAATCAAATGCAACATTACAAGAGCATTTTTAGCGTTTTATACTCTTATGTAGTTTTTTTAATATAAAATAGGGCTACAAAAGAGCACACAGTCCACCTGATGGTAAGTGGTTGCTGTGGCCCAAAGACATCTACACCTATCCTCGATTACGAAACAAAATGCAGATACGTTGTCACCCGTGAAGGTGAAATGCCTCATTTTCAGTAAAAAGGGTCTTTAAGGGGAAGTTTTTTCTTGTTTTATTTACGTCAATACATAATAACGGTTATTTGTGATTTATCTTATAAATGTCGAGTATTTTGTGCACATTTGTGAAAAATTAAGACAGGTTTCGTTATATTATCATTTCGTTAAAATCTTTCCTAACGGAATTCGTGCTTTTGAAATAAAGATTTTTTTTTATATTATGGAAGAGGGCGCAAACGAGAATGCGGCTCACCTGATGGTACGTGACTACCGCCGCCCATGATCAACCGCAACACCAGGGGAAATGCAGATGCGTTGCCAGCATTTTAGAAAGGAGTAAGCTTTTCATCTCGTTACTCATTACATCAGCTAGTCATATTTTTTAAATTAAATTTAAATGTAATAGGCGATAAGACTCTTTCTGCCTAGAAATTCGTTATGCTGGTACCTCCGTCGTACCTATTTTATTTATTATATCAGTTTGTACTGCTGTATTCCTGTCTTAAGAGTATAGGGAGCCTATATAATTGTGGGCTATGAGGCTTCCCATCTTAGTTCTCATAGATGATAACGCAACTATAGCTTTCTTTTTTGAATTTAGCTGTAGGTGTCCATGGTCCGCAGTAATATTGTAAGTTTGTTTTTCATTATAGTATCTATTATAAAAAATGTCACTCGAATCTGTTTACAATTTTTACGTGGTAGAGCCATGCTACAACAATATTAGTAGTATAGTTGTAGCACGAATAGGTCCACTCGACCGGGGAAGGACCACTCTCACAGAACACCAAAGTAAAATAGTAGCTTAACGCTGCTGTGTTTTTTATAATATAGAGTGACAAGCGAGTACACAGTCCACCAGTTTTCTGCTAAATAGGCCTTTTCAAGAATGCATCAGGTGTCATTCATTACTTCGAAGATGTGCCTAAACAATCATAATGGAAAGAGGGTGGTACATTGTGTGTATAAGGGACATAGTAGTGATACCCTGGTGATACCGCTCTCCCTAACTAATCATTAAATTAGGGTTTAGCCTTTTTATTGCTTGACATGTGACACGTAAACGAGAAAGGCATTTAGTGAAAAAGGTAGCATGATAGTCCTCCTTAAACTCGAATATTTACATATTGTTTAATAGATCATTAAAATTGTGTCTTATCCTGGGTATTCTCGCTCCGTTCCTGGACGGAAGCAAACGTAAATAAACTCGCCTGCAGCGCACTTCGCACGGAAGTCAATTAGTCCGATCTAGGCCACAGTAATTTTCTGAGTCGCACAGTGAAACCGATTATCCGTTTCCAGCCACTTCCATTATCTTGCAAACGCGACGATTGTCGCCTGTTATCGTTCAACGACACGCAGTTAAAACACCCGTTGTACTCTAGATACGATTACGTTGTCTTGCATTGACATCTATGTCATAATTACCTTGGACATGCTTTGAGTGTTCATTGTATTTAGGACAATTAGTTTTAAAAGCGACATCTTCTAAACGACTTGATCTAGGGCAGATAGCCTCCTAAAATGTAATATGCCAGAAAAGTAGTTGACACGATCTTGAATGTAGTATTGACTAACTTCTAAGCAAGACTAAAGAACTTCGTAATGGTGTTTTTAATATTTATTTGAAACAAATTTAAAATCTTGTGAACATTCTAAACTTACGTTGGTAGATCTACTTACATAATCTAATAAAGATTGCTTAGTCAAAAGAAATCTCATGTGCTTATTTAGACAAAAATTATTAACCATTTTAGTAAAATCAAGCCCCTGGAGTAATTTTAATGTTAAGTAAGGATGACTTAAACAGGTGACTTTTCCATATTAGTTTAATTGGGAGTATTCTTTACCCAATTTAATTAAAAAAGCTTAAATTAGAAGGACCTTAAATCTTCCTCTTGCGGGCAATGGGCCGAAGGATTTGGTCCGTCTTCTATTCTCGAATTTCGTCTTAGGCCACTGTGATGCAAGTTCTTGAAATATTTTTATTGTTCAAACATGTCATGGTAAATCAGCTATCCAAATCAAAAGTAACAATTTACGTAGTGCCACACTAAAGACTGAACTGAAGTATTACCCGTTCAGTGAGCATCCGGCCACACTTTAATTATTCTCAGGGGCATCTATACACGTTACTCGCTTTCACTTTACTATAATATCGTGATGGTCCACTTACGTATTTCGTCTGGGCAACGGATCTGAACCCCGAGCTGTAATCTTATCAGCTGTATTGATCACTTTTAGTTGCGTTATATGACTCCGAATTTAGCGTTGATACACTTACTTATCAATAAATAAGAAAATTAAGTTAAACAATCGGTCGTGATTATGCTTTAAAAAAGTAAATATGATTCAATAGATAATTTACCACTTACCTTGTGTGCTTGTGACGCAATTCTTTTTTTTTGTGTCAGTGTTACGACACAAAATTTTAGTGAATCATTTACATTGACTCACTTTGCAAAATATTTTATCAGTAGAGGAAAAAAATCTAATCTGACATTTTTGGGCCGACAGTACTTGTTTTGTTTAAACATCTTGGCCCTCGGTCATTGTATTTTTGAATAGGTATTTTCTTTGTAAATGTGACGCGTCTGAGTTTTTGTTAGAATTATTCATTTGCAATATACATTACACTAGAATATATATATACATATACATAAACACTCATGCCTGTCACCCAGAGGGGTAGGCCGAGACTACAGACTTCCTACCGCCTACCTACCTACGCATACATGTTCGTCGGTTAAGGGTACTCCTAATTTGGCCCGTTTTCTATAAATCGCCAATTTGGTCGATAAATTTTCGCCTAGGACGTCCCTTTCCGACTTTGCCATTCACTTCGCACCATAAATTTTCACATGACCAAACCACCGAAGCATTCTTTTCTTAATCCTGGTCACAACATCATCTTGCAAACCACACTCTTCTCTTATTACACAATTTCTTACCCTGTCATTCAGATTCAGCCCTAACATACTCCTTAACGACCGCATTTCTACTGCGTTTATTCTACTCTCGTGCTTCTTCTGCCACACCCAACTTTCACTACCATACGTTAAAGTTGGGACCAACACAGCATTGTGAATTGCCATATGTGCCTTTTTCGACACATTTTGACTCTTCACAATAGAGTGTAAGGCCCCATTTACCTATTTCCCGCATTCACTCGTCGTTCTATATCCTTATCATATCTACCATCCCTGCTAAATACGCAGCCCAAATATACAAACTCATCTACTTGCTCGATCAACTCCCCTTCTATTCTTATTTCACAAATCGTTTTACTTTCTTCTCTTTCAAAAACCATAACCTTCGTCTTACTTGCGTTCACTTTCATACCATTTTCTTTTAATGATCCGTTCATAAATGTAACCATCATTTGCAACTCGGCCGCCGACGACGCAAGAATAACTTGTTCATCGGCGTACAAAAGGCATTTGACGGTTAACTCACCCATTCTTAATCCGCATTCTTCAACTTTGAAATTTTGCAAACAACTGTCCATAAATAGGTTGAACAGCCACGGGGAAGTCACACAGCCCTGTCTGACACCTTTATGGATGTCAAACCAGTCCGAGTAGACCCCGTTGATCCTAACACAAGTACTAGAGTCCCTATAAAGAGACTCCAATGCCTGTATCAAGCCAGCGCTCAACCCAAATGAGTTCTGTGTTTGCCATAGCAAATCCCTATCCACTCTGTCATAGGCCTTTTCCAAGTTCATGAACGCACAAAAAACCTTTTGGTTTTTGGCCAGAAACTTCTCCGCGATCATGCGCATGGAAAAGACTTGATCTGTACATCCCATTTCCTTTCTAAATCCCGCTTGCACATCCCAAATTTTTCCATCAGTTTCTTTCATGACCCTTTCAATCAGTACCTTAGCATACAGTTTTCCCACAATGCTAAGAAGGCAGATGCCACGGTAGTTTTTACAGTCCTGCTGCGACCCTCTTCCTTTATATACTGGGACTATCACGGCTTTGCACCAGTCTACCGGTACCCGCTTCAGTTCCCAGCATAAATTAAACAAGGTGTGCAGCAGGCCTGCCACCACTTCCTCTCCAGCCCTTAGCATTTCGAGTGAAACTCTATCATATTCGGCAGCCTTACCTGCTTTCATGCTTTTCATTGCTTTCATTATTTTATCTATACTTATTTCGCTACCTCTTTCCTCTTCTTTCGGTGTTTCTACTTCACTTAGTACACCCGTTGTCTCCTCACTCATAAACACGCTTTCAAAATATTCCTTCCATCTCTTTAAACTCAAAACTTCATCATTCAGGATATAGCCATTCTCGTCTCTTATAGCATTCATCATAGGCTCTTTTGAATGTCCCCTGCCAGTTCTTACAAGTTTCCAGAACATTTTAATATTTGCCTGGAAGTTATCCGATATTCTTCTATCATTCTTATCCGTTTTTTCTTGCTTTTTTCTTTCCACTACTTCTTTTACTCTCTTATTAAGATGTCCAAAGACTGCCTTTTTTCTTTCAATATCACCATTCGTAGCACTAGAATTAGCAGCCTTTGTTGCTAGTAAAACTAGCCATGCTCTCTTCTTTGCTTCAACTTCCATACGTATCTCATCATCCCACCATAACGTATTATTTTTCCTTTCATTCTTTCTCTTACTTACACCACATACTTCGGTAGCTGCATCCACTAAACCTTTCTTTACATTTTGCCATATATTCTCCAAGTCTAACTCCTTCATACATAATTCATCCAAACCACTTATATTTTCTTTCAGTCTACATTTGAACTTGTTTTTATCACTTTCATCTTGTAACCTTTCTGTTCTAATACGCTTTAACGCAGTGGTAGACACAGACGATCGATGGCGCCAACGCCTGAATAGACCATTAATTCGGCATAAAACTAAATAATGATCCGTTCCGACGTTAGAACCCCGGTAAACTCTCGTATCTACCACTGCGCCCCTCAATCTTTCATCCACAATTATGAAATCTATCACGCTTCTATCGTCACCTCTTTCCCAAGTATACATGTGAATCCTCTTGTAGCGAAAGCAAGTGTTCGTCACAAAGATTCTTTTCCATACATACGTGAGGAGACTTTCACCATTCTCATTTATACTTTCATTACCAAACGTTCCCAATATCCTTTCATAACCAAGCCTCCTGACCCCAACCCTTCCATTAAAATCTCCTAGCATAATAATATTTTCATTTCCCTTACACTTCATTAACATCATCCTTACCATTTCCCAAAACTGCTCTCGGATATAAGTGGGCTTAGACATGTCTGGGGCGTAGACCCCTAACAAAAACAACTTCTTTAAGCCCACTTTCATTCGTATCCATAGCAGTCTTGGGCTTACACATTCATACTCTTTCACACATTGGCCCATTCTTTCTGAAAGGATGATACCTACTCCCTGGCATGCCCTGCTCGATCTCGTCTACACCAGACCAGTATGCGGTATACATGCCATGTGTAGTGACATCCTTCCCCTTCCTTTTTGTCTCATTTACGCATAACACATCTATTCCTCTATTATACATCATATCGCATACTTCATCCATTTTATCATTCATTGTCCCACATACATTCAACGTAGCCAGACGGGCCTCTGCAATCCACTTTTCGCCTCTCCGAGAGACAGAACGTGACGGGTGGCGAACCTCGTCGCCGGTTTTCCTCCCGGAGATTCTTCGCACCCCTGCCCCATTAAAGGGGCGCCGGGAACTCGGGGCCATTTCTTTAATTCGATGCCTCATGGTGCGAAATGGGAAAAAAAAAATATACCACATATTTAACGCCGCTACCACGGCGTGGAGCCGAGTCTGTGATATCGGCTTGTCGCTCATTTAGCACCACCCGGGGGGACACGTGTAGGGTGGGCCTAGGAACAGGTGGTCAAAGCCTACGGACGCGAGCGACTTATTATTATATATAATTTCGAATATTATATATATATATATATATATAAAAAATATATATATATATATATATATATATATATATATATATATATTCAAAAAATTCGACTACATTTGTGGTTGATTATTATTAAAAACACTACATCCTCATCATCGTCCACTGCAGATCAAAGACCCCACTCTCAAAGAAATGCCACAAAACACGTTCCAGAGCCATCTGTACCCATCGAGTAATTCTCACTAACTTTAATACTTTACATATAGTTTATAGAGAATTCTTTGAAAGGATTTTATAATTAAAACTTGAAACATAGAACTTTTCTTTAAGTTTCGTATAACTTTCTGAGTGGCTCGTGTACGTACTCACCGGAATTAAGAATCACACCGGCTATCTTTCGCACCCACATCACTTGCATATTGCAAGCATGCTACATTATCCGCTGGAATTTAGGTATATACCTGAATTACATTGGACTACACCATCGACTTTCCATCTGAGAAGTAGAGTGATGTGGCGGCGCTGTCATCGCGCCATAATCGTAAATACACATCGCAGTTTACCCATAACCAGGGTATAGACAGAAACACCGATAATAAGTAAAAGGTGTTTCCTTTAAAGAAGTGAAAATGGGTCGATTTTCTCAAACTCTATTAGTAAAGTCGCCTACGCATTATCCAGTTTTACACCCATGATCGTTTAGAAATCATGAGAAAAGTGATGTGCTGATTATAATTAACTTTTCTTTGAAGCTCTCTTTTCCGGGTGTTTCCGTCAAGGTTCATGTATTAGTAAACATGTAACTGTATATGTAATTGTTTATAAACATAATTTTCGTTTCAAACTGCGCAACTAAATTACGCACATCGAAACAATTAAAAATAAAAACATTTGATATGTTATAAAAACTAAGTAGTTTCTTGATTTATATACCTATTGTCATTTTGTTCTTCGAATTTTGAATCTTATATTAATAGTCTACATACTACTTAATAATTAAAAAAATATGTGGTAGAAGGAATGTATTTAGCACAATTAATTTTTAATTTTCCTGTTAGCTAGGCTTTTATGGATTGCATAAAATCCTTTGTTATCCTAGTCTATCTTGCTTGAAAAATCACTGAAATTAGAACAGAAAGGAAGGATTTCTTGTGTGTTAGTGGGATCTTAATATAAACTAAAAAATAATTGGAAATCGGCTTCATAAACATACTCCTTTCTAAAATGCCGGCAACGCACCTGCAATTCCCCTGGTGTTGCAGTTGTTCATGTGCGGCGGTAGTCACTTACCATCAGGATATAATGACAACCTGATAAGACGTGTAGCAATTCGAAGGATGCAGGAGGCATATCCGTGCCTTGTGGCATTCCTTGAGAAGACCTGCGTTCTGTAATAACAATGATAACGTCTTCGCTTAAATATGATTGCACTTGTGTATTTTTTTCTTCTTTCTTTTGTTGTGTATTAAGACTAACTATGTTGTTTTATTAAGTAATAATTATTTTAAAATTGAATAAACACATGAATATATAAAAATAACGAAGAAAAAGGAAACTAAAGTTTTATTCAACATATAAAGTAGAGAATATAAAACACATAACAAAAAAAAAACAATATAAGACCATTTTAAGTAAAAGCAAATCGAAACGGTCTTAGGTAGTGACTACCACTTAAAACCTGTATTATAATAAGAAGTAAATATTATAAATTCATTTTGCTATATTTAATAAAACTGCTACATAGGTTTAGTTAGCATTGTTTCCGTATTAATATACCTAAAGAATATAGTCTTCGACGGTCATTAGTCGAAATCGGTCAAGTAGTTTAAGAGCTATTAGAGAACGATGTCCCTCGGACCAATAACGACCACACAGCCAACCACTGATCACTAACTTCCGTTTTTTATCTTATTTATTACAAATGGAGCTGACCACATAGTTGATCGATAACGTATATTGTAGTCACCTGTAACGAACTTGTAATCAAGGAGGCTACAGATGTGTTATATTGTCATCGTTAAGTATTGGGTTTTCTTAGTCGTCACGGCTCGTAATAATAAATGAACGGGCATTAAACATGGACATAGCAGAAACAGTAGTGAGAACTGCATAAATAAGTAAATGGGTGGAACAAACATAATCATCATCATCATCATTACAACCCCTCACAGGTCTACTGCTGAAGATAGGTCTCCCGTAAGGTATGCCACAAGCACCGTCCTGAGCCACCTGCATCCATCGAATACCTGTATGTCTTACCAGATCGTCACTCCCTCTAGTGGGGCGTCGCCCTACACTTCGCCTACCAGTACAAGGCTGCCACTCGAGAACATTTTTTCCCCAACGGTTGTCGGTTCTTCGAGCTATATGGTCGGCCCATTGCCACTTTTGCTTACTAATCCGTTGAGCTATGTCGGTCACTCTGGTTCTACTGCGGATATTCTCATTTCTAAGTTTATCACGCAGAGAAACCCCGAGCAATAGCCCTTTACATAGCTTGCTGAGAAACTTTGAGCGTCCTCATACGGCCAGCAGTGAAGGACCACGTCTTAGTTGCATAGGTCATCACTGGCAACACGCACTAGGTTTATAGTCTATATTTCAGGTTTAGAGGTATAGCTGACGAGAAGATGTGTCGTAATTTCCCGAACGCTGCCCTGCCGAGTTGAATCCGTCAATTGACCTTTTGGTCGAAGTTGGACTTACCTAGTCGGAATATTTGTCCCAGGTAAACGTACTCATCAACAACTTCAAGCTTAGCGCTCCCAACAACTACCATGGGCATAGGTGTGACACGGACATTAAACATGATCTTTGTTTTGTCCACGTTCATCTTAAGACCTATCCGTTGGGAGACACTATTGAGGTCGTTGAGCATAGTGCTTAAGTTCTCCAGCGATTCTGCCAAAAGAACTATATCGTCGGTAAATCGAAGGTGAGTGATGTACTCGCCATTGATGTTAATACCGTATCCTTTCCAATACAGTAGCTTGAAAAGGTCTTCCAATGCAGCGGTGGAGAGTTTCGAGGATATATTATTTATTTATTTATTTATTTAAAACTTCATATACACAAGTGGTATATAGGCGGACTTAATGCCTAAGGCATTCTCTCCCAGTCTACCTTGGGATGATGCAGAGATAGAATGAAGTAGGTGTAATAAAAAGTTAATATGCGAATACTAAAATAAAATAACAAAAAAAATTGTAATACATGGAAATAAAATACATAAGATATAAATGATACATCGCAAAAAAATAGATAAAATTACATTAATATTCATACACATATATGTATATAAAATATATAATATACATAATTACAATAAGAACAATAAGAATATATATATACACATATAAACATACATATATACATATATATACATATACATACATACACACACATACATACATATATACACATATACATACACATGTACAACCAGTGCGTGTTGCCAGTGATGACTTACGGATCAGAGACGTGGTCCTTCACTGCTGGCCGTATGAGGACGCTGGTTCTGCCAATGATGAGGATGATGATTCTGCCATTTTATTAAGTAAGTGTTCCCAAACCTTCATCTTGAACGCGTACCGATTGCTAGCCGTCCTGATTTCGAGAGGGAGTGCGTTCCAAAGGAGAATAGATTGAATGTGGAAAGAAGAATGAACAAGTCCAGAGCTATGGGATGGACATAGGAGAAGAAGGTTGTTCGTAGAGCGGAGGTTTCTCTCATGACTAGCACTAAGCAACTGAAAGTGATGAGATAAGTAGGAAGGGGAAGTTGGAGACATCAGGATAGAATAAAGGGTGGTGAGTGCACGCAAACTACGGCGTTGATGAATAGGTAACCATTTTAATTGAGATCGATACGTGGATACATGGTCATACTTTCGAAGATTGAAAATGAATCGAATGCAGTTATTCAGAAGACGGTCATATTTGTTGAGAAGATCTGCATTCAGGTCGAAATAACACACATCACCATAGTCGATTAGGGGAAAAATTAAACTCTGCACAAGCATTGTCTTAATTTCAGATGGTAGAAATTTTTTTTAGGCGATAGAGAGAACGCAGGGTACCAGTGACTTTCTGGCTAACGGTCGTTGTTTGGGCTTTCCAACTCAAAGTAGAATCAATTAATAAACCTAGGTTCTTCACAGTGGAACACAATTGAATCTCAGTACTATTAAAAAAGATAGGAGGTAGAGCTACCGGTCATTTGGATCCACGACATTTGGTGGAGACGAGCATCATTCTACAATACAGTTCGTATTGAAGAAGAGGTCGAGCGAAACCAAGACTCCAAAGTCTTTGCCAGAGGTCTGTCTATCAAAAAGAGGCAATTGTCAAAGCTGAAGACATTGCTTCCAGGACACCTGATTTGAGTGAGATTGAGAGGTTCTATGGTACACATCATCGTTGGAACCACACGCAAGTGTGAGTAATGATCCAAGAGCAAGTCTTATTACTATCTTATCTTATCAATTTCTTATCACACCTATGCCAGTGGTTGTTGGGAGCACTGGAACAAATTGTTCGACTAGGTAAGTTCAATTTCGATCGGTAGGTCGTTCGACGGATTCAACTCGGCTTGGCAGCGTTCGGCAGATTACGACACATCTTCTTGTCAGGTATACATCAAATCCTTAAAATTAGATTGTACAACCAGTGCATGTTGGCAGTGATAACCTGATCCTGAGTGAGAATCGTAGACGTGATCCTTCGCTGCTGGCCGAATGAGGAAGTTCAAAGTCGCCCAGTGAGCTATGGAGAAAGTTATTGTTTCGCAGTGTTCGCAGTGGCTTAGCTATGAGTTACAGCGCTAGGGGGCGCGGGTTCGAATCCCGCACGGAACAAGTATTTGTATGGCCTACAAGTAACTATTCCGAGTCTGGATGTTTGTCCTTGTGCAATTTATGTTTGTAAACTGCCCCCACGATACAGGAAAAAATCCTAGAGTGGAGGTAACGTTTTATAAAAAAAATATATTCGCAGTAGGACCAGAGTGACCGAAATAGCCCTACGGATTTTTTTATAGGATAGGGTGACAAACGAGCAAACAGTCCAACTGATGGTAAATGGTTGCTGTGGCCCATAGACACCTACATCTATCCTCGATCACGAATCAAATGCAGATGCGTTGTCACCCGGGAGGACTAAGATGGAATGCCTCGTTTCCATTAAAAGGGATCTCCGGTTCTCTACACTCACCATACGAAACACAGTAGCATTAATATGCCATTTTATGCCGGTATTCTATAATAATATAAGTATAAGAGCGTGGTCTTTCTCCGGTTGGGCCCACCCATTCGTGCTACAAATATACTACTAATATAGCTGCAGCGTGGCTCTACCACGTTGAGGTGGTATATTCACGGTTTCAATGCTTTGCAAATTTATTCCTTAACGATGATGCTAAATGCAATTTTTTCTCAAACTGCTGTCTCGGCTTTCTGAACCTTTTCCCTAAAACGATATTTTCTTTAATTCATTACAGCCAATCGAAATTCCACTACTGAACAAAGGCCTCCCCCATTAACTGCCTCATTAAGGGGATATTTGCCTTAGTTGCTACGTTTTGATGTAGATAATTAAGTTAGTATATGATATTTGTATTATTTAATACTCTTTTTTATTCTTATTCTTTAGTTATGCGGCTACTTTGAAGGGAAGTATATATTTGCTACAATTTTACAAGTCATAAGTTCGGCCTCACTTGTAATACTGTTCTCGTCTATGGACTGCATCTAGCGAATAGGGGCCCGAATAGTTGATAACTGAGTTCTTTCTGATCGGTTCGATTCACTGGCGCTACAAAAAGATGTTGCATTCCTTTCTAAATTCTATCGCATTTACCACGGGGCCACCATACCATCAGAAAAGTGCTTCGGATTAATTCTAACCGCAAAATTCTACAATCGCACATCGTGACAAAACTCACGAAACCATCTGGACGCTTGGCGGTCCACCACCGTGCGATTTACTAAGAATTTTCATCCTCGCACGACTTCTTTGTGAATGGGCTACCACCGGAGATTTTTTTTATAGTGTCCACAATTCCAGTCCACGATCATTGAAATTTGCCAAATATAAGTTATATAGAGGTAAGATTGACAAACCCATGGCACACAGTCCATTTGGCAATAAGTGTATGATTTGCCCCATAGATACTTACTATTTACTCTTTATTATCAATCAAAATGCCGATATGACCTCTGAGGGCTCAAATAGAATGCATCGTTACCAATTAAAGGGTCTCTGCTATCCGGTTGTCTACACTTACTATATGAAACAAGCTAATTGAAGCTATTATGCTGTGCGCGCGCGATGTTTCCTTGGTCGAACTGACTCATTCGTGCCATCGCAATATTATTTTAGTATGTACATCACTGCATGGCTATATCCACATTCGAAATGCCTAAATATTTATTTTATTTGGTAATTTGCTTATTTCAAATGTTCATTATAATGTAGGTCTGCTTTATTGATGACAATATTATTTACTAACAAACTAATTAAAAGTAGGATTTACGGTGATCAATTCCGATTAATTCTTGTATTTACTTTTGATTTATTTTAATGTAACGATAAATCTCAGTGATTTACATTTATAATCAGAAGCACATTAACGTAGTCTTAAAGACTATTGGACTTATGACATTTCAGAAATACGCCAGTTTGCAAGCGTTAAGGCCGGGGCCACACTTAACCATCTTGGTGTATCGTATCTGTCGCATGGGGCCGACGTGTATCACGATCTAGCGATCATTATTTGGACGCAAAATGATACTCGATCTTGGTATATGTTGTTGGGATCCCTATCAGGTACGTTCCGTCCCGCACTGAACTTCGCATTTGATAAACGTCGTATTACACTCATCGTGATAGCACGGCCGTATTTTGAAACTGTATCATGATCGTCGTATCATGATAGTTTCAAAATACGGCCTAATGTGAGTTGATACCTGATTTGAGTGTGAGTTGTCTATGTGTGTTGGCGATTTTTACCTAATCATTACAGGTGATACTACACGTGCACGTGGTCTTTAAAAAGTTCGTCATAACGCAATTTTTGTATTTCAATTAATGTATCATTAAATTCAAAAAAAAATATAATTCCTTCCCTGATAAGCTGTGTTTTATCTGGTTTCTACTACAGATCACTTGATAGTCTTGGAAAGTTTGGACATGAAAATCTATATCGGAATGAAACATGATACGTTATGTTTAAGTATGGACTTTTTGAAACGATACGGCTAGTGATACAATATGGTTGAAATAGAAAAGATGTAGGTACTTTAAACGATATATTATAGTTTAAGCACGAATGGGTCGGCTCGAGCGTAGAAAGACTGCACTCTTATACAATAGCATCGTAAGATAGCAGCTTAAGGCCCAATTTGCACTGCAGCGGAACGGAATAGAAAGGAAGCGTCAATTTCGGCTCGACGCACGAGAAGGGTCTAAAGCATTCCGCGACTGCGCTTTAAGCCCGTTTGAGACGCTTAGATATTTTGTCTAGATCTTTTATTTAACAAGAATGGTTGATTGGACATTATTATCATACTGTTTTTTTGTGAGGCAGAAGAATAAAACTATGAGAAAAGGAAAAATTTTAGCAAAAGGAAAAGAAATATTTGGGTTCATGATTTATGAATCACCCTTCGCGCCATATCACAAGGATTTCACAGACTGCGCCGACAGTAGCTACGGGAATTCTCGAGAATGCGCGAGAATTCACCAGGAGACTCGTGACTTTTTTTTGTTCATATCTAGTTTCCACGTTACACAATTAACATAAAAATTCAAATTACTGTGTACAATATCTTTACCAAAATTCGCCTCCATTCGGTTTCGCGGCAATGTAACTTGAACCTAATGCTGTGTTTCGTATTTGTGGTGTAGGAAACCAAAGATCTTTTTTACTGGAAATAGGCATTCCATCTTATTCCTGAGGGGTGAAAACGCATCTTAATTTTGATCCTTAATTGAGGATAGACGTAAATGTCTATGAACCACAGCATTCACTTAGCATTAGGTGTACTATTGCTCGTTCGTCACCCTTATTCTATATAAAATACAGCTGATCTAGGTACGGCAAAATGATCAAATGTGGACCCGGCTTAAGACAGCTTTGTACATCCCGCCGGGCAGATGAACAACCTTGCAATAACTTCGCTAGCGCGTATCTCGTAGATAATGCGTTCATATAGATTTTCAGCGATCAGTCAGTCACTAGACTCGTAAACCAGACAGCAGGTTGCTTCGTGTCATTGGGAGAACAGTAAGCATATTACTCCTGATGCTACATAATTATTAACTGTCCTTAAAACTGATGGTACCTTTTTGACATTTAAGTAATCGCTTAAATATGTTAAATATGTCATGTACACTCTCATTCTCTTTCTTTTAATTTCTGTCGATATGATACCTTCCGAAAAGTTACAACACCATTTAAAATTAAAATAACGTCTTACAATTTTTATTAATTTGATTTTAGATTCATCATCATCATCATCATTACAGCCCTTCACAAGTCCACTGCTGAACATAGGCCTCCCCCAAGTAATGCCACAAAGCACGGTCCTGAGCCACCTGCATCCATCGACTTCCTGCATGTCTTACCAGGTCGTCACTCCATCTAGTGGGGGGTCGCCCTACACTACGCCTACCGGTACGAGGCTGCCACTCGAGAACCTTTCTTCCCCATCGGTTATCGGTTCTTCGAGCTATATGGCCGGCCCATTGCCACTTCAGCTTACTAATCCTAATTATTAAAACATAATCCTTGGAAATTATTTACGAAGAAATTCATATTTAAGCAAACTTGTGTCTGAAGTCGAGTCTTTGCTGAACAGAGTCTCGGATTGGGGGCGACTAAATCTAGTCCAGTTTAACCCCCAGAAGACACAAGTTTGCGCGTTAACCGCTAAAAAGAACCCCTTTGTCGTATCTCCTCAGTTTCAAGGCACTCCCCTTGTTGCCTCAGCCAGTACCGGAATCCTCGGCGTTGACATATCGAGTGACGAGCAGTGTCGTGGTCACTTGGAAGAGAAGGCCAAATTGGGCTCTAAAAAACTTGGCGTGCTCAGCAGAGCGGGACAGTATTTCATGCCGGCACACCGCCTGCGACTTTACAAGGCGCAGGTTCGGCCCCACATGGAATACTGTTCCCATCTATGGGCTGGGGCTCCCCAGTACCAGCTCCTTCCACCTGACCGCATCCAGCGCAGAGCGGCTCGAATCGTCGACGACCGAGTGCTTTCCGATCGGCTCGATTCACTGGCACTGCGAAGAGATGTTGCATCTCTTTGCATTTTATTTCGCATATACCATGGAGAGTGCTCTGAGGAATTGTTCGGATTAATCCCAGCCGCCAAATACGTGAACGAACTACGCGGCAAACGTCCCGATACCATCCACACCATCTGGATGCTTGGCGGTCCACCACAGTACGTTTCAAAAGGAGTTTTCTTTCGTGTACAACCTCTCTTTGGAATAGTTTACCACCGGCGATTTTTTCGGACCGATACGACCTGGGGACCTTCAAGAAAAGAGCTTACTCCTTTCTAAAGGGCCGGCAACGCACCTGCAATTCCCCTGGTGTTGCGGTTGATCATGGGCGGCGGTAGTCACTTCTATAAAAAACTCTCACTCTTCTATAAAAAAACGACTTTTTTTATAGAAAAAAAAAACAGTCAATTGAGTTATCGCAAAGAGCCCACACTTATCATTTTGGTGTCAGCATTTAAAAAATCTATACTTAATTTATTCCGACGTTTTGAAATTGAAAGCTCTGTGAGTGATTTATACGTGCTGCAAGACCAACTTCGGAAAGACCAAAGGACAACATTCAGCATGTAAGCCGAATAAATGCAGAAGAGCCTTTAATGTCAACTCGAAGGCGATCCCAGCAGTTGGAATGTCCCGACCCTTTCTCCAGAAGATTCAACGGAAGTTGCAGGTCTATCCGTATAAAATACAGCTAGTGTGGTAACTGAAGTCAGCTCATTAAAGGATACAATTGGCGTTAGCGGCCCAGAATTGGCAAGGCAAGAAGCTGATTTCATTCAAAATCTCATTATGGGCGACGAGCCCAAGCGACGAGCGGTGTCGGCCAGTTAGGACAGGCAGCTACGCTCACCTTACTTAACTGCTTCAGATTTCTTTATGTGGGGTGTTTGAAATATAACAATCATTGAACCATTCAGCAGTTGAAGGTCAACTTCCTTGAAGAAATTGGAGGTATAAGTCAAGAAACATTACGACTTGTGAAAAATCACGCCTTAGAAAGAGCGCGTCAGTGTGAAGATCAAAATGGTAGTTGTAAGGATGTTATTTTCAAAACTAAATTATATTTATTCACAAGAAGTGCATTTTTGTTTATGAAAGAATAAATTTAAATTATTCGGAAATATAAAAGTTACTCCATTCTAAAAAAGTTATTTTATGGATGAATTATTTGACGAGTGTAAGTGATTATATTTAAAATATTTATTTAAAAATTGTATCTGCTACCTTAACTTGCAACTTTATCTTTCCAGTAGCAACCTACTAACGTAAAATATTTAATTAAAATTCTTTTCACAAATTCTTTTAATACACGAAGTGAATTTTTTATAATAAATGTAAGTAATATTATAATTAACGTCATATTCTGGACATTGTCATAAATGAATATGCCAGTGTCAAGAATACGACGCTAATTATAATATTACGTTTATTATAATAATTTCACTTCGTGTAACTTCAAAACACGCTAGATATGTAAGTTATCCTCAAATTGCGAATAAGAAGTTGACTGAATGCGTAAGTTTCTGACTACCTACTTACATTTAACTTGCTTTACCGTTACGCCAAGTACTATTAGGATCAGAGATAATATATACCTTAATGTGCTTTAAATTTGTCCTAATGTGTTTACTTACGTAATCATGTATTGTAAAACATTAAAATTTCTATTAAAGTGTTATAAATTATAATTGATAGCTTTACAAACAACAAATTTCCTAATGTCTTCAACTGTTCAGAAAGTATGCGGACTTAACTGGCATTTAAAGATTAAGAATTATTTACGTAAAATGCCACACAGTCTAATGATATTAAAATAAACAAAAGGTCACTATCACTATCACTATAACCCTTCACAAATCCACTGTTGAACATGGGCCTCCCCCAAGTAATGCCATAAAGCACGGTCCTGAGCCACCTGCATCCATCGACTTCCTGCATATCTTACCAGGTCGTCACTCCATCCAGGGGGGGGGGGCGGTCGCCCTACAATACGCCTACCGGTACGAGGCTGCCACTCGATCGGTTATCGGTTCTTAGAGCTATATGACCAGCCCATTGCCACTTAAGCTTACTAATCCGTTGGTAGCCCAACGGATTAGTAAGCTTAAGTGTCGGTCACTCTGGTTTTACTGCGGATATCCTCATTTCTAAGTCTATCACGCAGAAAAACTCAGCATAGCCCTCTCCATAGCTCGCTAAGCGACCTTGAGTGTCCTCATACGGCCAGCAGATTAGGACCACGTCTCAGATCCGTAAGTCATCACTGGCAAAACGCACTGGTTGTACAACCTAGTTTTCAGATATTGAGGTATACCTGACGAGAAGATGTGTCGTAATTTCCCGAACGCTGCCCAGCCGAGTTGAATCCGTCGATTGACCTCTCAGTCGAAGTTGGACTTACCTAGTCGGACTGGTTGTCACAGGTAAACGTACTCGTCAACAACTTCGAGCATAGTGCTCCCAACAACTACCGTCATAGGTGTGACATGGACATTAAACATGATCTTTGTTTTGTACATATGATGTCTCCCAACGGATAGGTCTTAAGATGTTCATCTTAAGACCTATCCGTTGGGAGACATCATTGAGGTCATTGAGCATAGTGCTTAGGTCCTCCAGCGATTCTGCCATAAGGACTATATCGTCGGCAAATCGAAGGTGAGTGATGTACTCGCCATTGATGTTAATACCGTATCCTTTCCAGTCCAGTAGCTTGAAAACGTCTTCCAACGCAGCGGTGAAGAGTTTCGGGGATATAACGTCACCCTGTCTTACACCTCTCTGCAGTTGGATAGGTTTCGAACTCTGGTTCTGTACTTGGATAGCCATCGTAGCCCTACTGTATATACACTTCAGCACTTATACCGATAGTACCATATACCGACAGTCAAATTGGCACCGCAGAAGGGACTGTAGCACCGTCCAAATTTCGACGGAATCAAAGGCTTTCTCATAGTCCACATACGCCAGGCAAAGTGGCAGATTGTACTCTCGGTAAGGATATTTTTTCTTTTCATTTCAAAACAATCATTCGGCTTTTGCGACGCGCCGGAGATAGGATTATAAGTAGATCCTCTTACGTCGTCATCGTAATCTACATTTTGCAACAAAAGATTTTTGTCAACATGCTGACGCTTTTCTACTTCCTCTACATATTATTGATCGAAACGTCCTCGAGAGCATGATCCATTAAACTCTCTTTTGCATTTTTCTTTGATTTAGAAAACAAGTAGACGTACTTTAAAGTATATGCTTCATTTTAAACGTAAACGTCTGCTCTGCTTACATCCGCGTGAAGATTAACATTGAGAACGTCGCACTCGCACAACGCGATAAAATATTTAAATATAGTTTTATTTGAATGTATTATTCGTTAACGTTACCGTTACAGCCTCCCCCGTAGATTGCCTCATAGGGGGGAGATTTGCCATGGTTGTCACGCTTGGCAAGCGGGTTGGCAACAATGCAACGCATATTTTTTTAATTCGTTATTAGGAAGACGCTGCTGTCTGTCTCCTGATTGGTTCCCCTCTGTCGGCTCTTACGACACCCACGGGATTATATGGGATACTGGATATTCTTACACCGCTTCTCCACAGTTCAGAATGTTATCATTCCTAATTAAACAATATAACTCATGCAAATTTAAAACGATGTTTCCACAATTAATTCTTCTGTGACAGCAATGATTAATATATATTGACTTAAATATTGATCTAAAATTACCATAACTTAAAATTAATAAAGATTTATTCTATTTAATTTTACTTATATTTACGTTAGTTTTTCATTACTACTTTAAGAATATCATATCAGGCCTTAATACTTACTAAGTTACTTACTAAAATGTTAAGCAATGGAAATTGGATAATGTACTTAATAAATTAACAAAACTAAGCAATAACGCGTATTAGTTACTCCTTTACGCGATCAGCAAATTTGCTCTGCTTATTGTACACACATGTATTTAAAATCAACTCTATTATTATTGTCATTTTATAATCGTATCGAATTTTTATTTATTTATGTACCTATACTGTATTCGTATCGTACCTATTTTTCTAACACTTCTATATATTATTAAAATAATTTTAAATTTTCTTTTTATATTATTCTAAAAACAAGCTTGGTGAGACTTGATGTTTATCTAGGTTATTCAAGCAGATTACTTTTTTCTGTAGACGTATTTGATTTTTAAATAAATTATTATTCCATTTAATGCTTTTCTTGTTTTCTATTACTACAAGATTGTCAACCAGTGTCCAATGAGACGTTATTGGAAAATACCAAAAATCGAGACATCTTATCTTATCTTTTATCATTATCTAAAAATTTACAAGACTTCATTGCCTACGAATAAACAAATGAAAACCAATTCTCATGCTTATAAAAAAGCGATAATCACGTTCAACTCGGGTAAAAAATAATACGGTCTAGTGAAGGTGGTGTGATTGTCGTCCGATACTCGTACGCCGCGACCGGTATTTCTGCTAAAAAGACAGCGCTCTCGAGTCTGTTACTTTAAGGTCACGATATACCACATTGTTCAGGGGCGGGAACTGGTTTACCATGTAAACTGCAAGTTACCCTATTTTAAATCGAGATAAAATCACTCTCATGCGAGTTAAGCTTTTGGGAGTAAAATGTTTCAGCTTAAAAATAGTAACTTTTCTATCAAAGGTAAATATTAATATTACCACTATAAGTACCTTTTATTCAATATTTACAGAATATAAAAAATAAAAATAAAACAGGCCACTCAGAAAGTTTTGCGAATAAAAGATTTTTTGTACGAGGCATTCGTCATCATCATCAATACAGCCTTTCGTCCGCTGTTGAATTTGGCCTCCCACATTGTAGATTGCCTAACTATAGCAAGTGTCCCTCCATAGTTGTCACGCTTAGAAGGAGTCCCTCCATAGTTGTCATACTTAATAGAGATTTAGCAACTTAGCTTTGATATTTTGTAGATGTTACTCGGATGACATTTTTTAGATGTTACGCCGCTTCCCATTTCTTGATTTATTTCCCTCTATCGCATCTTATCGACACCCACGGGACTATATGGAGTACTTAATGGATATTCTTACATCACCACTAAATGGTTTATGGGATACTGGTCAGATGTATTTTATTTTGAAAATACGTTTATTTACAAATGAAAATACGAATGTTCCGATTTTAAATTTAGTTACACGTTTTTATATGCTAAATTGAAATATTGTGTTTCATTGAAAAATGGATCCACGTCGGAAACTTTTTTGCGTGATTTTTTACGTTTTTAAATGTCGCTTAAAACCGGACGAACTATTTGACGGACTTCAAATGGCATCAATCGATAAAGCCTCTTCTCTTTTAAGGCAACCGTGTACCGCTGATATAACAAATTTTAGCACGGTCAGCTAGTTGACCGTTGAGAGATAATAAAAGAAGTGAACGTCCTTTGACGGCTGTTACGGAAGGAAACATGCTGGTAGTAAAAAATTAATCAGAGAAAATAAGCGATTGACATATTCGATAAAGAGACCTTTGCGTGAGGTAGATGATTTCGCGGTAGATGTCGCACGAGTTCACCGATGCTCAAATGCAGGCCTGCGTGTCGTGGTATAATTACTAAATTTAAAGCTGGCTAGTCTCGGCGTGTTTACTAGAAGTGTCATTATTATGAGCAGCAAGCGACCGAACACGGGGCTTACTACGGCGGGCTACTTAAAGCAGTAGTAACATGTCAACGCGAAATGAGGGACTTCCTGGACAGCACACGATAAACCTAATGAGTAATTTTCCTTACAACCTAATAAAAGATCAGCTGACTGAGCTGAAGGGATACAGTTTACATCGCCGAAAGATGTGCTAGCAGCGTTCGTGCATGACGGTGTAAAAAAGGTGTATTCTGAAGCGGCATGGAAAAGTGTTTCGAACTTTCAGAGCGGCGGCGTCATTAAGTTGGCGAAAGTTCGCTCAAACAAAACAGAACAGAATCTCGATAAATATATTATTATATTATATAGATACATTATTATTTCAGGGTTGTTAACGTGCTCTGAAAAACAAACTGTGATCTTTAGACGTGTCAAATTAAAAAAAAAGAGAATTTGGAGTCTGGAACGAATAAATGGCCATTGGATACGGATAAAAGGAGTAAGGAAAAGAAGGGGTGACTAGGGCGTTGAAGGCAAACCCGCTCTAAAGGAGTTGACTCAAAAATTGATAGAGATTTTACGAATTTTGGTTTTCTTTCTTTTTTCTTTTTGTTAAGTGGCAAGATACATCCATTGCATTTGTACGAGCACAGGCGTCCGTGTCTAGTAGAACGAGCGTCGGCTCCGGAGTCGGGTGGCGCGATTATTGTTTGTTCTATCTATCTACTCTAGCTCTAGTAATGCGTACTCTACTCAACTCGACTCGACGTCTCGACTCGACCGCCACCGCCAGTCCGTACCAAACCGTCGACTCAACGCCACGCACGTCGTCCTCACGGGCATAAGCGTGGCGCGATAACTTCAACACAAATAAATCAAAAGCCGACTGTGCATGGATTGAGTGACAGTGCGTCAGTGAGACGAATAATTATTCGGAAGAAGTGTACGGCTGATAAGTACGGGACTCAATTTTTTTCCAGCGATTACCGAAACGAAGCAGCGACGATATTGTTTTTTTTTTTCTAAATTGCACAATAATTCAAGGTGAGTGCTTTTACTTTATTATTAAGGTACTTTGGATTGTGGGTAGAAGAAAATTAATAATTCGATTTTAAATAATTAGTATTAAAATCCGAATGGTGCAGGAACGGTTGTTCCACCAATCCTTTAACTATTTAGAGAAAAAACTACTTTAGTAGCCGATAATTACTATTGTTTTGAGAATTTATTACACTACAGTTCGTGGATATTCCTTTAACTTATTTTTGTAGCAAAGACTGTACCCACTCGTATTACTCTGTTACGGCGTTACTGGAAGTAGAATTAGTAAAAAAATCGTACCTATTTAAAACTTGTATAAGAGTAGTTTAATAAAATTTAAGACCGGTATTCAGAACAACTATTACAAGCTTAAATTAACTAGAGTTCCCTAAGGATAAGGCTCAATATTTGATATTGGGGTATATTAATATTATGTTCTGTGGCGGAGTTTCGAGTTTTAAACTCAAGATTGCTTCTGAATTGAATAGACAAGATTCGTGAGCGATTCACACATGAGTTGGAAAAATAATACGGTTTAAGTTTAAAGGTCAAGTGGTGAATAGATTAGTTATTATAAGCGGATATAGGTTTTCAAGAATAGTTTAAGTAAAATTTAATAACAATAAAAGTAATTACTTTTTTTAATTAAAAAGAATACATTTTTTTAGTTTACAATCCAATTAAAATAACAATTTCAAAATAAAATGCTACGAATATGTAAATTTTGTGAAAACAAACTTTGGCCTAAAATTTAAAATATATTTATTATTAAATATAAACTTATCATAATATAATAAACTATGAAAATATAATTTTACGCCCATGCCGTTAGTCGTTGTAAGTAGGTACTACGCTCTAAGTTGACGAGTACGTTTTTACGTAGGGCAAATTGTTCGACTAGGTTTATTCTGTGGACTAGGTAAGTCCAACTTCGACCGAAAAGTCAGTCGAAGAATTAAACTCAACAGGGCAGCGTTCGGAATATTGACACATCTTTCACGTATTCCCCAAAACATAAAAAACGAGATTGTGCAATACAACCAGTGCATGTTGCCAGTGGTGACTTAATGAATAGTCCAACGGATCAGCAAGCTGAAGTGCCAATAGGCCGGGCATATAGCTCGATGGGGAAGAAAGGTTCTCGAAGGGGCAGTCTCGTACCGATAAGCGAAGTTTAGGACCACCCTATTTGGAGTGACCACCTGGTAAGAGATGCAGAAAGTCGATGGACGCAGGTGGCTTAAGACCGTTCTTTAAGGCATTCCTTGAGTGAGGTTACGTTCAGCAATAGACTTGTGAATGGCTGCAATGATGATAATTATGATATAGTAGTAGTTAAAGTAGGTATGTTGACAGCTTATTCCTCTTTAACATGTATGGAAATAATGGTTGCTTTAAAAATATTACTTATATAATTAATGGCGCAGAAAAATTTAGCTACCTACATTTACGTTGTTAAATTAAAACGACCTCTGTACCCGTGCAAAAGTTCCCTCCATCCTCCATTGTGACTCCAGCTGGAGATGTTTTGTTTGAATTTAAAATATACCCGCATCTTAATGACCATTGACGAAGAAACAATCACTCGTAATTTATTTTATTTTCATAGTTGTTTTTTTCTCCTCGAGTTATAACAAAAATATTTTATAAATGTATAGCAGCCAAAAATTGAAATACTTTTATAAATGCATCATTAGTTAATAGATAATTTGCGTAATAATTATATTTTAACCCGTAACTGTACGTGATGATTAAAGATTATTTTTCATAAATAAGCGGAGCAAATTAAACATTTTTAGCTTTTTCTACATTAGCTTTTGTTTATATCAGTTTAAGAAGTAATTTTGTAATTATACGATTTTATGTGTTCATAATATTTGAAGTAGGTAATTTATAGTATATTTTGTAAGTACCATTGGTTAAACAAAACAATCAAAGTTACCTACGTAGGTCTCAGAACTTTACTTAGACCTTGAATGGCCTAAAGAACTTTACGAATTAACATCAGTGGCTTGTGTAGGCCTGGAATGAAAAAAAAAACAAACGAACCGCTTCTTTTCTTAAATATTTAAGTATGAAATAAATATTCGTTTAAGAATAAAATTAGACCATTTAGTATTATTATATTATTTTCAACCAAACCATCGCGAACTTGGAACTTGGAACGTGGCCGTGGTAGCTCAGATGGTTAACGCTAGCTCTAAATATAACAAAACGCAAGTAACCCGGGTTCGTTCCCCGCCGGCACCAATGAAATTGTTAATTGCTGATTTACCACGTGCTCGGCGGTGAAGGAAAACATCGTGAGGAAACCTGCATGTCTGAGGAATAAGAAAAAAAATATTTCGAAGACATGTGAAGTTCGCCAACACGCATTGGGGCTGTGCGGCGGACACTTCCTTGCCCTAAAACCCTCTCAGAAATGTGGGGAAGCCTGTGCCCAGCAGTGGGACGTATATAGGCTGTGACTTTACTTTTTTTACATCCCGATCTTTGTCTTAATGGGAAAACTAAAAACAGATCTCAAAGAAGATCGAGGTTTCGGGCTTCAACTAAAGTCATTTTGGTAGTCTTGAGGAGATTGAGCACCGAGGTATAATACCTACGATCTATTTTCATGTGGTTTACGTATACGTGTGCACTGTGCAACCTTCGAACAGAGCATCGTCTTTACGGGAGACGTATTGGGTTATTGAGTTGACTTTGAATTTAGATACGACGATATGCGATTTAATTCAATAGAATTTATTTGAATAGTACCGGTTTTGATCTCTTTTCGAGACAGCGTAAAATGTTGCAGATCACGATCTGCAACGCTAAGATTACGGTAATAGACGTGCGATTAGTGAACGGTCACTGTTGACCCTGCGACTACCTGTGCGGCGGCGGCGGAAAAATGCGATCAGTATAATTTTTCCATACTTTGCAATTCACAATGATTATAAATAATAATGAGTGTGTAGTAAAGATCTAACGTTCACTATAATATTTCCGTTGCCCATTTTTTTTTGCTTTCAATCTAAAACGTAAGAGACATGATGATTTCATTTCTAAGGTTCATACTATGAAACTTGACTTAAATGATCGAGCTGCGACATACTTAGCCCTTAAATATTTTGGTGGTTATGCTAGGTATATCTATGCAAATCTAAAAAAACAACTGAGATATTAACTGCGACTGCATAATTCTTTATTACATATTGATATAATAATGATGCATTAATGATAAAATTAAATACTGCAACATTATCTTAGTTGCATGTTTACAATACAGGCACTGCAGTGTTAAGAAAACGACCTTATCATAGATAAATAACGCAAGGATATTATTATTAGGTATATTCATACATGAACATGTAAAATTGTCATACGCTCTTTTTTGTATTTGTTATAAAAGATGGGGATTAAAACTTGTGTCATATGGAAGATACTGTATGCCATACATGTACAGAAATCACGTGTATATGGTACCGTTTAAGTAAACTTAATAAAGATAACACACCCATGATTTTTCCATACAAAACATTTTAACCAATTGAATGGTCGAGTTTTGACCACACGCGATACTAAGTATCGAAAATTATTGTCCGGTTTCAAGTATTTTGGTATTATAAACCGAGAGGAAAAACTTCTATAATTCGAACGGATACTGTGCCGAAGATGTCCAGAAAAATAATGCCATTCAGACATGATTTTTGCTATGGCATGTTTGTATGACTTAATGAAAATCATTTGTATTGTTACCAGCAACACACATAATGTACCGTTATTTCTAAATAGTTCCTGTATATTTTAAATGATATCTTCATAGCTTAGTTAATGGTCCGAGTTCCTGCTACTTTTCTTTATAACTAGGGGTTTCGATGTTTTTGAAACTTATTAACACAAAATTGCTTATAAACTTAAATTCAGGGTTACTCATCTGTGTGACTTTATTTGCTGCTCAGTTGATAGTTTTGGACAGTATTCTAAAGATTTCGTCGGACTATAAATATTTATAATAAGTTCCCAATCTTAGAAGAATTGAGAGAAATTTACTCAATTGCTGCACATAGCCCTCTCTTAAAATGTGAGATCTGACTGTCTCAAGTACATTATTAATAAACTATGTGACTGTCTTAATCATTACTCATAAGAAGCTGATCAAAGTTCCCACTTTCGAATCTGTTTACTCGGTCCCAAACTTTTACAGTGCGTGTTGTCACCTCTGAGGGCTAAAATGGAATGCATCGTTAGTCGTTGCCAGTAAAAAGGGTCTCTAGTTATTGTCACTTCCTATACTTACGAAATGCAATGGTATTTGGTGAGAGCGTGTTCCGGCTGCAGTCATTATTCAGCTGCAGCATGATTTCAGCATGGTTTTCACGTATAACAGTTTAAGTGACAGTAGCCTAATGGCAGGGCGCGGACCGCGAACTCAAAAAGGGTTGGAATCAGCCATTCGACTACTGGCGTGAACCACTCGTAACACAAGCGATTTAAGCTTACCACGAGTGGTTAGGGGGAATATTAGTAATGTTTATAGCATTGTTAATATTCTTTTTTTTTAAAAAATGAGCATCGAGCACACAATCCACTTGATGGTAAATGTATGCTGTGGCCCTAAAACAAAAAAAATATTCTCAATTAAGAATCAAAATGTAGTTGCGTTTTCATCCCTGAGGACTAAGATGGAATGCCTCGTTTCCAGTGTAATAGGTCTCCGGTTTTCTACACTCACCATACGAAACACAGAAGCATTGAGTGGCTTACCTCCAATCCCACCAATATACACGCACGCACGCACGCATTTATAGCATTGTCAATATTCCTTAAAAAATTCTTTAAAAAACGTATAATTGAGGTTTTTGCAAAATTAAAGAGTGACAAAGTGATTAGCAGTTATCTGATGTTAAATATCTACTTCAGTACATGGCCACCTGCAGCTAATTTCAAACAAGGTGAGCAACAGATGCTTCGGAAACACCAGAGCTATGGTGAACATCTCGCTTCCGTGTAACAATGTTTATTTTTCATTTAAAGCCACTTGGTGTCACTTTCGTCGCCTCTGGAATTAGGTACGAAATAATATCCAAACTGTCATAATTTTTTGATATATTAGGTAATTATACTTATTGTATATATATATATATATATATATATATATATATATATATATATATATATATATATATATATATATATTATTCACAATACTGTATTATTTTATAACTGAACAAATTAATAGCAATAAATATATAATTTACAAAGAATACATAATACACAAGTCAGATGATAAGTTAGAATATGTTAAATCATTAGTGCTGTAATTAACTTACCTACCCTACCTTACTTACGTATCAACTGTTAACGTGGCATTGCGAAGAGTTAAAATTTCTATTTAATTCTACTCGTACTTCTCTTAAGTATTAACAACATAACAGTACCCTTTTATGTTTTATCGTAGTTATGAAATGTTATTAAAATTACGTTAAAATAAACGTTAAAATAAAAGTAAAATTACGTTTACTTTTTCATGTTTTAACTAACAAATGCGTCGTAATTAAATTCGATATAGAATATTATGAAAAATTTATATCTATAATTTCCAGAAAGTACATTTCTCATTTTTCTAACTATTTAATGAAAGTTTAATTAAAGTAGTAGAGGTAAAGAAAATTGGAAATAATAATATTTGATTGTGTTAATAATAATAAAAATAACTTCTAAGAGTGAAGAGCACTGGAGTAGTAATTTTGCAATGCATAATATTTTAAAATAACAGGAATTTGAAAAAAAAATATTTTAGAGGATGTAAAATTACGTAATAATTATCAGTTTGAGGCCTTTGGAAATTAGCCTTAACATTTAATCTTTATGACTTTATCTGAAGCTATCTGCAAGTTCCAAGGTTTTCAAACGACCTGAGGCCTATTTACACACTATATCGTATAAGTACTCGTATGCAATCATACTTTTTATAAATTTTATCGCAGATATCACACCAATTTAAATATTTGTCGAAAAATAGGCACACAGAAAAAATATTATTCTTATTTAATAATTCATTATAAGAAGATATGTTCGATAAGATAATTTTAAATTAATATAATTCATATAAAACATAGATAAAATTTAAATATATTAATTAATGGAATATAATATGCAAAAATTAACATGTTATCAGAAAAAATACAGTACATGTATAAATTTACAATGGCAGTTGTATTTTTTTTTAATTAATTAAAATTATGGTCTGGCAGTGTAAGAACTTCCACTAACCCATATCGTCCCATGGGTGTCGCAAGAGGCGACAGAGGGAAATTGAAACAGGTGATGGGCATCTTCCTGATTGCAACTCAAAATAATAAAAAACTGCGGTTGTTATCCCGCTCGCCAGCGCTAACCATGGCGAAACAACTCAGCTATGAGGCATTCTAACGTTTTACTTTTTGGCGCCATAATCAAAAAAACTTTGACTATGAAAAAATAATATTTTAAAAATGTTCCTTTAAGACTTGTTTATATAGAATATTAAATTAATTTTCATTCAATAAATGGCTGATAATAGGTACTTCTTTCGCTGGTACTACATGGCTGATCTAGGTATTTACTAATATGTGAAGGGAAAACTTTGTACCCCCTTAGTTAGTTACCTAGTAGCAGCATAAGATGTGGTTATATATCGAGGAGGAGTGCAGAAAACCAAAATTTATTAATTCGATCATGCGACCATTAGTATATTATAATTAAATGTATATTTATTTAAGTATAACTTTGGTTATGTATACGCATACCAATTGGAGTTAGTAACTCATAAAAAATTGTCGTATATTAACTTTATTCAGTATCTAAAATTATATAAAAATATGCATATTATTCTAAGAGAAATATTTTTGGGTTAGTTATTTTAATCCTACTCAGTGTTAATTATAAACAACGCACACACTTGTCTCTTGACAAGACTAACCAGAATAAAATAGCAAAACGGCTGAGTTCCGCTTACGTTTTTCGTATGGTTAGTAACTAAAGTCGGAGACCCTTTTTACTGGTAACGGAGCATTCTATCTGATCCGGTAGAGGTGGCAATACATTTGTGTTTTGATTGTTAAACGAAGATAGATAGAGCCTCATCATTTTCTCAAAATTGGACAAATTGTGTGCTCGTTTGTCGTCACCGTTATTTGTATAAAACATCGATTAAATAAGCGTGTGTTCGGGCGCATTTTGTGTTTATTATTCATGAATCTTAATTAAATGAATTTTAGAGAGGAAAGACCCGTGCCATGTTAACAGGCTGATGAGGACTGTGTTACAGAAATAATTTACAGTTGCTTGACTACTGAAAAGTACGTAAAAATTTAAATACTTTAAATGAAAATAGTTTTTTTTTTCATACTAATTATGCAATCTACCAGAATTAATATCATATTTATGAACATTATTATTTCCTATAGTAAAAGTATACAGTATGAATGAAATAATTAATTAGTACGTCGAAGTGTCACATACACACACATCGCACTTACGCGTGTATAAAAGTATGTCATTGGGTATTTCCTCGATGTATAACGTCGGCTTAAACAAAATGCGATTCCTTACAACTTGATCCGTTGCAGTTTACAAATAAAATTTCTGTCTAATCTGATTTACTTCATATTTTTGTATGTTAAGTAGTGTCTAACCGTTAACGTAACTATGTGCATATACGCCTCTCACGCTTTTTAACAAGGTCAAATTGGCCAAAGTTGTATTTACATATTACTGTATTTTATAAAAGTGTGCGTTTACAGGTCACTGTATTTTTCAGCTTTCACTGCGCTGTAAATTTTTGATGCCGTTAATTCGGAACAATTATTTTTTAATCACTACGGCAAAATTAAATTAATTGTACTGTACTAATTTTTAACAAGATACAAGTAGGTAAATTCTTTGATAACCTTATAAGGCACAATTAATTGGAAATAAGTGTCATAAATTAGTTGAAATTGTAATTGAATAGCCAAAAATAAGTCCGGGACGTGTTTTGGATAAATGTCAAAGTCAAGTAATTTTATAGGCAGTACATTTCTTAAATATCTGTGTGTGTGTGTGTTTTTTTTTTAATTTATTTATCAATTAAAGTTCTCGGATGGCAGCCTTGTACCGGTAGGCGTAGTGTAGTGTGACCCCCCACTAGATGGAGTGACGATCTGGTAAGACATGCAGGTAGTCGATAGATGCTGGTGGCTCAGGACCGTGCTTTGTGGAATAACTTGGGGGAGCCTATGTTCAGCAGTGGACATATGAAGGGCTGTAATGATGATGAATGACTCTTTGCATTCTAAATTTTTGGCTTACTCGTGCCATTATTATAAAGCCTGTAGCAAGAAATCATTTATCGATTTTAATTATATTTTATAAATTTCACATTTCTGTTTGTCTGGCACCTGTTCGGGTATTGTGTCATAGGTCACGAAAATCACTAGGTATCTATTTAGTCGTGCTTAATGCTTCACAGATCAATCGTAATTTGTGCGTTTAAAGTTGAAGTCAAACGATATAACCGGTAATGTGTTGCGATAACGTTTGCGTACATTTACATATATGAATGCAGTGACGTTCGAGTGTAGTTGCGATGCTAATAAGATTTGTGTAGCTTTATTCTGATACAGATTTAAACTGCTTTTATCAAAATCGAATTAAATGATGCCTTTTTATGTAATGCGTTGCCATTTGTAGGTACTTCATTTATAGGTACTTTATGTCAACGATATTTTTTAAGTTATTTATCAGTTATCATTTGTAAGTTCAATACAAAAGCATAAGTAACATAGCATCTATAAACCACAAAGGTTTGTGAGTAATGCTATCATCTACTTCGATATTTCCAGGTTTGATAAAGAAAAATAAAGTGTACATAGGCAATGGTCCACTGTAGGATATAAGCCATAGATTACCTCATGGCATGTGGTAGCTCAGATGGTTAACGCTCGCTGGAAATATAACAGAACGCGAGTAACCACGTGCTTGGCGGTGAAGGAAAACATCGTGAGGAAACCTGCATATCTGAGGAATAAGAAAAAAATATTAAAAGACATGTGTTCGCTAATACACATTGGGGCAGCGCGGCGGACACTTCCATGCCCTAAAACCCTCTCAGAAATGAGGTGAGGCCTGTGCCCAGCAGTGGGACGTATATAGGCTGTAACTTTACTTTACTTTTATATATCTCATATGCAATAGATGCCGCACCGGGTTGGCAACCGCAGTTTTTAATTTTTTACTCGTTATTACGAAGACGCCGCTGCCCACCTCCTGGTACGATTCCCTCTGTCGGTTCTTACAACACCCAAGGGACGATATGGAGTAGTGGATATTCTTACACCGTAATATAAATATACTATGCTTACAATAGTGATTCTAAACTTGGCACTACCAATATTATGATCGTAGCACTACGGGGGATGACCGAGGTTTGAAGATTACCTTTTTTAATTATAAGAAAATATTACGCGTCATAAATATATATAAAAATTTATTATGAGATACTTAATCATTTTTTAATTCCGTATCAAAATTTAAAAAAAAGGCATAGATACTCGTAGATTTGCCAGGTATATTTAAAAACACACTATTGCAGTTTCGATTTACGCGATCGTAAACTCTGATTCTTGAACGAATTCGTTCTAGCTCTGATTGTTCCGACTTTGATGCGTATGATATTACCTTTGTAAATTCATATTTTACCAATTATTCAATGTGGATAAAATTTCAAATGCTATAACTTTCCCACGGTAGTCTCAAATTTTCGTGTGCTAGCATTTTTATCTATAAAACCTGAACCATTGGCGTATCGAACGTAAAATAACAATAAATTATCCTCGTTAATCTGCTTCGTAACAGCATTCATACTATAGTGGCGTGTAACTTGTACTATTTTTATGGATATTTACTTGATATTTTATAAATATTTTCATCGTATTTATGACACTGCAATTGACCACCCTTCTATTCACTCGACTGCCCTAGAAGGATTTTTTTCGATTATATGTATATGTATGTATGTTTATTATTATTTATACATATATGTATGTTTGTATCTATGTATATTTATTTGGCACGCTCTGTAGCTTAGACGGCTTGATGCATTTTAACATATTATGGAATGTCGTTAGATCCGTAATTTTCTTAGACTTTTAACGCAATCGGTTTTTTAATAAATGATTTAACCATTGGACTTTAATGTATGTGCTTTTGCTGATAATTAGAACAACGTTTTTACAATAATAATATATTTTTAACAGTTCAGGAAGTCTACCGTGTGGTAGCGACGTATGACAATCCCACTTAAGGGGCAGCTATGCGAAACCCAGAAGTCCCATGACCACCGATGTGTTTATACTCGTATTATAACTTGTCTAAGCCACATTTTGATTCCCGACCGAGTGATGGGGAGCAGACAAGAGATCACCGTTTTGTAGATTTTGTAGATAAATTTGTTGATTTTAGTTTTATTCACGTGCCGTGTTTTCGTTCCTTGGGTATACTCGGAAACGACTTTGCGAGGTGGCAAGAAATCCTATGGATTAAAAGCCTAAAAAAAGCTTAAAATTTAAAAGCAAATTCTCCCTACAACGGAATGAGTCAATGTGCAGCAATGGACTGTCACTGCCTGATGAAGAAGAAGTTTTGTTCATATGTTTTAGAAATTGTTTATTTTAGTCGACTCCAGTCTTTGTTTTTTATTTTATTTTTCTTACAATTTTTATAGTAGGTAATTGATTACAACCATTTTCTTCACTTTGTATCAGGTATTAGACTACCGCGTTTTACTACTACGACATCTAAATTATCTATGTTAAATACTTAAAAACCACTGTGGTATAGACAGACACCGATTTGCATGGAAACTACCGAAGAGTGTTTTCCCTCGTTTTTCTCCGATATAGAAGTCTGTCATTTTTTGCGGGTGAATGTACGTATACAAAAAAAATACAACCGTTATTTTTGTTATTTTTAATTTTAAAAAGAAGTAAATAGATGATCATCTTGTATATGAAAGGTAACGCCATCCTTTTGTAAAATTGACGTGGCAGATCTCTTTTTGCGGCAAAAAACCGAACGATTCGGCATTTTTGTAGGATGTCGATTCAACCGCTCAACTAGATATATTTGGCAGAGACACGTCGCAGCTAAATTATGGTTGTAGCACGAATGGGTCGGCTCGACCGGGGAAGTACCACGCTCTCACAGAATACCAGCGCAAAATAGCAGCTTAAGCTGTGTTTCGAATGGTAAGTATAGAGATCCGGAGACTCTTTTTTACTGGAAACGAGGCATTCCAACTTAGTCCTCAGGGGTGATAACGTATCTGCGTTTTTATTCTTAATCGAGGGTAAATGTAGATGTCTATGGGCCACAGCATCCACTTATCATCAGGTGGACTGTGTGCTCGTCTGTCACCCTTATTTTATATATAATAAAAAAACTAGATTCTAGTAAGCTATGCGGCTGCAATTAGTAGTTTTATTGTAAGGATAGGACCGCGTAGACTTATACTCTGACGGAGGCAAACGCCTGCCTATGGCTACTTCCGTCCGATCTGCCGGTGGCCCATGTTGCTCTATGGTTCTGAGACAACTGAAATAGGAAAAAGAAAAATACCTAATCATAAAAAATGCTGTATACGACGTATTTGTTGCAAAATGTAAACGTGTTTATAAAAAGTGTAGAATAACGAGTTGACAGTATAGACAAAGCGAGAGCTTGCGTCATTAAAAATAGCATGCACATATGAACTAACCTTTACTCAAATGACAAAAGAATAATTCAACAAAGCCGACTCGTATTTTGTCAATTTTAAGTACCTAAACAGCTACAGCGTATTCGCAAATACGACTTAAGTTTTATTTTCAACATGAAAATAAAAGGAAATTTCCCTTTTTAGCAATTTCAATTTTACCATATTACAGCTTACAAGTTGCATGTAGTTGCATGTAGAATCATAAGCTGGGAGATTAAGTCCCGGAAACATTGTGTATAATCTATTGGAAACGTTGCGAATATTATATGCGAAGCGTGATCAAACTTGAATAAGCATTCATTAAAATGTGTAAATAGGCCATCGGCTGACGCTGAAGGTGTGTCTCACTGGTATGTAAATGGGTCATAGGCCATTATGCGCAGATATTGTGCAGGAGCCATTGTAATTGCTCTTCTATTGTGTTAGACGACAAAAAACAATATTACCATACATTAAATAAAATACACTGCCCATGTGTCGGGACTTAGTAGCGGTGTTTTAGTCAAAGAACCATTCTCATTGTTTGAAATATACATTTATGTGTTATTTCGTTTTAAAATATATATATGTTTGTCAAGCGCGTCAAAGTTCAGCGCACTTGCTTGTTAATTAGTATTATTTTTATGCCAGCTAAAGCGGACGAGTCACACTTTCTGTAAGTAATATTACATCCCTTTGTAATCGTTTTTTAATGAGAACCGTTTAAGAAACCCTTATGGAAAGTGGATTATGGCCCTTAGTCACCAACATTTCGATTAAAAATCAAAATATAAATTCGTTATCACCCCTGAAGGCTAAGATAGAATGACCTGTTACCATAACCAATAAAAAGGTTCCCTAATTGTCTACGCTCATCATACGAAACACGAGTTTTGGGCTGCTATATATTTTACGCTGGTATTCTGTGAGAGCAAGACACTTCCTCAGCCGAATCGACCTATTAGTGATGCAATATGAAACCGTAATATAGCAACACATGCGATTGGAGCGTGGCTCTACCACATTTGGATTTAGTGTATCGTAAGTGACATTGAAATATTTAAATATGTTTCAACTCTATCGTTTTCGTGACTTTTGATTTAAATAAATAACACTAAGTAGGTACAATTAAAACTATTTATCTTGCCATACAATATTTTTTCTTTAATTCTTAATTTTCTAGTTTCATAAACTAACAATTATTTAGTACTTTTAAACGAAGGTTAGATATGATTTTTTAATACATGTATATAAAAGTTGTTGTTTCATTAACTCTTGAACTATCAAATATTTCACATGTTAACGAAATTTAATTAAAACGGTTAGATATATAATAATTTTTCTAAAGTTTAAAACGAAGAATAGTGATAACATAATATGTACATAATTAAAAATAACTCTACTACTCGCTTAAAACTGTGCTACTATTATGTAATAATTTTACTAACTATTCATTTCAATGATAATAATTATTTGACTGACAAACAATGCGATGTTCTCGAGATACGAGGTCTCTGGCGACACGGCGACGTCACTACTTATGACATGTGTTATCGGAAGACGATCATTAAATATTAAGAATAAATTTACTCTCAAAGCTGACAAGAAACAATTACATAAATAATTATCCCATTTCTAGACGACATAACATAATCCACTACCCTCTTTCGCCTCTTAGTTGTTGTAAAATCTACTACGAGAAATGCTTAAAAAATTCTGATGCTTTACAATAGATGGCGGTGTGACCATCAAGTTTATGCTAAACGTAAAATAAGCAGACCGGTGGTGGACAGCAGGGTTAAGGTGCAAGACGTCTGCTAATGCGATGGCCAACCCGCCTGATAAAGGTGGTGATGAGGGCAAATCATTCCTACGAACCGATGAACAATGTGATACATGAATTCAGTTGTAATTCAACACATCAATTAAAAATTTACCTATTTTTAAGAGTAAAAACCAATTCAGTACGAGTCGGGCCTAGCTCTATTAATTCCGTACATTTTTCGACCAAATAAGTTAAAAAAAAACTATATATAAATAATTAGATAAAGTTTTTTTACAAAACACGTAAAGGAGGAAGGCAAAATAAAAAAAATTCGTTGGTACATATCATAACTTCCAAACGCCATTTAGAATGGATGTTTGTAGTATTTTTAAATCTAATTTAAGGTACATAAGTTAAACATTTTCTCTCGTAACTTGTTTAGTTTTAGAGATAGACCCTGTAACAAAATCTGTCTAAAACTGACAACATTGACAGCTCTCATTTCTTTTGAAGATAAAAAATGCTAAAATAATCACTTTTTCCTTACTCAATGAGCTCTCTACAATTACATACCACATCTCTGATTAAAAAAAGGCTTTTTTCATCCTATGGGACCCTAACTGAAAATAATTTATTTGAATTTCTATAATTCAATATTTAGTTTTTGGTCAACGTTCTCAGGCAGACTGACGAACAAATGGACCGACAGACCTTCAGGCACCAAAGTGACATTAATAGTGAGTGCTCTTTGGATACGGAACCCTAAAACTCATCTTAATCTTTGTCAGACAAAAACACCTATAACTGGCAGGATTAGCTATAATAATAAAAAAAATACAGGTGTATATGCAAGATCAGACGTTACGCTGCTTTAACGCTCTCAGATCTTATCGATAATTTGGCTATTTTAAGAATAGCATTAATATGTGATGATAATTCCGCTCGAGTTGAAAGCCGCAGAATTGTTTGTGGTTAGTCTTAATCGACTTTTGGATACCATCGGATACCCATCATGATAGGTTCTCTTATGCTGCCAACACACGGTAGCTTAAATAAAAACAATGCCTTTGTTTTCAATCTACCGTGGCCGCCAACAATGTGGTCTTTGCCAGTTCAATGACGACGGTTGATTATAAAAAACTTAGGCAAACTTGTCCACCACATGCCAGCGCTTTCTCATAAGACGGGAAACTTAGCAAACTGGATAAAATATATTTAAGAAAAATATTTTTGATCCTACCGTTTTATTGATTTATATTATTTAAGTTTCAAATTAATCGCTTCATTTACATATTAATTCAGTAGTTAAATAAAATTCAAATGATTCTCCGGCAAGATTCGTCAAGCTTTTTTGATAGTTATAAAGTTTCACTCATTTACTATTAACTATTACGTTTACGTCAGTAATTACATTTTCTGTTTTTAATTTAGTTGGCATTTTTAAAATTTGCAGAGTAGGTAAAACAGTTTTACTTTATTAAAATCTGTAATTTAGTTGACCCTTTTAATTATGCAAAGTTGGTAACAAATAAATGACTTGTTGCCGAGGCATATGCATTAAGGTTTTTTTTCAGTAGTAAATCTATAAATCTGTAGTATAGCTGTAGTAAGTAGTATAATATAAACTGCATTTTATAAATGCGCCACCGTTATTTTATCTATAAATATTCTATAACTCCTTAGGGTCAGATCACACCAAGACGTGACGCGACGCGACGCAACTCGACGCGGCGTGCACTTTTTAAGGCGCTACGTCTAGCGAACGACCTTGAGCATTCCGTCCGCCTACACTCCACGTGCTCTCGCTACAATATATTGCATTAGAAATTCCCCCTGAATTTTGCAATATTTTCTTTATAAAATCGAATTTTAGTCCTTTGAAAAATGAAATAGATCAAAAGATTTGAACCACCTCCCCGGTATCTGATTGAGTTGAAATTTTGTATACAATAATTTCAGAGACAATGCAATAATATGATAGACATAAACCGGTGCTACAGAAAGGATTGTCCCCTAGCTACTCTTCAACGGGTAGTAGCAGGGTCACAAAATGTTGTAGGTATGTTTAATTTTGATAGTTTAACACGATTTTTATCATGAACTGCTACTGCCGCCAGAATTGTCTCCTTACGAGGGAACTCTATAACCGTTAGTAGCATTTACTCGGAACTTGTATTTAAATTTAATTTTGTTTGCCAAAAATGGTCTTCACCATAAATTGTTGCTGCAGACAGGATAGTCTACTTACGAGGGACTCCTCATGAGCTATAGTAAACTTTGTGTTAGATTCAGAATTTATCATACCATTAAAAGAAACAATAAACTATTAAAAAAAATATAAAAAGAAAATTATTAGAGTAAGTAATTTGTAAAGTATTCCATCATACTGAATAATAAAACTATTTAACAAATGTTTTGTTTAAATTGTCGACCCAAAAGAACAAAAAGCTTTTTCAGTGTTCAGTTTATCTACTCATGTGGTAGCGTGCAAGATCGGTGCACTACCAGCGACTTCACGACGCGGCGGCGCGTTGCGCAGTGCAAAACCACTAGCCTCTATAAGCATTATCGCGTCTCGTCGCGTCTCTGTGTGAACTGACCCTTATTCACAATAATCCTGAACACACCTTTTTAAGTACATCCTTTCCTCCTTCTTTCGATTTACATTCGTAATCGTCTAGTAGACTCCATTTATGTAAAACTAGTAGGACGAGTATGTTACGGAAATTACTGTACTCACTTTAAGTATACCCTTACTATACGTATGTGATACAATTACATGTATCATCTTCTACACCAACCCGTAAAAGTGTACTACACATCCAACGCATGAATTTTTCCCGTTATAAGAAGAATTTGCCATAAACACCAAGGTTGGCAGTCGGCAGACAGATTTGTGATCGGATTACGTGACTTTGCCTCTTGACGGTGCTCCCCGTTGATCTGGGTATTTTACGTGAGTCATAGTCGTGATGGCATTTCATTATCTATAGAAGGCCTAGAGATATTTTTGACATTTTCTCTGATGTGATTGTGGTAATCACGGTGCTAATTGGTTACACTGTCACCACACTACCTATCACGACACGAATTGTAGTAAATAAAAAAATTAAATGAGATTTATGATGTTTTTATAACAAAATAAAATTATTCTAAATTACTTTTCGAATAGAAGTGATTTATAGGATATCCAGAATCACTCGGGCGGCATCCACACCGTAAGGGGCAACCGTACTAACACTAAAAATGCGAAATGTAGTAAACTAAGATAAATTGTTGTAAATACATCATTCATGAGACATTCACACGCTAAAGCGAACAAATTGTATTTTTATTTCAGTGTAACATATGTGTATGTATGTGATATATTACACGAATGTTATTTTCGGCTAGGATGTAACCCAGCATTTACGACCAGGCGTTCAAATATTCACGCCATGATGCCACCTGCCACGTGGTTGTCAATTTTACAGAGCTAGTTGTTAGCTAGTTGTTTTGAATAACACAGTTACTTATTTGGTTCATTCATTTTTTTCATTTACTACAGCCGATCGGAAGTCGACTATTGTACCTTATCCTATAGATTGCGTCATAGGGGGAGATATTTGCCATAGTTGCCACGCTTCGACTCTCGGGTTGACAACCGTAGCTTAGTTTAAAATTAAGTTTCTACTGCCCATCTCCTTTTTCTATTTTCCTCTGTTATTGCTAATGAAATCTACGGGATGACACAGTGTACAGGTTTCTCTTACTCCCCTACTCGGCACAAAGTAACGGTTACTATAATATTAAAAATGCTTATTGCTTTTCTAATTGGATCACGTAAAGTAGTAAATTGGACTGCGGTATCTCTAGAAGAGATTGCAATTTTTAAAGGTTTTATGCCCTTGGCAAAACCTGAAGTACGCGTGATTTTATGCAAGCTATCGTTACTTTGAATTAATAACAAAATTGAAATGCAAAATATATGGTCATGTGCTTTGAATTAACAAAGCTTAAATGCAAAATATATAAGCATCAAGTGTCTCAAAAATCTTTACTTCGGTATAAGTTTCAAACTTCTCATTATAAGTGTTCGCATAAATATAAGAAATCATTATTCTCATGAAAATTGATAATTGTAACTTTGACGTATTTTGATGACTTTAGAGAATCCATCACCCCATTTCATTTTTTTTATAGGAGAAGGGTGACAAATGTGCACACAGTTCACCCGATCATGATATCGACATCTATCCTCGATTACGTTTACGATTAAGCGTTGTCACCCGCGAGGACTAAAATGGAATGCCTCGTTTCCAGTAAAAAGGGTCTCCAGTTCTCTACACCCACCATACGAAACACAGCCAATGACACAGCAGTGTCCGTCGTATGATGGATATCGTAAAATGCGACTTTGGTAAATGTAAGAAACTCTCAAGAAATAGTAAATTTTAGCATCTACGATTGATGTAGTCAATTTAGCATTGAACATTTTAGTGTAAACTTTATCGAGTTGCTTTCGATTAATTATGGTTTTGTACCGGTCCACTAAGGTGGTGCACCAGTTCAAATTCCAAATTGCGTGTTTTGTAAAGGGGACGAAAGTCCATTGTTTTCGAAACTGACATTAATTAGTTAATGCAACCTGCAAGTTTTAAAACTATATAATAAAAAAATAGGGTATTGTAAAACGGCCATCAAAAACTATTTTTCTTATAACTAGCCTTATAAATTCTCCAGACCTTTCGAATAATAAATTTGTTTACTTCTTCAGTTAGTTTTGTCATTACGTGCATGTAAATTTTGGTACACAGAGAACAGTTTATATAACATCTCACATTTCATTTTTTATCATCATCATTACAAACCGTCGCAAGTCAACTAGCAAACATAGGCCTTCCCTAAGGTATACCACAAAACACGATTCTGAGCACCTGCCTCCATTAACTTCTTGTATTTTTTTCTATAAGAGGGGAAAAACGAGCATGCGGCACACCTGATGCTAAGTGACTATCGCCGCTTGTGAACAACTGAAACACTAGGATAAGGTTTGTATGTTTTACATGTTCGTCACTTCATCTACGCTGCCAATCGAGAACCTTTCTTCTCCATCGGTTGTCGGTTCTTCAAACTATATGCCAGGCTTATTGCCACTTCAACTTAAGGATCCGTTGAGCTATGCCGGTTACTCTGATTTGTATTACCGTACTCTGCATTCCATTATTTTAGTAGGTAAAAAAATCAACAGCCATCTGAAGATTTAAACCATCCGCCAGCGGCAGCACTAGTGCGGGTACACGTGTTTTAAATTCCCTATTGACAGTAACGTTAAGCATACATTACAAAAATGGAATTAACACAAGATAATGTACCCGGAGCAAAATTGAAATTTGCTAAAATAAAGATCATCTAGTTCGAGGTTTAAGACGATAGATTGCATGTCGTGGTTTACTTGTTTCGCGTAGTAAAAATGTACTCGTAGACACGTTAGTGGTCGGTGACAGTTCGTTTTATTTGTCGTCAGATATTTAAATCTTTCATGTACATATTTTTGTTAAAATCCTTTTCTTAATTTAAGATTTGAAGAGTGCATTGCGAATGGTAATGATAAAGTAATTTTTATCAGAATCGATGGTGGTAAATGTTTAGAGGGTGAGCAGCTTACGCATGAAATTACTCAATCCAGTTCCACAGACATCCTGCACTTTTCTTTCTTCAAATTGGGTAATTTTCCAATCCCGGACTTTATCTCTATCTATTCATTGTACTTTCTGTTTTGCTACAATATATAATTATGTGACTTCTGGTGCTATTGATAAAACTTTGAACCTAAATAAAACCTTATCTGATGATGAGGAAATTCATCCTAACTGTGGAAACTCAAAAGCACAGCAAAGAGGAAGGCAATAGTGTTTAAATGATTTTATTTTAAACATGGAAGATAATGCTACTGATAAGAGTTATTACTTAAGAGCAGATGTAAAATCTTCTTTCAGAGCAACTGTAACTTAAATAAGAGTAGCTCTTGATAACAATAGTAGCAAAATTATTAATGCTCCTTGTCACTTTCCAGCATCTGCTTTGAAGAACTGTTCCTATATTATTGCTGTACTTTATAAACTTGAAGATTATACCGTACGCTACCGTTATGATGCTCTGACTTCTACATCCAAACTAAAAGAAGAGCAAGGGTAAAAAGTTTGACAATAATACAGACAGTATTTAATTCAGCTATTTTACAAAACGTAAACATCATTTTAAATACAAATGTAAATTATCTTTTGTAATTTTTAAATTTTAGTATGTTAATAGATTGACGTCTAGAGCATAACTTCATAAAATGGATAGTTACTAACCTTTGATACAATCGTTGATAACGGATTTGGATTACGTATTGTTGGACCATTTGGATTTATAAAATGTAATCATCAACTTGATGTTATATAAACGGCACAAATTTTATATCATCTTGCTTGTATGTTAGAAGTGCAATTCGCGAATGCACAATGTTTGGTAGGCATGACAATAAGGTAGGAGGAAATCAAGACATGTGTACCCCTCACGGGTGCTGCCTCTGGCGGATTGTTTTTAAATCTTTAGAGGAAACAGGCTAATTGTTTTTTTTATATATATAACAATAATTAAAGTAAATTTAAATTTATATAATGAATTTAATTTTACTTTAGTAACTATTAATGTTATAAATAGTAAAGATGCGATAAACTGTAGCGTGTGTGCATATATTGTGTAATCATCATTATCGCCCGTCTCTGCTGGTTCAAGTCCTGGCCTTGACTATTGGTTCTTGTTTGTTACCATTCTGGTTAGTATTTTATTTCTAGACCTGATATTTCAAAGTCCTCAATATATCATTAGTACCTATGTAACAATTACAGAATGACTCATCAAAGTTAATAGCATCGCCGTGGTTGCATGCTGCTAGCTTGTCAATTTTGAGATTAGATAGATTTTTGTTATACCTTAAATATACACATATACATTATTAATAATATCTTTTAATGTCTCAGATATTTTAGATATTATTACGTGGTAGATACGTGCTGCAGTTATATTAGTAGTATAGTTGTAGCACGAATGGGTCGGCTCGAACGGGGATGGAGCACGCTCTCACAGAATATCGGCGTAAAATAGTGGCTTAATGTTATGTTTCGTATGGTGAGTATAGTTCTCACAGGTGACAACGCATCTGCATTTTGATTCGAAATCGAGGATAGATGAAGATGTCATGTCTATGGGCCACAGCAACCACTTACTATCAGATGGACTGTGTGCTCGTTTGTGATCCTATTCTGTAAAAAATAGATATCTTTGTCATTAATAAATTAGGTACCCTTTTTTTTTTAATAAGTAACCACTATTTGAAATATTAAACGTAAAAATTATTAAAACAAACAAAATAATTTCCAAGTCGCGAGGATGATATGGGTTTACGAAATTGCTATTAGTAAATTAGTATAGGTAACACTAGCACCTTTAAGTTAGTGGCCTCGTAATTCCCTTATAAATGTTTTATGAAGGTGATGGCTGCCACATCTCTCATACTTGTGAAAAGGTGTTTCTAGTGGTTATATAATGTTTTATAATATTTCTTTAATAATTGATGCACAAATCTGCTAAAGTAGTCTTCATGCAATTTTTTCAACATACACTTTACTACCGTACCTTTAGCATTAAGTTCGCTTCCGTATAAATCATGAGTTACGCTATCGGTAATCAGCAGTGCTCCGAAGAAATCATTCCGCCCACTAAGTAGCGTGGGTGAGCTGACCGCATGAAAATAAATCTAGACTTGGAGACAACTCCTTTCTCTGGTTACACAGGACAGTAACTTGTTCAGAACGTAATACTGTGTGATTGCAATGGATAGTCCTGTGACGACATATAAATATTTCGAATATATTTATTTATAAATTTGGATCTACCAATAAACTTGATTAAATATAACTTGCATCTAGACTGTAAACTTTAAGCGTTCAGTATTAATGACATAACTGTACCTACATTAGGTATAATATATTTTAAATTATAAGCAACAGTAGCCTAATGGCAGGACGCGGACCGCGAACTCAAAAAGGTCGTGGGTTCGACTCCACCATTCGACTACTGGCGTGAACCACTCGTAACACAAGCAATTTAAGCTTACCACGAGTGGTTAAGGGGAATATTAGTAATGTTTATAGCATTGCTAATATTCTTTTTTTTTTTAAATAAATTAAAAGAAATGTGGAAACGATTCGTTTTGTTTTTTAATTTTCATCTATTCAATTCCAGATATAGATGACATTTTTTTAACTAGCTGTCCGCCCCGGTATCGCACGGGTGTTTATATTGACAGCAGCGCCACCTACCGGGTAAAATTGTGAATCTAAACCATTAAACCAACTTCAAAATCGTTCGAGCCGTTTTCGAGTTTTTGCGAGACTAATGCACGGCGATTAATTTATATATAATATATAGACTTTAAGGTTACAGTAATTGACACCTGATGCAAATTTATATTCATAGTTGTTCGTTCAATATGGACATTGCGTTCAAAAACGTTTGTTTTAATTGTGGGTTATTATCATAATGATTGAACAACGGAGGTACCGTAACCGTGTAATGGCGATGTAAGAATATCCACTACTCCATATTGTCGCTTGGGTGTCGTAAAAGACGAGATAGATAGGCAGTAGCATCTTCCTGATAACAACGCTTGGCAAGCGTGGCAACTATGGCCAAATACCCCCATGAGGCAGTCTATGAGGCAAGCGCATGTTCAGTAGTGGACTTTTATAGGCTGTAATGGATGAATGGTATGAAGGTGCCGTTGTTCAGAATAGGGTATTTTTTAGAAAGTTACATTAAATACAATATCTAAAAGAATGTTTCAATGTGATACATACTTTATCTAGTTGTGGTTTTATCCTTGGTCAGTGTTGTTTTCTCGCCTACACGAGCTCACCGCAATTCAATCTTAAGGCTTTCCAACCGTAATGGGTTCTCGAAGGCAAGTAATAAACTTTGGACCTATATTATAAAACAGTCATTCGGTTTGATACTGCAGCACTTACTGGGCAACCTAGACGTTTAATAGTCGTATATACGTTACGGGCAGTAACAATAATGACTATCTAAAGAAAGTGTAGCATAAATCTTAAGAGAAACTTACTTGATTTATTGATAAAAGCCTTTTATTGCCCTTACCATATATTCAAAATATCTATAAATTAATTTTAATTACAAGTGGTTTAATTTTAATTTGTAAATACGATTTCTTAATACATTAACAAGTACAATACTTATTAGTAAAAAAAAAACAAAAAACCCTTCAACAGTAATCGCCATTGCGGCTATCTAATACTGCCCGGGCCAAAAATCTTCATATTTTACTTAATTCGTGTTTTCTTGTGTTATAGGAATAATGACGTCGTTTATACACAAAAACTTATAATAAAAAAGTTTTTCTCAGATAAGTTTAGATTATAGTATAACATTAGTGCCAAAGGCGAAGTAATAAACTCGTTTAAATATGAGGGACCCAATTTTCGTAACAAAAAAAAGCCTTAATTTCGCTACAAAAATGAATGAAAACACACAAAACTACGTGCAAATATTATAGATAGTTTATATTTCTCGATACTCTGATTTGGTTTTCGATAAATTCAGCAATAATAAGCAAGAAAACACAAAATACGAGATAAAATGTTTAAAACAAGCATTGAATTTGTGCGATTTAATTGATGATTTTCGACTGGCAAATCTTCAAATTCGTCAAAGAATTACATATAGAAAATTATTTGTTATCTAGCTTGGTCTATCAAAAAGCCTTTCCATAAATATGAACAGATTACGAAACTGGCAACACAGTTACGCAGCAGCCGCTGCACTGTCCGGTGCGGGCCATCCCGGCGTTTTTGACTGTAGAAGGGTTAAGAGAAACTTACTTGATTTATCGATAAAAGACTTTTATTGCCCTTGCCATAGAATCAGAATATCTATAAATTAATTTTAATTACAAGTAATTTAAGTTTTAATTGTAAATACGATTTTTAATATATTAACAACAACTATACTTATTAATAGTTATTCTAAGTAGCTATTATTAATTGTAATACATTTGTCTATGATAATATACTTTAATATATTGTTAACGATAATGGCAATCAGCATTGGAAATAATAATAATTATATTAACAATAACCAAATCATAGCAAATAAATAATTTTAATGTAATGAATATGGCACTAAAAGACTAGAGTTGCACAAAAAAAAATAACAGGAAATGCCTAGCTAGGTTGGAATGGGTCATTTCAATTATATAAATAGCTATTTAGTTGTTTATGTAGCCTCAATAGCAGTTTAGGACTGTCAGCACAACGATGTTGCATGTTGTAAAACTGCGATTTCCGTGACTGTTTATTTCTACTACTTACCACACTACAAACGGATGTCTGCTACTTTTGGCATTTCCGTGACCACTCAGCAACCTATTTTCACGGATAAGTATAGTAACGAATACAAACAACCTTTCTTTTCTTAACGTGGTTAAGCCATGCTGCAGTTATATTAGTAGTATAGTTGTAGCACGAATGGGTCGGCTCGACCGGGGAAGGACCACGCTCTCGCAGAATACCAGCGTAAAATAGTAGCTTAATGCTGCTGTGTTTCGTGTGGTGAGTGTAGAGAATCTGAGACCCTTTTTACTGGAAACGAGGCTTTCCATCTTAGTCCTCACGTATGACAACGCATCTGAATTTTGATTCGTAATCCAGGATAAATGTAGATGTCTATGGGCCACAGCAACCACGTACCTTCAGGTAGACTATGTGGTCGTTTGTCACCCTATGCTATAAAAAAAATACAAACAACCTCAACAAAAAAGTAATTCCTGAATGTATTTTATCAAAAATTTGGCGTTATAGCTGGTAAAAATTATATTACGGAAAGGACATTATATTGGTTAAAATTATCTCTATACATCTCATATTTCTACACTCATAAAATAAACTCATTATCTCATGCCTTCCCGTACTGTGGTTTGCTCACCATAAAATCGTCATTATCCTCAAGCAGATTACTTTTCCCCGCAAGCTGTACAGAATATATTTTATACGTAAAGCTGAAAATACCGACACACGCCAGGCTGGTTAATGGCCAAAGGAGTGCGATTCTATCGACTGCTTATATTAGCTAGACACGCTGACTGTCTCACATTCCGGTTTGTGCTCCCCACAATTTGCTTTGCTGTGTCATTCACCGTGACCATCTGGCGAATAAACATGCAACTGAAGCGTTTCAAGTAATTCTCGATCGATCGCTCTTATATTATAGTCGTATTTGAGATTAAACGTTGCCTCAAAGAATGCAAATTTACTAGAAAACGTACAAAAACTAGTTTGATACATCTTATTCACAGAAGCAAAACAAGTTACATCTCGCAATTTCAGTTCACTCACACCACTATGAGTAGTGGAGGATCTATTATATAATTGCTTAAACAATTATAAAATACGTTGATTTAATCAGAAATGGCTATGGTTATAAAAAAAAAATTAGCTGTGTCCGTTGATTACGACGAAGTAGTAAAGAATTTTTATGTTTCGTTTATGATCAATTTATATTTTCTTAGCCGTAGTATTGTGTTGACTTTGATTATATAGACGGGTATATAATCAAAGTGTGATGAATTAAAATCAGCCGATCACGTTTGCGTTTCTTTGGTAAATCGATACGCGATTGACTATTCAAATTTGGTGACAAGCGCATTTCACATCCGATAAATTATTTAACACCATTAGTCACAATATTTTAAACAGTATTACGCTATTTAATGGGTGTGTTATTAACAAGTAATTTCAAGTTCGACATAATATTCTACATAATTCGATGCGATCGGAGTAATAATATAAAGAAAAAATTCTCACAGTCACATATTATAATAAATCAAAAGGAAACGACGTCAATGCATTATCATAGCATTAAATACGGCTTCAGATACGCATGTAAAGCAACAAAATGTAAATAAAAGACGGAACAAGAAAAAACGTTAAGTCTACGCTTTTTGACGTGTTAAATATTTAAGAGCTCTTCGCGTGAATACTGTTGAGTGCTGACCCGTCTGGTCATAAGCGTATTCAGTCTTCGTGGAGGGCGATGCATAATACTGTGCGAGACTGTAACTGCTCACGTATTATCAAGGACAAATGCTAATGTTGAATTATCACTTTGCTTTGAACGCTAATCTAAACTAAATGTTCGGGCAAATGTCTACAAAATTAGTTAAGTATACTCAACAGTTTTGCCTTCTTATTAAAGTGCAAGTAAAATGGTAATAATTTTTTTGACAAATATAATTAAAATATACTTTACGTGGTAGTGCCACGCCGCAGCTATATTATGGTTGTAGCACAAATGGGTCGGCTCGACCGGGGAAGTTTCACACTCTCACAGAATACCAGCGTAAAATAGCAGCTTTATACTGGTGTGTTTCGATTGGTGTAAAGATCCGGAGACCCTTTTTAAGGCATTCCATCTTTGTCCGCAAGAGTGACAACGCATCTGCGTTTTGATTCTTTATGGGCCACAGCATCCACTTCCCATCAGATGCACCCTTATTCGATAAAAAAATATGTTTATTGGATAGTTTTAAGTTAAAGACTCATAAATAAATGTAACAAAATTTGGATATATCTTATTTTTTATCATCTGACAAACAAAATGCCATATCCGTGATCCATATCCAAAATTTTAGACAAAAATTGAGAAGGCAAAAGAAGCAAACATGGGAATGGAATTCGTGATACATACGTGTAATGTAGTCACGCACGCGGGCTCTCTACTTTATTTGTGCAAACAGCAAGAGATAGCAAAGTTTGTACTTGTAAGTAACTAAGATAAAATCGAGCACGCATAATATAAGCCCGCTTTTAACGAAATTCTTACCTGCGCCCGACGAACCGACGCCCAATTCATTTCTAAATCTCCAAAAAAAAAAAACCGTTTCCTCCTAAACAATCTGTTTACAAGACCTCCGACACTGAGAACCTTTGTACTTCGCCTTTCCGTCCAAAGCGACGTTAGCAGCGACCTTTTTTTTGTCCGCATGTTTTCATTCGAATTTCAATTTTTACCTTTGTCACTTCTCGGTTCATCTCGATAATTTCGAACTTAGATCCATTGATTTATTACTAATCTAATACATTTATTTTATTTCCTTTTATTCCCTGGCGACGCGGAGTTACGTAATCCGAAATCCAAAATCGTGATAAGTTGATTTGCATATGTGATGTAATTTTTTTTACATTACTTCTCAGAATATCGCGATCACGTCTAAAAATTTTTTCTTAAAATTATAATATGTGGTGTTTTTCTTAAAAATGGGTGAATTGCAGTGTCATAACATATATAAAAACAACTGATTCATGACGCCTACACACCTTCTGTATTACAGTTCGTTAAAAAAATGTACAAATATTCTGAATCACTTTGTTGCATCTAAATGTGTTGATTTTTATAAACGAAATTCACTCATTTAGTGGGTTTTATATACATATTGAAATAATTAATATGTTGCCAAAATTAACACCAGCTACGTGAAAATTCAATTCATAGCAAGTACACAAGCTTGTGTACTTTGGCCGTTCCACATCAACACATCGTCCTCCAAACCGACCTTGTACATGAACAAACACTTTTATCAGTAAATGCTTTCCAGTGAATACTAGCTACAACTATTTTATTATCTATACATATAAATAAAATTCAAGTGTCTGTTTGTAATGTCAAAATAACAGCATTTTACTAAATACATGAAAGTATATAAACGATACTTAAAACAAAAAAAGCTATTTTTAAAAATTTTGTCTATCTGTTTGTTTCGGTTGATCTCCGAAATCGCTGGACTGATTTTCGCAGGACTTTCACTGACAGATAGCTGATGCTATAAGGAGTAACTTAGGCTACTTTTATTTTGGAAAACAATTAGAGTAGGTACCGCGAAAAAAAATTAAATCCATGCTTACTCCTTTCTCTTTTTTCTACGTGGTAGAATCATGCTGCAGTTATATTAGTAGTATAGTTGTAGCACGAATGGGTCGGCTCGACCGGGGAAGGACCACGCTCTCACAGAATACCAGCGTGAAATAGTAGCTTAATGCTGCTGTATTTCGTATGGTGAGTGTAGAGAACCGGAGACCCTTTTTACTGAAAATGAGGCATTCCATCTCAGTCCTCATGGGTGACAACGCATCTGCATTTTGATTTGTAATGGAAGATAGATGTAGATGTCTATGGGCCGCAGCAACCACTTACCATCAGGTGGACTGTGTGCTCGTTTGTCAGCCTATTCTATAAAAAAAAGGCCGGCAACGCATTTGCAATTCCCATAGAAATATTAAAAACAGTATATCTATGGCAATTCCCCTGGTGTTGCGGTTGTTCATGGGCGGCGGTAGTCACTTACTGCGCGGTCCACGAAGTAGCGGGGTACAGCTAGTTTATTATGAGTTAATGGTGTTGATATTAATATATTATAATCAGAGAAAACAACGTTTAAAAATTACATTTCGCAAGTATCAGTTTAATTGACTTGTTTTGTCAAAGACATTTATGTATATATAGTTATTATATATTTAAATCTCTTTGTATTTTATACTACCTACAACTTTATCAGAAAGCTTATTGTATGTTACACTCTGTAATAAGTTGATTTTTTTAAATGCAGGAAGTGGAATCAAAATTTTAGTGTTACTTTATTATGGTTTTCTCGGCAAAAGGCAGTTCCCACGACCGCCTGTGTGCAATCTAATGAAAGCCTGCCAGATAAGATTACATTTGCTTGCATGCAATTTACGCACTTATGCGTAAGTGTAAACAACCGTAAATGTTCTTAATTCGCAAAAGCAAGTAACGACAGCTTAGTAAATATATAGAAAGACCGAATTATTTGAAGTCGTATTTTGTTTCACGCTTGGACATAAAGAGAATATATATATAAGTCAATAGTTTCACGCCTATCATTTTTGTACTGATAATCGCAGTATATAGTTACAGCTATCTAAAATAATTTAAATCCAATAAATATACATTGAACATATCCTCCATAAAATTTAATACGTTTTAAAATAAATTTCCTTTGAGGTAATGACTTCTTTTTTGGTAAACGTATTGAACTATTTCTTTCTTTTTTTATTCTTTATCACGTCACGATTGACATGCGGACTGACGATTGCGTCTCGCATCTTTGAAGCTGTTACTCGTTGCTGGTCTGGATATTTTATGCCTGATGTAAGCGCCATCTATTGGAAGCCATAATTTTTTTCTGGGATTTCCCATAGTCGTCTCTTACACGGGATAAAATGGAGTGATGGCAACTAAATGAGAAATAGTGTGATGGGATTTTCTAATTCTAAATTTATTTAGATTTAGAATTATAATAATAATAACAGTATGCTCCAAACCGAATTTCGGTCACGGCGGCCTGCCTCAACTGAGACTAGCCATTTGCGCAGAACAGGATTATAGTGCCTAATTCTATGCACAATCACAGGTGCATTTTTTATCCCCTCACTGTCATAGTCCGATATGACGGTAATTCGATACTACTGCAGAGATATCAGGCGCAGGACCAACGGCATTAGGTGCTTACCGAGGCACGAGGGTGAAACAACGTCAACTTCCTTACTTCGGTTTCTTGCCAATAAGTGATTTTGACCCGATCCGGGATTCGAAGCAGGGACCCCATGATCAGAAATCATGTTTACGACCACTAGATCAACGAGGCAGTCAGATAGATTCAGAATTTGGAATAAAAAATACATTAACATTAACTTATCCTTACGTCTGTTTTGCTATAGTCCGTTCGCATTAAGAAAATAGTGAGTCATCAGTGCAACTACGGGCTAAAGGTGTATTCACAGTGGAGTAAAAATTCTTTTTTTTTTTCAAACATTTAATTTAGTTTAATTTAAAGAAATTTTTCTTAAAATTACTTAAATCACTAACCAGTATCGCTAGATTCTCCAGTTACATTAATTGTGAAAGAATTTTGTCCCTTCTTCGCGTATCACGTGGTCGCAGCACTTCTTCCAACGATTAGCGTCTATTAATGCTATTGCGTCATCTAATAATTTTTTTATGTCACTCATTTTGAACGTGGAGTTATTGGCACCAACATAATTTTTTATTTGGGCCCAAACCAATTCAATTGGATTAAGTTTGCAATGGTAAGGCGGTAGGCGAAGAATTGTAATGCCATTACTATTGGCAGTCTCATCTATTAAATATTTATTATATTGTGAAATCATGTCCATGGATTTGCCTTTGCTTTGCAGCCAATCTATTATTTGCTGCTTGTTCCAGCTGGTTGTTGGTATTTTTTCGACTTTTACCGAATCATAGGGAGCGTTATCCATGACAACCACACTTGCTGGTTCTAGCTTAGGCATTATATTAATGAACTAATTAAGGAATCTTTCACCATCCATCTCTTCATGATTGTTTTTTGTAGACTTAGATCACACAGTTTAAAGTACTTAAACATTGTAAATTACGCGTCTCTCTCCGCTATGGATTATTGATCCACTTTTATTCTTTCGAATAGGTGAGCTATTCATTTTCAAAATTTAATGTTGAACGAGTAACACGCAAAATACACAACCGTTTTGTTCGAAGGTCTGACTTCAACTGGTAACTGTGAACTCGACTTTCTAATTTCTTGCATTTTAATTGGCTGGGGGGCGTGGCCAGGCCGGAGGACAACGATGACTCACTATTTTCTTAACGCGAACGGACTATAATACGTTTTTGATTCACATTGCAATAAAATATTTAACATAACAATTAGCAAAATTACTCCCACATCTTAGTGTTTGCACGCTGCTTTCACTTTTCCTGTCAGTGACTCGTTATACAAAGGGATACCCTTATATGTACTATAATAATATGTACAAATACAAAATATATTTAAAATATAATCAAATGACAAACTTAATCGATTTTTCTACACAGTAAAAACTCTATAAAATTTTCTCACAACTTTGATGCGGCTTTAGGCTTGAAAATTTCATTATAGTTTATATATGAGATGGTTAAACTGTAATATTTCGGGGGCCACAACATCTAGAGTTACCTGTCAACACTTACTGTCTGTGTTTGTGATGATTTCTCTCAAGCTCTTTAGGTTATCATTACATCCTTTCGCAAGTCCACAGCTGAACATAGGCCTCTTCCAAGAAAAATACGGTCTGAGCCAACTGCACCCATCGACTTCCAGCATCTTTAACCGGGTCATCACTCCATCTAGTGGGGGCCGCCATACACTTCGACAACCGGTATGAATGCCACTCGAGAATCTTTCTTCCCCATCGGTTGTCGGTTCTTCGAGCTATACGGCCTGTCCTTTACCACTTCAGCTTACTTGTTAAATGGGCTTTGTTGGTAACTCCGATTCTACTGCGGATATCCTCATTTCTACGTCTGTTACACAGAGAAATTTCTAGCATAGCTCTACCCATAGCTCAATAGTAGAGTATAGTAGGTCAGTCGTGAGACATGTTTGTAATCTTTAGTGCATTGCTTATACTACTTGATTTGCATTTTTTTATCGCGTTTTGTCATGCAAGCTATAAAAAAACAGTTTAAAGCTTTTTAGGTTAACGTCAGTTTCAGTTCAAAATAACAGGTTTTCACTTGTATTTGTAGTGCGAATAAAACTGCACGAGCACGACATTGCAGAGTTGCACCGAATTTTATTGTTACATTGTGATGACAGGAAGTAATATCAAACCAGTGCTAACTACTTATTGTTGCAGGGATAGTCGACTGAATTTTTTGATATAATAAACGATAAAATTATTAATACAAAACAAAGTCACATTTAAATATTAAATATATTGTGTTCACTAATATACAAACTATAAAATCTTACATGAGATAGCTATAAAATTAGGTGAAAAACAAACACTAGTGAGGGTGACGTTCTGTTCTTCTTGCTAGACTAAGAAATATCCCTTACCTATTAACCTATTACTAATACAAAACAAAGTCACATTTAAATATTGAATGTATTGTGTTCACTAATATACAAACTATAAAATCTTACATGAGATAGCTATAAAATTAGGTGAAAAACAAACACTAGTGAGGGTGACGTTCTGTTCTTCTTGCTAGACTAAGAAATATCCCTTACCTATTAACCTATTACTAATACAAAACAAGGTCACATTTAAATATTAAATGTACATATTGTATACAAACTAACGATTTTTGGTCAACATTTATAATAATTAATGACGCGTAATAAACGTTTTTTTTTATAGTATAAATTTGACAAACGAGCCCACAGTCCACATTTAACCTGATTATCAGTGGTTGTGGCTCATACATATATACGATTATCCTCGATTATCGTCATCCCTGAGGGCTAAGATGGACTGCCTAGTATCCAGTTAAGAGGGTCTCCGGTTCTATACACTCGCCATATGAAACACAGCAGCATTCAGCTAATATTTTACGCTGTTATTCTGTAAGAGCGTGGTCCTTCCCCGGTTGAGCCGACGCACTCGTGCTACAACTATACTATTTCGTGCAATATAGTTGCAGCAGGACTCTACCACATTAAAATTGCTACCTATTTTTTCTTGTTGTAAATATTACTAGTTATATTTATTTTTATTCGTGAAATTTATGTCAAATAGTAATTTGAAGTTGTATTAATATAATTGCTTATTCGTACAACTCAACGTTTGCTAATGCACTCATTATGATTTCTTTAGAAACAGCGTCTAAATTTCGCAATAACTCGGCGGCGGTGCAGCTCAAAGGCGTTTTTGGTTTATATCTCGTACGGTATTTGCAGCGGTTTGCGTTAACCGTTACTTTAACTGCCACAACAGCAGACAGGCAGCCGGTGTTATTTTTTATGCAAACATTTTATCGTGCAGATTAAAATTATATTACGGACTTATTACGTAACACGACCTCTCATTTGGACAACGTTAGTAATTTTTTGATGATTTTTAAAGATATTCACAGTTTAAAGTAATGTGTTGACGCATTTTCCTTTGACAATGAAGTCAGCGCTCCTAATGTATAAATGACTAAGGCGATGACCAAAGAATTTACATTATCTTTAAACAATAGACATGTTTGTCTAAGAATTCCCTAAGACTGAAAACGATTACGTTTAAAAGTGTCTTAGAAATAGTCAGATATGTTTAATTGATAACCGAATATAAAACTGTTTTTTTTTTTAATATTTAAAATGTATAATTGACTCTTATCAGTTTTTGAAGTTATATTGACTGAACTTCTATTCGCCAATTATTAAAGATAGATTTAATCACCTTCGTATTTGCTACCAGTGCACGTACGTATATATTGACGTCAGTGCGTTTATGATATAATATCATATCAAATCGAACTCAATCATATCTCATATATTATTAATTAACCTTACGGTAATCATTAATGACGCCGGACGTAGCGCCTCTTCCGTTACTGGAGTGCACTTCAACACTTTTTGCGTACTTAACTTGTGCTTGCTGATTTATATACTTAGATTTTGTACAATACAATACAAAAAATGAATAGGTCAAATTATTAGTAGTTACAGTGGTGTAAATTGTATAATGAGCTGTAAATATAATGATTTTTTTATAGAATAAGGGTGACAAACGAGCACAAGTCCATCTGATGGTTAGGGGATATTGTGACCCATAGAAATCTACATTTATCCAATATTAGAAATCAAAACGTTGTCACCCCTGAGGACTAAGATGGAATACCTCGTTTCCAGTAAAAAAAGGGTCTCCGGATCTCTACACTCACCATACGAAACACAGCAGTATCAAGCTGCTATTTTAGCAGTATAAAGCTGAAAGTATTCCGTTAAGTAATAAAAACGGAATAATGCGTGATAGTAAAATATTATAAAGCGAGATACTAGTAGAAAACTTTTGACCTATTTTATTATAGAGGTGATATCGAAGACATTGAGATTGATTTTATTTTATTATAATATATACAATCTGTTCGAGACAAGAGAAACAAGGGCTTTTGTGTAATATATAATGAGTAACGTTATCCTTGCTCCAATAAATTGCAGTATGAATTGCTCTCGGATATTAGCGCTCTTTGTGCCGCGGACCGCAGCGATATTCATAAGCAAGTAATGAAACTGCCCAATCGTTGCGATAACCTATGATCTGATATCGAGGCCTAAATGTCGAACTGTGATTGCATTTCATATTTATGTTTCACCGATACTTGCCAGCTGGGTGAATACCTATTTACTTTTATAAATGATTCCAAGAATAATCATGCATTATCGAATATCTAAGAAGACGGTAGTATGGTAAATTTCATTTCACAAAACGAGGCAATTATTTTGTGAAATATAATTCTTCATTCACAACTTACATCTTTTGATCTTACCACGGCTCAAATTTTGAAAGCACGGCATAAAACGGTATAAATTTTACCTGTACAGTTAATAAAAGACCAGGGTCTAAATTCCAACAGCTGTTTCAAGGTTAATCATTGTTATCTAAAACTGACAATAGAATTCCCATATAATCGACAATTCGATTAGCTAAATGCTTATATCGAACGATAATAAAGATGTATCAGCTGCGTAAATAATATATAAATGGAAAAACTCGTATTTACTTTGAAGATGACAAGTAAATAAATTAATAAATATGTTACTTGTTTCAGAAGTGCAAGAAGGGAGATGCCGTTGTAAAAATACTACTCGTTGAAAATTTTCATAGGTGAGTAAATCAATCAATTGTAATATAAATGTTCCAGTTAAATAAGTTAATTACTTTTATTTGAAGCAATTGAAATATGTATATTACCAAAAAGTTACCAGTATAAATAATTAAAAGAATTAGTTTTGTAAAATAATTTACTGACTGCAAAAATAAAATACTTTGAATAAATATCTTGTTATCTTTGATGACAGTGAATATCCGCCAAGTATAACCGGATTCTATTAGTTATCTTAATTGTGAGGATAATAATCATTTCTTAAAATTTTTCCATTTTAATTTTTTTTTAATAAATTAATAAACAATTTCTTTTCTAATGCAGCTATAAAGATGATTCCTCATCAAACTTTATCTCATTTACGACGTATTCATAATGTCATTAAATTATGACAGAATGAAAAACATTTCTTGAATAATGATACATAATTGCATTAGTTCATAACCCGCAGTGGTTATGATATGGCAAAGTCTAAAGTTTGCTGATTTCTTACGTATTGCTATTGCTTTGTATATTATTATTTAAATATGGGATCATAACACATATATAGATAACCATGGAACTTTTGTAAACAATCATGAGCTCATTGCCTATTACTGTTTTGTTTGTCATGACTTAATTCAGAAAATTGGTGTAGATATTAATAAATTATGTGATGAAAATTAAAAAGAATTAAAATATAAATTTTACTTTTAATTAACTTATTTTTTTGCAAACAGTCTAAGTATCACTAAAGTACAGTAATGATTGATTTTGATCAAACTGCATCTTAACAATCGATTTTCAATTATTGTCCATTACCTTAAATTGTTAGCGAGTGATTCAATTCAAAAAGGACGCTGACATGAGTAAGTACTTCACAGTCTTTCCTGAATTGAACGCCGATTTATATTTTTAGCGTAGTACTTTTTTAACCTTAAGATGTCATTTTAATAAAAAAAGTATAAACTGTTTACTTTCGCTCTACCCTTTTCGACGTTACTTGTTTACTATATAATCAAATGCAATATTACTTCTATCTATCTAATGAATATATTAAAAGAACTTGTTCAAACTTAAAATATTGAAACTATTAGGTATCTTTAACTTAACATGAAGTTGTCATGACGTATTCACTAATTGGAATTTCCAAGTCACACTGGCAGTTAACAACACAGTTCAAAAACAAGTTTTTATATCATCGACATTAAAGCGAGCGACGAAATTTGCCGTAATGAACTGAATGTTATTATTTTCACATTTGTCGCAGGTTTAAATATTTCTCCTGTAAACACATTATATATGTAATTCACACAACTCGTATTAATAACATAGTTTTCAAGCTACGAGTATCTGTATATGTAGTAAATCCACGCTGCAGCTGTATAGAATACAGCACGAATGGGTCGTTCCTTTTTTGTAGTATTATAAGCCAGTGATCTCGCCTGATGGTAAGTGGTGATGCAATGGAAGATGGGAAAGCGTACTGATTTGCCTTTATAAAATCCTATTCACTCTCGACTAAGGTGGAAAGAAAGCGTGGGCTGGGAAAGACCATTATATTGATTTGTGTGACGTATGTTTAGTGAAGAGAAGCGGAGATCCTTTTACTGGTAACAAATGCTACTAAAATACTATTTTAGTTCTTAGGGGTGACAACGCATTCACATTTTTTGTCTTTATCAAGAACAAATATAGATCTCGTTTTTATATATAAAACCAAAGTGATAAAACGAACTAACAGTCCACCTGATGGTAAAAGGCCCTGAGACCTCTGAGATCTAAAATGATGGCTCACAGCCTAATATTATACCGCATCACTATACACTTCAGACTGATACACAGCAGCACAAGCACTGATAAATGGCTTAAGTAGGTAACGGAGTACAGACAGACTCCTCGGCTGAAAAGTAATTCTATCACCTAGTGTTTAGGCCACAGCATCTTCTTACTATCAAAGGAACTGTGTCTTCGTTGCCATTCGTAATTTATCATGTTTTATAACGTTGTTTAACTCGTATTAATACGAGTATTGTTAATAGCAGAGCTTTCCAAACTTGAAAAATACCTAAATAAAACATTTTGTTACTAATACAGTAACGATAATTCAGAGAGCATTTCATTTTTAGAACCGACCATCACACTTTGATCCTAATAGGAAAAAACTTTTGGATGGTGCATACAAAGTCAATAACCTGTTTCGACTCTTGCAACCGATAGTTTATGGTTACTCGCTAATATGATTTATTAGTACTACCACAAAACCGTGACCTACGCGAACCTTGGTAATTAATTTTAATTGTTTTTGTAAACTTCTATATCTTCCGATTTTATTCGTTCCACCGATATTAATGTTGTTCGACTACATCGATACTTTTAGTAGTAATTACTGTTATGTAAAATTGCATAAGTGTTTGCATTTACTGTTTATATATTTTTTGATTATATTGTATTTAAGATTATTTTGAGCCGTGGTAGCTCAGAGGCTAAGCGGTCGCTGAAAATTTCACAGTACGCGAGCATCCTGGGTTCGATCCCTACAGACACCAATGAAATTGTTAATTACAATTTTAAGTCCTGATCTCTTGATTTACCACGTTCTCGGCGGTGAAAGAACACTTCGGGAGGAACTCTGCTGTCTATGAGAAATAATAAATAAATATTTCATAAACATGTCAAGTTTGCCAACACGCTTTGGAGCAGCGCGACAGACATTTCCTTGTTCTAAAACCCCCTCAGAAATGTCAGGAGACCTGTGCCCAGCAGTGGGACGTATATAGGCTGTAACTTTAATTTTACTATTATTTGTTTTTTCTTCCTTGAATTTTTATGAATATATCTTACAATCATCTTTAAAAGATTTATATATTTAGCTTATGATATAAGTGTAAAATTTACCTACTCTTGTTATTAAATTAGAAGTAGTTTTACTTGTTCACAACAGGATATTCGTAATGTGGTGACGTCATAGGGATTAATATATCTTATCTCTAAATGATAACAGCTATTGGTAACGTAACTTCACGCTCGTTTCTGCGAAGTTCTCTGTTGCTTGTTATTCTACGTCCCGCATGAAAAAAATGTTCCCACTAAATTACTGTTGAACTAACAAGAATTTGAGTACCCTTTTTTGTTGATTTTTTTCTGCAGATATGTCACATTTGTCGACTTGGCTGGTGGTGGCAATCCTGGTTTTGTGAAACACGTACGTCTTTTTTTAATTCAATGAAATTCAATGCAGATTACGTAATACAACATATATGGGAGTAAAAATTAACTAATACTCCACCTAATAGCAAAAGGCTGGTTTCCATTTACATATTACACCTACTTATAACAAAGAAAACTACGTATGAGTTGTCGCTCTTGTGGATTAGGATGAAATGGATCTCTAGCCTGTAGTTATACTGGGATACCTTTTGCCGGCTTTGATCACTGCGATCGTCGATGTCAATTATAATTTTTATCACTCATCGTTTATGTCAATTATCATGTCATAAACGTGGTACAGCCATGCTGCAGCTATTAGTAGTATAATAATAATAGTGCTGGACTACATGGCTGGACTACATGACTAAACATGGCTGGACGCGCTACTAAACAAAGTAGCGCCATCCCAGCCTGGAGAAAAAGAATTGAGGACCGTATCGCAAAGGCAAGGGCCCTTATCGGCAGACTGATAAGCTTCAGGTCGGGTAATAATAGACCGAGGGTTGTGCGCACCGTTAGAATGGCGTTTGCTGGGACAAATATCAGTTTGTCCCAGCCGGATATCACGCAGAAACTAACGGAGCGCATAGACGACCTGAAGCAAAAGATTGCCGCTTGGGGGAAGCGGATTCGCCGATTTACCGAGAGGTCAAGGCGGTTCAACCAGAATCGTCTCTTCCAGAGTGATCAGAAGAGGCTCTACAAATCATTGGAGCGACCAGAGGTATATGGAGCGGGCCCAGGACCGGATCAGGCTAACACTGTCGCATTTTGGCGTGGCCTGTGGTCAGAGCCCGTAAACCACAGCGAGGGCCCTTGGACGGAAGTTGTGGCGAGTCAGTGTGCGAGTATTACGCCCATGGACCCCGTCATCATAACGCCGGATGACGTAGCTGAGGCGGTCCGTAGAGCCCCGAACTGGAAAAGTCCGGGACTCGACGGACTGCATCACTACTGGCTGAAGGGGTTCATGGTGTGTCACGCTGTGGTCGCCCGTCAGTTTCAAGAGGCTCTAAACCAGAAGTCGCTCCCTAGCCTCTTCACTACTGGGATCACTCATTTGGTTCCTAAAGACCAGGTTACCACAGACCCGAGCAAATACCGCCCCATTACGTGTCTACCCACCATATATAAGACACTGACATCCATTTTGAGCGCGAGAATCACTCGTCACCTGGAGCTAAATCAGGTGATGTCACGCGCTCAAAATGGATGTCGGGGCGGTGGTCGTGGAACTAAGGAACCACTCCTCATTGACGCGGTCATTGGCAAAGTGGTGAAACGCAACCGTCGGAACTTCTCCGCCGCCTGGATAGACTACAGAAAGGCATTCGACTCAGTGCCCCATACATGGCTAAAGAAAGTCCTCGAGCTGTACAAGATAGACTGTACAGTGAGAGACTTCCTCGAGCAGTGTATGGGGCAGTGGAGTACGATCCTTTGTCATCTGGGTGAGCGGATGATGGCTGCGGAGAACCACATAAGGATAAGAAGGGGTATCTTCCAGGGCGATTGTCTGAGTCCAATCTGGTTCTGCCTCTCCCTGAACCCTCTCAGTACCTTACTGGAGGGATCCGGGAGAGGATTTCAGCTACGGAAAGGAGGGACAAAAGTGACCCACCTTTTCTATATGGATGACCTTAAGTTATTCGCCTCCAGTCGCTCCCATCTTGTGGAATTGCTAAAAATCACTTGTGAATTTAGCAATTCCATTGGAATGAAGCTGGGGACGGATAAGTGTGCGGTCCTCCATGTTGAAAGGGGAAGGGTTGCTAACTCTGAGGGCATAGATTTATCTATGCCCGTCAACTTAAGGACCCTTTCCGAGGCTGAAACATACCGATACCTGGGTATGTCACAGAACATCGGTATCGATGAGGCTGGTGTGAAACAGTCAGTTTGCGACGTGTTTTATGCACGCTTGACCAAAGTGCTTAATAGCCTTTTTCCGGTGTGATAAGACACACGCATATAACGGTTGGGTCATGCCTGTCCTTATGTATACCTTTGGCATACTCAGGTGGACTCAGACTGAACTTAACGCCCTGGATAGAAAAGTCCGCACTACCATGACGTCCCATAGGATGCATCATCCGAGATCGTCGGTAATGAGGCTGTACTTGCCGCGAAAGCATGGTGGGCGTGGCTTTCTAAGCGCGCTCACCATGCATAATCGTGAAGTGTGCAGCCTCCGTCATTACTTCCTGGCGAGATCGGATGATCCATTCTATAATGACGTCATTTCTAGTGATAAAGGGCTTACCCCTCTATCCTTGGCCAACGAGCAATGGCAGGACCCAGCAGTGCTTAGCATTTCCGACCGGGAGACCGTATGGAAGGAGAAGGAGCTCCACGGGAGGTACTACAGGGCTCTACATGAGCCCTTCGTAGATACAGTCGCCTCCCTCAACTGGCTGCGTTTCGGTGACCTCTTCGGGGAAACCGAGGGTTTTGTCTGTGCAATACAGGATCAGGTTATTAAGACCAACAACTATCGGAGATACATCCTAAAGGATGGCACCGTCGACGTCTGTCGAGCTTGTCGCCATCCCGGGGAGTCACTTAGGCATGTCATCTCCGGTTGTTCGGCGCTTTCTAACTCTGAGTACTTGCACAGGCACAACCTAGTAGCCAGAATTCTACACCAGGAGCTCGCTCTGAAATACGGTCTCGTGGACCGGAAATTGCCGTATTACAAGTACTTGCCGGAAGCCGTGCTCGAAAATGACCGCGCCAGGCTCTACTGGGACCGGGCCATCATCACAGACGGGACTATTTTTGCAAATAAGCCTGATATTGTGCTGATGGACCGGGCACAGTCAAGGATATTTTTGGTCGACATTACCATTCCGTATGACGAGACCCTCGTGAAAGCTGAAGCAGATAAGCAAACAAAGTATCTGGACCTGGCTCACGAAGTGACCGACATGTGGGGTGGTCTGCCGACTGAAATTATTCCTGTAGTCGTCTCTGCCAACGGGCTAATCCCAGTCAGCCTCTCGGGTCATCTGAGGCGACTGGGACTCCGTGACGGACCGCTCCGGGCTCAAATGCAGAAGGCAGTGGTCCTCGATACCGCCCGCATCGTCCGTCGGTTTCTTTCCCTTTCCCCCTAACCCTCGGCCGTTTGGTCTCCCCTGCCGAGGGCTTCCATCTGGTTGGATCTTTATTTATTTATGTATTTTTTGTATTTATTTTATTTTATTGATATTTATGTATATTTATCTTTTCATTTTAATTTATAATTATATATTTATAGAACCCAACCAGATGAGAAAACTATACAGATACCCCAAAAATAATAATAATAATAATAATAATAATAATTTACTGGCGTAGGGAAGTGACGACCCCATCGCCCGCTGCCGTAACGGTTATGTGACAAAACCGCTACGTCAGCGCAGTCAGTCAGCACCTTGCCAAGAGGTGTTAGTGCCGTGCCTCGGCAAAAATTGAAGGTGCAAAGGCCCGCTTGTGCACATGGCCTCACCATGAAACGGCGCCGGGTCTGGGCGTCTCCCGCTAAATGACGCCCACCACTATGGATGATGGAATACGGAAGAACGCGCAAAGGGCCGCTGCCTGGAGGTCGCCAGGGCGCGTCTGGAGCTGGCGCTGGACGCGGCAGCATGCGAACCGCCAGCCGAGCGCGAGGTGCTGCACGACCACCCAGCAGCCCCTCGCATCCATCATCCCCACCAGCTGGCTTGGTGTCGGCAGGGTCTTCGCGGGCCCAGCAATCGGCACCCGCCTCTGGTGGAGTACGCCGCATGCGTTGGACAACCCAGATGAACAGCAACGCATTGCGGGCGTATTTTGGGGCGAAAGGGGGAGAAACTGGATGTTTGGCGTATCGGGCTAGGATGCATCGTCTTTTTGCTGAGCTGGAGCCATCTTTAACCGTCACAGAGCAAAACCTGGCAGACCGAGTTCGGTATATCTTGCGCTCAAATATATTTGATGTCGCCGAACTCGAACGGCTACGACGTGAGGCTGTTCCCTCGTCGGATGAGAATGCTACGGCTGAGGATGCGGCGCCACAAATGGTAGAGCAACCCGCAAACGTGGATGCCGCCGTGAATACCCCAGTTGTGGTTGATTCAAACGATGATGGAACAGTCGCCCAGGAACTGGAATTAGAGCATATGAGGAGTACATTGGAAGAGGCGATTGTGGAAACGCGCAGTACGCCTCTCGAAAATCGACCGCGACTTCCCCGCATAGCCCTAAGCAAGCGGAATCGGGCTGTCGTGAGGGCTCTGAACCCAATGCTGGTGACCTATTTGGAAGCCAGCCGGGACCTTTGCGAGACGGACTCAATTCTTTTTGGCGCCGCGCTGGCAGTCTGCCGTATCATAGGCGCCAAGGTTTCCACGGCTGGACGCGCTACTGGCCATAGTAGCGCTATCCCAGCATGGAGAAGAAGAATTGAGGAACGTATCGCAAAGGCTAGAGCTCTCATCGGCAGACTGATATGCTTCAGATCAGGCAACAACAGGCCAAGAATTGTGCGCACCGTCAGGATGGCGTTTGCTGGGACAAATGTCAGTTTGTCCCAGCCGGATATAACGCAAAAACTGACGGAGCGCATAGATGATCTGAAGCAGAGAATCGCTGCTTGGGGAAAGCGGATTCGGCGATATACCGAGAGGTCGACACGGTTCAACCAGAATCGTCTCTTCCAGAGTGATCAGAAGAGGCTCTATGAATCATTGGAGCGACCAATGGTAAGTGGAACGGGTCCAGCACCGAATCAGGCCGACACTGTAGCATTCTGGCGCGGCCTGTGGTCAGAGCCCGTAAACCACAGCGAGGGCCCTTGGACGGAAGTTGTGGCGAGTCAGTGTGCGGGTATTACGCCCATGGACCCCGTCATCATAACGCCGGATGACGTAGCTGAGGCGGTCCGTAGGGCCCCGAACTGGAAAAGTCCGGGGCTTGACGGGCTGCATCACTACTGGCTGAAGGGGTTCATGGTGTGTCACTCTGTGCTTGCCCGACAGTTTCAAGAGGCTCTCAACCAGAAGTCGCTCCCAAGCCTCTTCACTACTGGGATCACTCATTTGGTTCCTAAAGACCAGGGTACCACAGACCCGAGCAAATACCGCCCCATCACGTGTCTACCGACCATATACAAGACACTAACATCCATTTTGAGCGCGAGAATCACTTGTCACCTGGACTCAAATCAGGTGATGTCGCGCGCTCAAAATGGATGTCGGGGCGGTGGTCGTGGAACCAAGGAACCACTCCTCATTGACGCGGTCATTGGCAAAGTGGTGAAACGCAACCGTCGGAACTTCTCCGCCGCCTGGATAGACTACAGAAAGGCATTCGACTCGGTGCCCCATACATGGCTAAAGAGAGTCCTCGAGCTGTACAAGATAGACTGTACAGTTAGAGACTTCCTCGAGCAGTGTATGGGGCAGTGGAGTACGATCCTTTGTCATCTGGGCGAGCGGATGATGGCTGCGGAGAACCACATAAGGATAAGAAGGGGTATCTTCCAGGGCGATTGTCTGAGTCCAATCTGGTTCTGCCTCTCTCTGAACCCTCTCAGTACCTTACTGGAGGGCTCCGGGAGGGGATTTCAGCTACGGAGAGGAGGGACAAAAGTGACCCACCTTTTCTATATGGATGACCTCAAGTTATTCGCCTCCAGTCGCTCCCATCTTATGGAATTGCTAAACATCACTTGTGAATTTAGCAATTCCATTGGAATGGAGCTTGGGACGGATAAGTGTGCGGTCCTCCATGTTGAAAGGGGAAGGGTTGCTAACTCTGAGGGCGTAGACTTATCTATGCCCGTCAACTTAAGGACCCTTTCCGAGGCTGAAACATACCGATACCTGGGTATGTCACAAAACATCGGTATCGATGAGACTGGTATGAAACAGTCAGTTTGCGACGTGTTTTATGCACGCTTGACCAAAGTGCTTAACAGCCTTTTGTCCGGTGTGAATAAGGCACACGCATATAACGGCTGGGTCATGCCTGTCCTCATGTATACCTTTGGCATACTCAGGTGGACTCAGACTGAACTTAACGCCCTGGATAGAAAAGTCCGCACTACCATGACGTCCCATAGGATGCATCATCCGAGATCGTCGGTAATGAGGTTGTACTTGTCGCGGAAGCATGGTGGTCGTGGCTTCTTGAGCGCGCTCACCATGCATAATCGCGAAGTGTGCAGCCTCCGTGATTACTTCCTGGCGAGATCGGATGATCCATTCTATATGGACGTCATTTCTTGTGATAAAGGACTTACCCCTCTATCCTTAGCCAACGAGCAATGGCAAGACCCGGCAGTGCAGAGCATTTCCGACCGAGAGACCGTATGGAAGGAGAAGGAGCTCCACGGGAGGTTCTACAAGGCTCTACATGAGCCTTTCGTAGACACAGTAGCCTCCCTCCACTGGCTACGCTTTGGTGATCTCTTCGGGGAAACCGAGGGTTTTGTCTGTGCAATACAGGATCAGGTTATTAAGACCAACAACTATCGGAGATACATCCTAAAGGATGGCACCGTCGACATCTGTCGAGCTTGTCGCCATCCCGGTGAGTCACTTAGGCATGTTATCTCTGGTTGTTCGGCGCTTTCTAACTCTGAGTACTTGCACAGGCACAACCTAGTAGCCAGAATTCTACACCAGGAGCTCGCTCTGAAATACGGTCTCGTGGACCGGAAATTGCCGTACTACAAGTACTTGCCGGAAGCCGTGCTCGAAAATGATCGCGCCAGGCTCTATTGGGACCGGGCCATCATCACAGACAGGACTATTCTTGCGAATAAGCCTGATATTGTGCTGATGGACCGGGCACAGTCAAGGATATTTTTGGTCGACATTACCATTCCGTATGACGAGAACCTCGTGAAAGCCGAAACAGACAAGCAAACAAAATATCTGGACCTGGCTCACGAGGTGACCGACATGTGGGGTGGTCTGCCGACCGAAATTATTCCTGTAGTCGTCTCTGCAAACGGGCTAATCCCAGTCAGCCTCTCGGGTCATCTGAGGCGGCTGGGACTACGTGGCGGACCGCTCCAGGTTCAAATGCAGAAGGCGGTGCTCCTCGATACCGCCCGCATCGTCCGCCGGTTTCTTTCCCTTTCCCCCTAACCCTCGGCCGTTTGGTCTCCCCTGCCGAGGGCCTCCATCTGGTTGGGCTTTTATTTATTTATGTACTTTTATATTTATTTTATGTTATTGATATTTATGTATATTTATTTTTTCATTTTCATTTATAATTATATATTTATAGAACCCAACCAGATGAGAAAACTATATAGATACCCCATAATAATAATAATTTTATTTAATTAATAGCCAACCACTTGCCATCAGTGACTGTGTGCTCGTTTGTCACCCTTATCTTATAAAATAAACATCAGTGTGGTCTAGTTCGCAAAATAATATTTTTAAGTTACCTTCTGTTATATGTTTTCTGTAACCATGTCCGTTAGCCAAACGTACATGTCACAGTAATATTATGTGTACATGTTGACCGCGTAAACTTTGGTAAGTTTGCTTTTGATCTTCTTTCCGTTTTGGAAGCCATGTCAGAAAATTGGGAGGAACTTCCGTCTCATCAGATTAAACCCATCAGAAAATAAGATCAATCAGAAACTTAAAATTAATCATCAGCATCTTCTTTTCTAGTGTCCATAGGGTCAATCAAATCATAGAGCTACTAGTGCAGCTCTTTCAAAACTTTTAGACTACTTAAGTATACTTCTGACAGGCTGCAAGGAATGTATGATAATTAGAAAATTAGAGTAGTCTATGTAATAAAATACCATTTACTATATTATACTATACCAATATAAAGAAGTAGTGTTAGCCTGCGGCTAAAGATAAGAAACATTTGGGTGGCGAGCGTTCGGCGAGGCGTACGGCGTGGCGGCTTGTTTCTCACACAAGCTAGCGTCCGCGGTTCAGGACATGGCAATACAAGCATGTATTGCAATGAACTGTGTGTGTTTGATACGCGGTAGAGCCATGCTGCAGTTATTCTATTATGGTTGTAGCATGAATGGTTCGGCTCGACCGGGGTAGGAGTCCTACCGTAGGACCACGCTCTCACAGAATACCAGTGTGAAATAGCAGCTTAATGCTGTTGTATTTCGTATGGTGAGTGTAGAGAACCGGAGTAACTTTTTACTGGAAACGAAGCATTCCAACTCAATCCTCAATCAAATCTTTTTCCATAACTTATAACCCATATTGTTTTTCCACATCCAGGGACTCAATTGACCCAATTTATTGTCGCACCGTTCGGTTTTCCCAAGGATCTGCCAATCCACAGAACCCGAGATGGCCTCCGCCATTTTTGGGATCCTGTCTTCCAGCATCAACCTGGTGCAAGGGGCCGTGACCAAAACAGGTTCTTTGGGGGGTGGAGGGTTTGAATACTGGTCTCCCCTGTCGTTCCGACTTCTCCTCATCCAAGGCTACAAAGCCCGCCGATCCGCTTTAAACCGCCATGTGGTGACCCATTTCACCTTTTATGACAGTAGATGTTCTATTGTCATAAATTGTGTTAAATTGTGGCCTCTGCTTCCTCGAGCGAAATTAATGATAAAATTTATATGTCAATCATTGTCAGCAAAATTAACACCCTTAAAAAAACCATATTGGTTTTGTCTTTGAAGGGTAAGGATAACGTAATTAATTTTAAATCCCAATCGATTAGTCATAAATATTGTAGTACACGTAAAACATTATATCACGTATACGTATAATTTTGTTCGCTACGCAAAAAAATCTAATGCACAAAAGGTGATAAGGCATGTAGAGGTTTCAAGTTTTTCGTACTAAATGTAAATATTTTCCTATAGAGGTAGGCACCGTATAACAATACATTATAATTATATTACTTTATGTTTTGTAAATTTTAAGTTTAACTTTAAATATGTACAATAGTTACCGGTCCTGAAAGTAGTCTTGTCTTAAACGAAGCCTGTAGTGAGGCGCCATGACAAACATTTTTTTATTGAATAAGAGAGATAAACAAGCAAAATGTTTTATTTTTGCAACCATCATCATTTATCCGTTATGGATACACAGCTTTAACAGCATATGGATGTCAAACGAGCACAGTTCACCTAATGGTAAGCGGAAATGGTGGGCCCATAGACATCTGCATTATCCTCAATTAACAATCAAAATGCTGATGCGTTTTCACCCGTAAGGCCGGTTTTAGAGCTCGACCAACCGTCGGCGCATACGTCGGTTGCGCTTGCCTTTTGTATGAAAATTCACAAGTCGTTACAGTGCTTGACCGACCGTTCGCACGCGTATGTAGCTATGCAGCTACGCACTGCGTACGAGGACCGTCGGTCGAGCGCGTCCGCATGCGTACCGTCGGTCGACCGACGCGCTATAGAAACATATTGACGCGTTCAGTGCTATACTGACCGTCAAGAAAATCGAACCTAAACTTTAATAATATTATACGATTTTATAGGTAATAGTGTTAGTGATTTAAGTAAGTTTTATTAAACATGGCATATGTCCACACCGAACGCCTTGCGGATGTTTTAAGTTGTCTTGCAATTTCACTGATAATTCATCAAAACTTTTGGTTGATATTCTAAAGTAATAAAAAAATTCTTCATCTTCGCCCAAAAATGCATATAAAGTAGTAAATTCCCCTTGAAGTGCTCTTTGGGCGACGACGATTGGTTGAACCTGATATCTACGTCTTCTGTTCCTTATACGTTTACGAACATAATAAGAAGCAATTAAACAATTAACGCGTCTATTTCGTGCACGTGTTTGTGACTGTACCAGTCCGGCCAGTTTAGTTGCTCAGGAGAGCTCTGAATGCTACAAACTGACGATCGGTTATGCGTATCGTCAGGACCGATGGTACGCACTGACGGTCGGTCGAGCTCTAAAACCGGCCTAAGGTCTAAGATGGAATGCCTCGTTTCCAGTAAAAAGAGTCACCGGTACTGTACACTCACCATACGTAACACATAAGCTTTAAGATGCTATTTTACGCTGGTATTCTGTGAGAGCGTGGTACTTCCCCGGTCAAGCAGACCCACTCGTGCATTTTTACCCCCTGTGGACTAAGATGGAATGCCTCGTTTCCAGTAAAAAGGGCCATTTTACAAATCTACTACAGCCCATGGAACCCTATAATCAATTTATAAAAACAAGGCTACAGGTACAATGCCAAGATGGAATGCCTCACAAAATAATATATTATTTAAAAAAAAAACTAAATAATAATAATTTAGATATTTTTTTGTCAATTTTCTCCTAAAAAGTGCCTAAGCTAATAAAAGTAATTTTTTTTATAGAATAGTGGTCACCCTTAACGAGTCACTTTAAACAAGCCCACAGTCCACTTGAAAGTAAGTGGATGCTGCGGCCCATAGCCATTTACATCTATCCTCGATTAAGAGTCAAAGTGCAGAGCGTTCTCACCCGATACGAGTACGAAAAACTTGAAACGTCGACATGCCTCATCACCTTTTGTGCATTAGTTTTTTTGCCTACCAAACAAAATGATACGTATACGTGATACGTGTACTATAATATTTATGATTATTCGATTGGTATTTAAAATTAATTACATTATCCTTATCCTTTAAATACAAAACCAACATGTTTTTAAAGGCTGTTAATTTTGCTGACTTTGAACATATTAATATTATCTAAATTAAAGTTCTTAAGGATTAATTTGCTTATATTCGCGTAATGATATAAAATTATGAGTTTTACTTAGTTTGAAGAGCACCGGCGGAGCCGGGCGGAGGAACCCTCCCTCAATTGCGTGCACTAATCCCATCACCACTAATCCCAGCACCAATACTTCCAACACCACTACACTAGGAAACTTTTAAACATATGTATTGATCATAAGCTGTGAAGGTCCTAGTGAGAACTCCAGGTCGTAGTCATTAAATTTATTATAATATTGTCATCTGTTCTTAATACGAATGCGAATTTACTATCCGTACGGCCGTCTATAAGTTGGTGAAAATATTAAAAAAGATTCCGTTACTTAGCTATCTATGTAACAGAATCTTTTAATATAATTTTCATTTATCTATATAGATACGCAATAAAACGATATCTCAATGTTGTTGTTTAAAAAATATAATGTTTCCTTGTAGCTAACTCTATTTTGTGATGCAGTTTATACCTACTTCACAAAAAAGCGGGTCACGGTCAAGCAGGCTGGGCGCAAGACGTAATACCTAGTCTTAACTTAAAAATCAAGCAAAAAGAAGATTTACTAAATAATAGGTGATATAAATGTGATTATTTAAAGCTAGCTGATACCCGCGACTTCGTCCGCGTTGCTTGATATATTTAACAAAGTTTTCGTATGTGCGAAGGAAAAAACATCAAAAAGATCGCAAGCAAAAATATGCTTTGCTTACAAAATTATTTGTTAACAATGTTGTTTGTTGGTGGTGCTTATGAAAATCGTAGTTTCTTAAAATTTTAATAACTTTATATTAAACGAAGATACCGCAATATTTTTTTTTAGATAAGGGCCAAGTGTTTAAGAAATAAAACTTAAAAAACTTAATTGAAATCTATCCAGTAGTATTCCGTGATGTGCGCACAACTGCTATTCTCCTATCATTTTATTTATATAGATATTATTTTTGAGAACTAATTTTAACCCAATAATTTTAACCCATAATCCACATAAATATTATTTTTGAGAACTAATTTTAACCCATAATCAACATAAATATTATTTTTGAGAACTAATTTTAACCCATAATCCACATAAATATTATTTTTGAGAACTAATTTTAACCCATAATCCACATAAATATTATTTTTGAGAACTAATTTTAACCCATAATCCACATAAATATTATTTTTGAGAACTAATTTTAACCCATAATCCACATAAATATTATTTTTGAGAACTAATTTTAACCCATAATCCACATAAAACTTTTTAAAGCGATTATTAAAAAAAAAACTACTGCAACTGCCACACGAGTAGATAGCTACTCATGTGGTAACTCCTGTATGTATACAACATACAGTCGTAATGATGGAACTAGAAATCGTAAATTTTTTAAAAATATGAAAAAATTGAGACAAGTGTACCTTTCACGGGCGTCGCCGCGTCTTTATGCATCATCGTATGTTACTATTTGGCAAATTGCCCGTTGTGATAACATTGAAAAACTCCGCTCGAAACTTTTGTATCACTGCGCCGGTAATGTCATTACATACATACGTTGTTCTATATTTTCAATCATTTTCATCTTTGCACAATCTTTGAAAATGTGATGTGAGACGAAGTACTTCCGGGACGTTAATTTTTTGCGTTAACCGTTGTACATATTCAAATTAAAGTTTGCAACTAATGTATCATAAAATAAAATAAATACTCCAGAATTCTAAAAAGAATAAATAACCATTTATGTGTGTGTGTGTGTGACTTGATACTGGTTACAATCGAAACTAACTTTTTTAAAATAAAAGTATTATATTTATTTTCATACTTAACAGTATTTACTTAAAAATCCCATTTTTAAATGAAGGTTATTTCCATGTGTGTATTAAACAATCATGTAAAAAGGCTAGAAGCTGTAAAGGAATAAAATACTTAGAGCAAAAGTACTAGATACAACCATATACTATATTTACAATAGAAGTTTTACTTACATAATGATACTTTAGGAATACGCATTATAGTGTTTTTTGTGCCCCGGCATATATTTTGACTTGCGAAAAATCAGTGTGACGTGCAAGTGACGCTTGTTGTTCCAACTGCTTGGGAATGAATAATAAGTAGTTGAAATATAGTATATGAGATGCCGTACCGTCGGATGTGAGAAGCACGTTTCGGAATAAAAAATTAAAATATTTATGTAGAGAAATAAGCCAAGAACAATGTAACAAGAAGAAAACTAGAGAGTTGCGAGCTAAGAGTTATTGTTTTGGTTATACAAGCAAGTGATTTTAATGTAACTTTATTATAGATGTACCAAATATATTTGTAATTTCCTCGAAGGTAATACGAGTACCACGCTATTTAAAAGGATTTACTAATTTTAGGTGTAAAACGTACACTTTCATAGGACAGTAGAATAGTCGATATATAATATGTTAGGTATAATTAAATTAGTGGATATTCGATGTTTTAGGTCAACCGCGTGTTAGTTAAGACAGTAATTAGCTTTGTATAATACCGTCTAGCTTCGTTACCGAAATTATTTTATTTGGACGGAAGCCAGCTTTAAACAATGTCACCTTCACCTTGAATTTGGACCGCAAATAAACGTAGCATTTCACTTTCAGTATAAGCATTTGGTGAAATCCTGTTATCGCATATCGTGGGAGTGAGCATGCATTTTTATATTGTTACGTTTGGAAAGTGTCTTGTTATTAGTGGATTGTTTTGTTAATTTTTTTTATATTCAAGTGACAAACGAGCTAACAACCCAAGTCCATGGTTCGGTATTGGTCCACTGATAAATATAGGCCTCCCCATACCTAGATAGTCTCTAGATTTTGCAATAATAATGTCCTCCAGACCGAATTTTGGCCACGGCGGCCTGCCTCAGCGGAGGATAGCCATCGGCGCAGGACAGGATTATAGTGCCCAAGTGTATGCGCAAGCACAGGTGCACTCTCTATTCCCTCACTCTCATAATCCGATGGGACGGTAAACCGACACGACCGGAGAGAGATCAGGCGCTGGACCAACGGCTTTTCGTGCTTTCCGAGGCACGGGGATGAGCCACCGCCAACTTTCTGACTCCGAGCAATTACCGAGAATTTCTTGACGGAAAAACTCAATAATTGATTTTTTGGCCCGACCCGGGATTCGAACCCAGGAGATCAGCAGTCTTACTACTACAACCACTAGAACAACGAGGCAGATTTTGCCATATACACTTGGCAGACAGGTTGGCAACCGCAATTTTTTTAAAGTTGTAATTAGGAAGAGACTGCATCCCATCAACTGGACTGTCGCCTGTTACGACACCCACGGGACGAAATGGGACAGTGGATATTCTTACATCACTACAAATATAAGGAGTTCTACCTAGGCTGCACTAAAAGTATCGGGAATGGAATATTTCCACTGTTCCTGTCATATTAAAATCTTTTTAAAATTTTTTATTTATTTATTTAAAAAAAGATTCTCGGTCTTGTCACAAGGTTTTGTCAAACGTCGTCGTAACAAAGTCGTTGAGAAAATGGAATTGACTCGAGAAAATTCAAGAGCGATGATTTATTATGACTTTCGAAGTGGTTTAACACAAAAACAGTGTGTTGACCGGATGATTTCTGCATTTGGTGATGAAGCCCCATCTAAAACCACAATTTATCGCTGATTTGCTGAATTTCAACGTGGACGTGTCAAGCTCAGTGATGATCCCCGTCAAGGTCGTCCAAAAACTGCAGTCACCCAAGAAAGAAAAGAAGAGCAAAAAGCGGCTCGCGTTACTTGGTCCGTCAGAACTCTCGAAAGATTCCACGTAGGATCCTCAAATGCTGTATACAACATCGTATCAGGTGACGAATCCTGGATATACGCGTACGAACCCGAAACAAAAAACCACTCACGAGTTTGGGTGTTTGAAAATGAGTTAAAGCCAACAAAAATTGTGCGTTCACGGAGTGTTGCAAAAAAAATGATAGCCACGTTTGTCTCCAAAACTGGCCATGTTACGACTATTCCTCTTGAGGGACAAAGAACGGTTAATGCAGAATGGTATGTTAGCATTTGTTAGACACAGGATGTTTCTGAACTCCGTAAAGAGAACTCCAACCGCCGCATCATCCTCCATCACGACCATGCGAATTCTCACACCGCACACAGAACAAAAGAGTTTTTAGAGCAAGAAAACATAGAATTATTAGACCATCCGCCGTACAGCCCCGACCTAAGCCCTAATGATTTCTATACTTTCCCTAAAATAAATAATAAATTGCGTGGACAGAGATTTTCATCACCTGAAGAAACTGTGGACGCCTACAAAACGGCCATTTTGGAGACCCCAACTTCCGAATGGAATGGTTGCTTTAATGATTGGTTCCATCGTATGAAAAAACATTTACATTTTTAAATAGTAATGACTTTTTTTAAAAAGTAATGACTTTTTAAAAATCACTTCCACACTTCCTTGATTCCCGAAATTTTCAGTGCCGCCCTCGTATGCCCAGCATTGGACGAATAGAAGTTGAAACTTAACTTTTTTATTATATGCTTCGCGAAATTACGAAGCGTTTTTGTTAATAAGTAATACTCAAGTTTATAGTATACAACCAACCAATTCAATCAAAACAACCAAAACGATACAACCGGTATTTATTTTAAACTAATACGATCGTCGCCGAATGGGGTATAGCGAAGTCTACGGCCGAAAATTCTTCGTGTGATAGAAAACCTAACCATATCACATATAATATCGTACCGGTACCACAAGGGCCTCTACAATAGGACGGCTCGACCGCAGAAGAATTACGCTCGCACAGAATACTAGCTTTAAACATATAATGCTGATGTGTTCTGTATTGTGATTGGTAAGTACCGGGAACAAAGGAAATACGGCTTTTACTGGTAATGTGGGGCGATCTGAGTCCTCAGGAATAAATAATACATCTGCATTTTGATCATGATCTAGGACGATCATATGTGTTAGGGCCACGCTGCAGCTATATTATGGATTTAGCATGAATGGGTCGGCTCGACCGGGTTAGGAACACTCTCTCACAGAATACATGCGTAAAATATCAGTTTAGTGCTGTGTGTTTCGTATGGTGAGTATAGAGAACCGGAGACCCTTTTTACTGGAAACGAGGCATTTAATTTTAGTCCTCACACAACTTGGTGACAACAAATTGATTACAAATGAAGATGTTTATGGGCTATATATAGCATTCACTCTCAGCATGTGCTCGTTTGTCAACCCTATTAAAAGTAAAAAAAATAAAATAAAAATATGTAGGTTTTTCATGGGTCACAGCTATGTCACAGCGTTTATTTCAAGTGGGGTCGTTAGTTAAACTTACTTCTGTAACAGAGTCTACTCTAGTGAAGCTTTTTTTAATTGAAATTCATATTGACGAAAGAATCATGTCCACTCTGCACATGAAAATTTTCTAACGGGTCTAGTAATGTACTAAATCTAAACTGCCTATTTCGTATCGCATAATTGAATTTTCAAATAGAGCCAGTAAAAAAGTTATGTAACTACGTCTATCATACTCTTGGAGATACATACTTTTGGAGACGCAACGTATTTTACAATGGCTCAAAGACCCAGAAGCCATGCCAAAATATATAAAAAACGTATTTATTTTACACGTTCCGTTTCAAACTACGAAATACTTATTCATTCGTCATGTGGTTTATGAATGTTGAAAAAAAAAACAATTGCTTTTTTTTATAACTTGTTAATTTATGATTAGATACGATTTTTTATGGTTTTACACTATGGTGTGAGAAAAATAAGTGTACAGACCTTATCTGCCAGCTGTCATAACCTCAAAAACTTATTTACTTAATTTACTTATATAATAACATTTTTCCCTGGCCTCTAAATAAAAAATGTATAAGTTATTATGTTATTATAAACAATAATTGTTTTATACAACACTAGTTGTAGGTAGACGTGACCCACTGAAGGAATCAAGTGACAGGTCAATAAATGTGTGGAAAATGGGCATCATTATTTATGACGGCTCCGTGGCGGAGTGGCTTAGCAATAAGTTACGAGTTCGAATTCCGCATGTATTTGGCCTATAAACAATCGTTACAACTCAGGTCGTTTGTCCTAAGGTAATTTATGCATGTATACATGCCTATAATAAAAATTAATAAGCTTAAGTAATTAAAAAAAAACTCACGGCATAACTAAATAGCACCTTGAAGACTATGTAGAACTAAAAGTAATTCCCAGCGGATTGCGTTACGCAATAACCGCTTTCACGAACGCATGTTCAACATCGTGCCCTTTTTATGTGCGGCAAAATTCACGTTTATGCTACTGCTTGTAGTAATACTCACATACTATCTAATTAATTTAATGAGACGCACCCAACCGGCAACAACTCGGTCATGGTTTGATACCACGACGCGTCTATGTGACTGTCGATATACAGACTATATTTTCGACTGAATGACATGAACGTTGTTCACTACCGGGACTTATTTGTTTTGCTTTCCTCTTCTACAGCTTACAAAAGTAGTATCCGACTGTACTGGTATAATTATAATATTAATTTATTATTTTAAAGTCGCGGTGTACTACTTATGACACTGCCATCCGCCAATATGTACTGAAGCATCGTGGCCACAGAGTAGGGTGCGGCTGTCCAATTGCTCCATAACCATCTCACCCACCACTCTTCTAAATCGGATGAGGCCTGTTCCCAGCGGTGGGATAGATATAGGTTATAAGTTTACTTTTATTTTACTAAAATACAGTCTTTAGTAAATATTTAGACATACATCTATTTGTTGAAATATATGAATTAATGTATATAAGAATACGAGTTATATATAAATATAAGAGAACGAAACATTATGGCTAACGTTTTGCTTGACTCTGCATATTCTATTCGAGATACCAGTCGTAAATCTCGTAATAACAATGAAATCGTAAGTTGGGAACAACACCTTTACGACAAAATGCTGCGACGCATAAAACAGCCGACATTAACCTGCGAAAGTCCAAAGCGACCGATGTAATGCTTTATTGTTTCAGAGAAATATACAGATTATAGGCGTTCGAATGCACTTGCATCAATGTACTATTAACTTGGTAATTCATTGAATTTGCTATAGCCATATATTGCCTCGTGTTATTTACGACACAAAAACTATGGTTTGCGATTTGATGACATTAAGTATTTTAACATTATAACGTGGCCTTGTATGTGAATGTTTAATTAAAACAATTTTGTATGAATGCATACAAAATTGTTTTAATTAACGATGTAATTGTACTAGCATTATTAACGAAACTAATTTTCCGGCAAATTTAATTTAGCATAAATAACACGGTTTCATGAGATTTTTTTTAAAATTCAGTATAATCTTATCGTGATGTTATTTATTTGCAATAGACATCGGAGATTCCTTTTCCTACCTTTTAGGAGCCCAAACAGCAAAACATGCAAAAATATTCTCTGCCCCTGTCTACTAAAATGTTTGTGCATTATTGTTTCTTAAACATGGTTATCGATTACTCCATTCTTCATTCCTGATTGAAAACACCAAACAGTATTGTTTCCAAACCGTGTTATTTACAAATTGTCAGATCGCAGTCGCACAATACACTGTAAGAACAGTCCCGTTCCAGTACTCTTGTGACAGCGACTTGCAAATACATGCATCGACTACTGCATATCTAATAATAAATATGCGGATGCTATTTTAACCTAATGAACGCTATGCCGTTCCGATATCGATTTTACGAATTATTAATGGGTGTGTGTGATTAGAAACTTATATGTTTCACTTAAACTGTATTCATAGAGATGCGTTTATTTATAGCATTGCTTGGGAGAAGCCGATAGTCAACTGTCGACTTGTGAACGCCTGTAATAATGGTGATAATGATAATTAAATTTTAATCAAGTAATATAAAATTCTTTTCCTGTAGAGTTAGACCTTATTTCGGATTTTTACTTCACTTTGTGGTCGCCCTTATCATTGTTATTTTGTTTTAGGAATCTCCCAAAATATTAACGTGGTAGAGCCACCCTGCAGCTATATTATAGTTGTAGCACGAATGGGTCGGCTCGACCGGGGCAGGACCACGCTCTCACAGAATACCTGCGTAAAATAATGCTGCTGTGTTTCGTATGGTGAGTGTAGAGAAGCCCTTTTTACCGGAATCGATGCGTTCCATCTTAGTACTCAGGGTTGATAACGCATTTACATTTTGATTCCTAATTGAGGATAAATGTGGATGTCTATGGGCCACAACATCCACCTGCTATCAGGTGGACTGTGTGCTCGTTTGTCACCCAATGCTATAAAAAATTATTCAGCGTTCGAGGGGGTAAAGCTGTATGATAATCGAAAAAGAACTTTACTGTTCAAATATTTCTGTACTTTTTACACCGCACTTGCGCCGTGTAGTGATGACGTAAGAGAACCTGCCACCCGTGCCATCCCGTGGCTGTCGTAAGAAGCGACAGAGGGAAATAAAACAGGAGATAAGCAGCAGCATCTTCTTAGCAACAACTCAAAATAATAAAAAACTGCAGTTGCCAAGCCAACCCACAAGCGTGGTCACTATTGAATAAAATTAACATAACATAACATAAACACTCACGCCTGTCACCCAGAGGGGTAGGCAGAGACTACAGACTTCCATTTGGCACGATCCTGACACACCTCTCTCTCCTCATTACCATCCATACACCTACGCATGCATGATCGTCGGTTAAGGGTACTCCTAATTTGGCTCGTTTTCAATAAATCGCCAATTTGGTCGATAAATTTTCGCCTAGGACGTCCCTTTCCGACTCTGCCATTCACTTCTGCAACATAAATTTTCTTTGTCACTCTTTCCTCATCCATTCTTTCCACATGACCAAACCACCGAAGCATTCCTTTCTTAATCCTGGTCACAACATCATCTTGCAAACCACACTCTTCTCTTATCACACAATTTTTCACCCTGTCATTCAGATTCAGCCCTAACATACTCCTTAACGACCGCATTTCTACTGCATTTATTCTACTCTCGTGCTTCTTCTGCCATACCCAACTTTCACTACCATACGTTAAAGTAGGGACCAACACAGCGTTGTGAATTGCCATACGTGCCTTTTTTGACACATTTTGACTCTTCACAATAGAGTGCAGGGCTCCATTTACTCTGTTCCTGCGTTGAATAAAATTATTTGAAACTAATGAAAAAAAAATTAGTTTCAAATTATTTTTGTCGCGTTTAAATTAATTTATTCAATGTCATATATTCGTGTACATGTAAGAATTCATTGCCTGGTAACTATATCAAACATCCCCCTATGAGCGATCTATTGTGGGGGGGGGGGGGCTAAGTTCAGCAGTGGACTTTGGTAGATTCTAAAGTTTACGGTGATGATAATGATGAACTACGAGTACCTACTTTATATATTTCAACTGCAGCAATCGACAGTTTTAGTGCCTATTTTCAAAGTAATAAATCGGGATACAGCAAAATATTTCGCACAACATCTCTACTAGAGTCAAATGAAAATTTATTGATCGTTTAACCCACGCATTGGCTAATGGAGTGCGTGCAACAAATGTTTGCGTCCATCAAGTTCAAGTGCGTGAATTATAAACATTATTAAATTTAAACTAACGTCGTTAAATTTAAATGTTACTGCAGGCGCGTATGCTGTTATGCGTGTTGCGTCTTTAATTACTAGTGCAGCTGCCAATTTTTTTTTTCATATTGAAATGTGACTTAGGGGTGCCAACATCGTTCCGTTAAGAGATTCCCCTATTGAGCATTGTTGTACTATGTACATTTTTCTCGAGTGTTTCAGGTAGATCACGACGCTAGGTTTTATCGCCTATTTTTGTTTACAAATAGCAGAGCTTGTACTGCTGTGTTTCGGTCTGAAGGGCACAGAGAGCCAGTTTCATCACAGGCTGTGCGCCATATTAATCCTCAAATGTAACAACCCACCTGTAAGCTCTACAAAGCTCGCCAGGTGACTTTGAGCTTCCTCTTATATTTATATGCAGATACATTTCAAAGTTAAATTGTATTAAAGTTAAAAAACAGTACTGTATTAAAGTTACTTACTTTTTTACCGACTTCAAAAAAGTGGGAGTATTAAATTCGACTGTATGTTGTTTTTTTTATGTGTGTTACTTCTGAAATTTTATCTGAGTGAACCGATTTTGATGATTCTTTTTTATCTGATATCTGGTACTTTTCGTGAGGTCCCTAAAATTTTTATCAATACCTGATTTGTAGTTTTTGAGTTATACTTAATGATGCGTATTGATTCCTGTTCCCATTTTAATGGTTTGTAAGTCGGTTGCACAATTTTTTTAAGTTTACCACGTGTTTATTTACGTGTAAATGCAATATTAAGGTTAAGATATAGCCATCAAATACTATTTATTTTGATTAAAAATACTTTTGCAGATTTTATCGCGTTTAATTTTAATTCAGATGGGACCGTCTTAACATTGTTTATCGTATTGTGTATGGTTAAAAAAGCTGAAGGTATTCCGGGTTTAACAATGACATCGGGATGTCAGTCACCTCAGCCCCTTTGACCATGGGTGCTGGAAAGCATCCGAAACGTCGGGAATTAAAAATAAAAATAATTAAAATTAAAACTAAACGCGATAAAATCCGTAAAAGTAGTTTTAATCAATGTGTATAGTGTTCGCGTAAATATAAGAAATCACTATTTATTTTATTAATTTAGAATTTCACGGCAATAAAGTTTTCCAAGTTTTTCAGATAAATCTGTCCTCGAGGTTCCATTATAAACGTTTCAGCCATTCCGAAAATTAGCCCGAATAGATAGACAGACAATTTTTGAAGTGAAAACATCTGTAGGCACGTCAGACACTTTTGGGATGGGGAAAAAGCACTGTACTCGCCTGATCGTCACGCCCTACGTATATACGGATGTCAAACCCAAAAATAATGTTTACAAGTTTGTGAAACTAAGAAGTTTTCATTTCTGACTTGCAGTCCTACGACATTTTTTTTTTAAATGTTTACTCATATGTGTACTAACCTTCTGAGCACAATGAAAGGAAGTTATTTCGATATCACAAATTTTATTTATGTATATATGTATTGATATCATTGTGGTGTGACTGTTGTAATGTGTCCGCTTAGTAAAATACTCGCTGTTCATTTAATATTAAGTCAAATGAGCAGTGTTAAATAGTTTTAGACTGGGTATTATAATTATAAAGTCATAAAACACAGGCGTGATGAATATGATTTACGTACTTATTTTTTATAATTTTAGAGTTTTTTCTTGTTAGATAATTTTATTTTTTGCAATTATCTCAAAAGTTATGATCCGTTAAACGCCATTGTTCCCGCCAAATCTATTCGAATACAACCATTAAAAATCAGTTTTATAGTCACTAAAGGCAAGATGTGACGTATCATCGCATATGTGTAAAAACCACGTTTCAACATAAACATATTGTGTTCTCAACCGTAGATAAATAGGATATATGTATCTGATACCCGGATCCACAATTGAATTAGCGTTGGACTGTTCCATTCGACACAGGTTGCAAACCTGATAAATGACTCAGCGACAAGGGGAGGGAGGAAATGAAATTACACGTTCTAACTATGACATATGGACGTTGAACATCTCAGTCCTGCCCGTGACCATGAGTGCTGTAAAGCGTTAGAAACGTCGGGTATTTAAAAAGTTAAAATATACGCGATAAATTCCGTAAAAACTAGTATTATTTTAATACGATCTGTCTTCCAATTCTGATCCTACTGATTACAGTTTTCACAGCTTTCACTAACTGTTGTCCATAAGGTATCCCGTAAGGTAAAAATTGCTTTAGGTACGTGCAGTCGTTTGGTCGTACAGCAGCATAGTGAGGCCGATTCTCACCTACGCCTCTACTATCTGGTGTATGTAACAAGGACAACTAAAAGACGACTGCGGACAGACTAAATAGTCTACAAAGGACTGCCTGCTTAATTGTAACTGAAGCTATGCGATCATCGTCTGGAGCGGTTCTTAATGCACTTCGATGCCTTACGCCCCTTGATTGATATGTAGACAAGGAGGCGAGGGCAGCGAGGGCTAGTTTGTATAGGATTAACGCTCAGGGCGGTCTGAGCTTGCTCTCCTACAGATTGAGATCCATGCTCGACTCAATTAAGGAATCACCGGTCTTATGCATGATCTCAGATATCATGCGTCCACTAGACACTTTTGATAAAAAGTATATATGTAATTACCCTCCAGAGAAAACTGACTGAATGACCAGGTTATCTGTGAGATCGGTAGCCTCATATGGTATACCGATGGGTCTAAAATGGGCCTCGACGTAGGCTTTGGAATTTACGGGGAACGCCCCAAATTCAAACTTAGTATGATTTTAGGTAGATTCACCTTTATCTTCCAGGCAGAAATTTTCGCCATACTTCAGTGTGCGGAAATCAATCTGCAAAAGCACTACGTCAACCATATAATTTATATAAACTCTGATAGTCAAGCAGCACTGCTAGCGCTGAGGTCTACTAGCAACTAGCCAAGTGTTTGGCTGATGGCTGCGGCGCTATCGGACGCGAGTTCGAATTTCGCACGGAATAAGTATTGTATGACATATAATTGCGTGTATCTGCTTCCGGGTCTATATGCAATTCATGTATGTAAAGCGCCTAAAATTAAATTAAAGAATAATAAAAATAAAAATAAAAAACATAGATTATTTTATCAACGTAGTGTGTTCTCCGCCTAATGCCGCACCTGGAAATCTATCCTCCACTGTTTATTATCGCATGACGGACGTGGGAAAGCAATAAGGAAATTCTGCAACCTATAAGTAATTGATAAAATCTGTGATTTATTAGAGGTGCCTTACTGAATAATTACTTTTACTAGTTCCGTATGTTGGCTGATTACAAAACGTATTGCACGTTTACATTTGCAATGATATGTTCGTATATTAAGTTTGTGAATTCTATACATTTTATTGTATGTGGTATTTCATGTTAGTTTAACTGCATATGTGCATACGTGGTAGAGCCATGCTGCTGCTTATATTATAACTGTAGTACGAATAGGTGGGCCCCGCCAGATAGGACTAGGCTCTCATAGAAACAGCGTAAAATAGCAAACTTAATGCTGCTGTGTTTCGTATGGTGAGTGTAGAGAACCGGGGATACTTTTTTATAGGAGACGAGGCATTCTATCTCAATCCTCACGGATGACAACGCATCTGCACTTTGATTCTTAATCGACGATAATGTAGATGTCTATGGGCCACAGCATGCACTTACTTTCAGGAGGCTATGTGCTCGTTACCCTTATTCTTTAAAAATGAGATTTACTTTTATTGGCTTAGGTATTAGTTTCGGTACAAAAGAAAATTGACAAAAGAAATTTCTACATAAATCTTAATATATATAATTTACGTGTCACGTTGTTTATCCGCCGTGGACTAAAGTCCTAAAGTACTTAACCAATTTTAATCAAATTTGCACACCGTGTGCAGTTTGGTCCAACTTGAGAGATAGGATAGTTTTTTGCCCGTGAGTGGCCCACAATTTTTTTTTTAAATTTAAGAATTTTTAATAGGACATGACAAAGGGTCGTCGAAAAGGGCAGAACAATGTCTGCTTGGCAAGCTAGTATTATTTAATAAAAAAATATATATATATATATATATGTATTTATATTCTTTTGTGAGAGCATCTTAGTCTTTAAAAGTGGCATCGTGTCTGTAGCTTTGTTTTTATTACTTGGTGTACGGCTCCAAGGCTGCAGTAAATTTTTTAAATTGTTTCAGTTTCCAAAATAACAACATGGTTATTTTAGAACTTCAATTTAAAGTTTCTTTTAAAACTTCTCTAAAATTCAATTATACTTATTAAATAAAACTTTGTACGTTTATGTGCTATCATGATTGTGCTCAACGGTGAAGGAAACACAGTGACGATTTCTGGATGTGTACAAATAAAATATTTCTAAGATATGATGCGTACTTCATGCATCATATCATCTCGCTAGCCCGTGCTAGAGTACCGCGTCGGCCTAACTGGACTAAAATTTGAATTATTTGAAATTAGAACTTAGAATATAAACATATAAGGTATAATATATAATCTTCTTAATAATATTTTGAGTGTTCCAATAAAAATTTTAGATTGTTATTTTTGTTGGAACACTCAAAATGTTATTAAGAAGCTTTGTTGTCTTTAATATTCAAACAAGCGGTTCAGTTTGGTCAAGGGGTTACTTGCATGCTATTAAGACACAAAAAACCATTTTTAATATTTTTGTCTGTCTGTATGTCAGCCTGCCTGTCAGTCCTAGTCTTCGGACCACGGCCGCACCGATTCCAATCAAACTACGATACCAGAAGTTATAGTGTTATAAAGAGTTATAAAAATTAATATATTTTTTTTTTCGAAAAAACAAGCATAAAATAGATAAAATTATTAGTCTTTGATTAACTTAAGTCTAAATAACGCTACATCACGTTAATAGATTCTATCCAGGTGAAGCCAGAGCGAATCGCTAGTTATAAATCCAACTTGATGAATCTCACAAACAGTCCACCAGATAAGAGGCTTCTGCAATCCATGGACGCCATTACTTCGACGACTACAACCAATTTCAAACGAAAAAAAAAATTGCAAACAACTTGTAGCATATCATCAGTCGTTATTATTTATAGATTGCATTGTCACTCGTAAATATCTGATTTTATAAAATCACCAATGTCTATCAGTTAATTGATATCGGTTGATCACGATTGACGGATCATATTATTATCGGTTTATCTTAATACTTAATAATTTAATTAAATTCATCAAATAATAGTTCCTCTTCCACATCGTTTTAAGTACATCGACATTTTAATACAAGTCTCCATGTCTACGAAATGCAACGCTTTGATTAGTTTAATTTATGTCTGTCATAATGCGTTGTTTCGCTTATAATAAACCATTTAAAAATATCACAGTAACAGTACTGAGTGAACTGTATACAAACGTCAGAGTAGCGGAATACTCTTCAACCTGTCCTATGTTTAAGTTAAAAGTTAAAGTTAAAGCCTATATACGTCCCAGGGCTGAGCACAGGCCTCCTCTGTTTTCCGAGAGGGTTTTTTTATAGCATTAGGTGACAAACGAGCACAAAGTATCTGATGGTAAGTGAATGCTGTGGCCCATAGACAACCACATTTATTTTTTACTAAGTATCAAAATGGAAATGCATTGTCACCCCTGAGAACTAAGATGGAATGCCACAATTCCAGTAAAAAGGGTCACCGGTTCTCTACACTCACCACACGAAGCACAGCAGCATTAAGCTGCTATTTTACGCTGGTATTCTGTGAGAGCGTGGTCCTTCCCCTGTCGAGCTGACTAATTTGTGTTACAACTAGAATATAGCTGTACCGTGGCTCTACACGTAAATTGTTTAGGACAAGGAAATGTACGCCGCTGCTCCAATGCGTGTTGGCGTACTTCACATGTCTTCTAAATATTGTTTTCTTATTTCTCAGACATGCAGGTTTCCATAATGATTTCTTATATTTACGCGAACACTACACATTGAAATAATACTAGTTTTTACGGAATTTATCGCGTATATTTAACTTTTTAAATACTCGACGTTTCTAACGCTTTACAGCACTCATGGTCACGGGCGGGACTGAGATGTTCAACGTCCAGATGTAGTAGTTAACCGCGGTTACCATAGATTAAAATTTAAATTTTGTTCCGATCTACACAGTATGAACTTATAGTATCTTGAAGTCTTGCAGTTGTATGCTTGAGTTGGGATTTAATTTTATTTATTATAGGATCCCAAGCAGATGGTAGCACCCAGCCATCTTCTCTATTGAAATTAGGTGTACGTGTTCACAGACTGCAGACTTCCCGGAGCGTCGATTCTTCACATCAGCTGTATGTTCTTTAACGCGGGTTTTAATTGATCTTTTAGTTTGTCCTATGTAGGAGAGACCACATTCACAATCAAGCTTGTACACCCCTGCATCTTGCAGAGGAATATTACACTTGACTGATGGTAAAAACTGATCAATCTTCTTCAGCGGCTTGAAGTATGTTTTGATGGAAGCGCGCTTCAAGATGTAGCCAATCTTGTCAGTGACTCCTCTAACATATGGCAGTACAGCAGGTACACGCTCGACTGTGGCCGGCTTTACTCGTTCACTGTGACTTAGACGCGGAACCCAAAGCTTGTTGTCATGAAAAACTTGCTTGACATGGTGGAGCTCGGCAGCCCTGTCACAGATCCCTCGTGCTCTCTGAAACAAAGATTTACCCACGGTAGCTAACTGTGAAGGATGGTGGTGAGAATCACCGTTTAAATATCTATCTGTATGGGTCTTTTTTCTATACACAGTATGGGTCAAGGTGTTATCAGGATTCCGAATTACTAACACATCTAGAAAAGCTAAGAAATTGTTTGCCTATAACTCCATTGTGAACTGAATTTTAAATTTATAGAGTTAAGATGGTCTAAAAATGCAGTTACTTTATCTAAAGGTAGAATTGTTAAAGTGTTGTCTACGTACCGCTACGAAACGTCGGGTATTTAAAAAGTTAAATATACGCGATAAATTCCGTAAAATCTAGTATTATTTTAATGCAGGTTTCCACACGATGTTTTCCTTCACCCCCGAGCAAGTGGTAAATTAGCACGTAAAATTGCAGTAAACAATTTCATTGGTGTCAGCGGGAGTCGAACCCGGGTTACTCGTGTACTGTGAAATTTATTGTGAGCGTTTAGGCCCTCAGCTACCAGGGCGCACTTAGTCCCTTGTGCCTTTTCCTATGTGTTATGAGTCAACTATTTTAAATTTCATAATGTTGCTCGACGTTCAGAGTATGTTTGGGTAAGGTTATGCACGCGTGAACGCTTTAACATTTTAGTTTCTAATTTAAACTTAAGTTCAAATATTTAAATGATGATATCTAACGTCAGTTAGTATTAAATCTATGTGATATACCGTTATTGCAGTCTTTTAAAATATGAGTATATAGGGTCTTAAGTATATAAGGACGTGCGCCGTAAAATCATTTAAAATAGTGCATTAGCACGAATTTTAAATTTAAAGGATAAAAAGGACAGAATATTGAATTTTTTTATATTAATTTTTCTTCACCATTTGCCTATATTAATTATTCTGAACCTTTCAAGTATGATGACAATATTCTGATTCTGATTTCTGAGATCTGATGTAATGATCGTCTAGAATATAATCTCAGACTGTTGACTTCCCCGAGCGTTTTTGTTTTATATCAGCTATGCCATTTTACGCGGGCTAAAGCATTATTAGTTTCGGAATCGAATATTATGCAGTAAAGTTGTAGATATAATGATTTCTTATATTTACGCAAACAATTACTTTCATTCAAATTATTTTTTACGGATTTTATAGCATTTAATTTAATTTTTTATTTCCCGACGTATCGGGTGCTTTATAGCACCCATGGTCACGGGGAACTTAGATGTTTGACGTCCCGATGTCATAGATGGCCAAATAATTATTATTAATTAGAATAATACAACTTGAGGTACTTTTCGAAATCACTATATTCTTATATTATGCAGCTGGCGTATTAATCTTAATACCAAATGTACCAAACCATTAGAAATACAAGAGTATGTAGCCCTGTAATGTGTATGTAGTATGTATCAGATCTGGTGACACAATCAAGATGTTCACGTCCGTTAAATTTACGCAATATTTTCCAATTGGACCCAAACAATAAGTCCCCTGTGGAGACCAAGTGACGACATTTGCACAAACGGTTAACAACTATCTTCCTGCCGTGCTAACATTGAACCACTTCTGGACGCGAGTGCCGGCCAAGTGCACCGGGGTTGTTATTACAAAGACAAGAATAGAAACTGTATTCTACATTACTAGGTTGTTCAGGAATGTAAATTTTATACCTTTCGACTACGATGTTCTTGGACAATATTTCTGCTACTTTTTAATTCATTATTTTATTATCAGAATATTGCTGTAAGTAAGGCTTAATAAAATAATATATATTATCACAGCTTTTCCAGGTTGATGGCACGGCATGGGATTTTTAGGCGACTAATAGTAACGTACTATTATGTGTTGTGACATTATAGTTGCAATTTTATTGATGGTTATAAATAATATTCATGATTATAGTAGGTCCTAAGACACCGCGGTGGTGATAGAAAAAAGTATCGTTACTTTTAGGTTAGAGAACTCACCATTCGATACCGACAATTTTATGGGTATGTCTTAAAATTTTAGTAGGTACGCAAGAAATCTCGAGTTCGATCTCCGCCGGCAGGTCAATCAAATTGTTAATTACAATTTTAAGTGCCAATATCTAATGTGCTACGCGGTGAAGGAAAATATTGTATCGGTTGTCTACCAACACTTCTAAGGTACCCCAATACTAAATCGCCTAAGAGGAGGTGGCACAATTCCAGTATTGGGTGGTACGGAGAATATAGAATGTTATATTCTGCACTTTTTTATATAAAAACTCTGGTATTTTAACAAAATACCATGCTCGTGTTTTAAGTTTTAGTGTTTTTAGGTTTAATGTAAAGTTGAGAGACTTTTAAATCGGTGTTCAGAGGCTGAACTAATAAAAGGAAACACCTAGATTCAAATTGCTGCTTATCTGCAGTTGCAATAATTGGAGTGTTGTGAGTTGTGTGAGTGTTGAGTTGATAGTCAATTCATCCCACCAATATGTGCTGCGTAATATTGTGGGTCTATATTTAGTTGAATTTCTTAATTCTTAGTTTTTCTTATAGGATGTTCAATGTATTAATATAGTAATTTGTTTGTGAAAGTTCCACGCTTAGTAACTAAGCAATTTAGAAAGATAATATTAAAGTAATTATTTGTTTTAGTCACTTAAATAATTTATTAATATTTTGGTATCATGAAGCGTCTAAATTATCTGAATTTATGACAGTATAAAAATATAATTCTTGCATTTTATTTTTCAGGTAGCGGAACCCGTTCAAAATGTTCTGGCTACGCACATCCGTCTACTTACTGGCGGTGTCTTTACTTCTGGCACCTATACTCGCATCAGTCTGTCCAGATAGTTGCGTCTGCAACACTACTCGTGATGGCCTTCATCGTGTAACATGTAGCAGTATAGTTGAACTCTACAAATTTACTCTTCGTCAGAAACATCATAACATAAATATTCTTGATCTGTCCCATAATAACATCACGAAGTTAAACCATGAACTTGACCGACTAACCGAAATTGTAACTTTAGACCTTTCAACAAATGGTATCACAGATCTCAATAAATTTTTGCACAATGCAAAGAAATTAGTGCATCTTAACCTGGCCAATAATAGGATAAGAAAGCTCTCTCTGGCACACTTGCCGACAAGTGTTAGTTCATTGGATTTAACTAACAATCTGTTGCAAGACGTACCTTCAGAATTGGGGCATTTAATCAGTTTAGAACATTTGGAACTTGATGGTAATCCCTTAAAATGTTCCTGCGAAAATATCATAGCACGTGATCGTTTGTTAACAGCAAATGTTTTTATAGATAATGTAAAATGTGCAAGTCCTATAAGACTACAAGGTCGTTCTTGGCTTGAGTTAAAGACAAAAGACGTTTGTAAATCTACTAAAATAGAAAATAACTATTTGGATATGATGATGGGCGATCAACCAATTGATGCAATTAAAGTCGGAGAGGAAACAACTGCATTAAAATCAATGCCTCTTGTAGCAACAAATGACTTAGAAGATGGCAAAGTAATTAAAGGAATTGACATAATTGAGGATGATGATAGCGAACAGTTTATGAAAGTAGGTCATATAATAACATCATCTCCTTCGTCTTATATCGAAGGCTCTGGTGAAACTGAAAGTACAACTATGAGTGATATAATTGAACCAATTCAGGATCATAAAGTGTATGCGAATTTGTTAGCTACAGATGAAATATTTCCCGCTAACCATTTGGATACCACTGATGATCCTATAGAAGGATCTGGTGAAGGATCTGGATTTATTATTCCAGAATATGAAGATAACACAGAAAAAATAATCGAAACAACTACACCTGTTTATGAAGAACTTAATCCCGGACCAGTGCATAAAATTTTTGAAGAAGATTCTAGTACAGTAACCTCAGAATTTCCCATGCCTGTACCACCATCAATCTTTGAGGGAGGTGCCGATTGGCACAGTAGAACTGATACTGAAATTATTACCGAAGGTGCTGCGCCTGCAACGCCACAAATTACACGAGATACCACTATTTCAGAGCAAATTAGAGTAACACATGTTTCAGAAGTCTTGGGTCAAGCACCGGCTGATAATGAAAATGTTGTTCCGCATAAAACGGGCACTTACGTGTGTATAGCTCTAATTGTTGTACTACTGGTTGGATTAATAGGATTTGCTATAATTAAAGGTCAAATGAGAAAACGCAGGGATAGAAGGCTTTTAAGACAGCAAAAGAGAGACATAGAAAAAGCATCTAAAGAAATGGTGGATATGAATAAATCTTTATTAGGTAAACCTGCTCCAGTAAACAACCTCGGAGATAAAAAAGTTAACGGAAAATATGAGTTAGTACCTACACATGAAACATTTCAAAAGAAAAGTAATAACGGGGATCTCGGAAATGCCATAAAACATGGATCCAAGATTGATAGTCCTAGGGATTCGAATCAAAATAAACGCAGCTCTATTGATAACAACTTAGTTGAAGAAAATCAGTTACCACAACTAGAAAACTCACTCCATTCGGATCAGGCATCACCTGGCTCAAGAAAAGATACAAATTCACTATCCAGTGAAGATATATTTGTGCCTATAAATGATGATGATAATCAAAGACTAAACGGTAATGCAGATTTAGATGTATCTCAACCACTTATAAATGGAGATCCAATTTCTGATTCTGATTTCTTGGATCCATCTCGAGAATACGCTCCCGTGTATTCGCCAGATATGGGAAGGGTTCGGATTAAAATGTCTGAGACACCGAAACCAAAAACGCCGGTACTAGTCACCAGAAGTAGATCGAATGCTGGAGATATCATCATTACACCTTCAGTAGACGGAAACATGCTTAAATCAACTACTTGAAACTAAGTTTTCGTGCAAAGGATCATAACCTTTTTGTGTATTTGTCAAACAACAAACGTTTCACTATTGGCAAAGTCCTGTGATTGTTTATGTGCATAAAAGAGAGAACTCATGTGTATGAGAGTATGAAATAAATTGGTATAACTGTTCTTTTTCTAGAAACGTTGCTGCCAAAGTGTGTTTGTAGTCGACAGTGCCTTTTTAATGTGCTAGTGGTAAAATATATTTATATACCTAATTATATTTTGAGATAAGAACAACATATTTTTATACATGTAGAAGGTTGCCATGTTCATAATAGAACTAAACTTCATTATTCTTTGTAATTCAATCTTGTAGAATTCCTTTTACAAGTACATACGTAAAATAATTTGACAGATTTCCACTATATTATCTAGGCTATATTTTGTGTAGTCCGAATATAATGTTTGAATTGTTAATGGTTGTGTACTTACTTTATATCGAACATTACAATACACGTTAGTAATGAAGCAATGAAAGTTTTGACCATTGCTAACTTTTGGTTTATATGTCTCAACTACTTCCTATTAGAATGTTTCTGTTTCTTGTTGTAATGTAAGTAGTTCCTTAATAATAATATTTTATTGAATTAGTTTATAAGATTGTGATACCATTTATCCTAAGTTTTATCAAGCTATTATTTCTTATGTTTGTAATTAATTGAATTTTGTCATCGCATATTGTATATTTTTAAGATTTTATAATTGGATGTTAATTTTGTTCTAATTAAATACCACTGATACTTTTTATCTCATGTCAATGTTTTGAAATCTCTCCATCGTGTTTGCAAATGAAAAATCACTAATTTAAACATCAACTGCTATTTATAAATAAAGAGAAGAGATAAAGAAAATAAAAACAATATTGTAAAACATCACCAATGTATTTCATTTCATGCATTGTTTAAAAACTGTTAAAGAATTAATTTTAAGTGGCAAAAAAAGCAGAGGAAGTTAGAATAAGAGTTGTCACCCAACGAGCACATAGCACGTGATGGTAATTGAATGATGTGGTTCACATCGATTAATATTAAAACGCAGATGTGTTATCACCCCGGGAGAACTAAGATGGAATGCTTAGTTTTCAATAAAAAGTGTCTCCGGATCTCTACACTTGTCATAGGGAACCTAGCAGCAAAAAGTTGCTATTTTATGCTGCTATTCTGTGAGAGCGTGATTGTTTTCCTGTCGAGCTGAATTAGTGCTACAATCATAATGCAGCATGGCCCTGCTACAGACATAATAGTATTACTTAAATAATATTATAAATGCTATACTAGCTACAAATTTTCTATACGGTTTACTCGACCCCACAGAGTCAGTAATATTCATTCGTGGGACAATTTAAGTATACGCTTTTACAACAAAGTTTCAGAGAAAAAAACAAGTTCTATCTGTATAAAAATTATGATATATATATAACTATAATAGAACGAGGTTAATACTACTATGATTTATCGCTGATGATTGTGGTAATTAATATGACGTGTAACATGTGTAAATAAATTACTTTTAAAAAATCGTTCTAATTTTTCACTTCAATATCAGTCACTATGTTATACGTGACTTGTGTATAAAACTGTTATTCTTATATTACTATTAACTAACTAAAGGTCGAGTAACTGATATTCAATTTATTTTATCTCAAATTTAGACACTATCTATCAACATTTGATATATGTATCAACCTAAATATCGATATACATAAATCCAATATGATGTAGCGATCGAATAATATAATTTTATTTAATATTTTTATAATTGGTCATAGAATATTTTTGGTATAATTCTAATTTCGTTATATTAGTCCCAAATTTTGTTGTATTATACGTGGTAGAGCAACGCTTCAGCAATATTATGGTTGTAGCATGAATGGGTTGCCTCGACCAGGGAAGGAGCACGCTCTCACAGAATACCAGCGTAAAATAACAGCTTTTCGTATTGTGAGTGTAAAGAAGCGGAGATTCGTTTACCGTAATTGAGGCATGCCATCTTAGTCCTCAAGGGTGACAACGCATCTGCATTTTCATTCTTAATCCAGGTTAAACGTAAATGTCTATGGGCCACAGCATCCACTTACCATCTGGTGGACTGTGTGCTCATTTGTCACTCTTATCCTATAAAAAAATTAGTTGTTCTGGTCTACTTACATTATAGTCCGTTCGCGTTAAGAAAGTAGTGAGTCATCAGTGCAACTACAGGGTGAAGGTGTATTCGCAGTGGAGTAAAAATTCTTTTTTTTTTTCAAACATTTAATTAAGTTTAATGGAAACAAATTTTCTTAAAATTACTTAAATCAATAATCAGTATCGCTAGATTCTCCAGTTACATTAATTATGAAAGAATTTTGTTCTGCAAGTTCCATGATGTCATCCAAATTCCACATGGTATTTTCTTGGCGTATCGGTCGCAGCACTTCTTCCAACGATTAGCGTCTATTAATGCCATTGCGTCATCTAATAATTTTTTATGTCACTCATTTTGAACGTGGAGTTATTGGCACCAACATAATTTTTTATTTGGACCCAAACCAATTCATTTGGATTTTGTTTTGTTGACACAACCGTTTTGTTCGAAGGCCTGACTTCAACTGGTCACTGTGAACTCGACTTTCTAATTTCTTGCATTTTAATTGGCTGGGGGGCGTGGCCAGGCCGGCGGACAACGATGACTCACTATTTTCTTAACGCGAACGGACTATAGACAAACTATTATTCGTTAAATTAGATAATTTCTAAATGTTTAAATTTTCAAAGGTTGCACTAAAGAGTCTAAATAAATAAATAGATAGAAAAAAACAGTGTCATGTAAGTATTGATATAAATAAACACGAATTATTTTGTTATAACTAGCCCAGCACATAGTCTTAATATTATACAGGTGCGACGACAAGCGGACTGGTTACTGAAGACCACAACGCGCGAGCTGAGCGAGCGTACTGCGATAGCGGCCGGCTAGGTGCCGGAAGAATATTTAAGACATTTCTTAATGTATCAGGGTCATGCCCAAACACTCTCTATTCCCTCATCCTCATAGTCGGACGGTAATCTGATATGCCTGGAGAGTGATCAGATGTAGGAACAAGGGATTTACATGTTTTTCGAGGCACGGGAGTGAAATACCGGCAACTCCGTAACTGCGGTATGCTACTGAAAATTTCTTGAATATGAACGTATGTAGGTTCCAGTTCGCTGGGTTAAAAATCTTAAATAAAAGATCATGAAATACGAGTTAGTAAAACTAAGCTCTTATATTTAGCAATCCCATATTAACTAATTCGATATATAGGATGGACAAACGAGCATGCGGCTTACATGATGGTATTTGAATACCGCCCGTCATGAACAACTGTAACACCAGGGGTATTGCAGTGACGGCCTTTTAAGAAAAAGTAGGCTCTTTTCTTGAAGTACCCTAAATTGTTTCCGTCCGAAATAATCGCTGGTGGTAGCCATCCACAGTAGATTGATTAATGGTGTACCGCGAATAGTTCAGATGGTATGTATAGCATCGTGAGTTTTGTCGCAATTTGTGATAGTGCTATGTAACGGCTAGAATTAGTTCAAACGAATAATTCCTCTGAGCATTATAGATATAGGTACTTAATAATTTTTACATCGTTTGCGGCGGATAACATATTATGTCATTTATTTTTAGTAAATGCTGAATTGTATTCTCCTGAAACTGTAAGTTAATTTTGATCTGGGGTTCACAATAAGATATAAATACGATAAGTTATAGTTATATTTAATAAAAATTAAATCATAATCGTTAAAGCGCCCCAAAAGTAAAAATTTGTAATGCAACAGTATTTGGTTTTTAGTCGTCTACAGAGTGAAATGGTCAAATGCACGCTAATTTGCAAACTTTCATAAACAGGGTGTCCAGAAGTTGACGTCGACGTTTGCTTCTCACCGGACAATTCCTGCGTATTTGCTGATGTGACACTTCAGGGTATAGAAAATTTTATTCCATCCTATGTGGTGATCATCGGAGGGAGATTTCAGCCATGGTTTAGTCGCTCCTGTAAAATAGCATCACGCTATAAGCAGAATTCTACCGGGCCTGGGCTCACGCATCAACGTCTCGGGATATAAACACCAGCAATCTTAAAAAGAAATATAATTCCGCCTCCAGGTCCTTCAAAAGATTCAATGCCAATTGAAGGTCTGAGCACATTGGCAGAATTGGCGAGAAACTAGGTCGCCTTCGTTCGGGAACCCGTGCATTATGGTCTTTGGCCAAGGCTGTCCAAGGGAATTTCTGTTAGTCATCTTTTCCATCTCTGCAAGGAGATGACGACTTACTGGCCCATGCCACAAAGGGGAAAGCTGATGTGATAGGCTCTCTCTTGGCGTCAAACTCGACTCTCGATGACGGGGGGAACACACTCCTCAAAGCACTCCTCTCCCTTGACGTCAGCAAGTCGAGTGGGCCCGATGGAGTCCCTTCCATTGTGCTGAAGACGTGTGCTCCGTAGTTAACACCGGTTTTAACGTCTTTTCCGGTACTTCTACTTCCAAGGCGTTCCCGAATTCGTGGAAGATAGCTTTGGTCCACCCGATCTCTAAAAAAGGCGTACGCTCAGACCCGTCAAACTACAGGCCTATTGCTATCACCTTGTTCTCCAAAATAATGAAGTCCATTATAAACTGTCAGCCCATGAGGTACTTTGAGGATCACCAGCTGATTAGTGACTGCCAATACGGTTTTCGACGTGGTCGATCAGCTGGTGATCTTTTGGTTTAACTGACTCGATGACTCGATAGATGGGCGGAGGCAGTTGAGTCCAAGGGCCTCCCTCTTATTATTAGCCGTTAATTTGGACATAGCGAAGGCCTTCGATCGGGTCTGGCACAAAGCGCTTATTTCGAAGCTCTCTTCCTATGGGCTTCCCGAGAAATAGCACAAATTGGATGACCAGTTTCTTGCTGATCGGATAATCAAAGTCGTAGTAGACGGTGCATGCTCCGATTACAGGCCCATTGACGCTGGTGTTCCACAAGGTTGTGTGCTGCTATCACAAACGCTGTTTCTTCTGCATATCAATGACATGTTGCAAAACGATCAAATTTAAACAAGCCCATTGACGCTGGTGTTCCACAAGGTTGTGTGCTGCTATCACAAACGCTGTTTCTTCTGCATATCAATGACATGTTGCAAACCGTTAACATTCATTGCTATGCAGACAACAACACTGGTGATGCTTTATACACAAACCGTGCCAATATTTCTTGGGAAAACGTCGCCGAGTACTGGGATAAATTTTTGTCTAAAGTCGAGCCTTTGTTAAAAAAAGTATCGGAAATGGGGGCGACTAAATCTAGTCCTGTTTAATCCCCAGAAGACAAAAGTTTGCGCGTTTCCCGATAAAAAGAACCCCTTTATCGTATCTCCTCAGTTTCAAGGCACTCCCCTTGCTGCCTCAGCTAGCATCGGAATCCTCGTCGTCGACATACCGAATAGTGTGCAGTTTCGTGGTCACTTGAAGGGGAAGGCCAAACTGGCCTGTAAAAAGCTTGGCGTGCTCAGCAGGACGAGACAGTATTTCATGCCGGCACATCGCTTGCAACTTTACAAAGTGCAAGTTCGGCCTCACAAGGAATACTGTTCTCACTCTGGTCTGGGGTACCCCAGTGTCAGCTCCTTGCACTTGACCGCATCCAGCACAGAGCGATTCGAATCGTCGACGACCGAGTTCCGTCTGAGAGGTTCCAATCGTCGACGAGTTCTTTTGGTTCGGCTTGATTTACTGGCGCTGCGTAGTATTGTTGCATCCCTTTGCATTTTATACCGCATCTACCACGGGGAGTGCTGTGAGGAATTATTAGGATTAATCCCAGCCGCCAAATTTAATGAACGCCCCTCGCGTTAAAATTCAAGATAGCATCCTCATAATCTGGATGCTTGGCGGTCAACCACCGTGCGTTTTACTAGGAGTTTTCTTCCTCGTACAACTTCTTTGTGGAATTGTTTACCACCGGTGATTTTTCCGTACCGATCCATCTTACGGATTTTCAAGAAAAGAGCTTATGCACCTGGCAACGCACCTGCAATTCCCCTGGTGTTGCGATTGTTCATGGACAGCGGTAGTCGGTAGCGGGCTCGTATGCCCCCTCTTCTATAAAAAAATAAAACGTCCAGCCGAAATCGGGTGATAGTAGTTCAAGTCATAATAGTTAACGGAAAAATCTTTGCTGATTATTTTAAAAATTATAGGCATTTATAAAAAACACTCTTGAAAATCTACATCCTGTGACGGTATTTTAACTCCTGTTTGTTGTACAACAAATTGTAACTTTTTTTAATTTTCCTTTTATTATGTAATCCTGAATAATGCTCCTGAAAACTGTTGTTTAAAATTTACAGCCAACTGCTCCAGTCCAGAAGGAAATGTAGATTTTTTCTCAACCAAGTATTCAAAATTAATAATTTGCCTAGTTAGAAATAACTATACTGAAATAAATGTGCTACACGAGTTTGGCAAGTAACTTTAAAAGTTTTAAGATTCCAAAATGGCATAACTGCAAGTGTTACTAGACTATTTTTTTAACTTCTTCATACATGCACGTCTAGGTATCCGAGTACTCTTGACCTTCCCCTCTTCGAGTAATTTGCTCACATGGTATGTATGAAGAAGTTAATGAACCTGAAAGAAGCGAAAGAGGTATGTATGGATCGTGACACTTGGCGATCTGTTCTCTCTGGCTACCCCTTTAGGGATTGTGCGTGAAGATAAGTAAGACTATTTTTAAAATCATGGATTTTTTTTAATGAAACCCAGTTCTAAATTAATTTTCCTTAGCTGTCTAAAATGATTTTTGTGTACCCCAAAGCTTTCATCGCTTTAATGATAGGACGCTTTAATGATTCATTATGATATAATTTTTATTAAATATAATATTATGTATACATTTATAACTTATCTTATTTATACCTTATTGTGAACGTCAGATCGACAATAACTTATATTATGTTACGATATATTACTTTTTACTCTTTGATGCCATATCTATGGCTTGAAGAACGAACAACCGATTTGAAAGCAAGGTTCTCGCGTAGCAGCCTCGTACTGGTAGGAGAAGTGTGACGACCTATCACTAGCTGGAGTAACGACCTGGAAAGGCATGCAGGAAGTCGATGGATGCAGGTTGCTTAGGACCGTGCTTTGTGGCATTCTTTGGGGGAGGCCTATGTTCAGCAGTGGACTTATGAAGGGCTGTAATGATGATAATTATGATGATGATCATGACTTTTTCATGCAAACATATTGGCATTTACTTGATCTAACCAATCCTTGTATTATTTTGTAGTTTTTACGACACAATCGAAGACGAGCTATGCAGTGTTAGGACATAATCCCAATATATATATATATATATATATATATATATAGACCCAAAAACCAACACTGTGGTTTTGCACAAATATTTAATTAAGTTATAATAGTAGATAGATACTAAGCAGCGAGTTCGTCATAGAATTCTAGATTCTAGATCAGATATGAAATACTCAGACCACGCTGTATACAAGTTTAAGAATTTTAATATTTTGGATTAACAATACGATAGTAAGTAAACAGCCCAAAATTATTGTAGTAAAAGCGAAATTTGCAACCTTATATAATGTATATGGATAACGTTTCACAAACATCATCATCATCATTAACTCGGTAAAGTTCTACTAATTGCCCCAATCGTCATCTTGGCAGGCGTATTTATAATAATGTCATGTTACGTCGTCAGTCTGGGTATTTCACGCCTTGGCTACACCGCCCTCTATCGGAAGCTATATCTTTTATCCCACAGTCAACTATTACGATATCGGCATGACGATGGGTGATGGATTATTAAAGTAAATATTTATCACATTTTTTTACTTCATTCAATACTAATCTTCTGAACAGAAGACCGATGCTTCTCTTGGCTCTTTGGAGCAGATTTGGACTACGGTGCCATCGCGGCACCGTAGTTATCATGTATGTTCAATCAGTAGGATGCCGTCGTGTGTGGTACTATAAGTCGGCGGATCGGTATGGGATGAGGGCTTTTTTTGCATCATACCGCATGGGGCGAGTTTGCTTCTGGCTGGTTGATCTTAACATAGTTGCTGATTCCGTCACCAATGTGTTGTTTTAGGAAATAGAACTGTGCTTCACGTCCTCCATAGTGCCTATTGGTGGCAGATAGATGCCTTGATTTGGTTGCTTCTGAAAAGTAGCGTCACAGCAAAAGCAAGAGCGTTACCAAGCCAAGGCTGATGCAATACGCATCCCAGGGTGCCCTGCCTGCTTCCAGGTCCTTCAAAAGAAACAAACTCAGAGCACAATAGCAAAATTGGTAAAAAAACTGATTCGTCTTCCTTCGAGAACTGGTGCATTTTAGGCTCTCGCCATGGCTGCTCGAAGAGAATTTCTGTAAGCCATCATAATCATCTTTGCATAATGAAGCTAACTCACTGGCTAACGCCGCAAAGCAGGAAGTCGATCTTTTTGGTTCTCTTTTTGGGTCAAATTCAACACTCGACGACGGGATCACACTGTCGACTATCCATCAGTGTGGACGCTCCATGTAGGATGTTCGAGTTTTGCAGAGCTCAGTGCATAAAACACTACCCCCCTTGAACGTCCATAAGTCTAGTGGAAATTGCTCCAGAGTTGGCACCGATTCTTACGCGTCTTTTCCGGTAGTCCTACTCTTAAAGGCATCATTAAAAGCTTATAGGAGATAGCTTTAGTCCATCCGAGCCTATTACTAAACTGATCATAGTAAAAGCCCTACATCTTGCTGACAATGAAACTATGAACTGTTTTGGGGTACAGTTACTATTTACATGTCTACCTATTCAAGACTTTGTAAACTAAACTATTAAGTTTTGAATAGTTTGAAATGTAACTATTGTAACATTTCAAACTATTCAAAACTTTGTTGGTTGGTTGTCTATTGCGGAAAGAAGATTTCTACAAGTAAGTAGATGGTGTGAGGATGGACTCGTCTGTGTCTCCCATTGTCGCTGATATATTAATAAAGGACTTTGAGGAGAAAGCTTTTCTTACTTCACATGTAAATCCAAGATATACTACAAGCGGTACGTAGACGACACTTTTACAATTTTACCATCAGACAAAATTACTGCATTCTTAGACCACCTTTTTACGGGATAACGGTAATAAACGAGCACACAGTCCAACTGATGGTAAGTGGATCTTGTGGCCCATGGACAACTACATTTAACCTCGATTAAGAATCAAAATGCAGATGCGTTGTCGCCCTTGAGGAGGAATGCCTCGATTCCAGTAAAATCTCCGGTTGAAACTTAACGCCATATACTTTAATATTCAACTCACAATGGAGTAAAATTTTTTTTAGCGTTCCTAGATGTTTTAATTACAATGATGATACCACAGACTAAAGCAAATACCGCCCCATCACATGTCTAATAACCATATATAAGACATTCCTTGGTCCCACGACCAGCATCCCGGCATCCAATTTAAGCGCGAGAATCTCTCGTCATCTGGGCTCGAAAAAGATGTTGGGACGCTGATTGTGGGACGAAGGAACCACACCCCATTGACGCGGTTCTCGGCAAGATGCTGAAACGCAACCGTTGCAACTTTTCTGCCATCTGGACTAGACTATAGGAAGACAATCGGACTCGGTGTCTCATACATGGCTAAAGAGGGTTCTCGAGTTGTGCAATGTTGACTGTACAATAAGAAACTTTCTTGAGCAGTGTTTTGAGCAGTGTAGTACGATCCTTTCTCATCTAGGCAAGCGGACGATGGATGCGGAAAACTGAATAAAAATTGGTAAGTAGGGGTATATCCCAGGACAATTGTTTGAGTACCAACTGATTTGTCTCACCCGAAGCCCTTTTACTACTGAAAGACTATGGAAGGTTATTTCTGCTTCGGAAAGGAGGTACAAATGTGACTTTTTTATATGAATGATCTTAATCCTTAAAACATCTTATGGAATTGCTAAACATAACTTAAATATTTGCAATTCTATTACAGTGGGGCTGGGGACGAATAAGTGTTCGGTACTCCATGTTGAAGGGGGTAGGTTTGGTAACTCTAACGGTAAAGACTTATCTACGACAATGGCCATCAATATAAGGACAGAATGAGGGGAGTTCCATGGGAGGTTATACAAGGTGCTACACGAGTCTTTCGTAGATACAGTTTTTTCCCTCCACTGGCTACGTTTTGATGACCTGTCATTCATACCAACAATTATCGGAGATATATCCTAAGGGATAGTATCGTCGGCATCTGTTGAGCTTGTCGCCATCCCAGTGAATCACTTAGGTATGTCACCTCCTGTTGTTCGACGCTTTCTAACTCTGAGTACTTGCACAGACACAACCTAGCAGCCAAGATTCTACACCAGAAGCTCGCTGTTAAATACCGTCTCATGGATCGGACACTGTCTTATTATAAGTACTTGCTGGAAGTCGTGCTCGAATAAGCCTGTGCTGATGGATCGGGCAGAGTCAAGGATATTTTTGCTCCGTAGGTATGACGAGAACCTCGTGAAAGCCACGATATCATCCATTTTTCACGATATCATCCGTACCATCTGGATGACTGGCGGTCCACCACCGTGCAATTTAAAAGAAGTTTTCTTTCCCGCACAACTTCCTTGTGGAATCGACCACCACCAGAGATTTTTCCGGACCGATACAACTTAGGAACCACCAAGAAAAGAGCCTACTCCTTTTTAAAAGGCCGGCAACGCATCTGCAATCGCCCTGGTGTTGCAGTTGCTCATTGGCGACGGTAATCACTTACCATCAGGTGAGCCGTATGCTTGTTTGACCCCTCTCCTATATAAAAAAAGATAAACAAACAAAATATCTGGACCTGGCTCATGAGATGACCGACATGTGGAGTGGTCTGCTGACCGAAATTATTCCTGCATTCGCTTCTGCGAAAAGGCTAATCCCAGTCAGCCTCTTAGTCATCTGAGGCAACTGGGACTCCGTGAAATGAAGAAGGTGGTGTTCCTCGATACTAATCGTTGTCCGTACCATGTGCATGGTATCCCATAATTCATAAATTTAAATACAATCAATCTCAAGCATACTTAAGCTTCAAGATACTGTATAAAATATTAAAACTATTATTTAATTATAACTTATTTAAACATACAGACAAACTGTACAGTGAAACTAATATTATGAATATTTATCAAACATATTGCTATAATACCCGTATTCTAATACAGAAAATTTTACACAGTAAAATACACAATTAAAATTTGTAACAAATAAAGGCAAAGGAAAGAAAGTACTTCGCAATACTAATAATATTTACATACCTATGGTACGAATAAACTATGGTAAGCAGAGTATAGTTTTTGATGGTGTTAAAATATATAATAAACTACCACAAGAAATAAAAATATTAAATAGTTTTAACATCTTTAAAAGCAAACTAAAAAAACATATTATAATGAATAAATTCTAAATCCGACCCTGTGCATATGCTGACCGCTAATCAGCGTTAATCCGTAACGATAAGAAATACCTTACTTACTACCCACTTTATTAACTTGTATTCTAAAAGATTAATTACTTATTCATCAATACACAAAAAGATAATATAAGAAGTATTAAGGGGAAATATAACCTCAAATGGCTTAACAAGATCCTCCGTTATGTCGAAAATATTGCAGCATTAATTTTGAAATAAATATATGGTAAAGTTGAGGATTAATGTTAAGTACTATGTTAGACAAAAACACGATTCCGTAAAATTTTCTGATAGAAAAAATCCAAAGTTACCTCCAAACTGAACAATAAACCGCTGTTATTCATAAAATACTTTAAATAAGATCATGAAACTTTGCATACTAACTGAACTAACTACAAAGCAGGGCTTATGTTATTTACTTTTTTTAAATAGCAGCTTGTTTCCTGCCGCCCGGTTAGTATCCATAAATAAGTAGTACTATTATTTTTTTCTGTGCCATAGATTACTTAATATATACTAGTTAGTAGTTAATATCGCTTCGGCTTTTGAAGGGGGAAGTTGTGTCGCTTACGACCAGAATACACATTACGCAACAGGACGACGTAAAATTAAAATGGGAAATAACCGTAATAAAAATAAGAAGCGACTGGGTTGGCATTAAGAAACAGGCATAAATATGATAAACCTAATGAAATAAGTTTCTAACGACCTATCTACTTACAGTATTAGTGATTACAAACATGTCGGTACATAGCATACGACGCGCGGGGAAGTGGGGGCGAAATTAGAATTTGACTTACTATAAGACTTAGTTATATGCCTAAACTAATAAGAAGTTGTATGTCACGAAACTCTTTCCTTCCTTTTAATGTTATTCTATATATATATATATATATATATATATATATATATATATATATATATATATATATAGTACCCGGTTGACCAACGAGCTTTGCTCGGTATTTTTCGCTCGGTTTTTTAATTCGTGTGTTTTGGAAATAATATTTAGATACAAATTACATACTGATGAAATACGAATAATATTTTTTGATCTTAGCGAAATAATAGAAAAAACTGAACTGGTTATTTGAATAAAAAATCATGAGTGCAATTAGTTTAATTTAAATTTTCGAGTTTTTAAAAAATACTAAAAAAAGGGCTCGAAAACATAGATTTTCTCAAAAAAAGAAAGGAACTTGAAAAAAAAATTAAAAAAAGTCGGTCGGTCGGGGCGTGAATCATAGTATTACGATTTTGTAACCGCCCAATATACCAATTAAGCTACTTGTAATCATTAATAAATTGTCAAAATTTACCTTCTTATTCTAACGATATTATAGCAGTTTTTCATTGCCTAAAAACACGGACAAAAAGACATTTTCTAAAAATAAATTTTAGCTAGATCGATTTATTGCCCCCGAAACTCCCTGCACACAAAATTTTATGAAAATCGTTGGAGCCGTTTCCGAGATTCCGATTATATATATATATATATATTTGCAATCTGTATGCTCAAAACCCATTATTAACTTGAATATTGTAACTTCTCAATAAATGAAATGTATTTTTCTTTTGAGGATAAATATCCTTAACCATAACCATAAAACTAGGCTTCGTGGTCTATGATATCATCAGGACGTCAAACTCATCAGTGTCCCGTGAGCGTGGGTGATATAAAGTGCGATTATTCAGATATTACAAACTGTAAAATAATTTTATTTAGTACGAAAATATTACTAGAAGTTTCGTCGGGAACCTGGTTGCCGGGATTGCTGCTTTTGTACCATTATTTAAATAAATGTTTAGAAGTGGATTCTGATAAGTAAAGTAGTGATAAATTTGTGTATAAATATCTGCGTTAGTGAACCATTAGTAGAAATGATGAAACAGGTGCTCCGATGATGATCTAAGCCTTAAGTTGAAAATATAACTTAATTAAACGCGATAAAATCCGTATGAATGGCTTTGTTCAATAAGCCTCAACTTATTTTGTCTGGCTCAAGTTGCAATCAAAATCTCTCAAAAAATTCGCAATTTGACTCGTCAACATATTGTGTGTAAGTTTTTAAACATCTTTATATTATTATTTATATTATATATTTACTTAACTTATTTTTACTTAAAACTGGCAGCCCTAGCAAAAGTTTTAGGTGGTGCGAGATCTCACAGTGGCGCCCCTCTAAATACAAAACCCTAATGTTCTATGTGTTGCGTTTATGTAGCAACATTAAGATATAATTATGCCGTATGGCAACATTTGTTTTTATGTAGCAACACTAAGATTTCATGTAAAATATATGAGCCGTGTGGCATCACTGGGTTCCCAAAGTTTCTCACGATTACATCGCTCTCAAGATTTTTCGTTTTTATTTCATACAACCAAATATCGTTTAATATGCAATAACCAGCGCAACATTGGTCCTTCGAGAAGTAAGGATCCAACGTGAGACGTGTGAAATACAAGAAATTCGCCAGATTGAAGTGGCAGCATCGTTCTCAACAAACGGCCCGCCATTTTTTTTCTCAACCTCAGCATCGTCGAGTACCAGACAGTGGCTGCAATTCTATTAATTCGGCTACGGTATCGACGTGAGTGCATACTCCGGGGATGCTGGCCAGATAATTCCTCGCGATCTAAGAAGAGGGACAGCGATTCGGCGTAAAGAGTACGTGGTTGAAGACGGCAGTGTGTCGGCGAGCACGCAATTTAGTCTCGGCGAAAGTGTGGCTACGGCATCGACGTGGACACGTATTCCAGGGATGCTGGCCAGATAATTCTTCACGATGTAAGAAGAAGGACAGCGTTTCGGCGTAAAAAGCCTGCCAAAATATCTACCAGGTAGTTCGAGGCGGCAGAGTGTGCGTTCGCGCAATTTCATGTCGGCGTGTCGGGGAAGTGTGTCGGCCAAAGTTTAATAAGTGCGGTGTTCGGTGTCGGTGTAAGTCATAGCTACCTTAACGTGTTGTCGGTGTATGTCGGCCAATGTACGGCCTATGTAACTATAACTCGTACGAATTAACTTGAGACCTGGGCCGATGACGTAATTGTCAATGTACGGTGTGCAAAATAATGCGTCGTAATATTTTTTTATTTGAAATTTTTGAGATTTGCATGAGATTATTAATAAAAACAAAATAAAATGTTCTGGCAAGGGGTGAAGTAATAAGTGATATACTGTTGCCATTTTTATATATTTTAAATATTTATTTTTTATAATATATATAATATTATTTTTAGTTAACGCGTCAAGGAAGGACAAAGAAATAAACATACACACTTTCTCATTTATAATATTATTAATTTATTTATTATTCACTTTATTGCACTATAAAAAGTGTTACAGATTCGTACACAATAAAAATACAAAGCATAACAGGCGACCTTATTGCTAAAAAGCAATCTCTCCCAGGCAACCTTAGGGTGAAAGTGAATCAATCTTGGATAAGCGGAACAGCACAAACTATGTAAAATCAAGGAATAGAAGTAAGGAATATTAATAAGGATTTATTATAATATTTATTATTCATTGTCACTGTATACGATCGGTTCTATTCCGTCCATTAGATCGCCCTCACTTTCACTCTCTGAGCTGGATTCTTCCCCTCCGAGGGATATAATTAATTCTCTCTTCAAAAGTCCAAACCAAACAACAAACAATTATCAAAAATATCGAACTAGAGTCGAGACGCGTATCCGTAACAAAAATGCTATCGGTACTGAGCGCGCACGGCCAGCGCGGGACGCGGTGCGGGGAGTCGGGAAGGGGGTCGCATTCCAGCGGAGTCTCAAGTTAATTTGTACGTGTTGTACTACACTTCGCGAAATCGCCTGCCTGCCTACCTTTCCAGTTTCTCGTTGGATTCTATAAATAAATAAATCAAAAGGCGTCAAAACAAGTTTACGTTATAATAATTGTCAAGAACAGTGACATTTTTTAGTGATAATTGTGTAATTCACGTAGAGCATTAGCAATCGTCGTTTCTACTGTGTTCTAGCGATATATTGTGAAAAATTACTAGAGAATGGAGCTGTCGGAATTGGTTTCGGCTAGAGTATATACTAAAGGTAATTTAACCAGACTTTTTAACTTTGTTTGCAATGATGAAAATGTAGCAAATTTTTCAAGCGAAGCGCTATTAGTAAAAAAAACCCGTGCTTTAGAATTATTTTCCGAATACGAAAGGTATAATTTAAAAATTTTAGGCTTGAATGAGCAAGATAAAGAAGATGTCTCCGTTGTAGAGGAGCACTATTTCCACATCTTAGCTTTACTTAATGCAGAGATAAAAAAGCGCGAAACAAAACAATCAAAGACCTACGCCGACGTCTGCTCCAATTTCTAAGTTGAAATTACCACCCATTAATGTACCGATATTTAGTGGTAAGTTCACAGAATACGTACCTTTCATAAATCTTTTCAACTCTGTTATAGATGATAATGATTCAATAGGTTGTGTACAAAAACTGTATTATTTGCGTGCATATCTCAGGGATGAACCCCTGAATTTAATAAAAAACTTACCTTTAATGCAAGAAAGTTATGTAAAAGCACTCGCACTGTTAAACGACAGGTACAATAATAGATTTAAAATTATTAATGAGCATATAATCTCCATTTTGGACCTGAAACCCTTAACAAAGTCAACAGCAAACAATTTAAGAGAATTTGTTTCAAATGTTAAACAGGAACTTGATGCCTTGACCAATTTAGATCCAAACGTTAGATATTGGGATGCTATAATTTTGTGTGTACTTTGCCGAAAACTAGATTTATACACATCGAGGGCGTACCAGTTTGAGAGGGACACCAAGTCAGACTCCACCGTGGAGGACTTTCTCAGCTTCGTAGAAAAGCGTGCTCTGGCATTGGACAATGCTGAGCCGGCCCATGGTTAGCTACAACAGCAGCACAAAGAAGTAAAGGAACAGCGTCCAGGCTCATCCACGGGCAAACTGGCAGCCTACACTGCAGCGCAGGAAGCTTCATGTCTATTCTGTAAGTCCAATCATAAGTTATACTTGTGTCAAAGCTTTCAGTTATTGCCTGCTAATAAAAGGTTACAGTTTGCAGATGAAAAGAAAATATGCCATCTATGTTTAGGTGCCCATGCAGGAAAATGCAGATTTCACTTTCGCTGTAAAGAATGCAAACAAAGGCATCATACTCTGTTACACTGCGATAATGATAAGGTGAGTAATCAGCAGGCCGCCGCAACTCCCGCCTCATTGGCGGCGAATAATTTATTAACCCATTCTCTGTCGCTGTACTCAAACGAGTACGGTTGCTTAAAAATTAATAGACTAAATCTGTGAGGGTTTGTTATTTTTTATTTTAATAAATTAAATAGAGGGTAGACGCATAATTTTTTGAGTTGTGCAAATGGAGGGTATTTCTAAAATATGTGTCATTTGGAGTAACCCGATTTCATGTTATTGGACTAGCGTGCAAGTGAGTATTATTTTTATTATATTTTATTATTATTATTTGTGTAAATGTTGTTTTTAGTAATAATTGTGATAAGATACAGTGAATTCTATAATGTGAGTTGCAAATTTGAAACAATTATTGTTTATTACGAACTATAGATGAAGATTTTTAGTGATGTACTCAGTTGAGTACACTGGTCACTTCAATAAATAAAAAATACAACTTTGTTTCAGTTTATCAACAATGAGTCGCAAGATTTTTTCCGGTACAAATAGCTTTATAGGACTTGAGGAAGCAATTGAAGCAGTCACAACAGATAGTGATGATGACCGGGAATACGATTTGGCGATAATACCACCTGATCCCAGTGTCGTAACTGACGAAGAGGAAGGGTCTGATCAAGATATTATGGTGACGTATACTTTGCCACGAGATGTGCCCGGAAATATTGAGGTTATGGTGCTTGATGAAGGTACTTTGTCGAGCGACTATGATTCCAGTGACGAAGAACCATTGACCGCAAAACGAGTTCGTTGGCAGGCTAATATTCAGCAGCGGCAGAAAACTCCAGCCTGGAGAAAATGTTCACCATTCTATACTTTTGGCCATCAGCATACGTCTGTGGTGCAAGATAAACAGAATGCTATAAAGGAACAGCTAAAAGACCAAAATTCTGTACAGATTTTTGAAATAATTTTGGATGCAGAAGGATTACAGCTTATGTTATCTAATAGTATTTTGTACGCTAATCAAAACAATAGACACTCTTTTCAACTTGATTTACCAGACCTAAAAAAATTCATTGGTATTTTGATTTTGTCGGGATATCACAAATTGCCTCGGAAAACATTATATTGGTCTCTGGATGAGGACGTCGGAGTTGCGCTAGTTTCAAGAGCTATGTCGAGGAATAAATTTCGTGAAATAAAAAGATATCTTCATCTTGTGAATAATGATGAAACATCAAATTTCAGAGATAAAATGTTCAAAATTAGATCCCTAGCCGACATAATGATGACCAAATTCAATCAGTGGGGCGTATTTCATGAAAATATTTCAATTGGCGAGTCGATGGTCAAATATTATGGACACCACCCCAGTAAGCAATTTATACGAGGCAAACCAGTGCGTTTTGCGTGCTGCAAGTTCCACTGGGTACTGCTACACATTTGATTTTTACTGTGGAAAATCACTTGATACTTCTGATGAACCTTTGGGAACCAGAGTTGTGAAGTCTCTGTTGTCAAAATTAGATACCGACCAAAAAAAATCATAAAGTATTTTGACAACTTTTTACAAACTGTAATCTTTTGATTGATTTGCACAATCTGGGTTACTGCGCTACTGGAACAGTTCGTGAGAATCGCAGTAAAAAGTGCCCATTGACAGCCACTAAGGAGATGAAGAAGAAAGAGAGAGCTGCTTTTGATTACAGATTCGATAAAAATAATGAACTGTTGTTAATCAGATGGAAAGACAATAGTCTCTGCACGATGGCTACTAACTATGATTACTTTGAACCAATGGGCACGGTAAAAAGATGGTGCCCAGAAATGACAGACAACCGATGTAAAGATTCCGCTTTTATTTGAAAACTACAATAAAGGTATGGGTGGAGTTGATGAGCTTGATCAGTCCATATCATTGTACAAGATCGGGATTCATGATAAAAAGTGGTGGTGGGTTTTATTTACATACTTGTTGGACATGACCGTTTCAAACGCTTGGCGTTTACATGTTATGAGCAGGGATGACCCTATGGATCAACTCTTATTTCTACGTAGTCTTGCCAGATACTATTTGCGACAAGAAACTCTCAAAAGAGCGAGACCATGAAAACACTCTGCGTTGAAAAGTCATGCTTCGAAAAATTTCACACATAAGTGGCCGCTGTACTCAAACAAGTACACCCCTGAAAAAGTATAAAAAAATAATTGAAAAAAACTTTTTGTTTCATTTTATGTTTGCTAATCCTGCCTAGATTAACAAAATAAACATTTTTCGTTAAAAACGTTTTTTATTTGATTTTGGCCACTAATGGGTTAACTAATAATGTACATTTACCCCCAACTCAAGTAAAGCTTCTCGCTCGAAATGGCACGGAGATGACTTTCAAAGCCCTACTAGACAGTGGGTCACAGCTGTCCTTTATTTCTCAAAGGGCCGTCCAGCTGCTGGATTTAAAAGCCCCTGCGGAGTAATATTAACATAGTAGGGATAGTCAATACTCAAGCCAGCGTGAAGTACAGTGTACCAGTGGAAATACATTCATTAGTCAAACCATTCAAATTAGCGACTACTTGCCATGTAGTTGAGAATATCACATGTGAGCTACCACAGAAAAAATTAGATCTATCAGATTTGCGATTCCATCAAATATTAGGCTAGCAGATAAAGATTTTAATATCCCCAGTCAAATCGATTTGCTAATGGGAGCTGACTGTTTTTTCCAGGCATTGCTGCCACCAGAGTCGACGAGCTACGGGCCTGCAGAGCCGCTTAGTGAGGTGCAGCCTTCGACGCTAGGTTTACGGCATCCACAACTTATCAACACACAGTTCGGCTACATAATCGGGGGAAGCTTGCCTACAAATGTCTGCAATCAGGTAGCAGTGTTAAAATACACGTTAAAATGTGAGTCTAATTTAATTCAAAATTTCTGGAAAACCGAGTCCGTTCCTGAAATTTATAATGAAAGTTCTTCAGAGCAAGATCTTTGTGAGCAAATCTTTCAAAGGACTGTTCAGTTGAAGGATAATTGCTTTGAGGTTGCTTTGCCTTTGAAATTGCCACTTGATGATGTAAACGATGCGCTAGGAAACTCATTTCATTTCGCGTTAAAAAAGATTTTTAAACCTCGAAAAGAAATTGCACAAAGATCACAATCTTTTCCTAGAATATCAGAAATTTATACACGATTATTTAAATTTAAATCACGGGCACTTGGTTGACGTCGGGAACTATCAACCTTGTAAGAACGCAGTGTACTTTCTGCCGCATCATGCAGTACTCAAACCCGACAGTAAGACTACTAAATTGCGTAAAGTTTTCGACGCATCGATGAAGACCAGTAAGAAAGTATCGCTTGACGATTTGCTGCTAAACGGACCGACAGTACAGAGAGATCTTTTTGATATATTACTCTTATTCCGTTTTGGTGACTATACATTCACTACTGACTTAAAACAAATGTTCCGAAATGTCCGCGTAACACCTGAGCATACCTCCTTACAGAATATTCTTTGGAGAGACAGCCCTGACGAAACAATAAAGTGCATCAGGCTAGATACAGTAACCTATGGGCTAAAAAGCTCAAGCTATTTAGCTACGCGTTGTTTAAAGGAGCTCGCGATACAAAAGGAACGCGAAATGCCTTTGGCATCGTTCATTTTAAACAATTGCACCTATGTAGATGATGTACTTTATTCAGATAGTAACTTAGATTTGATTTTGGAAGCAAAATCACAGGTTCAGCAGCTTCTCCAGATGGGCAATTTCGAGACACATAAATGGTCATCAAATGACAGTCGAATATTAGAAGATGTTCCTTCGGCTGAGCGACAGCTCTTTCTGACATCTTTTTTTGAAGATTTAGAATTTCAAAACGACGATTGTAGTATAAAAACTTTAGGTTTGCAATTAGTGGTTCTTCAGGATAAGTTTAAAATAACAAGTCCAGAATTTTTTGATGCAAAAAACATTACCAAAAGGGAAATATTGGCTTACATAGGAAAGTTCTATGACCCTATGGGTTTTGTAGGTCCTATCGTCGTACAGGCCAAGACTATTGTGAAAAAATTATGGTCCTCCAAGACTGAATGAGACGCCGCACCTCCCAAAAATATCAAATCAGAGTGGTTAGGATTTTTAAATAGTCTTGCAGAAATGAATCCGATTTATATAGGTAGAAATATTCAGCTATCTGGTTCAGACACAGTCAAACTCATAGGCTTCTCTGATGCGTCAAGTTCGACTGCATATGGCTGCAGTGTGTACCTACGCGTCACTAATAACAAAGGTAAAGTACAAATGCATCTACTCTGTTCGAAATTCCGTATAAACCCGATTCAGAATAAAAACCTTACCGTGCCACGTTTAGAATTAAATGCTGCACTACTTTTGTCTATTTTGATTGCAAAAGTTTCAAACACACTTAAATTAAAATTAAAAATAAATCAAGTTTACTTATTCACTGATTCCCAAATAGTGCTGGCTTGGTTACGGTCGGAAGCGATAAGGTTGACGGCTTATGTGGCGAACAGAGTGAAAGCCATAACCAGTAAAACTGCTGACTGCCGATGGCTATATGTAAACACCAAAGACAACCCCGCCGACTACATAAGCAGGGGTGTCAGTCCGCAAGAGCTTAGTGCTTGCGATATGTGGTGGCAAGGGCCTCGATTTTTATATGGCAGTAAGTATATGTTTAATCAATCTATAGAGTTACCATCAGATTTACCTGAGATCTGGTCCAGCGCAGCGATCTCTTCCAATGTAGGATCTGCAGCTCGTCCAGTAAACGACGTTTTGCAAGGTATGCACAAATATTCTAGCATCCATAAAATGACACGTATATTAACCTATATGTTAACTTACTTACTTACTTACTTATCTTCACGCACAATCCCTAACGGGGTAGCCAGAGAGAACAGATCGCCAAGTGTCACGATCCTTACATACCTCTTTCGCTTCTTTCAGGTTCATTAACTTCTTCATACATGAACGTCTAGGTATCCGAGTACTCTTGACCCTCCCCTCTTCGAGCAATTTGCTCACATGGTCTTCGAAAGTTAGTCTCGGTCTACCTCGACACCTTTTAATATTTACTTTCGCTCTATATATTTTCTTCACCATTCGATCTTCACTCATTCGTTCAACGTGCCCAAACCATTGGAGTACGCCCCTATCAATTTTTGTGATAAGGTCATCTTTCAATCCTGCCATATTGCGAATCTCTTCGTTTCGCTTTCGGTCGGCTATGGTAACGCCACACATTTTACGAAGAGATCGCATCTCCACTGCATTCAACTTGCTTTTATGCTTCTTCTGGCATACCCAGGTTTCGCTGCCATATAACAAAGTCGGTACCAACACTGCGTTATGTATTGCAAGGCGTGCACTCTTCACCACGCCTTGCCTTTTTACTAATGCATTCAGGGCACCATTGACTTTGTTTCCGGCAGCGACACGCCTATCCACATCTAAATCACATCTTCCATCCCGGCTGAAAGCACTCCCCAAGTATACAATTTCATTTACCTGTTCTAGACATTCCTGATTTACCCATATTTCACATTTCGTTCTCTCTTCGTCCTTTTCAAATACCAGAACCTTAGTTTTATTAGCATTCAAACGGAGACCTTTAATTTCACATTCCTCTTTCATACACATGACTAATGCCTGCAGTTCTGCTTCTGATGGTGCAATAAGCACTGCATCATCAGCATACAGCAGACAATTAACTTTTATGTCACCCAATTTCACACCCAAACAGCTATTTTTCAGCTTCTGTAAACAGCTGTCGAGATACAGTATGAACAGCCAGGAAGACATGACACAACCCTGTTTTACGCCCGCTTGGACGCTAAACATGGGTGACAGGTCATGCCCTACCCGCACACAGGCTTTACAGTCATAGTAAAGTGACTGCACAGCCCTTAACAATCGACCATCCACACCATATCCCGGCAACAGTTCCCACATTTTCTTCCTTATAACCTTATCAAATGCTTTCTCCAGATCCACAAAAGCACAGAAAATCCTCTGGTTAACACTCAGAAGCTTCTCCGTGATCATGCGGAGAGAAAACATTTGATCCGTGCATCCTCTTCCAGGTCTAAATCCGCATTGTGCCTCCCATAAGAATCTTTCCGATTTCTCTTGCATCCTACGTGTCAAAACCTTCGAGTAAACTTTACTTGCTAAACTGGTCAAGCTGATCGCCCGATAGCACCCGCAGTCAAAATGTGAACCTTTACCTTTATATAAAGGCACAATGACCGCGGATCGCCAATCATCCGGGACATCTCCCGTCCGCCAGCACAAATTGCACAGCAGATGGAAGCTGTCCCAGACGCGAGGCCCACCGTACTTGACCATTTCAGCAGTAACTCTGTCTAGTCCCGCAGCCTTACCACATTTCAAACTTCGAATCGCACGTTCAATCTCTTTCATGCTGATGACCTCAGTGTCATCGAGGTCCGTGTCTGGCGTGCCAGTCACGGCGTCACCCCCGGATCCTTCACTAAGATCATGACACGCATACATTTCTCTATAAAATTCACTCCATCGCTGCATGACGTCCGATTTTTCTGAGAGGACGTCATTGGTTCTCGAAAGCACTTTGTTCATTCTTAAGGCTGTCGCACCACTCCGGGACCTTCCAACCTCTTTCCAGAAGAGTTTGGAGTTTTCCCTAAAGTTGTGCGACAACCTCTCGTCCGCTTCTATTCTACACCTTTCACGTACTTCCTCAATCAATGTTTTCGCATGAACTTTCTGCAGCTTATATCTTTCTTTCATCTTCTCTCTCATATGCTCATCGTTACTAGAGGCCAAGTAGTCTAACCATGCTTTTTTCTTCTTTTTTACAGCTTCTCTCACTTCATCATTCCACCATGCATCTCTTCTTTTACTACTACCTCTTTTTGTCGTACCACATACTTCTTCCGCTGCACTTACCATTCCATCCCTAAGGTTCTGCCATGTTCTCTCCACACATTCTTTCCTGCCATCGATGGTGTCAAGCTTTTCGGCTACCCTCGTGTGATATTTGTCCCTAGTATCCGCTTCCTGAAGCTTCCAGCTTCGGATGCGACAGACCGACTGTGGTTCTGTTACTGCCGTCCGGTAGCGCCAACCCGCGAACAAACCCCTAAATCTAGTAATTACTAGATAATGATCCGTTCCCAGGTCAGCACCCCTGAACACTCGTGTATCCATCACCTGTTTTCGCAGTCGGTCATCCACCAGGAACAAATCAATCATACTTCTCTCATTCTTTCTTTCTCTAGTGTACATATGGATTTTCCTGTGATTAAACATAGTGTTTATCACAAGAAGACCCTTTTCCTTACATACAGCCAGTATAAGCTTGCCAGCATCATTAACCCTTTTATCGCCAAACTTTCCAAGCACCGACTCGTATCCTGGTCGAGCGATACCTACCCATCCATTCAAATCACCACATACAACAGTTCTTTCGTTTCCCTTAACCAAATCTAGAACTTCTCTTACATTCTCCCAAAACTCCTCCAGCTCAGCCCTGGACGACGAAGCTACCGGCGCATAAACAGCCAAAAGGAATAACTTCGTCAGTCCCATTTTGAAGCGAACCCAGAGAAGTCTTGAGTTCACAGCCTTGTATTCAGTCATAAGATCGACCAACCGGGACGACAACTGCACTCCCACTCCCTGGCAGGCGTTCTCGCTTTCCGGGACTCCGGACCATATAGCTAACGTCCCGCCAGGGAGCTCTTCAGTACCACTGCCTTTCCGTTTGGTCTCCGACATACACACGACATCTAATTCTCTTTCTTTCATTATTTCGATCAACTCATTCGTCTTATCTCTCATGCCCCCTCTAACATTCCACGTGCCAACTCTGCACTCCGTCCTCCACCTTCCGCCGTGTCGGGCTGTGCGTGACGGGTGGCGGTCCCCATCGCCGCTTTGCGCGCTGCATTCCACACCAACGGGGACGAGCTGGTGTGCGTCGCCTTGGGGGGACGCCCTAACCCTCGTTTGCATGGGTGCGCAGCTGTGTAGAATTGCAGCCCTGAAAAAGGCTGGCAGGGGTCGCGACGAGCACGCTTCTACAATGACCCCCAACCTATATGTTAAGATTTATCAATAATTTAAAAGGCAGTAAAGTCTCGCATAATTTCTTGTCGAGTACAGAACTAAATTCTGCTCTAATGTTACTCATTAAGTTTGAACAAGAATTGCACTTCAATTTTTATGCGGTTCTTTACAAAGTTTGCATCCGTTTCTAGACAACCTGGGTATTCTGCGTGTAGGCGGCAGGTTATACCACGCAAATATTCCGTACACTCAAAAACATCAGATGATTTTGCCTAAACAATCGTATGTCACTGAATGTATTGTTAGGTCTGAACACGAGCGTCTCCTGCATGGAGGACCTAGGCTTTTATTGTCCAATTTAAATCAGAAATACTGGATCACTAATGGTTTATTGTATGTAAAGAAAATAACAAATAAATGCGTAAAATGTTTCAGACAAAAGGCCACCGCTTCCAAACAGCTGATGGGCTCCTTGCCAGCTGGGAGGGTGACTGCGTTAAGCCGTCCCTTTGAGAAAGTTGGAGTAGATTTTGCTGGACTTGTAAATGTAAAACTTTCGCGCGTGAAACGATCCATTGTAGGTAAAGGATACATTTTCGTATTTGTATGTTTTGCCACTAAGGCAATACATCTAGAGCTAGCCTCAGATCTCACATCCGATACCTATCTTGCGTGCCTACGTAGACTTATATCGCGAAGAGGCCTGCCAAAAGAGATCTACTCTGACAATGTCAGCACCTTCAAGGGGGCAAGGAATCAGTTGGTGGAACTGTATAAGTTGGTTTCCTCTAGAGACCACCAAAGTAAAGTCTTTCAATTTACAGCTCAGAAAGGAATTGACTTTCACTTCATTCCGAGTTATTCCCCTACCTTTGGTGGCCTCTGGGAGGCGGCAGTTAAAAGTACTAAGTACCATTTACGAAGAGTAGTGCAGGGTCACTTGCTAACCTATGAACAGTTAAATACGGTGTTGGTGGAAATAGAAGGCGTACTTAATTCTAGACCTTTGCTACCGATATCTTCAAGTGACGTAAATGACTATACTTACCTGACTCCAGGTCACTTTTTGACAGGAAACGCTTTAACAATGTATCCAGAAAATGACGTCTCAAATGTTCCACAAAATAGGTTGAAGCTATGGCGGGTATGCACGCAAATAAAACAATCATTTTGGAAGATGTGGCACAAACTATATCTCAATGTACTGCAAAACAGACCTAAGTGGTTAAATATTTCACCCAACATCAAGATAGGTTCTTTAGTGATACTAAGAGAAGACAATGTTCCTGCAATGTTCTGGCCAATGCCTAGATTGGTGAATACATTCCCTGGTCATGATGGCCACGTTAGGGCCGTCGAGGTAAAAACTTCAAATGGCAAAACCCTTACTCGTTCAATTCTAAAAATATGTGTTCTGCCGTTCTATACTATTCTATTACGTAGCTTACGCAATATTTTTTATTCACGGCTGTCATTATGTGAGCATGTCGCCGCTGATCGGTATTATATGTACCGATCTGTTAATTTCTTTTATTGCAGGACATGGCAATATCCTAATGGCATACCATAACGTCACGAATAATTTATTACATAGTTATATGTATCATTTCAAGTCGTAGCTCGTTAGAGGGTTTACGCTCTAAGTTATAGATATATGTGTTTTTATTATGAGAATATAAGATTCTTAAGGTTTAGTATTTAATGTTAGTTTCTGGTAAATGTTTGGTAAAAAATTCCTCGTGTTGTACTATAAATTTAAAGACAGATTTTGTTTTTAACATGTTTTATTAATTGTAAAGCTTGTATCTTGTGTGGCCGCAGCATGTTGCGTTTATGTAGCAACATTAAGATATAATTATGCCGTATGGCAACATTTGTTGTATGTAGCAACACTAAGATTTCATGTAAAATATATTAGCCGTGTGGCAACACTGGGTTCCAAAAGATTCTCACGATTACATCGCTCTCAAGATTTTTCGTCTTTTTTATTTCATATAACCAAATATCGTTTAATATGCAATAACCAGCGCAACACTATGTAGTTGCTTTTTCGTGGTTTTAAATAGTATTAGACCTATTAAATATCTACAGGTGTATATACGGGGCAAGCAGTTGTGTCTGTCACTCTTGCCATGGCAGTTGTTCTGCTTATTCGCGTTAAAGATGTTGTCCATTCCGCTCGCGCTACCCTGTTGTGCTCGACAACGCCATTATGCTTGCTTTGCTGCGGTGACTAGTTGTAATTTCGAACGGGAAAGCTGTGTCGCTTACGACGTAAAATTGAAAAGGGAAATAATCGTCATAAAAATAAGAAGCGACTTGGTTGGCGTAAAGAAACAGACAGACAGAAACTAATGAAATACATATCTAACGACCAATCTACTTACAGTATTAGTGATTACAAATATGTTGGTAGCGGTAGAATTTGAGCTGAGGTAGAATAGGCCCTTAAAACGACCCTGTTGTCAAATCCCAAGGCGTTTAGACGGTTCACGCAGTCTTCACCTAGCTTCAAGTTCGCTAAATTTGATCTCAGCGCTAGCAGTGCCGCTTGAATATCAGAGTTTATATAGATTATATGATTGACGTAGAGTTTTTGTAGATTGATTTCCGCACACTGAAGCATGACGAAAATTTCTGCCAAGAAGATAGAAGTGAATCTACCCTAATTCATACTCAGTTAGAATTTGGGGCATTGTCCATAAAATCCAAAGCCTACGTCGCGGTCCATTTTTGACCCATCGGTGTACCATATAAGGCTACCGACCTCACAGATAACCTGTCCATTCAGCCAGTCTTCTCTGAAGGGTACTTCCACTATATACTGTAATAGATATCTGAGATCATGCATAAGACCCGTGTTTCCTTAATTGAGTTAAGCATGGATCTCAATTTTGAGTAAAGCATGCGCAAACAGCCCTATTAATCCTACCACCTATTATCCATCTATTAATCCTATACAAACTAGCCCTCGACTCCCGGTTTAAATAAAGATCAAGGGGCGTTAGGCACAGAAGTGCATTAAGAGCTGTTCCAGGCAATGAACGCATCGCTCCAGTAGCCATTAAGCAAGCAGTCCTTTGTAGACTATTTAGTCTGTCCGCAGTCATCTTTTGGTTAGCCTGATTAGACCAGACAATGGAGGCGTGGGTGATAATCGGCCTCACTATGCTGCTGTACAGCCATAGAATCATACTGGGACGTAAGCCCCAGTTGTTCCCAACCACACGATTGTACTTAGCCGTATGACATACGTGGCTAAGGCGAGAGTTCCACGTCAGTTTTTTGTCGATTGTTTCGCCCAAATACTTAACTTTTCGATAATCAAAAGAATCAAGCGTTACTTTGCGGAATTCCATTATATTGAAGTTGTTAGAACTTAATTTGCTTATTTCCGCGTAATAAAATACAATGATGAGTCCTGCCCAGTATGAAGAGCACCCACCCCCCACCCTCCCTCATTTGCGTGCATTATCTCCTTCACTACCACTTCCAGCACCACCACTCTCAGCACTACCACTATCAGCGCCACCACTCTCAGCACCACCACTCCCAGCGCCACCCCTCCCAGCACCAGCACACTAGGAACGACACACCACCCTAGCTATAGATCTACACGAGCCATTCTCAGATGAAATAGACTCTGCGAAGGCTGACACTATCTACGTCACCATTAATCCCATAATCACCACTCCTAGCACTCTCTCCACTCTCCACACGCTGCTATTTATACAACTCGTTGATCAGTGACTTGCGTAAATAGCTACTGTTTCAGCTCGCCGGTCACTTAGCCTTCAGCCACCGCAGAGACTACTTCACCTGTCGATGCCTCGTGTAGAGGCAAAACACGTATCGTTTTATCGATAATGGTGTGTCGTTCCTGTGGTGGTACTGACGGATAGTGCATGCAATTGAGGGGTTTGGGAGGTGCTCATCATTTTATTTTATTACGCGAATATGAGCAAAATAAGTTCTAATAGCTTCAACCACATGGATTGAACTTTAATTTTCCTGCTATTTTCGCACCATTATTGTACCCTTGATCTCGACAATCATTAATGTCTAAGTCAAACACTTGTACAATTGCATCAAGAAAGGCCAGTAAGTCCTTTTTCCGAAGAGTCACTTACTGGCTTGTAAGCAACAAAATACTCGTGCTTTGATATCCTTATTAGCGTCAACAAAACGGAATGCTAGTGATAAGAGTGAGTGAATTGGTGACCGGTGGTAGCGTTTAGGTTGATTTCGGCGACCCTGATGATGGCGTCCGGTGTGGTCGCATCGCTCGCACCGCCCTATAGCCGCCACTGAGTGAGTACAACCGTATGAGTCCAAAGGAGAAAATACTACTATATAGCTCCCCTATTTAATACGAAACAAGAGGGAAACCGATCATACTTTTACTTCACTGCAAAGGTGACGCTGAGTTTGATTTTTCATAACACGTAAAACTTCCTAAACACGTAAACATTCAACCGTTGGAAATGGACCTCCTATATAAAAGAGAGGTTCACAGAAATCGTCAAACTTGAGGAGTGAGCCAGACGCTTCTTTCTGTATCCGACCTAGTTATTATTTACCTATTTATGTACGAGTTGATTATTCCGCCATTTTCTAAAACATAATAATTTGTAAAACTTTCTTAGTCCTTTAGGTGGTTGATAGATTCTTTAATACTCAGTAAGCAAATTAAAATATATAGTTCAATATTTTAATTATTTATATAAATTAGTTTATGAAACTTACATTGAGAATAGTCCTTACTTATTATACTCGTATTTTAAAATAAATAAATACAAATAAAACTATGTTAATGATATTTATATCTAGCTCTTTTAACGTTCAAGTTTTAAAATACAATTCATTAAAAAATTTAAAAGTCACTTTCCCGTGGTTCATCGTCATCTATTGAATACCTTCTATTTCTGGATCGAAGAGGACGTTCTAACTCCGCCTCAACTTCAATAGTCACACTATCATTACCATTTGCATCATACTCAGACATTCGTCTACGTCTCACGCCTGGAGACTGATCCAACTCTGCTATTTCATGGCTTCCAAATTTTCGTGGATGTCGGCGACGTCTTCGGCGGCTAGTGTCAGATGTTTCGGTTAATTCGAAGTCATCTACAGTAGGTAAATCACCATTTCTTTCAGTTTCTTCAATCAAATCTCCACTTGATTTTGTTTTACGTCTTCCTTTTCTTCTTCTCTTTTTACCTGTACCTTCTTCGCATAATGACTGACATGATATATTAAGTTTAGGCATAGAAAGAGCTTCATCATAAGACGGTGGAGCCACTAGGTCTCGTGGATCAGGAGTGTTGCACAAAGCTTCTTGTTCTGCACGCATTCTCAATTGTCTCAATCTCTCTCTAGCTTCTTCAACTTGTCTTTCTCTCTCTGCTTGCATAGATGCTAATCGGCGATTCATGGATCTCCTTATTCCATTCACTAACAATAAACATAATGCTAAGCCTACAATCATTATTACTAAAAACCAAACTAAACTATCTGCATTTGCTACCTTTTCATTCGGATTCCATATTAAATAACATGCTTCTAACCACGTTTGTCCAACCAAATTTACAGGACTATTGCAAATAAGATTATATGATTCTTCTTTTTTATTAGGTTCCAATGTAACAAATTCATAAAAGTCAAACATGTTGCCATCAGCACAATCACATCGCCACATATTATCACCTAGATCCAGTCTCTCTAAATAAGGATTGAAATCAAAGTATGATCTACTCCATATTGCCGTAAATCGGTTTCCTATAACACCCAATCCTGTTAGTCTTGGTAACATGAAGAATGTGTAGTTACTTACAGCATTTATTCTATTGTAGTTTAGATTTAAATATTTTAACGTATTAGACGAAATACTGTCTGGAATGTTAGACAGTAAATTATGTGATAAGTCTAGATCAACAAGTGACTGCCAGCCTTCCAAAGAATCCTTACCAATAGTATTAATTTCACAGTAACTCATATCTAGAATAGCAACAGATGTAGATTTTAGATGTCCAACCCTCGTTAGATAGTTTCTGCGTAGTTTTAAATGTGATAATGAAGGCATCTCCAGTAAACTGTTTTCCGGTAAGTTTGCAATTTCATTCCATGACAAGTCTAAATATTTTAGTATACCGAGTCCTCGAAACGTATCGCTTTTAAGAGAGCCGATATTATTATACGATAAATCCAAATACTCTAATTTAGAGTTGTTAATAAAATTGTTGCTCTCTAAGTACCTTATCACATTATGACTTAAAAGACCTTTTCTTAGATTAGGAAATCCCGCAAGATTTATTTGCATGATGTTACAAAATGAAATATCTAAATATCTCAGTGAACTTGACACTGGGCTGTCTGAAGAAATAGGTAAAATTAAGTCATAATTATAGGAAAGTTGTAAGTATACTAGCGAAGGTAAATATGATAGTTCATTGTGGTTTATAGAACTCAGTTGACAGTTACTAACATAAAAACTTTTTAATGTTGGCGAAACAAGACCTTGAATCCTTGACAATGGATTGAAGTTAATTTTGAACACCCGTATATTTATCAAACCACTTAGTGGTGATCGACCATGTATTGAAGTTATTTTACAATTATCTAAAATCAATGTCTCTAAAGATGAACTTATTAAAAGCTCCTGATTTGCTAAATTTGCCAAAGTCTGAAATTTATTATAAGACAGGTCAAGAATCTTCAAGTTTGTTACTGGTTGAAGTACATCATTAGGGTTTAAGTTCAGCCACGTATCAAAGTTGTTTCGCGATAAGTTCAGTAGTTCAAGTGATGTCAGATTTTCAAGAGCATTCTCCGGCATAAAGCTTAGTTGATTACCACTAAGATCGAGTGATATAAGATTGACGAGCTTATTTAAATTTTGTGGAAAAAGTGAAATCTCGTTGTCTGACACGTTGAGTTTCGTCACCTGAAAATAAGAGATCATTGATTAGTATAAAGTATTAGAGATATTCGACGTCAGTTAGCAATGAAATTGTTACTTGCAACTTTAACTGCTGCTTTACCAGAAAACGTACATGTCTGAATAAGAAAGTATTTCAAGTAGGTATATGGAGAATCTTCCGAACCCGAAACATTTTTTTTTGATAAGCCACACAAATACTTTTTCCTTGCGGAATACGAATCCGCGACATTGCAGCGCCGCAACTAAACGTTTAGCTATTACTACCGCGTGATAATAGAATGTGGAACATGACCCTTAGATATGATCGTCGCCATGGTAATTATTCTTTAAACAGAACTGTTAGGAGTAGTAAGTGATGTGTATGTTACGGCTTAAAACCGAAGTACTAATACACCCAAGTTTCGCCGGCTACAACTACGTGAAGTTGATTGGGTTTGGTTAAACTTAGATGTATACGATTTATTCCTGGTACTGGTAATGCCAGAAGAAACAACAAACCTTTTTTACCTAGGTTTACTGTTTTGGTTAAGGTCCGAATATTTATTTTATTATATAAATATCCTTGAGGGAGGTCTATATTCAGCATTGGACTAGTGATGGGCAGTAATGATGATGATTATATAAATGTCGGTGATTTATTCCAGCACTTTAAGTTACCGTCCCTGATATTACTTAAAAGGTTCTTTCAGATTTTGACTAAGTTAACAGTGGTTTTTATTATTATAATTGTTATTGGTACTTTACCAGACTTAGTTTTAGTAGGGAGCAACTGGCAACACCTATAGGTTTAGTCATAAACGAACGATGATTTGAGAGGTAAAAAAACTTTCTTAATGTTATTTGGGTAGAGGGAATAAAAAGAATACTAATGGCGAATAGGCAACCACTTGAGCCTGAAAGAAATATTCGGAAACGTGATCACATTTGTGTAGATCAATATGAAACAGATAGAGAAATTATGTAGCCGTCGAAATAACTGGTGTTGGCATAGTCTAGATTGGAGATTAACAGTGAATGTGCGAGCGCAAATAATGTGGAATGTGGAAGGAAGTTCCGCAGCCGTTTCAGAGAAGCTGCCGCATAGTTCTTTTCGTTTATCGATCCAAACAATGATCTATGAAAATTCTCGAGTTTTGATCACTCCTGAGCTGTATACAACTACGATTTACGTTTTTTGGAATTCACTTGCAGGTCACGGGCTTACTCTACTCCAGGATGTGTTCTAAATCTTTATTTATACAAGTAATGATATCACCTACATACTCATGGGGAACCAAATGTGAGAATAGTTTTGTTTGTAATTAGTAGTAAACAAAGTGTCCGAGCGCTGCCAACTGTTTCGTCAACGCCTCCGCAATGACCAATTTCAATAATTTAGCGGATGACACTTACTCTGTCCCTGGAGACTTGATATGGTAATTGGGGCATCTATTTTCCCTAACCTTTTGTAAATCATCTGCATAGAGTTCATAAATATCGCAATGAGTAGGGGAGCCATGAAACCAGGTAATTTCTAGTGGAGATATGTTAATAGTATGTCATAGGATAGCTACATTAAAGTCAACATTGCCAAATGCATTATTTAAAGCTGTCAGAGCCAGAACAGTGACTTGCCCTTTCTCTATGCCATGCTTTACGTCATCAGTAATTGTGATGAGAACTGTGGATGTGCCATGACCCGGGTAAAAACTGCACTGGTAAGGATCAGAGGGTTGTTTTGCTGTTATTTAAATCTCTCTAAAACTTTGGATAGGAACAGGAGAATCGAGATAAGACAGTAATCAGAAAACGTGGAGTGATTTGGCGTTTTGCGTAAACATGTTACTTGAACTTCCTTTTACACACTTTAATTAGTCCCATAGACTATGCAATGGTTCAACAAGTGGGTCGAGAATGTCATCGGGATTGGTGCTTTTTTTTCTAATATTGTCGCTACCAACCATTTTCAAGATGGATAATAATATGACGTGAAGAATGAGGAATTAGTAAAGAACAATGATAATCTAAAGTTTGAGCTATAGCATATTCATCATGTGTGATAAATTGGCGCGAGTACAAACGATATTGCCGTGCCTTCTCTATTCTGCTTTTTATAGGATTAACACGACATACTAAAGCACTATCTTGAGATGAATTAGAACTTGCAATCCACCTGATGGTAAGTGGCTACTGCAGCGCGTGAAAACCTGGAGACAACATCAATCATAACGTTATGGATGCGTTATCACCTCTGAGCACATAAAGAAGGGAAGAAAGAAGATGAATGCCTCAAACTCTGTTATAACAATTGCTCCCTATACCATATAGGTCGGAACGCAGCAGCGCACGCATGGGTATTTGTTGGCAGAAATCTACTTGTTTTTGTTTATTCTCGTTAGACGGTGTATATTCGTTTCAAGCTTTTGCGTATTTTGTGCATTGCAGTTCGTATTTGATCTGAGGTGCAGGAACTGTACCTTTAAAATCTAAAACCAGACTTTTGTTGCAAGGTGCCTTTGGTAATGGAAAGCCCTGTATTACAAATTATAAAAAATACGCTCCGATCTTGTCTTCGAGTGCACGCTGTTGGCTTGTGCCTGATTCTCTTGTGATTCCTTTTATGCCTCCTCTATAATCTACATTCCATCTTATTACATAGCTTACATAGAGCAAATAGTGATAACGGTAATATATATATCCTACGTAATTGAATGTTTTCCGACTGCATGAAGTCATTGACCGTGGTTAGAATCGCTCCCGAAGACATTACCAGGTAAGAAATAGTATTTGCTAATATTTAATAATAACAACTTTGCATAATATCATAGAATAAATAAAAATGTACCTTTTCACTGATGCCGTCGGGAAAATTTGTTAAACCCCTTTTAGAACAGTCAACACTGCTCCTGTCGGCGCTGCACGCACATACATAGCACACGTAGTTTCCATCACTGTTATCGATGTCCGATATTTCTGCATTTGCTACTATCACGAGAAACAGAAAATTTCGTAGTATAAGCATCCCGCCAATTTGTCATAACTACCTGGAAAAATTATTATTTCAAAACATTATAACCAATGCCAAATTAACTTTGTATTACTGGCACACCTGCGTTAAATTATGTTTCTCGATTTCCTGTCACGTTTGGTTTACCAAAACGTTTAGTTCGACCTTAATTTCTGGGTACAGGTCCACATAACATTGTTAAAAGAACAAAATAAATATCAACACAACAATTTTATCTTTGTTATCTACATTTGATAAGGGAGCCGGTTGTAGGCTACCTAATTTAGGTCGATTTCGTGTAAAATTACCTCCTACTAGAACTGCAAAAAGATGAATTTCAGAAAATTCTACAAATCAAGGATTATTATAGTAGGTACGACATTTTGTGTAGGTACTATTTGTATCTACAAATAACGTGCGTTATATAATTAAGGTTGTTTTTATTTAAATATTAAACATGAATATTACCTAATAACAGTAATATTATATATTATATATTTATTTACTGTATAATTACGTAGGTACCTACAATTTGTATCTGCAAACAACATTAATTATTGTTACATTAAAATTAACTACTTATAACATTATAATTTATTAATTTCCAGTTTAATGTATTAATAATAATTAAGGATGTTCTTTTAATGGGAGTACCTAATGATTCATGAATTTAAGGATATAACTTTTATTTGAGGACTAAAGCTGAGGTACCTACTCTTTTGTTTAATTCTTTAAGGTAATTAGTAAGTATATAAATTATTATAGATCTTTACTTACCGGTATATGTTGGATATATATAATATATTGCGATGATAAACCATTTGATGTTATATAAAAGGTGACACACCTTATCATGAAGAAATATACTTAGTCCAATTTATCACAAACACATCACATTTTAATAACTAAATTTTGTGCTTAAAAGTATCACGCAATCCACAAGATATTTTAATGGCTGTTAAACTGTCAGTCAATAAAAGTTTGGGAACTATGGAAGGTATAAATTTTGTCTATATTTTTCACGTGTGCCTTCGAGTAGAAGATAACATTGTGTGAACCAAATTAAACGATACACATGTTATCATGATAAGGAAGTTTGCGAAACTGTAGGCTATGCTATGAGTCACCTATTATTAAATATCAATTCTCATAAAATTTTTCTCTTACGTTAAGATTTAGGAGTACTTAATTTTGTTTGGTACGAGTACCAATGGGGGCCTTTAGCTAACTACCGTAACCGTTACTGCCCATTAAATTCCACTGCTGAACATAGGCCTCCCCCATATATTACCTTATAGGAGGGATATTTGCCGTAGTCGCTATGCTTGGCAATCAGGTTGGCAACCGCAGTTTTTTATTTTTAGTCGTTATTAAGAAGATGCTGCTGCCCATCTCCTGATTTGTTTTCCTCTGCCGCCTATTATGACACCCACGGGAAGATATTTAGCTTTTTCATAAGATTATAAAATTCTTAAAAAATAACAATGTTAAAATTAGATAATAATATTTTTAAGCTGAGATGAGTAATTTAGTAAATTATAATATATGTATATTTTCCAAAAACGATCTAATACGTACCTTCGGTTTTAACAATATTTAATATTTAGGTATATAATATTATAGTTTATAATATTATTCTTGTCTGTGACTATCGACACTAAATATTATTTGAAATAAATAAATACCTTATTTATGCTTATAGCACAATTTGTATGGATGTTTTATATTTGAGTAACAATTTATAATCCCAACCACATGAAAACAGTGTAGGTAAATAAAGAAATATTATTATTTATATTACGACACATTTTATGTTTCAGATACATCTAGCGACATTTTGCAGAAATTTTGCAACGGTTCTGTCACCTTTATATGTTCAAAACGTTAACTGCAGTAGTTCGTTAAAATGCCAATAGATGTCGCAATTATGAAAAATCTTTAACAGTAAATATTTTAGTCACCCTACCTAAAAGTAACGTCCCTTCTCAATATAAAATAATGCTAAAGGCCTATGTTAAAAAACATTGCAGTCGCACAGCAGCTTTTTAGTTAGGTATTAGAAAGACGCTGATGCCAATCTGATTTGTTTCCCTCCCGCCACATACGAAAAAGAATTAAAAAGAGAAAGAGAGCACTACAACCCAAAAAAAAAAAAAAAAAGTAACAGTTTAAAGTAACTAAATATAAAAATGGATTGAACTTTCAATGGATGAAGATTGGGATTAGAAATAACGTCAACCATCTGTTAGTTCTCTTTATATATTGTGTCTTTAATTTTTTCGTATTTGATTTTTTTTTCATATCTGTTCTAATCTATTTAAAACAATTTTAATGCTAACTTAACCCTAAGGGTATAAAATTACTTTTAAATTCATTATGTTACTATGCATGTTCTAGTTTATCACTCATAAAATGATATTTAGAGGAATATTATAAAAAGAAAAGAATAGGCAGTTAAAAAGAAACAGAAATAAAAATGATTTACAAACATGTGCCGGGTTTTCTAATTTATTTTTTCTAGGACTGAATTTTCAATCATCGGATAAAAGTTACCCATCGAATAACAAAAGCTCGACGTGAAACAATTGAATCATTTTATTCATACAAACCGTGACTATTAATTTGTTTATGTTGTATTTTATTTTATGAATAATTTTTATTAATGTTTATTAAATCAGTCCTCAGTTTTTTAATAGTTGAAATATATGCATTTTTAAATATGTACAATAATAACTTAATTAAAAAATATGTTGGCGCTTTTGAAGAAAGAAACGTCTTTTTAAATAACTTAGCAAATTGAAGCCACATACAACACAACTTCAGTTTATACGTATTTCGACTGTTCGTCTAATAGAGCGTCTCTCCCCAACTCTTGATCTGGGCTCGGTGAGATCGCCAATCGATCTAGACCTACGACATAGACGATCCAATGTCTCATCGTCTTCATCGTCTACGAAATCCGGTAAAGAGTGAAACGACGCATTGAGACGAGGCATTAATAGCGCTTCATCGTAACTTGGTGGTAGATCTTCTCTTAAAGGAATTCTCATGATAACGCTTTCGACTCTAGGTTGAGTAGTGGTGCCATTTATACCGCTAGTTTCTGTAGTAGCTCGCGGTATTTCTGGCTTGTTGATGGACATTAGTCCTCTACAGACACATGAAGTTATGACAATGCCTATTATAATGCCGACAAACACTGCCATCATTGTGTACGACTGCATGGACGATTCATTAGGATGCCACGTCAATATATAAGCTTGCTGCCAACTCATTTGTGTCACATTTGATGGTGAGTAGCAGATAAGGGAGGCTCTGTCCGCAATCTTCGGCGGTTCCTTTGTCAAATATTCATAAGTCAGTAAAAGGTTGACGTTGAATCCCTCGCAGCTCCATCGGTTTCCCTTCACGTGAACTTCCCTCAAAAACGGATTCGAGGCGAAGTGTGAGGTTGACCATACATCTTTGAATTCGTTTCCTCTCAAGTCTAACACTGCCAAATGTGGTAGTGCGGAGAAAGTGCGATCTGTCAGGACGCTGATTTCATTGTAACTTAAGTCTAATTCTTGTAAAGTGTCTGAAACAAAACCGTCCGGTAATTTATCGATTTGGTTCATGGATAAATCGATTGTCAATATAGAATTCATTCCCGTAAGAGATCCGACGTTTATTTTTGCGATTTGACAGTTACTCAAACTTAAACTCCTCAAAGATTGAGACTGGAAGTTAGGTACTTCTGAGAAGTAATTTCTGGACAAAATAAGTGTGTCTAAATTATTAGCGTCTGTAAATACTGTTGGTGGTAATTCATAAATTCTGTTTTCTGATAGATCTAGGGTGGATAAGTTCGGCATCCTAGCGAACGCTTTTATGTCGACACTGTTGATCTTGTTTTTCGATAGATCTAGTATTTTAATGTTGTATTCAATGTTGCTGCTTAGCCATGCATCGTATATGTTGTTTGATAAATTCAGAGTATGCAGATTTTGAAACTTTTGTAAAAAGATTGGGAGTGGACTCGTTAAACGGTTTCCAGACAAGTCCAGTATTTCTACTTGAGAGAAATTCGCAAGCTCCGCCGGAAAGGACCCGAAGTTGTTGTTCGACAAAACCAATACTTGCGCCTGAAATTAAATAATAAGAAAAATATTAATACTATATTTTTTGTGTATCCATTGGATTTTACTGCAAATTATAAACCAAATTGGGGTTTGGTAAGTATGTATGTGTTTCATAGAAATAACGAATAAAAATAAGCGTTATTTTTTACAGAATATTATACTAGATATTAATTAATATTATATTATTTAATGATAGATGATTCCATAAATGGTTCATTTTGCTAAATTTAGCTTTGAACACTGATGATGAAATAGGAACTACTTTAATTGTTTTATTGTCTATACCTGATATATTAATAATACCTATTTATTAATTTTCTTTTAGTAAATTATATTCTATTTTGCTGAAGAATAACAAAGGATATTTATTACATACATGTTAGATTTAGTTTAGAAAAATAAGGTTATTGGTAAAAACGTTTCGGTGACAAAATCACTACGTTAAAACGATGTAATATTTACAACAGAAGATGCAGAAACATTGCAAATAAAAATTTTGTTATATAAAATGAAAAACGACAATAATTGTATGAAAGAGCTTACGTCATAATTCAATTTGTCTGGAAGTTCTGTCAGTACACGATCTGAACAATCTGAGTAAACCAATTCATCTAAAGTATAGGTGCGGCAAATTGGTTCGTCCAGCCCATCGCCGACGTTTGGAAGAACCCTGGCAGCCACCATCGCTGGCAGCAGCCATATCCATAATGTTTGTATAGCAACACCTAAAATATTGCATTAAAATAATTGAACAGGTAACCAGAAAACGAGTTCTCTTATGTCTTACAAGTTGATTAGTAGATATTTTACGTGTTGCATTTTCTTTTAGTTTTAAACAAAATTTATATTAAAATGTTGTCCCTTAATATATTTTCCTATATTATGGTATTATTGAATAAAAGATCTCTTTAAAATTATTTAGTCTCAACAGTTTTTCAACACTTACCCATTAGAAATAATGTATCCTTTTCTGAGTGGTAGGCATGTTATTCACTTCGAAAATCCGATAAGTATTTGGCCGCTGTCACTTCATTGTGCTTAGTCACTTCTCACACATTTCAAATACATAATTATATTGGAAACAAACACCCATACAACATTCATTCAGTTGCTTTAGATCTCCATACAATTCAGTAATGAAGCGGATATCTACGTCACGGGCGACTCTAGGTGGGTTTCGACTTCGGTCGCGTGTGACGACTGTCCGTAAATAATTTATCGAATTTTGATAAAACTTTGATAATTTCGGACAGTTATTGATTTAATTTTAATAAAGTATATTCGTAAAGACACTATTATTTATTTTATTTCTAAATTTTGGTTAGTTAATATAAAATTCCGCTTTTATAAGTATTTTGTCGGAATTTAAGAGCCTGCTTATTGCATTACGTTGTAAAACATTTCTGACGTCCGAAACACTTTACGTTTACAAAATCACCTGCATATACGTTTCGATTATCTACACGTTCTTATCACTGATTAGACGTATCGACTTATCGTCCTACCCAAAGAAAAACTGTTATTGCTTGAGTTCACTAGATTACTCACGAAACTCGCCATTATAATGTTTTTGTGAATGTTTCGACGGCATTGTTATTTACATAATTCAATGCGGTAAATAATACAACCGTTAGAAAAAAAAACTACATCCGTAAAAATTACCGTGTAGTGGGGGTGTAAGAATATCCACTTCCCCATATAGTCCAGTAGGTGTCGTAATAGGCGAGAGGGGGAAACAAATCAGGATATGAGTAGCAGCGTCTTCCTAAAAACGATTAAAAATAAAAAGTGCGGTTGCCAACACGCTTGCCAAGTAATAAAATAATAAAATATTTATTTGCACGAAAATGGTACATTTTTAGGTCTTTTATCATAATGTGAACATGCATGATTTACTACGATTTACATTAGGCTGTATGCATATATATCGTCGACATGCAATTGAATAATTAAGATTAGAAAATTACAATTACATTTCATTTAAAATTAAATGAAACTATATAATGTCATTAAATTTAGAATGTAGAAAAGGACAAAAAATATGTACATGGTATAGGCATAGTCATGTCATAATGAATAATGTCAAACTAGTGTAATGTCAACTTTACAATTTCAATTTCAACAATTCGCTTGAGGTGACCGTTACGAAGAATTTGATAAATTCATTTATGTCGTAAAAACAGTTTTCAATCGAAATCCCGAAAATATTTCTTTTAAAAATGTTATTTATAATTTAATTAAATGTCAAGTTTTGAATATGCTTCGGAAGTAAATTAAGTACTCGAAATATAATAATAAACGAAGTCGAATAAGCGTGGCAACTATGGCAATTATACCCCCTATGAGGCAATTTATGGGTGAGGCTTATGTTCAGCAGTAAATAGGCTGTAACGATAACCTTAAGTAATACAAAAAGAAAGCGACTAAAATGGAAATAAAACCGGCCAAGAGCGCGTCGGGCCACGCTCAGTGTAGGGTTCCGTAGTTTGCCATCCGTCCGAATAAGTGTTCCCACTTATGAGTTTAAAGGTAGGTATCCATTATGTTCGCGCTCCAGCAGCGCTCCGCGCTCCTGCAACTGCTCCCGGTAGTGGGTACTGTTGTTTCCATCCAAGTTCAAAATGATTTTCCTAGAAAGTCCTTATAAAGTTCTACTTTTCAGATTTTTTTCATATTTTCTAAACTTATGGTTCAAAAGTTAGAGGGGGGGGGGGACACATTGTTTTTTACTTTTGGAGCGATTATTTCCGAAATTATTGACATCATCAAAAAATGATTTTAGTAAACCCCTATTCATTTTTAAATACCTTTCCAACAATATATCACACGTTAGGGTTTAAATTAAAAAAAATCACTTCCCACTTTACATATAGGGGGGCTACCCTAATAAAACATTTTTTTCCATTTTTTATTTTACCACTTTGTATACGCATATTGGTACCAAATTTCAGCTTTCTAGTGCTAACGGTCACAGAGATTAGCGAGGACGGACAGACGGACAGACAGACATGGCGAAACTATAAGGGTTCCTAGTTGACGACGGAACCCTAAAAAGGATGTCATCGTCATCAGTATATGAAGATTGCTCTGCTGGATATGTGTTTCTCCTACAGTAAACAGTCAATTTTATTCCCCTGACGCCGCTTCTAACTTTCGTGTAAATACTTATAACATAGTTACAGCCTATGTACGTCCCACTGCTGGGCACAAGCCTTCTCTCATCTCTAAGAGGGTTTAGGGCAATAAGGCCGCGCTGCCCTAATGCGTGCTGTGTAACTTTACATGTCATAGAAATATTTTTTTCTTATTTCTGCGTTACCACGGCTCTAATAATACAAAATGGTTTTTCAGTATCCATTCAGGAAGCTAAATGAACCTTGAATGAACCGATGTTTGGGACAATTGCTAAAGTTACCTCTTACGACACCTATAGGATGGTGTGGGGGGAAGCCTTATTTACTCGTATTTTCAAAAACTGCAATAACGGTCATTATTTATATACTGGAACTTAAGATTAAAATTTAGCTACACTTTGTAAAATCACCCTGTATAATACGCGTTTACGATACAAAATATAATTATATTTATATAGGAGATGGGGGAGGAGAATGTTATTTAAAAAAACAGTTCATAAATACTTTGTAGTTCAGGGGCTAAGCGCTTAATGTAAATTTTTGGGACTCCGGTCGGTCACCAATGAAACTGTTAATAGCGCAAATTTATCAGCACGTAGTAACGGCGATGAAGAAAAACATCGCATCGTGAACAAAGCAGTATATTCAAGGAATAAAATATTTCGTGGATATGTGGAGTCTGCAACAGGCCTTGAAGCAGCACACCGGACTAATTGCTCTAAAACCTACGTATAGCTTTGTGAAAGGTATTGTAAAATATATATAGATTGTTACTTTAGCTTATTTTACTACTAAATATAATACATATACATTGGATGCGACTCCATTATACTCCTGAAATGGAGCAAACTTACTTATTTAAGTAAGTTTAATATGCGTTGAATATTTTTTTAGATATATTGATTTATAAAGACTTCTCAGTAATGTATATTAATTATTGCTAAGTGGAGTTCATATTCAGATTTTAACCGACTTCAAAAAAATGAGGAGGTACGCAGTTCGTCTGTATGTTTTTTTGTGTATTACCTCAGAACTTTTTTCTAGGTGAACTGATTTTGATAATTCTTAATAATTTAAAATATTTGAAAGCTGATGCTTCTCATGTAGTCCCATATAAATTTGATCAAGATCTGACCAGTAGTTTTTGAATTATCCTTAATAATGCGTATTTAATTGACTTCAAGTACATTGATGATGTTTTCATTTTATTTATATTGAAGTCGGTTGTACAACATTTTAATTTTACCACTGGTTAAAAATGTGCGTAGTAAAAAAAGAATGTTTAGCGCCGATAGATTAGGTGGATAGAGATAAATTAGAGTATGACTTCCTTTGGGTGAGTTAATACAATTTCATGTTTTGATAAATATGAAAAATCATCTAGCAAAATATTATTTTAAAGGTAAGTAAAATATAAGCATTAGATCCACAAACTGTAGCTACATCAAATCTGGTTTCCATGTATATTTATTAGCATATTATTATCTGTTTCCTTCTTTCTTTAAAAAATCACTTCGCTATTTATGTAAGTTGTGATTACCTGTAAGAGGATGAACCATAGCGTTTAGTCGCAGTGTTGAGTTATAATTTGTTTGTATTGTGTATCATCCGTCGGTTATCTAAGCAAAAAGAAAAAATAAAAGAAAATAGAAAATAAAACAACATTAACTAAACTTGTGTGTCTTTATCTCACTAAAACAAAACTAATAAAGACTATGATAATTTGTGTTACACCCCTTTGTTATAGTTATTAATTTTTTTCGTGATAGGTGGCCGGCTCTTGGGGTCTTCAGCTAAGAGTATCTGAAATACAGCAGCAGATCAGTTGGCGTATTTCAGATACTCTAGTTATACTACGAATATCCTAATTTAGAATATTTATCCTAATATCGGTACTCCGAACATAACCCACTTCTAGATCTATATGTCATCACAAGCAACACGCACTAGTCATTAATTCTTGTTTTCAAATTTACATATTGCAATGATAATACATTTTTTATAGTTTTTCTCTTTTTGATAAAGTTGAGATAACTGTTTTGAACGCTCTTCAGAAAAATGCAAATTAAACAAATAAATTTTTGAAACGGTGCAGGTTTTAATTGATTCCCACAGAATCTCAAGTCCTTTGCGTACGGATGACTGAGACCTTTGTTATCTTTGAAAGTAGTATTTTAGCTATTCCATGTAGGCAAAATATTGAATAATAATATCCAATATGTCTTGCCTTGTCACATGCTACCGCAAATCCTAAGTGCCTAAGGATTAAACCCAGGTGTCGAGTTGTAAGAGCGTGACATGTTCGACTCTTCACGCCTGTCTGAACTCGTTTGAGGTCCGCCGTGACCTATTTACAGCCCCCTTTAACCCCTGAAGTTTGTTTCCAGTGGGGAGGTAGCCACCCCATTTGATAAGATTCGTCGATTAGAATTCGAGATTTTCTTAGAAATATAGCGTGGCTGGAGTAATGGCTTTGTGATGAATTTGTCTTTTAAAATGTTGATTTAAATATTGTAACATATTTAATTCAATATATATATATATATATATATATATATATATATATATATATATATATATATATATATTTTAATTGGTGACTCTTAATATAAAAGTTATTTTTTATTGGTGGTTTAAGGGTATGAAATCCCATCGATTTAAAATAATAAAAATACCACTGAATACAATTATTCCAGAAATCTGCTAATATCTCGTTTGGGCTTCGTTGTCAAACAAGAAAAATATATAAATTCGTTCTGTTCATTTATTCAAATGTGTCACAACATAAGATTGCAGAATTTAGGAGTAAGTATATTCTTCCGAAGTAGGTGTCAACGTTATTATAAAGAATTATTTCAAATATAAGTATTTACACGTGGTAGAGCACGAATGGGTCGGCTCGACCGGGGAAGGACCACGCTCTCACAGAATACCATGAGTGTAGAGAACCAGAGACCCCTTTCACTGGAAACGAGGCATTTAATCTTAGTCCTAACGGGTGATAGCGCACCTGCATTATGTATCGTAATCGACGATACATGTCACCTACATGGGTCATGTCTATGGGTCACAGCAACCACTTAACATCAGGTGGACTGTGTGCCCGTTTGTCATCCTATAAAAAAATAGTAATTTATATTCAATTCCTTTAATGTTTTTTATAGAATTGAAGTGGGGAAAGAACTGATAGTCCACCTAATGGTAAGAAGCTACTGCAGACCATGAACACCTGCAGCCAACTTCCATCAAAGAAGACTACAGATGCGTAGTCACCTCTGAGGGTTGAGATGGAATGCTGCAATATATAAACCCTTCAGATCAGAATATGGCAGTGCAGACATTGCTATTTAGAGTCAGAAATAAGTAAGATGGATTTATGACCCAACCGCCAAAATGGGCCTTCCGGATTTTGAAGTACTTTTGGCAATTTACTTTTCACTTTTTATACCACAAATAATATATCTACGTGTTCACTATATTACAAGGAATATAAAAAGGTATAATACTTTCGTTTTTAGTCCAGACACAAATATAAAATTCTATAAAAAAGACGGAGCACCTTCATCAAAGCGACACGTGGAACGCCGAAAGTTCAGAGTGATTTCTTTTTTTTTTTCTAAGAAACATTGCCAGGTTATGGTTTAAAATAAAAGAGCATATCTTTGTCTTTGATACTATTATCTATTGCATATTGTCTTTGGTTTTGTTTTAAAGGAAAAAATAGTTTTTTTCATAAGGCAGTACTTCTGATCCGACCTGATCTAATTCGACCCGTACCAGAGCCGACGTAAGGTAGGTATTGTATGATCTAAAGTGCGCACCGCTTGGCGAACAGGAATGAAATTGTTAGATAACGCTCTGAAATTATTATCAGGTTTTTTATCCTTTTTAATCCCTGGTAGTTCTTGTTAGTAATAAATCTTAGTTTTGAAACATATATACGTAGTAGAGCCACGCTGCAGCTATATTATGGTTGTAGCACGAATAAGTCGGCTCGTCCGGGCAAGGACCACACTCTCACAGAATACCAGTGTAAAATGGCAGCTTAATACTGCTGTGTTTCATATGGTGATATGGAGACCCTATTTTACTGGAAACGAGGAATTCCATCTCAGTCCTCAGGGGTGACAACGCATCTGCGTTTTGATTCTCAATCGAGGATAAATGTAGATGTCTATGGGCCACAGCAACCACTTACCATCAGGTGGACTGTGTGACCTGTTAGCTCGCGAGGCCACGCGTAATATGACACTCCCGTTCGCTCGCGACCTTTTTTGGCGGGAAAATTTGCAAATTAGCAAATTTTTTGCTATATTGCAAATTTTGCTATATTTTCACTTTGAGACAATATTTATGGATAAAACTTACAGGAATTCTTGTTGAATGTATAAACTATTGAATAAAATTATTTTGGTTGTTAGAAATTATAATAAAATTCATAAATTACCCTTTATAGCATAAGTAGTAGTATATACTTCACTTTTAGTGCCAAAATTACTACTAATTTGAATTCTACACTTTTGTTTTTGGAGAAATTTATATCAAATTGTTTGGAAATATGTATATTTTCATGTTTTATGTGTTTCCATTCGTTACTCATACCAAAATATAAAATATAAAGAAATTAAAAAAAATTAAATATTAATATTTTATCTGTGTGACATTTAGAACAATATTTCTAAAATAGTTTTGTGTGAATTTGAAATAAATACAACGTCAAGTTATTTGAAATATGTAAGAAAACTATTTTTACTTACATTTTACACTAAAAATAAATGAGAATGTGAAAAATACCACATTTATGACCCAGCCGCCATAATTGGCCTTCCAGATTTTGAAGCACTTTTGGCAATTTACTTTTCACTTTTTATACCACAAATTATATATATATGTGTTCACTATATTACAAGGAATATAAAAAAGTATAATACTTTCGTTTTTAGTCCAGACACAAATATAAAATTCTATAAAAAAGACGGAACACCTTTATCAAAACGGCACGTGGAACGCCGAAAGTTCAGAGTGATTTCTTTTTTTTTTTTCTAAGAAACATTGCCAGGTTATGGTTTAAAATAAAAGAGCATATCTTTGTCTTTGATACTAATATCTATTGCATAGTGTCTTTGGTTTTGTTTAAAACGAAAAAATAGTTTTTTCATAGGTAGACATGTTTACATAATTCTGATCTAATTCGATCACTACTTGGCGGGCGTAAGGTTGGTATTGCGCGATCTAATGTGAGCAGGGCTTGGTTAACAGGTCATGATTTTGTCAATGTTTGTGTTGGGCTCGTAAAAATAACGCGAGAAAAAATATCGTTGTTTCTTTCCTTCTCGTTGTTTTAAATTTCCATTTAAAAATATTCAAAATTACTATATCGGAAAAAAAACTAAAAATGTTAATTCTGTGTTATTTTTTTCGTTTGCAACTTACAGTAATTATGTAAATACATATAACTCTCAGGTTTGCACAATTAATTGGCCTATTAATTGAATAAAATAAAATAATTAACTATTATCTGAATTCTATTAAGAGATGCCATGAATTAAAAGATGGAAAAATAACGTTTGTCAACTTTTTCATCTCGAAAAAAATTTCTCAAATTATTTTATACGTTTGGGTGTGTTCAGAATCGAAACTAAGTTAAATGTAACGTGCGAACAAAAAGCACAAAATTATCTCATCACTTTCCGCAGGTTTCCTACAATAGAACAAGAAAAACTTATGACAATATTGTGGCAAGTCTTTAAACATTTTGAATTTATTGACCGTTATTTGTAGGCATTATTACTATATCGACTGGAATTTTATCTGTTTCAGATCATTTGTTTGGGTTGAGTTAAGTTTAAGTTTTAGTTTTACTAATTTATATTTACGTTTATAGTCTGTGAAGAATAACTCTCTAACTAAAACATATATTACATACTCGTATCAATAACATGCGTGAAAATATTATGTGCAATTTAAATACATCAATAATTATAAATGGTTTATAAAACAATCTGTCATTTAAAAATAAAATTACATAACTATACCTATTCGTAGTTTTATTTTATTCCACATGCTGATCTAAAGTAAATTCGAGAAATTTTGGAGCAACCTCTCAAATGTATGGGAATTTACCCCATAGGTTTATGAGGCTTGGGCCAAAATTACTGGAATATTTCTTAAATAAACAATTTATAGACTGTGCTAAAACTGTGAGTATAAGCACAGTCTATAAATCCATATCCTAATATCATCCTATATATCATACTGTGGTATAAGGCTGTATAAAAAGGTAATGTAAATACAAAAATAAGGTCGGTATGTAAATACAGATTGAATAAATTAAAAATTTATTCAATCTGTATAAAAAGGGTTCATTCCTTCGCTATGAACAAGCATATTTCAAATTTATGAAAAATAAAGTGAACTTTAAATTTTGTAGCGGAGCGATTTGCTTCCTGCAGCAAGTTCAATAAATAAGGATAAAGACCATTAGTGACGGTCCAGCAAATCTTTGGCCGCCGAACGCCACTTACTTAGACTTAAAGTGTTGCGGAAGCTATTCCGTTAAAGATTTTGGATTGTAGCGTCCATTTTAAGAAATATTTCGTAAGAAAGCGCAATTTCATCACTGGGTGCAAATATCATCAAATATCAAAATCAATATAGTTTCTAACCATTTTAAACCATGATCTTTGAGTATTAAACCAATAATACTCAAAGGCAATGGCGTGCAAAATCTTTCAATTTTGGTACCTAATAACAATCTATTATATATATATATATATATATATATATATATATATATATATATATATATATATAATTATATATATATTAGTATTTTATTAAATTTTTATTATTAAATTTCCTTTATCGTCAAGATTTTGAATTTGATAAATGTCAATTACCTAAAAATTCGTGGAGGTTAGAGAGAAGGAGAACGATCGCTACCACAGAAATCGTAATAATAAGACAATAGAAATGAATTAGCGCTCGATTACTTCCAAAACCGATGTCGCCACATCTTACCGTATATTTGTTATAAACATAGGCAATGAAAAATTATATCTAATGTTTCACATTACATTGCTAGGCGAGTTTGTCAACGTCGCGTATGTCGCGTATTACGGTAAAACAAAAGCGGCAATGGTAATTATACAATACAGTAAAGTATTCATCTAGATGTAAATTAATTAAAACAGTGATAATTAGTAAATAATCAACTTACTGATGACATGTTATGCCTTTATTAGTTTAATTATACGTCCTTGATGAGTTTTTACCACTGATTTAACATTATTTACAACATTACTTATTATTAATGCAAAAAAAGTGCACGAGTAAGCGGTGACATTCGAATCGCTTAGTGTATAATACTAGGAGCTAGACATGGGTAGTTCGCGAACGATTGAAGGAAATGAACTACTTCATTTCGCAAAATAAACTTATCATTCATTCAGTATCATTAAAAATGTGTCTCTACTTCATTTAGTTCAGCCTTTCTTTTCGCTCCACCACTCACTAGCACATGCTCGTCATTCGTTCGTGTCACTTCGGCGCCGGCCGGTCGGCTTCGGCTGGAGTTGGCCGGCCGACGTGTAGGCGCGGCGCAGCGGGGCGTTTTTGCCTAGGCCTACACGACACACGTGCACGAAAGGTCAAATAATATTATGCAACAGTGTAGTTAGTCTAAACATACTAATATGAGCTTTCTGTTTATACCAATAAAGTTTAATTTAGCGTACAAAAATGTACGTCGAAGGATCGGCAATATCGACAACTCTCTTTATGTAGCATTGCTATTGCAATCAAAACTGAGCTTTTTGCGGTGGAGATAAAGTGTAATAATTTAGAATTTGAATTCCTTACTCGCATAGTTCACAAGTTGAGTTCGACTTGAGGTTGAGGACAAACGGAAACGGAATGCACTAATAGTCTAACACTGCACTTGTTGACTTGTGCGGTGCGTTACGTTTATTGTAGGTAGCTATAGCTAAAATTGTGTTATCGTATTTATCCTCTATCAGTTTTAAAAATATAATGATTAATTGAACTAAAAGTGACAATATAGATAGAAAGGAAAGTACTGTGTGGTGGAACTATTTAACGGAAAAAGGACCCAAAAAGACGAATTCGTACTCTCACTGTTCTAGTAGCTATATTTTTGTGTTAACGTATAAATTACATATCTACTTAAGTGAAGTGCATCATTCGTCGTAACTCACTCATCAATCACACTTGCGAGCTCGATATCCTAGGGTTACGGACTCGTTTTGGTTTGCTGAACTAAATGAAGTACTGAACTAAATGAGTGGACTACTTCATAGAGCGAAAAGATATACTTCATTCATTTCTTTTCACTGACACATTTTGCGCATGTCTACTAGGAGCGCTGAAGATTAAGGAAGCGAAACGCTGTGTGTGAGAGAGTAAGCTGACGACAGTATAAGAAGTGTGGAGATATTTTACTGTGTTTAGACGTTTAAAGTTAATTGATAGCCAATAATATCGTGCGACTGACTGACTGTCATTACACGTATATTTGTTAGGACTATCCATTGGATATATATAAATACACCTATACAGTAACACTGCAGTGCCGTCCGCTATTCATTTAGGCCTATAACATTACTTTCTGTATAATGTCACTTCAAAGGACTCCTCCTAGCATGCTACCATCCATCGCAACAGAAAATTCTCCTACGCGTTATCTATCTGACTCTGCGCTTAACACGACTAGCATTGAAAAAGATGAAGGGCAGCTCTCAAATGTTAACTATAATCGACGAATTAAAAGAAAATTTGATGATAATTTATCGGATAACTCTGTGATGCAAGAGATGAAACAAATGATTGCCGACATGCAGGTGCAACAAGACTACAAATTTCAGACATTTAGTGATACACTGAAAAAAATCGGAGAACAGAACTACGCAATTCAGCAATTTATTGAATTTCTATCGGCTAAATATGATAATGTTCTAAAAAAAATGGAAAGTCTACATAAGGAGAATGAAGGATGTAAGTCTCGAATAACACTTCTCGAAAACAAGATAGAACTTATGGAACGCTCTGCTCTTGCCTCCACCATCGAAATTAGAAATGTACCCAAGATGCGATTCGAAAATAAACAGGCTCTTTGTGAATTATTGAAACATGTTGGCTTAGCCCTTAATCAGCCAATCGAGGACAACGATATCTGTGACATTTACCGTATAAAATCCAAGTTTAAAGAGGATACCCCCATAATCGCAAGGTTGAATACCACCTCCATTAAGGAGTCAATAATTCGCTCAGTAAAATCATTTAATAAACAAAACCGGGATATGAAACTTTCTTCTAAACACCTACAATTCGACGGACCACCACGGCCAATATTTGTCTGCGAAGCTTTGACTGCCAAAGCTAGGCGGTTATTTCACCTTGCTAAAGAATTTGCTAAGACTAATAATTATAACAGATGCTGGATCTCATACGGAAAAATTTTTCTAAGGAAGATAGATGGCTTGCCGTCCATAATGGTGGCACTTCACATGGCTATTTGTATTTGCGTATTTGGGGTATTCGACAAATAACTTCCATGTGTGGAGAGTATATTTGCCATAATTATTGCCGTATTTGCCTATTTGGCAAATATAGCCAATAACAAATACGGCTTACCGATCGTCTGTCGGTTTTTTAAGGCACATCAAAGGAGACAAATAGGCAAATACGCAAATATACTGGCCACACATGGTCGGGCTCATAAGCGCGCGAACTGTCAACCAGTACGGACGGACCTGTTTATAACCTTAATAAGTAATTATTTAGATACATACGGAAAATGAATTGGGACAAAGAAACCGTTGTAAGGTTTTTAGAACTTTACCAAATGAACCCATGCATTTGGGACCCTGGAAACGAGGGGCATAAAAACCGGCAAAGAGTAAACGACGCGTGGAATACAATTAAAGACAATTTGGGTGTACCATGTACCCTGCAAGATTTAAAAAAAAAGAAGGAGTCGCTTATGTCTGCGTACCGAGGTTACAAAACCAAAATAAAGAAAAGCGAACGATCCGGATCAGGTGCATCCGATGTGTATCAACCAAGTTGGTTTGCATTTGCATTCATGGATAGTTTTTTGAATTCTGTTTATACCTGCAACAGTACCATAAACACTGTGGTAAGTAATAATACATTTATAGAAGACAATTTCTTTTTGTATATAGAATGGGCCCACCACAAATTTTAGCTACAATTAATGAAATGCATGTCAATTTATTCCTTATCATCTATAAATTACAAAATTAATATTAGTTTTACCGCATCTAACGGGAATACTGAAAAATTAAAAATAAAAATATGAATATCACAATAACCTATAAACAAACTAAAAACCTGTGCTTGCGCATACACTTGGGCACTATAATCCTGTCCTGCGCAGATGGCTAGTCTCCGTTGAGGCTGGCCGCCGTGGCCGAAATTCGGTCTGGAGGACATTATTATTATTATTATCTATAAAAAAAATATAACTACCTATAAATTTTATAATAATAATTTTATTTTATTTTCAAATAATAAACAGATAGGTAAGTTTACAGATCAATCAGTTTCATGTATTATAAAAGTAATTAGCAAAGTCGTTTCTGATTTCGACTGGATTCCTTGGAGATCTTCTAGGAATGTTACGAATATCACGCAGTGCTGGGTTGTTGGGAATATCGGCCCTCCATGACCCTGGTATTATTAAGTCGTCTCCATCATTCAGGTCGAATGTACCAGGTGGATTATATACATTTCTAGACAGTCTACTTCTTCTCAAAAAGTTGTGTAGAACTACACACGCCATGACTACTTGGCTAGCTGATTCAGGTTCAAGTAGCATAGGCGAACGTAGCACTCTAAATATAGCAGACATAACACCAAATACATTTTCAACGATAACACGGGCTGATGAAAGCTTCTTGTTGAAAATTCTTTCTTTGGTGCCTTCTCGATGATTCCCTGGATATGGTTTCATGATATTGTTATGTAAGGCAAATGCTCCATCACCTAAGAATACATATGGCAAGTCACCATTTCCATTTTGTAGTGGAATTGGTGCTGGTAGCCCCAACGTATTATTGTTTATTTTATTCCACAGAACGGAGTTTTTCAAAACGCCTCCATCACTTATCCTCCCTTGACATCCCACGTCGGCATACATAAAGCAGTAATTACTATCAACCAAAGCTAATAAAACGATGCTAAAAGATTTTTTGTAGTTGTAATATTCTGAGCCACTGTTAACTGGAGACTGTATCACTACATGTTTTCCATCTATCGCACCTATGCAGTGCGGGAAACGTTGATGGAAGCCACCTTCTATGTCCAACCAGTCTTGTTCTACCACGGGCAACTGTAACAAAAATATTAATGTTATTTATACTTGCAGGATGAAGAACTTACGATTAATGAAGATCAAAACACAGAACAGGGCCCTATAGATCAAAATATTAGAAGCCAAGAACAACAGGAATTAAATTCAAATGAACAACAGGGTTCAACAGCAAGACCAATATTGCATAGAAGAAGACAAAATAATCCACCTGAACTTATAGAAGCGAAAAAACGAATGGATGAAGCATATAGTTTTATGAAGCAACATTCCCAGCTGCAGCTAAAGGATGAAGATGATGAATGCTCTACCTTTGGGGTACTTGTGGCTAGAAAGCTACGAAAACTTTCTGAACAACGCCGAGACATCATGATGGCAAAAATACATGAGCTATTTGTCGATGAACACGTCTACAACTTCAATTTGCCTAATTATTCTTCCAGTCGCCCAAATTCTGCTGCAACAATGCTATCATACACACCATCACCACCCCAAATCAATATCGCATCTCCGTCAGCGGTTGCAAGTTCGCCAAAGGTTGCATATCCGACAGATGTGGCATCTCTGAATTCTGCTACCAGTCAACCTAATTCTGATGCAACAATGTTATCGTATACACCATCACCACCGCAAAGCAATATCGCATCTCCTCCACAGGTTGCATTTCCGACAGAAGTGGAATATCTTAATTGTGTTAACAGTTATCCAAATTCTACAAAGGTTTTGTATACGTCATCTTCACCGCAAATGGATGCTCCTTCTCCTGCATATCATGTTGAATACTCAGAATACTCTAATGATACTCCTTTGAATCTACCGAATCCTACTTCTAGAATGGTGTCGTATACACCATCACCATCGCAAATACCTCGAGGGAAAAATAATTAATAGCATATTTAATACCTACTTAAAAATAATTTGATTACGATTAATAAAAGTTAATGAAAATTATATATGTTGTTTACCTTGATTTGATCCTTTAGAACCTGATATAAAGCAGCACACACTTCCATTATAATTCTTGAGATTATTTGACTTGATATCTTGAAGGTATAGTGAAGGCTTCTATAACTGTCTCCTGATGCAAGGAATCGTAAAGTAATCGCTAATCTAACTTTTGCAGGTATAGCTTCTCTCCATTTTGTATCCTTTTTAGAAATTATGGGATGGACTTTTTTGTAACAAAAAAATTAAAATCTGCATAAGACATTCGGCAGAAATTATCAAACTCGTTAGAGGGTTCTGCTAACATTTCTTGAAACCTTGTCTCCATAGATTCCCTGGAAATATAAATAACTTTTATTGTGTATTTACAACCTAAAACCGAGGAGTCTCTTAGAGATAAATTTAAAGAAATTAATATATTAACTTTGGCCTCTCAGTATATTTACCAAAATTTTATGTATGTTCACAAGAACATAGACAGTTTTAGTAAAAAGTGATATACACTCTGTAAACACTAGGAACAAACACAAGCTAGTGACCTATATCTCGAGTCCATAAAGTCAGTAACCCGTTCTTGGGGCAATGTATACGCTATTACTATGGAGTGTCTACTCTACACTCCATAGCTATTACCAAGTTTAAATATTTAATTAATGAAAAACTCTATAAAAAGGGCTAATATAAATGAATACATGGTTGATAATAAACCCTGGGAACGAGGTAGTCGCTTGCAATCTGTTTCTAAAATAAATTGTAAATAGTTTGTAACCATTTATATTGTAAAATTTATTTTAAAAAAAATCCTGCTGGATTTCTTGCTAGTTCTTCTCAGGACAGAGGGTTTTTTTTCCAACCAGTGGTAAAGTAAAAAAATACTTTCAATAAGAATTACACATGTGATCTATATTGAATAAAAAATTATTCTATTCTATTCTGTATATACTAATTAGATTTAGGTTCTTATTTTATTGGAATTTTCGTTAATATGATTTGCGTGTCATGCAAAAGTCATTCTACAAATGAAATAAACAAATTACTTACTTGGTTCGATTTTTATGCACAGTCAGCATCCACCATCGCCTTGCTCTTGGTCTTTTTTTTATCACTTTGTATTTTTTTACGCATAACATGTAATAGTAACATGCGTTCAAATAATAAAATCCAGCTGAAAGTGCAACGTCCATTTTATAGGTACAACTACTTTACGCTGGCAAACATGTTTCATTTTTTGGTATTTGGCTCCATGTGTGGACGGTTATATCGTTTATTTGCCCTTACGTCAATTTTTTTGCCAAATACGGCAACATGCTATCACAAATACCAAATAGCCATGTGAAGTGCCACTATAAAAATCGATTCGGAAGAAGACTTAAACAGACTGAAGTGACTAGGCTCAGTGAACAAAATAAATATTGCTCCATTTTCTGATTGGTCTATTATATACGAGTATAAGATGGTACACTTTTGCATGCTTTTTCTGTATTTTACTTTTATTAACATAATTATATATTATATTTTACATTGCAACACACATTCATACTTTTTACGCATAAAACATAAACTTCTGCCTATTATATTTACAGACAATAAAAAATTTAATTATATTTACAAAACCAAACGTATGCTTACATTTTATTACGATGGAGTGAATAAAAAAACAGTACTTTGTGTTATTAAAATATACTACACCTTCTTTCAAATTATATTTGAATTCCCATACTTAATATTAGTTTTTTTGCGATAATAATTTGAAGACAATAATTGGTATTCGTTATAAATCCATGTGTTATTGTCGTGCTTTACAGACTTTGACTATAATTATAAGACCAATAAAAAAATATTTCCATAAAACAATACGAATAATTATCACAATATCCCAATCGTTTGAAATGCTTCTCATTACTCTAAATGTATTATTACCTATTGTGGTTATAAATAAATTTCCCTGTGTTAAGCAGTATATTGCATTCGTAAGTCTTGGATTGTTTTTGGTGGAATATAAACTGCTAATGTATATCTTAGAGCGTCCATTGGTTACTATACCCGCAAATTATATAAGGCATGCACTTTCATCTTACCTACTACTTAATAAAATAAAAAAAATTAGGAATTTCAACAAAATAATAGTGCATCTAACCTTGTTTAGTATTTTTAGACTTTTTGTGTTTAAAATTCGTTATTACTTTCTTATAATAATATACTTTGGTTTATTTTTTACACAATATTCATTACTTATGTATAATATATCGGCATCAATTGATTGGAATAAGCAGCTATCTCTTTATAAAATTCAATAATTTAAATGAAATTACACAGAATGTTGACAATGTTACTGTATCGGATACGGCGAGATGCGATACACAAAACTTCTATTTATTAAATATTGACGAAAGTACATGCCTCACAATAATACAACAAAACATTCGCAGTATCTCACGTAATATAGATGACTTCCTAGTTCTTTTAACGCAAATTAGAATACAATGTGATATTATTATTTTAACCGAGTGTTGGCTATTGTGTAATTCCATAATACCACAAATACCTGGCTACACATATTACAAGTCTATAAAGACCTATAACCAAAATGATGGTATCGTAATTTATTACAAAAATGATATTGGGGTTTTAATTACGGAACCCATGTTTTCTGAAGGAAACTGTGTGGTAATAAAACACAAAAGTATTGCTATAGTTGCAATTTATCGTTCGCCTAGCTTTCAAAATGTAGACTTGTTTTTACAATCTTTAAATGTAATTCTTACGTCGTTGTCTTCCCATAAAAACTTATCTGTGATGGGCGATATAAATATAGATATAGCAAATTATACAACGGATAACAGATCAACTGAGTATCTTAATCTAAATGCATTTCACGGACTTCTTCCTGCTCATAATATGCCTACTAGGCTCAATGCCTGTTTAGATCACGTTATGATGCGGTCAACTATGGCAGCCACTACAGTAGTGTGTAATTCGACGGTAACTGACCATCAAGCTGTGATATTATGTTTAAACAACAAGCAAAAAAATAATTTAACATCTAGAACTCGAACAAAAATTGATTATGACAAAATTAAACTAGAATTAGAACAAAATAACTTTGATTTTGTATTCAAATGTTCTAACGCAAATGAGGCTGCTACACTTTTTGTATCATATTTCCAACAATTATTAATAGCGAATACAATTAAAGCTACAATTTCGAACCGCTTAAGACCTATTAAACCCTGGATTACAGTAGGAATTTTAAAATGTATACGAAATCGTGATAATTTATTTAAAAAATATAAATCTTTTCCTGACAATAATATCATAAAAATAACATATACTAGATATCGAAATTATTGTAACTCCATGATTAAAAAAGTTAAAATGGCTTATTATAGAGATAAAATTAGTAAAGCAGGTAAAGATAATAAAAAGCTTTGGGAAACCATTAAAGAGATATCAAATACCACGAAAATGAAAACTGATTCCACCGAACTGCTTAACAGCGCGAAGAAACCTCAAGAGGCTATCAATTCAATTAATAATTATTTTGTAAATGTAGGTAAACAACTTGCTGATAATATTGCAGTTAAGGAAAGGGTTACAAGTTCTTTAGCAATTAGATCAATACAGAACTGTACGTCGTCCTTTGTAATACTCGAAACTGACGAAGAAGAAGTTTCCAGACTCATCATGAGCCTAAAAAACAAATGTGCTAATGGATGGGACAATATCTCTAACTGTTTTATAAAAAAAATTAAAGAATATATTGTTGGGCCATTGACATATATATGTAATCTTTGTTTTAATGAAGGTGTATTTCCTCAAGTTTTTAAACGGTCTATTATTCATCCAATTTATAAATCTGGAGACAGAGAAAATGTCGGCAACTATCGACCGATCTCAATTCTTCCATGTTTTTCGAAAATAATTGAACGAATTATAAACAAACAACTCACGAACTACTTAGAAAGTAAAAAACTTCTATCCCCTAACCAGTTTGGTTTTCGGCAGGGCAGATCCACTGATGAAGCAGTGAACGACTTAACAGATTACGTAGTTAAAAATTTGGACAAAAATAATAAAGTTATTGGAATATTTTTGGATCTCGCCAAGGCGTTTGACACTGTGTCTACCTGCATTCTAATAGAAAAGTTGGAATTATGTGGTATTAGAGGAAAGCAACTTGCTCTATTTAAAGATTATCTATGTGATAGAACACAATGTACTAAAATCGGAGATTACATTAGTCACGAGGCATTAATTAACTACGGTGTGCCCCAAGGCAGCATTCTAGGTCCCACATTATTTCTCGTCTATATAAACGATCTCACTTCTATTCAGCTTCCTTATGGACATATAATATCATATGCTGATGACACATGCCTTCTTTTTTCTACAAATTCCTGGGAAGCTGTTCAGAGCTGCCCAGATGGGGCTTGATTTGATGAATGAATGGTTGCAAAGTAATTCTCTTACCTTGAATTCTGAAAAAACCAAATATATTGCTTTCACAATACGTAAAGAACGCCTTGATCATATTATCAATAAACCACTGATCTCACACAAATGTCTCTCAAATATTAATATAAAATCATGTAAATGTAACAAAATAGAATTAGTCCATAACATTAAGTATCTTGGTATAATAATAGATTCCAACCTTTCTTTTAAAAATCATATCGAAGTATTATCCAATAGACTATCTAAATTAATATACATATTCAAAAATGTACGCCATGTGCTAGATAAGACAGCTTTAACACGTATCTACTATGCCCCAGCGCAAAGTCTTCTTACTTACTGCATCACCTCGTGGGGCGGTGCTCCTAAAACAAGTATGAAGCGCGTAGAAATATCACAAAGGGCCATTTTAAAAGTTTGCGGATTCTTCTCTTATAGACATCCAACTGAACTTCTTTATCGACACTGGCAGGTACTAACGGTACGTCAGCTGTTTATTCTCTATACCTTGTTGAAGCAACACAGTGGAATTACTTATGATCGCCATAAATTTGTAGGAGTTAGACGTAAAAACACAGTTTGTGCAACATATTCAACAAAGAAGACATATACAAAAAAATTCTTTTGCTACATGGGTGGATTCTTATACAATAAAATAAATGAAAAGCTATCTATATATTCTAAAAATAAATATGATTGCAAAAAAAACGTACATGATTGGCTACTGAAATTAGATTATGATTTAACGGAATCGCTCCTATCAAGATAAATATAATGTACGCACACACACACACCCAAAATCACAAAACACACACACACACACACACACACACACACACACACACACATGCACGCGTGCGTGCATGCGCAAACTATACACTACACTACACGAACATAAATATATAGTACTATACATTCATATATGTATTTATACATTTTATATCATAATACACTCTTAATTAGTATTTTATCCTGGATTTTCGCTGTAATTTTAAATAATATAAGAATTCCTTTGTTTATCTATCTATCTATTGTTTTCCTAGAATATTTTCATTCAATGTCATAGCATTCGAGGGGTGGGAACCTGGTGACTTGTACTACAGGCTTATATATGCCTACTTCAGGCACCAGCTTCTCACATAATAGAATTCTGTATATGTACTACTAGATTTACATTGTTTTACTTTATGTTATGTGAGAGGATAAATAAAGACATTATTATTATATTATTATTGAAGATTATTCTGCAGTGCACCATTATAAATCTATAATAACAAAAATTCACGTACGGCGTTCCTCGCACCACTAAATCACAAAATGGTGAATTATGTTCGTCAACCCATATAAGCAGCGACAAGGTCACGCGTCTATGCGACTTCTATTATCTTATTATTACGACTTCTGTGCTCGCTACGTACTAAAGCATAGCCCGCCTGTCCCTGAAAATTTGTAGAATTTATAGCGGCGCTGCCGTTGGTGAGTAGTAGTTAGCTGTTCATGAGTACAAGTAGATGAAATTAGTTGAATACGAGTAATGTACAAATTTTCTTCGCGGTATTGATGAGAAAATAATCGTCTTCCGTATTTTTTAAATTTTTGACAAAAAAAAAAAAACATTAAAAAATGGAGAAATATTTTATTGTGCGTTGAAGTGCAAATGGTTTAGCATCTGATCGGAAAAATAGACTGAAAATGACTTTTATTGAGAGAACTTAGTAATTGCAGCGCCTCACATATTTTGTCCATATTTCTGGGAAATTATTTTCTACAGCGATCGTTCTCCTTCTCTTTAACCTCCATGCTAAAAATCAATAAATTGTCAAAAAAATTACAATAAATATCAAATGTCAAAAAAGATAATTAATCAGTTACATTGACTTATCATACTTTTTTATTTAAGTGGCTTTACGGCTCTGGATTCTAGCCCTTCTGAGCCTATCACTTCTTTCGGAATCTTCATTTTTATATATTTCTTCTTCACAATATGTTGATGCGTCATATTGCGAAGTTTTTGGGAGATTTTGACGACAGCTCAACCCAGCGGATAGTTGATGACGATAACCCCTCAAGCTAATAAGGCGCCCAAGCGATCAAAATAACTTGAGGTTTATGTCAACATCAAAGCACTTGTTTCGTCGTTTTCTCTAATAGTTCACACACGTAGACACTTAATTCACAAAATCGCATCACTTTTACGATTCGAAATCCACTTCAAACTTTTATTCAAGCGACTAAACAAGTGCGACAATCCGTCGATGGCCAAGTTCCCGCCAAAAATGCACTTATTATAACTATGCGTATGGACCGGGTCATTGAACAAAGAAAATAGCACCGACTCATTGGTGCTAAAATGTGTATGGAGCACCAACGCCAGCTCATATGAGTATAATACTACTAACTACTACTCGACTAATAATCGAAGAAATCCTATAAAAAAAAATCCAACTTCAGATAACCCTGTTTTCTGTGTCAAAAGAGCTAGAAAAGTGTAGAATGAAAAAGTTTTTCATTCTGAATATCGAAATAATGGTATGATAATTTACTTAGTTTCATGTTCATTGTGTTAGAAACCAGTTCTGTCGTGACGACACGTCGCTTGCTGCTGCTGTCTGCAGTCGGCTACGGAATTGTACCTTAATCGAGAATAAATGACTATGGGCCACATCATATAATTGCCATCAGGTGGACTGTGTGCTCTTTTGTCACTCTTATCCTATAATAAAAATTATAATGAAGTTTGTAATGTAACAATGTATACGATATTCCAGTTGTTACCTCTTAAAGACGGTTCGTACTTTTTTATTAAACGGTAAATTATCGTGTTCAATTTTAATATAAGAGTATGTAGACGAATATTGATTGAATGCATGGTTGCAAGACGAGTAAAAAAAGTGAGACATCTCACAGCCTTGTAGGTTTTTTCTTATTTCCGAGAAGATTCTTGGAGCAAAGAGGAGGTCATCATGCTGCCTGAATGCCCGAGGTTTAGACGTGTCTTATTTATTGTTTCTGTTCAATATATTGTTTCTATTATGTATATAGTTTCTGTTCAATGTTTCCCTTCACAGCCGAGTACGTGGTAAATTAAGCGTTAAAATTAAAAATTTTCTTTGCGCCTGCGGCCTCTGAACTCTGGTTGAAAGCGTATTATTGGTGCTTATCCCCAGAGAGGCTAAGACTCGGCTATATTTGTGTGCAATTAAAGATTAAGAAATTACAGATATCAATCAGGTGACAGTTACATATATTGCTAGAATCTGTTACAAGTTAATTAAGTAAAGTAGTTTTTACGGTCAATAGTCATAATCCATCAAATATTTCCAAACAATATGAAAAACAATAAAACTTTCGTCTAATACCAATTGAGAGGGTCTCATAGGTACATGAATTATAGGGTCCGTCTGAGACCGATCTATTGCTGACCCTTCCATATCTTTAATACCCGGGGATCAGAGAAATATAATACGCAAGGAGCGCCGTATTTATTTGTGCTCGCTAAGGATTTGCCCTTCATATGTTAAGATGTTTGACCCGACAAAATGAGATGATGATAATTTGCTGTGCTGACTTTTTGATCTTGCGATTTACTTTTAAGAAAAATACGATAGATGTACGAGTTTTCAACTACCGTTCTTTAATTAAAATTAGGCATCCTTTTGCTTTCTTGTTAGGCCCTAAGAAACGGCTATAGATAATGCTCAAGGCTTTCAGTAGATGGCGTTGTAATCACTCATATACGGTTTTTTAGTTAATAAAAGAGTACTAATAACTAGACATGGAACGAGTAGTGATTCGTCGAGTACTCGGCCTACATTGGGCCGACTACTCGGCCGAAAACTCGGTTTTAAAGAAAAAACGCGGTAGCGGGCGGCGCGCGGTTTTTCCTTTACACAGAGTTAGGGATGAAACGATACGAGTAAATACAAAACCGAAAAATTAGTGTTTTTGCATCACAATCATCATTCAGTTATTTTAAATATTAGTACATAATAATAATTCTATTCTAGATTTTTATGTACTTTCTCAATATTTCTGCTGTTTTTCATGTTCCTGATGTTTTAATGTCTAATATAATAATAATGGTAAAAACTGGATTTTGTCTTTATTTTTATCTCAAATATCATTGGGGCGAGTACTCGGTGCTTGGCCGAACCCTAAAATAAAGGCCGAACCCGCCAAGTACGGAATCCAAACTGAGTACTCGTCCCATCTCTACTAATAATTAAATTAGCAACATAGTAACTATTGAAGTCATAACATTGTAATTATTAATAGTAGTAAATCACTGGAAACGAGACACTCCATCTTATTTCTCAGGGGTGACAACGCATCCTCGTTTTGATTTGTAATCCCATAAATGTGGTTATCTTTGGGCTACAGCATTAATTTACTGCCATGTAGACTGTATACTCGTTTGTCACTCTTATTTAATAAAAAAATGCTATTACTGTTATTCCGTTTCTTACTCCCGTTAATCACTCCAAGTAACACAATAGTCAAATGGCGGATTCAAACCTAAGAATTTTATAGATTGCAGTCCAAAACTTGAAAGTTATGTCAGTTTAGTTTCAAACAGATAATATTATTATAGTGTGAAAGTTCTTTCTTGATTATTATTTCGCTTAAATAAATTACATTTATTATCTTCGCTTAATTAAATTACATTTTGTTGTAAATAGAAACGCAATTTGTACTCAGAACTGTTTGCATGTTCTATTTTAACATTTTCAGATAAAACGATTAAGTGTATCCCATAAAAATAAGAGAAACTTTGAAGACATTGAAATATTTGCTAATATGATGGAGACAGGTACCTATTCTCGACACGACTTTTGTCTCCGTCTCAATCCGCTACTTCGATCGTCCTTTGCCTTAAATGTCAATCCTTTTATATTAGTATAGGAAAATGTTGGCAATGCTTATCGATAAACTAATATTATTTTTTAAATAGAAGTGGAAGAAAAGGGGAGACTTCCCGCTGGGCAAGGTGCTCCAGCCGCGAAGCGGTCAGCGCCACGTGTAATAAAGAAGACTGTAGAAGACGATTCTCAGGACTTAATGGTAAGGGTTCTTGAGGATAATGCCAATGGCTTGAAGTTGTAGTATCCGAAGGCTATTGTTGAGTGCGTGTTTAGATCACGTCGGGTGGTCACTACTATCCAGTGTCAACTGTGACTGTGGAAGGAAAAGGGAAGATCTCCCGCCGGGCAAGGTGTTCTACCCGCGAAGCGGCCAACGATCCTAGTGGCAGTTTTTTTTTGCGCCCGAAGCAATTAAAGGGCTATCCTATACGTAGGGATGCGGAAAATGCATTACGCATACCACGATAGCCGGTCTATCGTGGTTATGAGGGACTCACATCCTACCGGGGAACCTAAGTGATACCCTCTAAAAACCGCCTTTAGGGACTGGCAACTGGCTGATTAAGCTTTATTGTGCCGTATCGTGAGCGACCCTCTTTTGGGAAAAGAGGGCGCAGGGCCTAGTGGCAGTTCAGAGCAATTCTTTATTTTGATAGCGCGATTTAGGCTTCGATGTGTTTCGCTTGTGGCGCGACGACAGCGCCACCTGTATTTTTATTGTTCTGCCCAATAGGTAACAGACTTTATTCATGAACCCCGGTAAATATACTTTATAAATAGTTTTTATCACGTTGCCTATTGGCATTATTCATATTTCCTGGGCATTATGAACAATACCCTATTAATATTCCATAAATAAACTTACTAAATCTCTACATATAAAAATCAATTGCTGTCCGTTAGTCTCGCAAAAACTCTAAAATGGCTCGACCGACTTTGGTTTAAAAACTAAATTGGACCCGGTAGATGGCGCTGTAGCCAACATCCAGAAATCACCCTTGCAAAGCCGGGGCAGATCGCTAGTCATTCATAAGTATATATCTATAATATCCGTGTTCTTCCATCAAGATAGACTTGGCCTTGGCGACACTGTTTCCATGATATAGGTATGTCACTCTATAATCATTGCTAAATATAGATAATAATTTATTTTCATTAAACATTTGAGTAGTTTTTTTTTACTTAAAATATATAAGTTAGAAATATTTTCTATAATAACCGTATAATTTCATGCGTGATAGAGCCACGCTGCAGCTATATTATGGTTGTAGCGACCGGGGAAGGACCACGCTCTCACAGAATACCAGAGTAAAATAGCAGATTCGAGGCATTCCATCTTAGTCCTCAGGGGTGACAACGCATCTGCATTTTGATTTAATCGAAGATAAATGTAGATGCACACACCTACACAAATGTAGGGCCACAGCATCTACTTACCTTCCGGTGGACTGTGTGCTCGTTTGTCACCCTTACTCTATTGTTAAAAATATTATTTGTATTACCTACATGCGGTTGTTAAAAATAAATAATTATATTTAGCACTATAGTGAATTACTTCTATCGATACGCATTGTTTTACGGAACATCCCTAAACTATTCACAAGTATTTTAAGTATTGATGGCAACAGAATAAAACAGCATTGAGACGATGTCGCCTCCCTAAACCTCGTCGTCGGGAAACAGGCTTATTCTGCCGATGAGTGCTATCGCTCGTGGCCTTTCAGAACTGCCTCCCGCGGGAGCTCAGCCTTTTACAGCGTGTACTCAGCTTTATACGATCGGCGTTCAATATGAATTTCAGATAGGTTATGAGATCGGTAAGCCATTATGTTTTACAAATGTATTAGATAATATTTTATTGATTTCCTCTACTACATATTTGTTTTCAATTTAATTGGTAATTTGAACATATCTGTTATTTGTTTTTTATTCAAAATCTAAAACTTTGGATATGTAACAAGGTGATTAAGAAATCCTTCTCTTATGTTCTGTATTCTTTCCTATATCCTCTTAATTTGGAAAATTCCCATGTCTAACAGTTACCTGTCACAGGTTGATGATAAAAATAATAATATATCATATCATATATAAAATAATAATAGTATATTCACAAACATTTCCTCTAGCGGCCAACCATACCCTAATCTACGAGATAATATTTTCTATATTACAGATATAAAAATCAAGGTCTAGCATAAAGTGCAAGTAGTTACAAAATATGTTCATGTTTTCACTGAGAGATATCTTTTACTAAGTGACAATATTTTTTTTTAATATTTTCTAAATTAAATCTAAACTTATGTTTTAATCTGAATATGAAACTATAACACTTTTGACAGCTTCATGTGGCAGTGGATTATCATCTCTGAGCGCCGCGAGAAGAAGTATTTGTTTGGTCTACAAATAGTTGTTCCGGATCAGGATGTTTGTCTTTGTAAAATTTATGTATGTAAACTGCTTTCACGATATTTAAATAAAATTAAAAATCATTGGCATATTGTAAATCATATTGCCATGTAAGCACTAAGTAGCTCGTTGTAGGAAAATAAAGATAATTGATATTCAGATACCATATGCATTGTACAGGTATAGAGATAGAATTTAAGATTGAATCGCAGCTATTTTCTCGACATCTCCTACACTACACTACTGTACGAGTTCTTTACTCCTGAACTTTTATTGGATAATCTAATATGATACGATTAGGCGAATTTGAGCGAACGCGTCAGCAGCAAACATGCTTTCTTACTTACTGCAAAAACAGATGAATTATAAACTATAACACAATTTGCATAAATATTTTTACTATATCTTAATTATTCGTAAGATTTATTTTACTCTGTTTTATTTTTAGATTCAATTTTAGGTAGCTAAGATTTGATTTCGTGTATGCTTCCTAAATAACTTTTTTGTTCGCCCATTTCTGGTAAACAAATGTGTTTTATTTGTTTCTTTTCTTTCTATCTTCTTATTATGTAGAATTAATTGGTTTAGTTATTAGTCGCAGGCATTTACCAGTATTTATACGTGGTAGAGCCATGCTGCAGTTATATTAGTAGTATAGTTGTAGTACGAATGGGTCGGCTCGACCGGGGAAGGACCACGCTCTCACAGAATACCAGCGTGAAATAGTAGCTTAATGCTGCTGTGTTTCGTATGGTAAGTGTAGAGAACCGGAGACCATTGTTACTGGAAACGAGGCATTCCATCTTGGTCCTCATGTGTAACAACCCATCTGAAATTTTGATTCGTAATCGAGGATAGATGTTGATGTCTATGGGCCATAACAACCACTTACCATCAAGTGTACTGTGTGCTCGTTTGTCACCCTATCCTATAAAAAAAGCATTGCTGTACAAGAAAGCTATCAAGACTTTCTCTCCAGTTTGATGAATTGATAATTAAAGATTATATTATTGACATGTATTACATGATTTTAATACAAAGTAAAGGTATAAGGAGCATCCCTCTTGATTACTTCTACTACAAAACTCAATCTCACCAGCGCGTGTTGCATCTTGTTCATTACTGAAAACGACTTTTGCGGTCGAATATTTATTTCTAAATATCTCGTAATTATACAATGTGGAATATCCATTCCAAGAGGCATCAGCATAATCAGAAACGGGTGTATGCACCACCCCCACTGTCCAGCGTGGTGAGTTTTGAACAATCTTTTATAATAAAAGTAACCGCGGTAAACAAGCATAAGACGCATCTGTTGGTAAGTGGATACAGTGTACAATTTTTTTGTGTTTTATATCAATAGATTAAAAATCAAAATGCAATTGCGCTGTCGCTCTCAAGAATTAAGATTGAACGCCTCGCATCCAGTAAAAAGATGATGTGACTCCTGAGGATTATAATTTTACTTTTAATAATTTTAAAAGCCGACTTCAAAGAACTAAAATATTAAACAAAAAAGTCATTTTGTAAAGTCGGTGTTAAAGCAAACTGTAATGAAGGATTATTAAAGCCACGACTCCAAAATTTTTATATATTCTGTTTTAATTCATTGAACTTTGATTTTAATTTTTATTAAAAGTCAATTTCTCGCCCTCTTGAATGGACTAACGAATATTAAAATCTTAATGTTATCTAAAAAGTTACATAGAAAACTTCATTCCTTATTTACGTACTTGACTTTCCTCTTTCTTTCTTTATCAGACTATAATTTACAATTACATTATCGTTTACAAATGATTTTAGTTGTATGTATGTAGAGAGAAAGAGAACAGCGGTGTTAGAATATCCACTACCCCATTTTGTCACGTGGGTGTCGTAAGAGGCGACATAGGAACATAAAACAGGAGATAGACAGCAGCATCTTCCTATTAACACCACAAATTAATTAAAAAACTAGGGTTGCCAAGCGACAAAAACGGAAAATATCCTCTATAAGTCTATAATCTCTCCTTCCTTTTGTTCGATGATTGTCGTGAATCTTTTTAAACGCTAACGAAACAATATTTCTTACTATAATATAATATTATAGGCAACTGAAGTATGTTTTATAATAAAATTGTTTAAAATTTTAGCTAGCCAGTACAAACCAAATATAACCAGTTTCCAAAAGTATAAGTAAGTCATCTCCTTAAAACCATAAGCGGCCATTTTGTTTCGACATATGAGAGGTATAGACATTATTAACTAAGAAAACGAAAAATTAAAATCTAACGGAAAACAAGAAAAATATTTCTCTTCTAGATATGGTTTAAAATAATTTAATTGCTGAGTTCAGCGAAAACCGAGAAAGAAGTTATAACGAAATTTAAACACGCTTTGATAAATTTTTGTCAGAAGCCACATCTCGCTTCAAAGTTGTAGTAAGTTTCACGAAGTTATAGTTCTTCAAAGCCAGTCGGGAAGTGCAGAACATGCCTTAAAATGAAGAAGCGAAGCATCTGACTGAAACGAACGAGCACGGCTGAGGTGGAATAAAGTTGACATTTTTGCAAAGCTACGTTAGAATTTCAACAAAATTAAATGTGGCACTGAACGAAATGAATAAAGTGAAAGACGTAGCGCGCGTCTCGTGTGTTGCTTATTTTTTCGACTAGGAAGTTTATTTTTATTTTTATTAATTTTTTATAGAATACTGGTGAATAACGAGCACACAGTCCACCTGATTTACCAGCAGTAGTTACTGCGGCTCGTAGACATCTACATCTATCCTCGATAACGAATCAAAATAAAGATATATTGTCACCCGTGAGGATTAATATACAATGCCTAGTTTCCAGTAAAAATGTTCTCCGGTTTTCTACACTCATCATACTAAACACAGCATATTAAGCTACTATTTCGCGCTGATATTCTGTGAGAGTGTGGTCCTTCCCCGGTCGAGCCGAACCATTCGTGCTACAATCATAATAAAGCTGCAGGGTGACTCTGTCACGTATAACATATGGTTTATATTAAAAGCTCTTCCTTTTTCTGCTCATTTAATAGCCTGTAAATGTCCACTGCTGAATATAGCTCCCCCCCCCCCCGTTAGAATCCGTAGACGATCGCAATGTCTCGCAACATGGACGCTGTTACCAGTTACCGATCCCGGCATTTTACGTCTGATATGATGATGTCTGATACGGTAATAATGCCATCTATAGTAGGCCATAAAATCGTCCCTAAGACATCCAAAGGATGAACTGGAATAGCAGATTCTTTTACGCTGCCACCACACGAAACAAATAAAGTAACAAAAAAGGCAGATTATTTTTATGTTGAGTGAGGTATTGGTTTATCTTTAATAACGTTATTGCACGACGTACTAGAGATACTTCTTATATTATAATCCTGCGGTTTATTATTTTATCTCATTTTTAATGTAGTACATGGAATATTACACTGTTCTATGAAAGGCTTCCGAATCGAACTGAAAAAAATATATAAAATAAAATGTTCGAGACATCTGCGTACAATCGCCTATAAACTAGCCCAGCGGTCTTCGGAAGAGACTAATATCCAAATCCAGTTGTAGACTCTTTACGACTTTTATTCACGTTAATTCACAAGTAATATATTTATTTATTTAACTTCAACATATTATTATATGCTGTATAGGCGGACTAAATGTCTCTATCAATCCAGCTTTGGGTGATGTACAGATAAAATGCCATTTCATTTTATCTGTAGAAGTAGATACAAAATAGAAATGTGAATCAAAGTAAATAAATATAAAACAAAATTAGTACATATACAAGTACCCAAACATAAACTTTCATATTTTAGAAATATTTAATATATACGTTATATTATTCATATATAAATTATGTATATATTTTATATAATAAAGATGACAAACGAACATACGGTCCTCCTGATGCATGATGGTAAGTGGATTCTGTGGCCCATAGACATCAACGTCTATCCTCAATTAAAAATCAAAATGCAGATGCATAATCACCCCTTTTTCTTTTTGAATTCTTTTTAAAACACTGAGGTGGATTGCCTAGTTTACAATAAAAAGGGTATCTGGTTCTCTACACTCACCACAAGAAACAGCAGCAATAATCTGCTATTTTGCGCTCGTCTTCTGTGATGCCCTCACATATATTTATATATATATATATATATATATATATATATATATATATATATATATATATATATATATATATAGTCCTAACCTAGTCATGCACGGTTCTACCACATAAAAAGTAAAGTAAAGTAAAGTTACAGCCTATATACGTCCCACTGCTGGGCTCAGGCCTCCCCTCATTTCTGAGAGGGTTTAGGGCAAGGAAGTGTCCACCGCGCTGCCCAAATGCGTGTTGACGAACTTCACATGTCTTCTAAATATTTTGTTTTCTTATTCCTCAGACATGCAGGTTTCCTCACGATGTTTTCCTTCACCGCCGAGCACGTGGTAAATCAGCACTTAAAATTGCAATTAACAATTTCATTGGTGCCGGCGGGGATCGAACCCGGGTTACTCGCGTTCTGTTATATTTACAGCGAGCGTTAACCACTGAGCTACCACGGCTCCATGCTCTACCACATATGAAAATAAATAAATTCCATAAAGTATATATCTTTATATACCTATAATGAAATTGCTGTTCATGTTTTCCTAATTCTTTTCCTCCTAAATGGCTTGACTGATATTGATGTACCGATTATGGAGTACTTATGGGATTCTGGATGGTACTCAACTATAGTAGGACCCGATAGGTGGCGCTGATGTCGCGTTCCAGAAATCACCCGTGCAAAAGCGGGGCGAGTCGCTTGTATGTGTAGAAGCACGAAGTAGCTACGAAGCCAATATATTAATATATATATATATATATATATATATATATATATATATATATATATATATACTTATATATATATATAGAACGCGAGTAACCCGGGTTCGATCCCCGCCGGCACCAACGAAATTGTTAATTGTTTTAAGTGCTGATTTATCACGTGCTCGGCGATGAAGGAAAACATCTTGAGGAAACCTGCATGTCTGAGAAATAAGAAACAAATATTTCGAAGACATGTTAAGTTCGCCAACACGCATTGGGGCAGCGCGGCGGACACTTCCTTGCCTTAAAATTGAATTCTCCCTGAAATTCTCAGAATTGAGAAGAAGCTTGTGCCCAGCAGTGAGACGTATATAGGCTGTAACTTTAACTTTTATATATAATATAATATAGTTTAGATATGAACCACTACGTTAAATTATATAATCCAAATACTAGTTTTGTACAATTCGCCAAATGGGTAATAATATTCGTTTGTCAAAGTCGCCGGCACGAAAGTCTTGTGCAATGCGAAATGTAAACGAGATGCAGCTGCACATTAGCACAACGAATAACCTCTGTCGCGGCGACTATCGCGCGCCACATAAACTACCGAGCACATTACCGATGCCGTGACACACGGCCGTAAAGACTGCAGAGCAAAACAGAACTAACAAATGAACTTACAGTCTTCCTGAAAGAAAGCAGCTACTGCAGTCAATGACACTTGCAACTTCAAAAAAATGTCTACAGATATGTTACCTCTGAAGACTGAGATGGAATGCATCCCACCTTGTTATTTTGTTGGCTGTCTATACTTTACAGGCCGGAACATAGTAGTGTTAGCACTGCTATTTAGAGGCAGAAACAGATAAGAGGGGGTGCTAATCCAGACGGACTTCTAGATATGAAAAGGATTCTTACCGTATAGTAAACGATGATACGTCTCCTTTCCTACTTAGTAGTTCGTTCTTGTGGATAATGCCCTTGTACCAAAGTTCAACCTATGCAGTCGTGCATTGAGAGTAAGTCAAAGAAAGAGGACTTTTTACTGGAATCCCATCTTAGTCCTCATGGGTGACAACGCATCTGCATTTTGATTCGTAATCGTGGATAGATGTAGATGTCTATGGGCCACAGCAACCACTTACCATCAGGTATACCGTGTACTCGTTTGTCACCCTATCCTATAAAAAATTGCAGGCTATAAAACATATCACTTTAACCTAGAAGGGTGGTGCCTACGGTATGGAGCAATATGCAGGAACATCCCCGCCACTAAATTGCTAGGAACACTTTAAAGGGTTATTTTTTAAAATAACATAGAGTGAGAGTGTTACCATCAGGTGAACTGTATGCTCGTTTACCTTTCCTCTATAAAAAATGTATAGGTAATGGGTTGAATAACTTTGTCGGAATCCCAGTACGTCACCGCAGTCGAACTTTGAATGAGTGGGGATTTAGTTTTACTGTTATCCCATCATCACAGCATTATATATATGATTTTAATGTTTCTAACTATATCTGACAAATTAAAATTTCGTGTATTCGTAAATCTTTATTTGATTTTGTTGCTTGATAATATCAAAGTAAGTCCAGTCTCTATGTCATTTATTAAAGGGAAATAAAATAAAGATTTAAATAAATAAATGCTTGCAAAAAGAATGACCATTCATAACTAAGGATGATTCGTTAGACTTTTAAGTACAAGTCCTAGTTAGAGAAAGCAAACTTAGCTGGGTGCTATCATTTGCTTGGGGTCCTATAATTAATGAAATCCAAGCCACACCCGACCTTACCACTGCTCTTTCAAACAAGATACGGCATGTTTATTTTGCGTTGATTGGACAAAAATAATAATAAAAACTGAAGATAAAACGAATTAACGTTGTCATCGGGATCAGGACATGGTGGTAGAATTAGTTCTTCATTCCATTTTAGACGTATTTTTAAATTATTTTGAAATCGCGTATATGAAGAATCCATTTTATTTGGATATCTTTACCTAAATAATGATTTCATAGTACAGGAAAAAATATTTTTATCAATATATTGGATATTACTTCTTTCCATGTGTTAATACATATGCCATCAAGCGTGCACTATCACGTGGCTAATGTGCTTGATCACAGCCGCAACGTTTCTTGATCACAGCTTATGAATTTTTCAATGCCTCATTTCAATGTTTATTTATATATAAGTAGTATTTTATCTGTACGAAAAATATGTACATTTTATTAAATTTATGATAATAACGTGTGCAAACGTTTGTTATAAAATATTTATACACAAATATTGTAATAGTTAAAATATTTTCAGTAAATAATATAAATTTTTAAGTTCTACGTTATTTCTACTTGTAAAAATCTTACATAATAGTTCTTAAGTACTAGGGACAGAGTAATAGATAATGAAAACAATCATTAGTCAATAAGAGACTCGCCTGTAGAGATATGAATGCTACATCAAGATCATTTATCGGCGCAGTGGAGTCCCGAGCTAAATGTCGCCTGTAATTGGCGCTGGTCCATCTTCAGGCAATTAGGAGGCGGCGTGCTTTAAAAGATCCATATTTATTCGCAAGCTGTAGCCCAGTCATAATGACTTTTGCAGTGCTACGGGCTACGGGTGCTACATTGTAGAACAAGAGCTTGGATTTATTTTGGAATGTTCCTTAAGATTTATATTTAGTTATTTTATACGGTGGTTCAAAATAAGCTTAACATGTGATTTTAAAAGTAATTTAGTGTATTAAGATATATTAAATTAAATTAAAAGTTATAATTTGTAATTATTTAACGTGATTCTTTTGTACAAAAAGCAACCCTCTTTAACACGAATACATTGAGCCAAACACTTGATTTTTTTTTATTACATTTCCTCCAATTTTCGGGTAAGCAAATATATCCTTTAGCTCATCAACACTTGTACCACGCAAAGCACAATTCCTTGCCTCTAAAATAACACACAAATTGTTATACATTAAATGCGGATCAGGCAGCTAAAAAGAAATCAAACACTACGGATTACAATGTTTTTAAATACTCGTGTTTCAATTCTTTTGAGCTAATGAAATCGGGAAAGTTATCTTTAAAACGCTGTTGAACACTGAAGAATCTGTAAGCTTGTGCAATCTTGTTAAAATATCCATGGAAGGGAGAAGCATAGTGTCGTCGGTAATTTTTTTGTCTATGTTGACACGTTTTTTTACAAAAAAATTGTCAGTGCCGCAAATCACACAACACAACCATAAATGTATGCGCTTAACTGTAGCAGTAACTGTAGCAGTTTCAGGATGAATGGAGGATCATATCCAGTCATTTTGGAGATAAAGGTATATAACATTCTATCGTCGCTATTCTTCATAGGTGAATATTTTTTTTTCAATTTGAAGCTGGGCAAAGTTGTTTAAGCAAACGAAATCGCTAAAGATGAAGTCTTTTAGTGAGTTTATACGGTATCAAAAGGATATCCTAATTTACTAGCTGTTATATGGTTGAGCAACTAACCTTTTTATTAAGTTAAAGCGTTACTCCCACGCTAGGACTTTCTCCTGCATCGTGAAGACAGTTTACATACATAATTTCACAAGGACAAACATCCAGATTCGGAACATTTACTTTTAGGCTAAACAAATACTTGTTCTTCATTCCTTGGTCCTCAACGTTGTAACTCATTGGTAAGCCACTGTACCACAGAGGCGTTCAACGAAACGAATCTCGAAGTTTGCTAATACTTTTCACCTAGTTTTGAAAATCTGGGCCTTATCTTTGTTTAATAATGTGGTGATTTTGAAAAGTTCTACAGGTCTCTTTGATAATCTCCCAGCATGGTTTTATATATGTCGAGATGAGACATGCTAAAATGGCATTTAATTTCACGCTACCCTTTTGTTGCATTTAAATTATAGCTTGATGTTGTTTAATTTTAATAATCTTAGCCAACAAACAACGTCGAAATGATCATAGACTGAAAAAGCTATAAAGTAAGTAAATCAAAAGAAAAGGCAAATTCATTTGACTTATGAAATATTATATTTTTAACTATGTCTATATTATTTTAAGCCACGTGTCTCTCCGCTTAACTATGAATATTATAAACAATCTATTAATTGAAAAGAAAAATTAAATGATGGATTAAAAATCAAAATACTTTACGTCCATTATGATTTAGATAAATTTAAACTTCAGAGCAATAAGTAGGAGTTAATTCTCGAATTATATCCTTTCCCAAAATTATTTCATCCCATTAAAACGAAATTATTGAATTTAACGTACACCTCAAAAGCGTTCAGTATGCTTTCTAGATGGTAATAACCTCTTGCTTGTGGCCAATAACTTGCAGCAAACTTCTCCGTGTAAATTGTTTAGGCAGATTTATTACTTACCGTATAGCCCTATACATAAGGTTGTAAATAGCGCATAAACCGATTTTGTCATATGCAAGGAGAACGGTATCGTTTAGTATAGGACAGACAGAGGGGCACAATGCACTAATTATATCAATGTCTTAGAAAGCCCCTAACCAGCCCCTTAACAGTTTTCCACAGTATCGGAGGGGCATTAGTGCATTTCCCGGTAATGCTTCTAAAGACGGTTGCCACACGATGACCAAGGAGGCCCTTCGGTGATACAACATTCTAATTATACACGTTAAACATCGTTTAACTTTCGGATTAATCTTCATTTTACACTTTTATTTTACAGGTGTAAAGTATAAAACAAACCTATTTAGAAAATAAATAAACATTTCAGTATGAATATTGTAATATTCAATTTTCTAGAAATAAAAACTAATTTTTTGTCTTAAAAATTTTATATATAAGAATCCAGAACGTAACCTCTCTCCTTCAGGTAATCAACAAGTGAAAATATAAAAAAGTGACTTCAATATAAATAAAATGAGAGCATCAATTGTACAACAATGTAGTCGAAGTTAATTGAATACGCATTATTAAGGATAATTCAAAAACTATTGGTCAGATCTTGATTACATTTTTATGGGACTACAAGATAAGCACCAGATTTCAAATAAAAAGAAGAAAATTGGTTTACCAAGAAAAAAGTTCTGGAGTGACACATATATAAAGAAAATCAGTCAAATTTAGTACTTTATTTTTCGGAGTCAGTTAAAATAGCTTTATAAATAAATGCTAATAATAATCTCGCAGCCTGTAGAAATGTATTTCGAGACAATGGGTGCGTTTGGCAGAAAAAAGCGCTAGCAAGCGCTTACAAGCGCTAAAATAGTTTTCGGCCAGGACACGATCGCTACTTCAGTAGCGCTGACACAATCGCGCCATTTTGCTTATTTAATTTGTTTGTTTTGAACTAGAAATTATAAGATGTTTTGTGCAATATTAGTTTTAAGTAATATAATGACATGAATAGACATATAAATGTTATTAAAAATTCATGATTGGTAAGTTTTTAATATGAATACTTTACAAACATATATTTAAATTAGGTTAGGTTCCCCGGTTTAAACTAACATTGTGTCCTGGAGGAAAATAGCTACTTACTCGCCATTGCTTGCAAGCGCTTGCTAGCGCTTTTTTCTGCCAAACGCACCTAATCATTGTAACAGTTGAAACCCAGATGGGCCTTAGTTCCAGTTAGGACTTTGTATAGTAATGCTATAATGCAAGATAATATCCCTAGCGTGATTATGACACCACCTTCTATAGGAGGAACCTATGGTGAGTGTCTGGCTAAAAGGAACTTCTGCATGATATTTGTGGCTTTATTTATTAATTAAATGCTTAATTTTATTCTTGTTTAAGACAAGTCTTGCCACACTAAATTACATTCATCATATCTGCTAAAAGTGATCCACTTAATCTAAGATTTGATTTTCTGTGGAAACGGGCCTCATTGGCTAATTTAGAACTATTGCAAGCAAAGTGCTTCACTACCATCTTGCCTCTCTACTGGACGGCTAACATACAAGTACCGCCGAGCTTTAGTTCGCTCAAACCGAAACTTAATTTTAATATACGATCTTTAGAAATAAGTTCGGCCATCAAGCGCATCTTGCGGTATATGTTAAAGTTATTAGAATCTTCAACATGTTATTTACTTAAGGTGTCTTTAAAAGACTTTAATTCATTAAAATTAAAAAATAAGCGTTTGTTTGTATTATCAAAATAATAGCTTTTTATTAAATGCATATGAACTTATATACGGTACGTAACAAAAAACATTTTTTTAAATTTTTGTCTATCCGTCTGTTTGTTCCGGCTAAGCTCCGAAATGGACTCCGGACTTTCACTGGCAGATAGCTGATGTAGTAAAGAGTAATTTAGGCTTTAATTTAAAAAAAATTCGGGTTCTGTTCAAAAAAATTAAAAACCATGAAATCCAGTAATAAATTCCATGCGGCCGAAATCACTCGTAACAGTTAGTAAGAGTATAAGTTTAATGATAGTTTTTAAAGTTTTATATATATTGGTATCTTTTACTGGCTAGATTGATTATTAAAAACTATGATTTCAAAGTCACATTACGCTGATTTCTAAGTATTTTAATGCTCGAGGATTGCTTTACTGAATTAGTTTTTGCACAATAGACTTTCCACTTACGTAACGAGATAATCATTATTAAAACCTAATTATAATATTAGTAATTTTAATAAGCGATATGCGCAAAAAATTATATATAAATTTCTCGATTTTTAAACTAATTTTGCAAATGATTTCGTAAAAATTCAAATTTACGGGCTGTAAAACTAAAAAAGAATCAACAATACGTGGTAGTGCCATGTTGCAGCTTTATTACTTAGATATTGTTATATTTAAATTTGATTTTATATTTAGGACTGCTGTGGGTAATGATATATGAGCATGTATTTAAGTAGTATGAAGCGTTTTTAAATCACACGGTGATAGTGGTTAGCGTTGAGAAGTGTCGGCATTCTATTGCACCGATGACCTTGCTTCCCCGAAGCCCCTTCACATATTATATTAAGTGTTTTCATTTCTCGTCAAGTGCAAGTGTTGACAGAAAATATTTGATAAAAAAGCAAATTCACAACAGTGGGATGTCTATAGCCCCACGAATCTTACGGCGGAGCTTTGTAAACGTTGATAACTATCATAAAATGAAGCGTGATACCTTTGATACCGGGAGTCTAACCGGGAGAGCCATCGACTTACCTTCGAGAAAGCGCCTTCTTATTATCAGACAGATACCAACCAATTACTTGAGGTGAACCGCATGCCATTAGCATCTTTTTATTATTAATGATTAACAACACAACTGTGTCAAATACTCAGATAAAAAATTCAACGATAACATTCCGAAATTTTCCATACATATTAGTTTCAGTCAGTCAGTTTCACTGATTCGTTGTATTTATCTTTAAGAAAATATTCCGAATATTTTATTGTACAAAATAAAGCAACAAAAATCACTTATTTAGATTTTACCACAATATAAAAAAAATCTTCAAAGCTTCCACTTTTTCAAGTTAGTTTCGTAATTGCTCGTTATCGTTTCTACGACAATCGAGTCGTTGGTACTTATACCCTGTTATATTTTAAGAAGTGTTTGCTTTGCGCAATATATTATAAAATAAACATGGTAATTGCTGTTAATATAAAATTTTATTATCATAACGACCACCAGCAAACAATCCGAAAATTTGAAAACCGAAGTCTTTCCACTGAATGCTATTAAAATTAAACGAACGTATTTTTTGTATTCGTAAACACTACGTAAACCCCGGTATTCTAACTAAAAATAGCAATTGAAAGATAATCTTTGATTTAATAACAACCTGGTTATTCAGGGTACACGGAGCACACCTAGGGCTTTACATTGTCACTTTGAGTGGCTTCTTCCATGCGTCCTACATTATGATGATGTGCTCTCATAACTAAAATATCACATTTGATGGAAAGTAGGAATTCTAGCCTCTCAAGGCATCCAAATTAGCAAAGAAACAAACCGATTGGGTAATTGCATTTAAGGACGTAAGATTTTTTGGCTTACAACTTGCATTATACAAGCTCCCTTATTTTTTAAACTGAATGACAAGGGCGAGTCTTAAGAAGGTTATCAGGCAGAAGACAGGTGGAAGAAGGTATATATCCTAAGTTAAAAAAAATTGCCCAGATCATAATTGTTAGCATGGTATTTTCACGCAGCTGCGGAGGGTAATGTGTTTACCAGGCTATGTATGTATGTACATATGTATGTTTGTTCGTAAGTGCTTCTCTAGAGGCCAAACGCGTGGGCCGATTTTAATGATTCATAAGTCATTCGATTTTCGAATCATTCATTTTCATTTCATTTCAATCATTTTGAATCAAAATTCAATATGGCGACAACCAATTTTGTCACGTCCACGTCATATTGCTTGAAAGAAAAAGATGTAAGTTGACGAACTATGTCAAGTGAGGTATCATCGATTAAGTCTTTGAAAATCATATTTAATTTTCTCTATTCATTTTTCATTTTGAATGGCCATTTAGTATCAATAACGATTTAAAGATAGTTAGCGACCATTTTCACTTTAATTTCCAAAACTTATAATAATGGCTGTGATAGTTCTTATATAATCAGTCTGGTTTTATTAAACAATATTAACCTTACTTGTTTATTCTTAACTGGTCAAGAATCCATATTATGTACTACTTAACTACGATTTTCTACAAGGGTCGTCTTAGTGTTCATAACCCTTAATTGCTGAATATCATCTCGCAAAAGGGATCCGTCTTCACCAAACCGTTAAAAGGATACGCGTCTGTTAAGTGCTGTATCGGGGGTTCAATTCCCCGTTTTGTAATTCAATTCGGGCCAATTAGAAGTTTAGTTGTCGTCCGAACTAATACGTCTTCGATGTTAGATGAACTGAAGGTTGCTTAAATGTATCGGACCCTTAAATGTGCGATTTAGTAGCAGCCTTTCATTATTACATCAAGGATAGATTGTGTTAGAAGCGATGTACCATGTAAGAAATTGGGAGTCAAATTTTGCTGCCAAATATGGTAAATGTATTTTTTTTAAATCGCTACCATCATTTTTTATTGACAGTTTTACTTAACTAGTTACTGTAAAAATGCTTTTGAAATAGAGATTACTTGCCGTAATAGCTTAAGAGTTTTATACTAGTAAATCCCCCCAACGAGGCAATCTGTAGTTCAGTAGTGAAGTTTTATAGGCTGTGATGGACAGATGGCTGGCCTACGTTCAGCAGTGGGCTTTTGAGATTGTAATGAGCGAATGAATGCCTTATTAAACACGATTTGAAGTGCTGATTTACCCCGTGTTTAGAATAACAAAAATATTTTGAATATTGGTACCCGTAGCGTCAATATACACTGTATACGTCGTAGAGCCACGCTGTAGCTATATTATGGTTGTAGCACGGGTCTGCTCGACCGGAGAAGAACCATGCTCTCAAAGAATACCAGCGTAAAATAGCAGCTTAATACTGCTGCTCTGTTTCATATGGTATGTGCAGAGATCCGGAGACTATCTTTTACTGAAAACGAGGCATTCCATCTTCCTAAGGGGTGACAACGCATCTGCTATTTGATTCTTAATCGAGGATAAATCTAGATGTCCATGGGCCACAGCACCCACTTACCATCAGGTAGACTGTGTACTCGTTTGTCACACTTATTCTTTATAAAAATACCAAACTACCATATCATCTGGAAATAATAGGAAGAGATCCGTACTTTAAAAAGAGATTTTAAGAATAATCGGATTTTAGCAAAATTTTAGATTGCATTAGTCGGAAAGACTTTTTTTAGAAAAATAGTATTGTAAATATTATTACATTCTGAACTATTCCGTTAGGAGTATGAAATTTCAAGAATAAGCTCACCGTTCTTTTCCAACGCTGATATAAATCAAACCTTGTGTTTTTATTATAGGTCTGTGATTATGGGTCTAGAGTTTAGATTCGCATATTTTTGTAGTGAGTGATTAATATCGGGTTTCTATTTAAAAAAAAAACGTTTTGTTTTTCCTTACGACCCGTTTTGCAACACAGAAAATTCATGAAAAATCTATTTATAAAACACATTACTGGTTAAACCACTTAAACTGCTTAGTCTTGTTTTATAGTAGGTATGCAGTCTTAAGTTTCAGGGCATGTAGTGTGAAATAACAAAGGTTTTAACAGCAATTTGTGCCATATAATAAAACGATTTGTAACAAAGAACGAAACTTTTCTTAGATATAGGAACCGATCTTAAACTACACGATCGTCATCTGTAAATGGTAATAATACAATCAAATTCCGCCATGGTCAGTGGCCCTGAAGTTAATTCCAAGCGGGCAAAACTTGGAGAGTTAGAACCTGTGGGAGTATCTGTCTTGCACGAGGATTGCTTTACTGGATTCGTTTTCGAACAATAGATTTTCCACTTATGTAAAGAGTACATCATCATTAATACTTAATAGTAATCTTGGGAAATTATATGAAAATGAAACGCAACAGTTATTTCTCAATTAAACATTTTAATAGATTTTTAAGTAACAACCGTAAATTCAGCTATATTATGGTTGTATTATGAATGAATTAGCTCGACCGGGAAAGGACCACGCTCACATAGAATATAGTGAGTGTAGAGAAGCAGAGACCCTTTATAATGGAAACGAGGCATTTCATATTTGTACTCAGGTGTCACGACGCATGTGCATTTTAATTTTTAACTGAAGATACTCGTAGATCTAACTATTTGTGCACTATAATATCCACTTTCCATCAGAAAGACTGTGTGCTCATGTGCTGTCATTATTCTAAAAAGGAAACTATTCCGCTACTGTCAATAAACCGATCCAGCGCAATCATTTTAACTTAGATAAACGTTAATACTATTTTACCATGTTTTTATTAAGTCAATTTCTTGTTCGTCATATATTCCGAGTGGAATTTAGGATTTGATTATAACTATTTTCCTTCATCAAATCAACTTCAGAGTATACTCTTAATTGCATTAAATAAGTGAAATGAAGTTTTTTAAATAATATTCTTGCATCAAATCATCCGAATTTGGGCTACTTATATTCAAAATTTCAAGTTTCTAGCTCATCGGGAAAATCGTTATAATCAATTACTTTACTTTAGACACAAGGGCCAATACATATATCAACGATTATAAATGTAAACAAGGATGCGTTTTACCTCTGAGTTATAGCATATCCCACACGGCACTTGTGCCGTTATTTAATGGCCACGTAAGAGAACTCGTAAAATGAACCAGAGAGAAAGGAACCAGGAGATGATGAGCAGTGTCTTCCCAATAACAACAAGAAGAAAAATGCGGCCACCATACCAGCAGCGTATGTTTACCACATATTTAAACTAGTTTTAATGTTCATATGTAGGCATACAACAAACAATTTTTTACAAAAAGGACTAGAAAATTTAGTTTTCTTGTTGAAATATTTTGTTATTTATTTAAAATTGTTTAATTATAAAAAATTTATCTCAGTCATTTAGCATTGTTGTTACAACAATTGAATAATTTTTACTGACTTATCTATAGATATACATTACGCTTACTTAACTATTATAATATATTGTATTCATCCAAGCGCTAATCCCGCTGAAAACTCTTTCAGTTGGGCGGCGCTTCAGGCGTGGCGATCATGGATATAGCCGTATCCGTATATCCGTCTGCGTAGTTATATCCGTGCGCATATCCGCGCGGGGGCGGATCAGCCGGATCACCAACAGGTGGGGGATGAGCCGGCTATAGATCCGCCCACCGGTTGCCACGTGCTTTAATATTTCTAACTTTATCGCTTACTTTTTGTACAGTTGTGGAACGGCGCGGTCTTTAAAACTTTTTTGCTTCGTATACCTATCATAGGAAAATCACGACAATGTTCTATGCAAAGTGTTCTGTTCTAGTATTTATTTAATTTTTCATTAATATTACTGATGATCTAATACCTTTATAAGAAATAATAATATTGTATAAGTAATTTACTTTATTAATCTTAGTACGTAAGAAAATTTTCCTTTGAATTTCTTGGATTTATCTTTGCCTAAAATTTGTAACAAAGTTTAATATTCATTGTAATTAGGTAGAGTAATTTGTCACTAATAACTGCTACTCTAATTATCAAAACTGGTTTTAAGGATTTACTGTTTGCGCACATAAAACAAAATTACAAGTTTCATTCCATTATTAATATATAGCCAATTCATGAGCCCCAAATATATCGTCGATGTGAATTTATTGGTCCATTTTCCAATTTAATGATCTAAATTGACAAAAGCAGTCGTTTTGCCCGCGAGAACTTCGCCCGGGTGTCATTATTGCTGTATCAATCAGTGACAATCTACGACGCAGTTGTTATACGCGAGGGATACCAAGCTTGAATTTGACTGCTAGTTTATTTTATGGTAATCACCCGAGGTGCTGTGAGAACGCCAAGTTGAAAACTTTAGTCCATTACTATTTTATAAAAGGGTACAGTGGGTTAGGGTATATCTTGTTCTCGTCTCGTTTCAATTTGTATATTAAATAAAAGTATTAAGTGTATAATGCCCTTTTTAACCGAGTTAAAAACACGAGGAGGTTTTGTTTTGTTCCGCCATTCTAGATTCTGTGGTGACGTCAATAGATTAAAAATATTTTATGGCATTATTCGGTTTTAAAAAATTTATACAAAAATTATAGTGGCACATTATCACCCCAGAATTCATTTAAATCTCTTTGTTTAAAGCACTATTTGAAAATGGGTATCATAACATATTCCGACGTGGTAACCTGTGGTAACGCAACACAGAAAGCTCGCAATAGGGTATTAAATCCATTTACAAAAATTTTAATGAAATGAATCCTAGAATTATAGTAATCCACTATAATTTTTATATATTTTGTTAAAACCCAATAGTGCCATAATAATTACTTTTAATCTATCGTTTTAATTTTTTGCGTGAAAACGCTAGCCGGCATGCTGTTCAACTCGTCACGTCACTGCCTAGAATTTTGCCGATTTTTTAAAGGTATAAGATACTTTTTAATATTTAATAATGAGTTATATCGTTTAAATCATTGTTATGTTGTGCCTGAATACAAAAATACGAGCACAAGAATGCCGGGAAAGTTATGGATTCAACTGCCAACTGATTTAAATATAAGAAATACTTTGTTAAAACTGGCAAGAAAATACCCGAATACATTGTACACAAAAACTAGACTATTCTTCTGTGAAGATTATTTTGATGTAAGTATTTAACTATCGTTTAAACAAAATAAAACATCATGAGGTGAAGGGTATCGCAAATCAAATTTTATAATGAATTACTTTAACTTAGATAATATAACTAATGATTGCTATAATGTAATTATATATAGACTAAACTTTATACTCTAAACTATGTTTTATCAAAATACACTCTGACCTGCTATTGTACTTTTGTGTAAACAAAAGTTGGTAATAGGTATTTACATTGATGTTTTAACATTCCTCAACCCAGCAGAACAAAAATTGGGATTGCATGCAAAAGTTTTTGCCACTTATTTATCCTTGGTAGATTAGATCCTTGGTACTTTTTGCTTTTACGAATTCGTCTTCCATGATGCCTTTTCAATCAAATTTAGAATAAAACTCAATAGTCGTAATGATAACTTGAAAATTTTCGAAATAACACAGCACATTAGCTAGTTCTCTTAATCAGTGAACACAGAATACTACCCTTAGCGGTAGTTAGCGTAGCTTATCAGTGACGTCACGAAAATATGGCCGACAAGGTTTTGCAGATTTGAGGGACAGACAAAAATATATATTCTTAAAATTGAAATATAAAATTTATAATGCAATTTTATAAATAGCAATCAATATTTCTCGTTTACTTTTTACAAAATCTATCATAAATGTATATTTTTTTTACATGTTGTAAAATACCCTATACACTGAGGGGACGCAACTAAAGAACGCACTGCACTTATTAGGCTTATTACTTCTGTAGTGGAAATTTCGACTTAAAGAATGGGCCATAAGGATAATTAAGGTAAATAACGATTGTTATACAGAGTTATCTTATAAAGTGTAGCCAAATTTTAAACTTAAGTTCAAATATATAAATAACGATATACCATTATATTAGTTTTTGAAAATACAAGTAAATAGGGCTTCCACTTTTATTTGAAATTAGGTATACCATATTAAATATGATTCATAGGCTACAACGTTTTTACCTACCAATCGACCCTTACAAATGTGTGTAGGGTTGCCACCTTTTCTTTGAGTAAATAAGCTTAAAAATAGAAGTACGACAAGCTAAAATAAATTATTATTTATTTGACTTAATATTTTTATAATTGCAATATCTTCACAGTCTATCTTTAAGTTAACACTCTGCTCCACTGTTTTAATGTTAAAGTGATGGGAATGAATAGACACAAAATGTATATAAATTTACAAAATCATAGCTAAAAAGAACAATATTTTGCCTGTATATAATTCGTTCTTTTAGTTAACATTAAAATAACCCCTCTTTTTGCTTCGCCGCAGTCGGATGAAAAGTAATAATAATAATGGTGGAAACCGTATCTAATGAAATAACCAAGGAATTAATGTTAAACGACCAAGGATTTAGCATCATAGTTAATAAAACAGTTTTAACTTTACAAGACCTGCAATTAGAAAGTACGAGTACAAGCCCTTCGTAGTCGCCAGACATTGTTCCATCAGATTACAATTTTTCCTTAATTTAGATAATTTCCTACAAGGAAAAAAAGGAGGCGGTACAAAATGCTTTCATAGACTTTAGAGTCCAGGTAGTTCTATCGCAGAGGCATTAATGATCTTCCCTCGAGATTTATTTTATAGAACTGTGGCTGTATAAGAAACAAACGAGCACGCGGTCCACCTGATGGTAAGTGGTTGCTGTGGTCCAAATACATCTACATTCATCCTCGGTTACAAATCAAAATGCAGATGCGTTGTCACCCGTTAGGACTGGGTTCCAAAACGGGAAAATGGGTCGCCGGTTCTCTATACTCACCACACAAAACACAGCAGCGTTAAGCTGCTATTTTACGCTGGTATTCTGTGAGAGCGTGGTCTTTCCCCGGTCGAGCCGACCCATTGGTGCTACAACTATACTACTAATATAACTACAGTATGGCTCTACCACGTAAAAAATCTGAAATTTAAAGACAATGGGGTGAATTCTTCGGTTAAATTGTTAATATATTTTTACTTGATAAAAAAGGGGTTTGATTTGTTTATTATAAAACGGCAATACTCGTATCATACTTTGACCCTTAATAATATAAATCGTCGTAATAAAATGTTTTAATTAAAATGCGGAGTATTTGCCTAAATATAAGAAATTATTAAATTATAACGATCAGTTCAGATGCCCTCTAATGTATATGGAAAATTCCAGTCTTTTTCTCTTACAGGAAAGCTTTGTTTATTTTCATCGACAAGTATGTTTTGAAGATGAGAGACTTTATTGAGATAATATTATTATGTCATTTTAAGAAAGAAATTTAGAGAAGCTACTTAAAGACAACTGATTCCAGTATAATATTTGTCTTAAATTTATAGGCACCACTCAATCTAAAGTAGATACATGCGATTAATCGAAGGGATGATACATATATACATACATAATGATACAAAATGTTTTCTAATTTATTTTATTGGAAATAAAACTTTTTATGCAAGAATTAATTTATAATAATAATAATGTCTTCCAGACCGAATTTTGGCCACAGCGGCCTGCCTCAACGGAGGCTAGCCATCGGCGCAGGACATGATTATAGTGCCTAAGTGTATGCGCAAGCACAGGTGCACTCTCTATTCCCTCACTCTCATTATCCGGGCAACTACTGAGAATTTCTTGACGGAAAAACTCACTTATTAATTTTTTGGCCCGACCCGTGATTCGAACCCAGGACCTCATGATCAGCAGTCGCACTACTACAACGACTAGACCAACGAGGCAGCAAGAATTTATTTTTACCTAATATGCAATAGGATAAGAATCGCCGGCGACATTAGAAAATCCATTCGGAGCCACCCGGGCTTCGTAATTATATCTCTTGAAACTTCGAAATTTGAAAATTGTTTCTCAAAACATCGAAATTATAGTCAACCAAATCTAAGAAATACCTTTTGACGTTTCACATTAATCATTCCGCAATAACTTTGCACAAGCGTACTCACACGATTTAAAATAACCTTTTACGTAAATCCGAAGAATTATGAAGTTATATATATTTCAATACAACGTTTATGGTTTTTTATCACTTATTTCAAATTGAATTTTTCAAACAAAACAAAATATTAAAAAATAACTAGTATTAACTTTTTTTACTTGACGTCGTTTCAATGACATGTCGCTATGTATATTACCGTAGTGTTTGAATGATTAAAATTTATTGTTATGCGAATAATCGGAAAAATATTTAAATAATCGGTAAAAATATTCTAATAATCGAATCATTAATTTCTTAAATGTATTATTTCTTTAATTTAATTTTTATTTCAAAATTCCTTAAATTACATGAATCATGAATAAAACAAGTTTATTTTTTTCACTTTGTCAAAGTAAATTTTTGTAGGAAAAAACTAAAATAACCACTACATAATTCCAATATCCCGCCATTTCCGTACCAGTTACTCGACTCCACAGAATCAGTAATTCTTTTTGAGGCGGTGTATACGCTTTTATAACAAAATGCCAGAAAATATACAAAATTTGACGTAATTACACAAAGTTCAAAAACTTTATTAAACTAAGTTTGTATAAAAATATTGAGGAATTTACGGATGATAATAACCCCTGGGAAGGGCGATCGCTACCAAGCTATTTCTAATTTGTTTTGTGTTGTTAATTGTAACTCGCAACTAGTCCCGTTGGGTTTCTTGCTGGTTCTTCTCAGGACAGAGGTTTTTTTTGCGAACCGGTGGTAAATGAAAAAAGTGACTTTCAATAAGTATTATTCATAATCTATATTCAATAAAAAAGTTTCTATTTCTGTTTCGAGAGCTTACTGTGTGTAATTTTGTAATTTTGGGTGTGTCTTCTTATTTTGTGACTCGGCTTTAACTTTTTGGACTGTTTCTTCTATAATAACTTTTTGTACGTGGTAGAGCCACGCTACATCTATATTATAGTAGTAGCACGAATGGGTCGGCTCAACCAAAGCAGGACCACGCTCTCACAGAAACCAGCGTAAAATAGCAGCGTAATTCTGATGTGTTTCATATGGTGAGTGTAGAGAACCGGAGACCCTTTTTACTGGAATCGAGGCATTCAATCTTAGTCTTCAGGCGTGACAACGCATTTGCATTTTGATTCTAAATCGAGGATAAATGTGTATAATGAGGATAATGTATGCCAATGGGCCATAGCATCCACTTACCATCAGGTGGACTGTGTGCTCGTTTGTCACCCAATGCTATAAAAAATTCGTTGAAGCATGTGCCCATGTCACAAAGAATGACTGGGCAAAAGTGGTAGAAAAAAAAATGATTATGAATGAATTTGAAAGAGACATTAATTTTGACTGCATTATTGAAAATCAAATAATAATTAATATAAACAACGACATGCCTACTAGTTGTACTGAAAGTGATTGAATAAATTTATTTTTAATCTAGTTTCAATCTTAAGTTTTTATAACTGCAACAACAAAAAAACCTCCAGAAATAAGCAGTAATAACAAATACCAAGAAACAGATAAATCTTGTATTTTAAATTATCCGTTTTTAATTTATTCAAACCAAACTGTAAATGATTACCAACTCTAAATAATGGATATCGATTTTTTTAAAAATCGAATATTGTGCGTTCCCATTTTTTGATTGGCATGCTTGGTGCAATAAGTCTGACAGCTGTCAAAATGTATTTCTTAGATTTGGTTGACTATAAAAGGTATCTGCTTGCTCACATCATATCCGTGATAGCTTTCTGGTTAAGCGCTCGCTGTAACCCGTGTTCGACACCCGCCGACACCTATGAAATTATTAATTGAAATTTTAAGTGCTGATTAACTACGTTTCTGGCGGTGAAAGAAAACATCGTGAGAAATCCTGCACGTCTGAGAAATAAAAAAATACCAACCTCATGTCCTGTTGAAAGTAAATAGCTACTAGTCTGTGACCTCTGAGTTTTAATCGCAGCTTAAAACAAAAACTGTGGATAGTTTTGAGTTTAAAAAGTTCACTGCTGAATATGGAGGGGGTCTTGGTTGTCATGCTCGGTAGGCGGGTGGGTAGCCGCAGCTTTTTTATTTTTTTTTTAAATTTTGAGTCCATCCAGATTGTTATCGGATGGAAAGACAGGCGCCGGAAAACGATTTCACTCCCTTGCTGTACCCGTCACCAAAGACGAAGTAAACCGTTTGGGTCGAATGCGTGGAACATCGATAATAATATATAACAATGCTGTATAACTTTTTGGTCATAATATATTTTTTCTTTCCATTGCACAATCGAGATACTTAGGAGTTACAAAAATGTTATCGTAAAAATATAGTGCATATATTAATACATTTTTAAATAAAATAATTGACTTAAATAGGTATTGTCGATATCATAAATGCATACTAGCGACATTATACGTTCCCACACATAAGTATACCCAGTTATTTGTTGGCGTTCGTTGTCTAAGACCCAAATTAATAGTCTAAACTTGGTTGGATCCCGCACGCGTTCGCTCGCCTTACTCCTAACTTAGTCGCCAATTAATTTATTGCGCCAACTTTACTTTGCATTCTTTACCCAAACTCTTATACGTCTTCGCTAGCTATGGTGTGGTCATGCATTTAGGAAATTCTCCATGAAATGTACGGTATATTTTACATCATTACAAAATACTCTAGTACGACAGTAAGAAATAAACAAGAAAAAAATTTCCAAAAAGAAAAGTTATATTTATGTATACTTTCGATATTGTAATAAATGTCAAGACCTTGTACATTTCCTTATGTTAGTAATTAATCATTATTATGAGAAAAGTTTTTCAATAAACTATTGGCTTTTTAAAAAAAATTTAAAAAATTGAAAAGAATAAAGCTTGATATTTTGAGTAATATTTTACGTTAAATGGGGAAAATATATTCATGTGGCAACAATAATTCTTTATACAAGACGCCTATGCCGCGCCGCGATAACCGCGTGCGAAGGAGATTTATTTCGTGAACTTGTTAAAACTTCATAATTTGTCGGCATTATCGGCACAGTGTGTGCACGGGTCTCTGATACTCGTATATCGGATGCTTACTTGGGCATGTATTATTGATACAAAGCTTTGAAAGATGCCTAATATATCTCTTCAAATCTGCATGTAAATTAGGATATAAATGAAAATTTTAAACACATTTTTTTAATTTGTTCATCCAAAATTTATTTAAAAATGTATATTAAAATATTACCATACGTTTTTTTTTATAGAATGATGGCGACAAACTAGGACACAGCCCACCTGATGGTAAGTGGATGCTGTGGGCCATAGACACCTAAATCTATTATCGATTTAAATCAAAATGCAGATGCGTTGCCACCTTTCAGAACTAAGATGGAACGTCTCATTTCGAGTAAAAAGGACATCCGGTTCTTTACACTCACCATATGAAACACAGTAGCATTGAACTGTTATTTTAAGCTTGTATTCTGTGATAGCGTGTTCCTTCCCCTTGCGAGTCGCCCCATTTATGCTGTAACCATAATATAGCTACAGCATGGCTCTACCACGTAAAAATATTATATATAACTTATAAAAGTATTAATTGTAATTATCTACTGTTCATAAAATCTTAAGAACTTGAAGGCGAAGGCATTTTATATACGAATAATAGGTATTCTTTAGATAGGTACTATAAACGGCTGATTATTCTATGATTACGTTTTTCAGAAATTAGTTAACTTAATAGTTTATATAATGGAATTATTAATACACTTATCAGCAGTTTAAAAAAATAGGTAGCTAAATTTTATAGTAAAAAGAATTACACATAATAGATATTATTGAAACAAATGGAATAAGATGGTTTTCGATTTCCTAATAGACAATGCTTTTGAAGGTAATATTATTTAATGCCGAAGAACACATTCCCGTTAAGGCAATTCTAATTAGGCCTTCCTTATTTATGATTCATAAGCCGATGTACAATAAATTCTCGCGGAATCTTTCCGTCCCACATGTGCCAGTAAGCCGGGGCATTAGCGAATGTTGAATGTTGGTTCTCGCCTAATAAGAGACGGGATGTAAGGAATCGCTCTGATTACTATATTATTTATTACGCTACGTGCCGCCCGTGTAAACGCTTCCTAATACTCCTATCTGTAAGCATGTCTTAGAACCGTTTCGTGGTAACTGTTGTAGAGAAACTTGCAAACTTAATATAAAGGTTTATGTGAGCTTAAAAGCGAAAAAGTTCTAGCAGTCTAAAAGGTTAAGGCAATCCATCAAATGGAGTAACGATTAACTTAGATGTAGGCGTGAGAGCTAGCGATAATATTTAAAATTATGCTTTTATTAATGGTCATTAATATATTTTTATTCTAAAATGAGATTTCGTTTGCTACCTTATTCTAAAAGTTGTGTAAAACGTATTCAGGCACTCAATAAAATCAACATTTATGTGACTATTAAAACATCGTATGCGAGCCTAAACTTTTTATTCACACTACACATATATACATACACAAACGCACACACACCGATCTCCCCTTATGGTTTCTATACTCTTCGGTCTCATAAGGTAAAGCAGCGGTGATAAGTTAGCTTTAGACGCTCATACATATTGGAGATCATAATGCACTAGACCCTAGACCTGTCATTGGAAACAATAATATACGGAGCGCATTACAACAAAGATTTTTTTTAAACGTTACCCCCTACACTAGGATTTTCTCCTGTATTGTGGGGCAGTTTACAAACATAAATTGCACAAGGACAAACATCCAGACCCGGAACAATTAGTTGTAGGCCATACAAATACTTGTTCCGTGCGGGATTCGAACCCGCGACTCCCAGCGCAGCCACTCATTGCTAAGCCACTACGCCACGGAGTCGTCGTTTCGTTTCCATATCTAAAACCATCTTTCCATTGCTATTGGTTTTTATGTGGAATGCCGCAACAGAGCTTTTCAAGCACTGTACCGTTGTTGTAACGAACTGCGGGGTCTCGCTTCCAAATTCAAATAATAAGTTCTAGAATTCGTTTGCAAAAAATTTGAAGGTGTTTTGTTTTGCAAAAAAAATGAAGGTGTTTGAAGGTGTAGAATGTAATAGAATATTTTTTTTGTTTAAACGCCCCATTCATTTAAAGATATGCAAATATACTTTCTTAATTACTATTAATTATCTTTTGCTTCAAATTCTTATTTGAACGTTCTGATTTCTTTCTATATTGTCTATAGTGGTGACTTAATGTAGATACTACACGGAACGGCCGTGGGTGTTGTGACAACAGTATAAAAAAATTCAGACAGATGTTTCTAGAAAGAAAGGCTTACAATAGATGGCTATATAACTACCGCCTTAACGTTGGATGTACAATAACTAAACCGGTGACGTGCGAGACGTCTGATACTGCTGTCGCCAACCCGTCTGCCGAGCGTGGCGATTATGGCAAGCCCTTCCTACAACGTAAGAGAACCTGACTGAAGAGATAGCAGACTACTGAATAGCAGTGCGCTTTTACGGGCTAAAGAAGAAGATACTGGCTGTAAAATGTGTATTTTAGTTTCTTTAAAAAATAACTACGCCATGAAAGCATACTTTTCATGAGTATTTGCATATTTCAAGTTTTAGGAGTTAAAAAGATTTAATACGTTCTCTCTTAACTTTTTGCAAAAAATAATAGTAACATAATATATTTACACATACAATTAGTTAATATAAAATAAAAATATAGTAAACTCTCATCTAAAAGGTTTCGGTGAAGTCATTTAATGTATTAACCGGTTAAAATAAATTTAGCGAGTGAATGTTGACAAAGCGTAGTTTGAATAATGACTCTCATATTTCGCCGTATCTCCACTCTTCTTATTGCCTAAGGGGATAAGACATAGAAATTTTGCTTTATATGCCACCTTTAAGCTTACGCTGTCTACCGCGGAACGTTTTACGCGATATCGCGATGATTTTAATGAATATGTTTGTGTTTTTACTTTGCGAATTAAATTTTGCTTTAGCTTATTAGAATATAAGCATACATTTATAACCAAACCTAGGGAAGAGTTTAGAGAATATTTTGTATCATTAATTTAGTAAAGACGAGGGGAAAGTGAGTTTGAATGTAATATAACCAATAAACAAATTTCGTATTGAGTCAATCACTCATAGCAATATGCTAGACAAATTACATATTGTATATGCAGAATATAAAATACTGGTCAATCACGGACACACTCAGCAAAGTATATGATATTCAGTGTAAAATAGTAGCTTAATGCTGCTGTGTTTCGTATAGTGAGTGTAGAGAACTGGAGACCCTTTTTACTGGAAACGAGGCATTCCATCTTACTCCTCACTGGTGAACCGCATCTGGAATTTGATTCGTAATCGAGGCAACGACGGCAACCCCTTACCATCAGATGGACTGGATGCCCGTTTGTCACCTTATCCTATAAAAGAAAGTATTGCTTGTTGAAATGGTCACGATTATGACCTAATTAACTGTTTATATTGACCTTAGAAGCGCTACAATATACTTTATTTATTTATCAAACAACAAAAACTATGTTTACCATAGATATTTGCTTGATTGTCAGTCTTACTGATAACCTAAATAAATATAGGTAGTAACAGTTTATTTTTTGTCAATTAAATGATGAATATATTAAAAAAAGCGTATACAGTATTATTATTGACTCTTTTTACCGTAAGTAGTCGATTTTATAATTTCAATTGCTGAAGAAATTAAAAAGTCTTTTGCAAACTAAACGTCAAATAAAATGATAACTAATCCAACGTTTTTAATATTAAATCCAAACTACATATAACAAACGTACTTCTGTACAATCCAAAGGCTGAAAATCGCATAATGGACTTTTAAGCACAGCATTCTTTCCTCGTCTCTATAAAGTAGACCCGCGCGTCGTGAATCAACCTCGCTAAACGTAATCTACGACGCGCTGAATTATTATTTATAAGGTAATTACAAAAACACTCTCACGCACGCTATCTCTTCCAGTGCTAATGTTATTTATGTGGGGATGAACGTGGATGGGTAATTTTTGCATATCGCCCCTAAATATCGACGGAGGAATTGAATGATAAGCATGATGTTTTGTGAACAGACAATCTTTTACTTCGTTAAGGAAACGACAGAATATTTGACATCGAAATATGTTTTAAATCTATTAAATCGTTTTCTGTTACTGTATAGATATTTTTATTTTTGTAAGTTACCAAAGTTCCTTTATTACAAAATTTCAAAATAAATATTAAAAATAGTTAACTACAAATTTTGTGGTTAACAAAAATAATTATTATATTACCTCATCATCATCTTTCTTACAGCCTGTCAAAGTCCAATGCTGAATAAAGGCTTCCCCCATAGATTGCCGCTTTTTATAGAAAAAGGGTGATAAACGCACACAGTCCATCTGATGGTGTGGATGACATTAATCTTCAATCAAGAATCAAAATCGCGTTGTCACCCCTGAGGACTAAGATGGAATGACGACTCTCATATTTTATTTCCAGTAAAAAAGGCCTTCGGTTCTCTACACTCACCATACGAAACACGGCACCATTAAGCTGCTATTTGACGTTGGAATTCTGTGAGAGTGTGGTCCTATCCCGGTCGAGCCGACCCATACGTGCTACAACCATAATACTATTTTTCTGAAATTATAAATCATATACAAAAATGTAATATATTACATTTTATTTATTTTATAATAGGTATGTTCCTATGAAATTTCCGTTCTGCAGTACTGGCCATTTAAAATCCAAATAATTTGTGTATAGCTAAGAATTCTAATTTCAAATAAATTTTATTTTCAAAACACAGACAAATTACATAATTGGCAAATAGTAACCGCAGTTTTTTATTATTTTCTGTTGTTTTCAGAAAGATAATAACGACACCCACGAGATGGTAGGGGTTGGTGGATTAATTTACGCCACCGGGGGACGGAAATATGTAATCTATATGTATGTTATTAAAAATGTTACCTCACCAGCTATTTTAAGGTCACTGATGGTAACCGGCAACCGGTGTTTGATCTAACTATTTTTATAGGAGAGGTAACAAACGAGCATACGGCTCACCTGATGTTTAATGACTACCATCGCCCATGAACAACTGCAACACCAGGGGAATTGCAGGTGCGTTGCCGGTCTTTTATATTTCTAGAAGGTCCCTAAGTCGTATCTAAGTCGAAAAATCGTCGGTGGTAAACTATTCCATGGATTGGTAGTACGCGGAAGAAAACTCTAAGTGAAACGTATAGTGGTGTGGAGGGCATCGGGAGTTTCGCCGCGATATGCGTTCATGAAATTTGGCGGTTGGTTCTAATCTGAACAATTCCGCAGAGCACTCCCTGGTAGATGCGAAAGAAAATGCGAAGGGATGCAACATCTCTACGCAGGCCAATGTTCAGCAGTGGACTTGTGAAGGGCTGTAATGAATGAAAAATAATCTCTTCGCAGCGCCAGTGAATCGAGCCGATCGGAAAGCATTCAGTCGTCGACGATTCGAGCCGCTATGCACTGGATGCGGCAAGTGGAAGGAGCTGGCACTGGGGTGGTTTTCTTGAAGGTCCCTAAGTCGTTTCGGTCCGGAAAATTTTCAGGTGGTAGTCGATTCCACAAGGAACTTGTGCGACGAAGAAAACTTCTTTAAAAACGCACGGCGGTGGACCGCCAGTAATCCAGATGATATGGATGGTATCGCGAGTTTTGTCGTGATGTGCGACAGTGAAATTGTGCGGTTGGAATTAGTCTGAACAATTCCTCAGAGCACTCTCCGTGGTAGATGCGATAAAAAACACAAAGAGATGAGATTTAAATCTCTAGAGTTTAAAACATTTCAAACATTTAAAATATTAGAACTACTTCGCGAAAGAAATACGTTGAGCATAGAGTTAATATTTATTACGGCAAGAGGACGAGAAAATACCTAGTACCACGTATTTTCAATGAGATATTTTCTGAAAATGAATGTGGTAATAAAGAAATATTGAAAAAGAAGTTAAAAGCGTGGTTGCTGGATAATTATATGTACAATAATTAATATTGTCTTAATTAAAGCTACAGTTTTAAATTAATTTGATATTTTAAATGTGTTTAATGAGTTTAAATATTTATAAGGTTACATATAATAAAGTATGTAACAATATAACAGCGCTTAGTTTTAATTAGTTTAAATCTTTTAAATTAGTGTAAATTTAATATTCTTATTTTTAAGTTTTTCAGGATTTCATTTTAAATTACAGTTTATGTGTATTTTAAATTCTTAAGGACAGTAGGTACATAAAATGTAAGAGGGTGATGTATTCGCCAACAAACTGCCCTGCAGTTTGACGAAAGTTGTATAAAAAATAACCGACTGTATTTTTGCGTAATAAATAAAAAAACACCTCTTCGCAGTGTCAGTGAGTCAAGCCGATTAGAAAGAGCCTGGTCGCCGACGATTCGAACTGCTCTGCGCTGGATGCGATCAAATGGAATGAGCTGGCACTGGGGAGCCCCAACTTAGAGATGGGAGTAATATTCCATGTGAGGTGTCAAACCTGCGCCTTGTAAAGTTGCAGGCGGTGTGCCTGCATGAAAAACTGTCCCGCTCTGCTGAGCACGCTAAGCTTTACTTCTATATTAACTTCAATTTAATAATACTATAAATGTTCGCCGTCTCGTAGGTATTGTAAGAGGCGATTGGATACGCCAAAATATTCCGATGATGGCTGTGTAACCGTGTCGTTTTCGCCAGACGTAAAATACCCGACAAGGACCAATTGCGAGGGCAAATAGCGCCCCCCCCCCGAACGGGTTCCCGCCTTGTCGTGGTGGGGGGGCTTAGTAGCCGTGGCTTGGTCTCCCACGGTGAACAAAGAGGAACCCACGTGGCTGGCCCGAGGTGAAAGGCCGGCCTGAGGTGGCCGCTCCGAGTGGGCTTGGGGAGCCCACTTCGGATGTGTGCTGGTGGACTGCAGCGAGTGGGGACTCGCGCACCCTCTACCGCTGCAGCCGAGGTGGAGTCGCGGAGGAAGATGAGTGTTGGTATGGCGATGCGCCACTCGCCCTATCCTTCGCGACTCAAACGGGGCCGCACCGTTGATGCGGTGGTGGTGGGGCTGCGGGGGGAGAGGATTGTCGGTATTGCGAGGCGCTGCTCTCCCTACCCTCCGCAGCCGAATCTTGGTTGGCGGCGGAGCCATAGACCAGATCCGCCGATGGGGTCGGGAAGGCTAGTACTTCTAAGTGCTCGTTTTTCCTGGCCCCTTGGCCTTTGTGCATCGGACGCGGGGGCGTCTGTTGCACAGACGTAGTTGGAGGCCGTGGAGGAAGGCGCGCCATGTGTTCTGGTGCGCCTTACCTGGGAAGGAGAACGGGGAGGAATTTTCCTCTCCCGAGGAGGTGCTGCCATGGGGCGGCAGGCGCTAGTAGGGCCGCGGATGTGTGCGAAAGCGTTCCCGTAGCCCTGCCAATATACGACAAAGGTGGAACACCATGGGGTTTTAGTCGGTGCGAGTCCGACATAACCCATCCTTGCCCCCGCGAGGCGGGTATGCGTAGGCATTTCCCCATGCAAAAAAAAAAGGGCAAATAGCGTCAGAGAATTCTACCAGACCTCTGTGTGACTGGGACTGTGATCCTCAAGCTTGCCAAGCGTGATTAAGACAAATTATCTCTCCAATAAGAGAGACTCACCTCCATCTGAGGACTTCTATGGGCCTATGATGAAGAAGAAAGAAGATTATAAATGTAAAAGTATATTTCTTGAAATGTTTATCCTTCAATCACAGATGAACGACTGGCTGGATTTTAATGAAATTTAGCATGGAAGTCGATTATGCTGTCGACTAATGCACAAGTCAGTTTACCACTGATACTACTAACGTACTAGAACAGACACCGTGAACAAAATCTGTGCGACATTGCGTTACGCCTGGACGGAGCCACAAAGTACTTTTTACGGCACAGACTGAGTAAGTTTGAGTCTCTAGTCGCGGCTCTAACGCGTATTACAAGCAGCCAAGTCTGAGCGTCTATTCTAGTATGTAGAACACGACTTTTACAATAGCATTTCAATATCTTTTTACAACAATTATTACTAAAGTTTAATTAAAGCTCAGCGAGGCGGGCAGGTCACTTAATTGATAATGTATGTTCGTGGTGGATAGAGTGGCGGCGTTAGCTTAAAATATAATTAAGTATAGTTCCTATTGTGAAATTTAGGATTCTTTTGATGATGGCGTAAAAAAAGTTAGCAGTTTTCAGTACTTGTTAACTTATTTGACAGTGAACGAACAAGTTTAAAACAGTAATTAAATAAGACTGCGTAGAAAAGTTTACAAAAACAAAAATTATACTCTATGTCACTCCCAAAATTAAGACGAATCTAATGGCACCTCATATGTCAAAATCAAAAAGTATATCCTACAGAACGTGCCAAAATAATACACATATATACAAATATGTGTATTATTTTGTTTAACATACTCTCGTAAAACATTACTCTCGTTTAGGGCAGTCGGTTAAAACATGGCGTCAGTAAGTTGTAGTGGCAATTTGCCGGCTGTATAACTCGAAAAACCGACAACCGGTGTGGAGGTAACGTTATCGAGCGGCGGCCTCGTACCGGTAAGCGAAGTGAAGGGCCCCCACTAGATGGTGAGACGATTTGATGAGACATTTAGGAAGTCAATAAAAGCAGGTAGCTCAACTACCCTCTTTGGTTGGATGGCGGTGGAGCCACGGACCAGATCCACCGCTGGGTTTAGGAAAGCTGGTGCTTCCGAGTACTCGCTTTTTCCTGCGCCATGGCCTCCATGTATTGACCTCAGGGGCGTCCAATATGCAGGTGGAGTTGAGGCTGTGGATGAACGCGCACCTTGTGTTTCTGGTGCGCCTTACCTTAGTAAGAAAAGGCGGAGAAGTCCTCCCCTTAATTGCCATTAGGCGATTGCTGCCATTGGGCGGTCGGCGCCGGTGGGTCCGCAGACGCTGTCGTGTGATAAAGCGTTCCCGTGGTCCTGCTAATATGTGGAGAAGGTGGAATACCAGGAGATTTTAGTCGATGCGAGTCCGACATAACTCGTCCTTCCCCCGCAAGGCGGGTATGTGTAGGCATCTCGCCACGTAAAAAAATATGGAATACCGTATATTGTGGCATTCAGTGACGGTGGCCTATGTTCGGCAGTAGCATTGTGAATACATACCACATGTCTATGAAATTATTGGCATACGGGCTTAAGGAACGTAACTCTGTTATTTCACATATATTGGAATGAATACTTTTATGTCTACTACAAAGCACAAAAACATTACAAAATGAAATAAATGAACGGAAAAAATACGTATGTTTAAGTTATTTGCAGTCACAAGATAAAATAATTATATTTTAACCTTTAAGAAAACCTCCAGCTCACAGTCAAAGTTTATTATCGGTTTTAGTTCACCAATGTATCCCAAACTTATTTTACACGTTAGACTAGATAGGGCGAGTGCTGCACTTTTGAAAGAAACTTGCATGAGTTACTGCCGACGCCTATCTATCGTGTTAAAAAAATTCAGTCGTCCTAAAACTATAATTAGAAAAATATTTTTAACCAAAATTTATAAAGGAATATTTATTATACAAAATAAACTCTTTTTTTCATCAGTCCGTAAATGTCTCGACATGTCCCTTTCCCGTGGTAGGTTGGCTATAATCGTCACACTTGCAAGCGGCTTGGCGATGTCGTAGTAGTCCTTTGACCCAGTTGTTTGTAACGGGTCTCAATATTTTACGTCCCTCGTTAACGATATGGTTATATCACCATCTGCTGGAAGCCATAAGAATTTTCTAGCATTTCCGATAGTTGACACCCAGGGGGCGGAATAAGTTAAGGAAAGAATCCTTACACCGCGTCGCGCCGCTACAACAAAGCGTTATACAATGCGAAAATAAAGAATCTCTCTCTCTCTCTCTCTCTTTCTCTCACTCTGTGTATCTCTGTCTCTGTCACACACATACATACACACACACACACACACGCACACACACACATTTTTAGCACATTTTATGCTTATTCTTAAAAAACGTGTCAATATATCTAGCTATTATTGATTCATCGTCATAGCAGACCGCACATAAAGTTACATGCGGCCTACTATAGGGAGCAGGCCTCTTCTTCTTTCTAAGCGGGTAATATGGTCCTATTAGTACGTTGCTCTATGTCAAGGCGGATCAAGTCCTTATAATATTTTATTTCTCATACATAAAAGTTTCTCGCTGTTTTTTTTTTACCGCCCTAAACGTAATCTGTCAACCAGAACGTAAAATTGCAATTTATAATTTCGATAGTGCCAGCGGGTATCAAACTTGGGTCGCTTACGTACCGTGAAATAGAAAGCGAGCCCTTAGGCCTTAAACTACCACGGCAAACTTGAACTTAGGTCTCCCTTACCTGCGTACATTGACTAACTGCAAGTCTCAAAAAGCTGTCACTCTATCTCACTGACTTAGAAGTATATAGTAGGTATTATATCTCTATGCTCTATCTGCTCTGTGCTATCCGATACGAAATGGTCACTCGAAAACATTCTTACCCAACGATTAATTTGTAGCGCAATGTACTCCAGTCTATTCTTGATAAGCCTGTTAGCAAAAGCAGTTTTTTAATATCTAAAAACTGAAAATGATCGTCATTTTTAATACCTTTACAAAGTAATGGTTTACGGCATTAAATACCTCTTAAGGGACCTATATCCGAATCTTAAAGAAAATCATATTCATAGAGACTATAAATTCTCAGGAAAGCCAACAAGCGCACCTCTTTAACCGAGTCTGTATTATTTTAATATACGTAAACCGTGCTATATCCCATCTCGCTCGTAACCGTTGTGTAACAATGTTATTGTCTCTTTCATTTTTCGGAAGATATCTTAATAAGATTCATGAAAGGACGCCATATTTTATATCCGACTCTGTCCTCTATCTTCTTATATTATCCGGGCAAGAAGAGCGCCTTTGAAATATGTGCTTGCTTGGGAATTTCCGATCTTTCAATTACACCTTTGTTGGAAAGTTCAAGCGGGATATTTTGAAACTTACAGATAAAATCGCATTGTTAGAATATTGTACGAAAGTGGCGAGAGTAAGTAAAAATATGAATCCTAAATTGGACTATGCGAGAAATAATTATTATTTGATAATATTATGTTCATACTCAATTTATATTTTGTTATCTTCCTGTCTTCAATGTTATATTCGAATTTTCTGCTGCACATTAATCACTCTCACTCTAAGATATGCCTGTTATTGTGATATTTGGAAAATATGTTTCTCAAATATTTTTTAAGTATGTGAGTATACAGTAAATTCGGGATGCGTGTTTCATCAACAGATATTGGTATATTATATTATTATTTTGCGAAATTATTAATACTTACAGAACCGATAATGTGGTGAATTTTAACTCCAAAGAATCCAATATGTTTTTTCAACACGCGATTGTTGTCTCAACAAGGAGTAAAAGATATAGATTTTTTTAATCATCGTCATTATCACAGCCCATTACAAGGCTGAAAGCATATGAACAAAGGATGAAGTTCCTTGGGGGAGGCTCCAAGGAACGTCACAATAATGGTCCTGAACCACCTTCATCCATCGACTAGATTTTTTTTTAGAGGCAGTCAGCTGTAGGGCGACTTCTACTAGATGGAGTAACGACCAATAAGATATGATAATTTGTACGGTAAAGAAATTCTTAGTTTCTTTGTTATAAATCTAGTGTTCATAAATTTAAAGCTGATTGTGTTTTTTTACGTTTCCTATGCATGTATGCTTAAACTCCGTGGAGTAGTGGCTTAGCAATGAGTGGCTGCGCTGGGGGTCGCGGGTTCGAATCCCGCACGGAACAAGTATTTGTATGGCCTACAAATAATTGTTCCGGGTCTGGATATTTGTCCTTGTGCAATTTATGTTTGTAAACTGCCCCCACGATACAGGAGAAAATCCTAGTGTAGGGGTAACGTTTTCTAAATAAAAAAAAACTATACGCGTTGATTTGGATATTGTTTCAGTAGTACAATATCGTTGGTGCAGCTTAAAAGTTTTCGGAGCATGGGGCGCGATATTAAATAAAGTTGCCGCTATAAATATCCCTTCAGCCATGTCTCAAATCAAAATATAGAACTCGTTTTCCTTCGTTATTGTTACTTCAACAAAGTAAAAGTAAAGTAAAGGTACACTATGTAGTTCTACTGCTGGGTCATATCTTTCAATGCTGATAGGGTAATGGTGCATTTAGTCAAACGCACTGTTCTAGTAACTGCTGGTGAACTTAACATGTCCCCGAAATATTTTATTCCTTATCCCTTAAAACGCAGGTTACCTCGCGATCTTTTTTTATTTAGAACTTAAATTTGCGATTCGTGATTTCATTGGTAAGTAACGATCGAACCCAGATTGCTTGTGAATTGTGAACTTTACGCTCACCTTGCATAAATGGCTGGACCATTTCTTCGCACCTGTTATTTTTTCTTTCGCATATACGAAAATACCAATATTCAGTTGTGGACTTTTATGGTAGTACACAAAACTGTCTATTATTTTTCTTAGTTAATTCTTAAGACCCCCATGCCATGGGGATCTAGTAAAACAGACTTGATATTGCGGCGTAAGACCAGAAGTAATTATTTACTTATTTCGCTTTTAGATTGTTAATAAAATTTGACGCTTATCTACGGAAACTCAGTATACCTATATTAACGTTGAGAAAATTAATTTTCTGAGATCTGCATGCAAGATAAATAGGTGTATATTGTTAAGCTTAAAGAACACCTGCCTTTCTCCCACAAACGAGTACAAATTCTCTTCCAACATTATACCTAACTAAACTTGGCGGTTAACTGTTGCATAGTCTCTTTTACCTGATGATGTCTCCTTTAACGGCATATAAATTATCGACGGTATGTTTCTAATAATAATAATGTCTCTCAAAATAGATTTGGATTTGGATTTTCAGGTGGAGAACCAATGACTTTACGTGCTTACCGAGGCAGGAGGGTAAAATATCGCCAAAAAAGAGCTAATTGAAATGTCTGTGGTTATCTTCATACCATAGTGTAAATGTTAGAGGTTGGTTGGATGTTGGGTGTTAATGACCATTTTGGGTTCAAAAAGAGGGGCTCCCTTCAAACTAGGTGAAAAACGCCATTTTATTTTATCAAGGATCGTAGCCAATTAATTTTATTGTCCTTAATTTTGCTTTTATATATCAGATCGTAATAGAATTAAGCGTCTAGTTTATCTCGATGAGAAATGAGCAGTTCCTCCGAACTGTATGATTTAATATGCAAAGACGCAGGCTATAGAAAATTTATTGACAATTTTACGAGAGGGTGTTTCATACCGTTCAAGATGTACAGGTTTAAAGAAAATGAAATATTGATTATACTCCGTTCTATAATAATTGAAAGGATGTTGTAATAATAATAATAATAATCGAGTTATACTGAGGAAAACTTCTTCGCCTAAATCAAACTGCAAATTAATTTAAAAAATTAATACTATTTCATTAATGTATTAAAAATTATATCGGCATTTTTAACTTTATAATATTTAATTCGATATTCGATCAGAACTCATGAGATTGGGATTTTTACATTTTAGTTATAAAACAAAATTTTAAAACGTAATAATATATGACCGCACTTCAATTTGAATAAAGATCAAGCATTATGATATAGCTATATCCTTTTTTATAGAATAAGGTCCGCCACACACTACATACGGAATTCCGTTTCGTAATTCCGAAACGGAACGAACGGGTCGGCTACATACAGACGGAATCCCGTTTTGCCCGAAAAATTACTGTCGGAAAATTACCGTAGATGTATAACGGATCGTTGATTTTGTATGGACTTACTGCGTTCGGAATCCCGAATCGGAATTCCGAAACGGAAATCCGAAACGGAATTCCGTATGCATGTGGCGGGCCTTAGGGTGACAAACGAGCAGACAGTATACATAATGGTAAGTGGACGCTGAAGCCCATAGACGTATATATTTAACTTAGATTAAAAATCAAAATACAGATGCGTTGTCACCCCTGAGGACTAAGATGTAAAGCCTCGTTTCCAGTCAAAGGATCTCCGATCGTCTACACTCACGAAACACAGCAACATTACATACGAAATTCCGTTTCGGAACGAACGGGTCGGCCACACACAGACGGAATCCCGTTTTGCCCGTAAAATTACTTTCGGAAAACTACCGTAGGTGTGTAACGGGTCATCGATTTTATATGGACTTACTGCGGTCGGAATCCCGAATCGGAATTCCGTATGCTTGTGGCCGGCCTTAGGGTGACAAACGAGCGCACAGTATACATAATGGTAAGTGGACGCTGAAGCCCATAGACGTATACATTTACCTTTGATTGAAAATCAAAATGCAGATGCGTTGTCAACCCTAAGGACTAAGATGTAATGCCTCGTTTCCAGTCAAAGGATTTCCGATTGTCTACACTCACAAAACACAGCAACATTAATTTGATATTTACGCTGGTATTCTGTGACAGCTTGGCCCTTTTCCGGTCCAGTAACTCCTGGCGGAGTGATTGCGTCGCCATTTGTGCCGCAGCCCTAAATACCACATAGACGATGTTCACTTGGATTAGCAGCATGAAATAGTTGCAGTGACAAAAACCGGATACCATTTTTACCGATTACGAGACATTCCATCAAAGTACTCAGGGATGATCATTCCGATTCTTAATCGAGGAAAGTTTTAGGTATCTAGAGTTATACATACAATGTTTATCTGTTGGATTCATTCCTTTCTTCTATAAAAAAGTTGTTAGGTAAATTTGTCAATTACAAAGGTTCTTAAGTGAAAGTTGCATAATGAACTGATGTTGGAGTGTTCGGAGGAAATATTAGCAGTGTAAGCATGTTGCATGTTTTTATTCTATTTTATAAAAAAAGATATGTAAATATGCCATTAAAAATCACCGCCCTTCCCTCTCACGCCTTTATCCTTACTATATCTCACATGCAAACTTTTTTCATTGACTGCGGGCTTATTTCGCGGGGGCACTGTATAATTCCTCCGTCCATAAATCTTAACTTTAAGAGAAGCAAGGAGAGGGGATTAAAGATCAGTAATCTTACGCTCAGATGAGTTATGGCCGCCGCACCGCGATCCTCTTTATTGTGACTTTAAGAAACTAAGAGGAGATTTTGTTAAACGTTCGAAATTAATTTAGATAATGATTAATGGTATCTCTTATAAGCAGGAAGCGCCAGCGGGATCGTAAGGTATTTGCATAATTAGAAATAGATACAAGGAAAATGTGGAGTTTAGCTTACTACCAAGGTAGGGCTTATTTTCTGTCAAGGACGACACGAGGTAGTCTGCTTGGTACTTGATTAAAAGTTACTAACCTTACTGCCTATATACGACTCAGGCTTCCTCTTGTAATAAATAATAAGAGGTGTTAATGAAGACAGTGGTATTGTTGTTACTATGACTTTAATTAGACAACTCTCTTATTCTACACTTCATACAAATATACGAGTATATTGTCGTGAGGGCTACACTACCTCTCACCGATAAGAAAAAGATAAAAAAAATAAAAAAACATTTATAAAAAAGGTAAAAAAATAAAAATTCCAAATAAAATCATTATAAATACTTATATTCTAACTTATATTCTAACATTCTAAATACTTATATTATAATATTAGCCTTAGCTTGGATAGTATGGATAGTTGGTAGCTGGCCAGATCCCTATGTCCGTAATAATGCCGTATTCACGACAGAGTAATAAAGTAAAAGATAATAATAATGTCCTCCAGACCGAATTTCGGCCACGGCGGCCTGCCTCAACGGAGGCTAGCCATCCTATCATAGGACAGGATTATAATGCCCAAGTGTTGGCGCAAGCACAGGTGCACTCTCTATTCGCTCACTCTCGTAATCGGATGGGACGGTAAACCGACACGACCGGGAGAGAGATCAGGCGCACGACCAACGGCTTTACGTGCTTTCCGAGGCACGGGGGTGAGACACCGCCAACTTCCTAACTCCGACCAGCTACTGAGAATTTCTTGACAGAAAAACTCAATAATTGATTTTTGGCCCGAACCGGGATTCGAACCCAGGACCTCATAATCAGCTGTCGCACTACTACAACCACTAGACCAACGAGGCAGTCAATTATGTATAATGTGTGTAAATAACGGACTAAATCAGGTTTTATGTTATACATTTGCGAATAAGTTTATTCTATATTATTTGTCTTCTAAAGTCAATTTTCGTTCTTTGTTGTTATATTTCAGATAGCACTATACATACTTTTTATTTTCTCAATAAGCTTCTATAAAAATTGTAATTTTTGAGACAATTGTTGTCGAGGGGGCTACACAACTCATTAGAGAGAGTCATTGAGCGACAAGACCGCCGCTCTGCTATATTACGTGTTGGTGAATATCATATGTTCTTGAAATATTTAATTCTCCAGGCATGTAGGTTTTGCCACGGGTTTATTTTTCACCGTCGAACACGTGGTAACACAGCACGTGGTAACAAAAAACAGTGTAATTGGTGCCGAGTATTGAACCCAATTTGCTCACGAACTGCAATATATACGACGTATGTTTAACCCCTGAGCTAGCACGGCTCAATTAATTTACAAATAGCAATACATTGCTGCAAAATAAACAAAGTGAATTAAACAGTTGTAAAATTGCTGTTATCCGTAAAAATTTGTTTAAACTCGGTTTTAGAGCCACCAATCATCCGCCTAAACAAACGGCGTTTATTCATAAATCTCAAGCGGCATTATTCGCGGGGAAGGTGAAACAACAAACATTACCGGCATAAATCTGCAACGTATCTCGCCCGCGAGTTATAGGCCTAACACACGGCTGTGGCGGAAAGCCAATAAAACAAATCAGTACTTAAAACTTATCTATTAGTGATGCATGTTTAGTAATTTGTCTTCTTTTGTGCAATTGTGTTATTAAAATTTTTAAGTTTAGATGAATGTTAATAAACCATGTGTATTAAAAATATAAGCAATCTAAGTTTTTGCCAAGAACAAAGAAGATAACTAAAGTAAATCTTTTGATATTTCTAAAGTAATGACGAATAATGTAAGTGATGACTCACACAGAATCACATTCAAAAACTGTCACGCTTGTATCTGACCTTAAAGATTTTTTCATCCTTAAAATCAGTTTTGACGAAAATATGGGAATATAAAGGTAAGACATGTAGGAAGTTGATGGATGCAGGTGGCTCAGTATTGTTTTTTGTGGCATACTATCTTCAACAGTGAACTTGTGAAGGGCTGTAATGGTGATGACGACGATATAGTTTTATTGGATTTTAAGTTATATGAGACTAATAAACTAGCTAATTGTTCAGATGACTAGGAGGCGAGTGGCTAGTGCAGCCTATACAAGATATACCAGCCGACAAAATAAAGTAAAAGCCTGTGACATCTTTATTTTTTAAATATATTTTTTTAATCGACTTTTTTCCTAGAATTCATAGTGATGGATTCATTGATAATTGCCACGCGTAAAGCGTTATAATTAGATTTTTGGTATTTGATTTTTTTTTCAATTTAAAAAAAATATTTATAAAATAACCATGCCATAATCATGAGGTTTTACTTCATTTGAAACGGAAACAGAACAGAAACTTTTTTTATTCAATATAGATCGTAAACAATACTTATTGAAAATCACTTTTTTCATTTACCACGCGTTCGCAAAAACACTTCAGTCCTGGGGAGAACCAACAAGAAACCCCGCGGGACTATTCATCCATTATACCCTATTTTTCCCCGACAGTAAAATATTAGTTCGTATATGTACGTAAACAGTCAAATTAAAAATATCACTGCTAAGTAAATACTTTAATAGGATTGTTTGAATTACTTTCATTTTCAAATTACGTAGGTTTGACTTATTATTATGATCACCTGCTCAATCGTGGCGTGATCCTATACTCCGTGTGAAGTCGAATCGATGGCCGATAATCGTGGTTTGCTACGTTTTTTAAGGGTAGTCTATCGATGAAGAAACTTAAACTTTGAAGACGATGTTTTAAAATATATATTTTGCAAGTCTTGTCAAAATGTTCATCTATACGTTGTGACAGTGTGTCTCGTTTGTTATCTGCCACCGTCGCGCCATAAGACAATAGTAACGCAATAATAAAAATGTTGAATAGCCCCCGCAATGATATTATTGCCAGTGGTAATGCATTGTGCCCGTGATAACGGATAAACTGTACCCTGAAGATGTATAAACGGCTATCTTTGCCGAGGTGAATAATGATACCTTTATCAACTGTATATTCACAGATTTTGTCTGATTATTATTGTTTTATTCCATTATTTATTGTAATATTTCTTGCAACCTACTTTCAATATTATCTAGGAAAATTTTTCGGATTATAAGAATATTTTGCTATGTATAACTTTGTACATTCCACAACACCTTGTAAATTTACTTGTAGCAAACAATTTAGAAAAGTTGCCGAAAAGTTTCCGTATTTATGACGCGCCATCAAGATTTTCTTTCAAATTTCTATGAAGGGAACACGCATATTTTCTCCGTTTATTATCCATGCCGTCGACCTTCTTACTTATCTCCGCTTGAATATTGTTAAAAAAAAACGTGATGACTTAGGAACTGAAAGTCCCATTAAGTAGACGTCTCTATTCATGTGGCAACTTGCAAGGAAGAGGGTGCGGGTGGGTCGAGGGGGAGGGGAAATAAATACAAATAAAGAAGTGAGTTGTTTAAAAATGGAACAAGCGGGTATTCCGCAAGAGATAAGGCTGCGTTTCCGCCGCCATCGCCACCCCCGGCGCGACGTCACTGGAGTTATTTCAGCGGTTCGACGACGAAACCCGATGTCGTGTTACTGTCGTATTCAACACTCTATGTTTTAAAATGCTTAGTGTTGTCAATAAAATAAACTTTTTTTTTTGAATTATTTAAATAAAATTTATTCTGAAATTCGTAGGTATTTATGCTCATAATACAGTTTTTTAAACTTTCCTATAACCTGTATTTTTTATAATAACATTTAGCACTTATAACCAAAATTAGCTTTCACTCTTTTAAAAATAACGTTGTTGTGATGGCTAGTGCCTGCAAGACTTCGTCTTCAATTTGTTTTAATGAGGGCATCCTTTTTCTGCCACCAGGGTGGTGCCACTTTAAATGGAGTGAAATATCTGGCAGATCTCATAGTGGGGAAGTTGCAGTTGAATCAAAAGTGTAAAAATTAATGTTTATTTTTATTTTTAAGCTTTTCATACAATTACAACTTCCCAGAGACATGGTATAGATAAAATTACCGTGCCAGAGATTAGAAATTGATGAGACAAACTACAGATAATCCTAAAAAAAGAAGAATTAAAAAAGTAGACAACGTGTTAAAAATTAAAAACAGAGTTGTTTTTATATAAGGTTTTGTGTATTTTGATCTGTAATTGCTAGGTTAATTATATAAATTTCGCGGATATCATTAAATAAGTTCTTTTTTTAACTGTCACTCATAATATGTATTATATTATATATTAGTTTATTTTTCCTTCATGTTATATTTTGTTTTGCTGTGCACACTTTATTGGAGTATAGACTAGTTATAATATTTTTGTTACTGTAAATGTGTTTTGTATTGTCCTCAATCTGTTTGTGTGCTTTATTAATAAAATAATAAATAAGTGTTATGCACTAGAAACCGAAAAGTTGTTTAGAACACAACTTTTTGAAGATGACGACATTGTGACCATCGGCGTGACAAATAAGTTCACCTTGGTCACAACTAGCGACATCTGGTGAGCTTAACATTGTTAGCGGCATTGTTTTGTGTATTATGCACTAGAAACCGAAAAGGTTTTTTTAAACACAACTTTTTAATGATGAAACACTGTGTGACCATCGGCGTGACAAATAAGTTCACCTCGGTCACAACTAGCGACATCTGGTGAGCTTAACATTGTTAGCGGCATTGTTTTGTGTATTATGCACTAGAAACCGATTTTTTTTAAACACAACTTTTTAATGATGACGACACTGTGACCATCGGCGTGACAAATAAGTTCATCTCGGTCACTACTAGCGACATCTGGTGAGCTTAATATTATTAGCCCTCATTGTAAACGAGAAATGAATATAAAAAGGGCGCATAATTTTTTTTGTTTTTCTGGCTTTATAAATTGTAAGAATATGTGGATATTCCTACTAAATAAACCTATTCAACCAACGACAAATAAAACAAGGAACAAAGCAATAACACTTTGGGTAATTAGTTTAACTAAAATTTTAAATATATGTAATAAAATAAATGCATCAAAGTGAAATATTAACGAAACTGAACTTTTTAAAGTAATATCGACAAAGGTCTCGTGTCACTATGAACAGATTTCCAAAGAGCGCCCGTGTCAGATGCCCGACGCTGTTTCTTAATTTCCTCTTGCCGAGATAAGATTGGCTTTTAGCTTTTTATTGAATTTTCTGTATTAGACGTAGCACTTTACAACTTATAAAATACGTTTACTTAAGCAAAAACCTGAAGATGTTTTTTTGTTTATATGCTAAATGTATTTTGAAGCAAAGTAAATTTATTTGACATGGACTGAAAGCAATTTAATAAAAAATTATCTACTTTGCTATATTCTACATCGCATAAGAACTCACTTCTTAATTATTATTATTCCCAATTTTTATTTACATACTAAAAACCTAAAATATTTATTAGACAATAAAAAAAATACGTGTGGCACTCTGTGACTGCCGCGGTAAAGCTATTGCATAGCATTTTTTATCAACTTATGCAATTATAATTATTTATTTATTTTATTTATGTAGTTAAGTCTTTGATATTAAATCAAGTTACACTTTTTGAGCGTGGTGACCGATAAGAAAACAATTTTTTTTCTCTTACTGAATAAATGAGTAGTTAATATTGTTTAAAATATTTTTAATATCTTACAATACATGTAGGTTATTCAGGAATTTTTATCATTGAGTTAGCAGCTAGTGTACACGCATACGTCTAGTCGCACGCACACAAACACCGTGCCGAAGTCTGCCGAACTGAAACGACGTTAGACGATGCACGGCTTTCAATGCCACACCTCCGTGCCCGTCGGAGTGGGGAGCGTGAGGTTTTTTTTCGTTACGGAATTTCTGGATTCGGTCCCCGCGCTCAAGGCCCGCGATAGAAGCTATGCAATAGCTTAAAAAACTAAAATTATCGTTCAATCCTTCCCCCCGCGGTAGAGTGCCAAGAACTATACTTATACAAGAAGCTATGGGTATGTTCCGAAATGTTTCCAGTATACTGGCGAATACAATTGACGTCATTAATTGACGCCATATTGTACTGGCGTGCCGCCGCCATATTGTGTCGGATCCGGCTGTATTAAAAAAACTTTTAATTTTGTGTACGCTGAATGAAGCATGCCAGAATTTGTTTTTATTTATTCAAATACAAAAAATGATCGAATAATTGTCGGTATGTTAAGTACTGACGTAGTAGAGGTTGAGCAACTCATCACAGAGTTAAAGGATGTTTGTTCTGTGGGCTGGGATTGCATACCAAATAAGGTCCTTAAAGACTTCAAACACATTTTCGTCCCTCCATTGACACATATTTTTAACAACTGTTTATCTCAAGGTATATTTCCTACGTTTCTAAAAAAATCTATGGTATTTCCAATTTACAAGGCAGGTAAACGAGACTGTGTCAATAACTACAGGCCTATATCGATACTTCCATCCATCTCTAAGCTTATGGAACGCATATCAATAAAAGACTAGTCAAATATATAGAAGGAAATAACTTTATTTCTAAAAGGCAGTTCGGTTTTAGACCCGATAAATCAACTAGTGATGCAGTCCATGAGGTTACTGACTATATAGTAGGTAATCTGGATAAGGGCAAGAAAACTATTGGTATATTTTTGGATCTTGCCAAGGCTTTTGACACAGTCTCCATTCCTTTATTATTACATTAGCTTGAATCTCTTTGAATACGTGATGTTCAACTAAATTTATTTAAGGAATACCTTTCTAATAGATATCAATGTGTCAAAATTAATGATCAAGTTAGTGGAGATCTACCGATTACACACGGTGTGCCACAAGGCAGTATATTAGGCCCAAGCTTGTTTATAATCTATATAAATGACCTCTGTCAGCTAAATATCCCAAATTGTAAAATAATTTGCTATGCAGATGACACTGTCTTGCTATTCTCTGATGACTCGGGGGAGAATGCTTACAAAAGTGCACAATTCGGTTTAAATCTAGTTACTCATTGGCTACAACAATATTCTCTTACTCTTAATGTTGAGAAGACACATTTTATCTCCTTTAGTACGCGAAACTCTACTCAACCAACGCCGTCTCTTTCACTAATAGCTCATAGTTGCTGTAATAATAACTTCTGTTCATGTCGTTCCATCACTAAAACTGCTTCCATAAAATATTTGGGGGTAATTTAGACCAAAATTTAACCTTTTGTGAAAAATATACTTATGGTTTGTGCCAAACTTAGAAAACTAAGCTTTATTTTCAAAAATCTTCGACATGTGGCGCATCCCAAATTGCTGAAACAGGTATACTTAGCTCTTGCTCAATCAATCCTGAACTATTGTATTACTGTGTGGGGAGGTGCATCAAAATCGATCTTAAAACCCCTTGAAATAGCACAAAGAGCAATCCTTAAAGTATGCACTTTTAAACCCTTACTTTCCCCTACGTTTCAGTTATATCAATCCTTTGGAGTACTCACTGTTCGTCAACTATTTATTTTAAACACAGTGTTGAAACAACATTCGTGCTTATCTTATAATAAAGATCTCTTGTTATCTAAACGAAGAAAAGATAAAGTTTGCAAAAACAGACCTATTTCTAGTCATTCTTTCGTTAATAAATATTTTTATTACCTTGGACCACTTCTTTATAATAAAATCAATAAAAAGACTATTTGTACTCTTTAAATAAAAAGAAATGCAAAATTAAATTATTTGAATTTCTTCATCAGTTAAACTTTGAAGAAACTGAAGCATTACTTACTACTAGTTAATGTTACTTACACACCCTCTTACACACACTCATGCTTTCAACATACACAAAGAGATACATATTAATACACATTATACTCTGATTTGTACTCTTTAAATAAAAAGAAATGCAAAATTAAATTATTTGAATTTCTTCATCAGTTAAACTTTGAAGAAACTGAAGCATTACTTACTACTAGTTAATGTTACTTACACACCCTCTTACACTCACTCATGCTTTCAACATACACAAAGAGATACATATTAATACACATTATACTCTGATTTGCACTCTTTAAATAAAAATAAATGCAAAATTAAATTATTTGAATTTCTTCATCAGTTAAACTTTGAAGAAACTGAAGCATTACTTACTACTAGTTAATGTTACTTACACACCCTCTTGCCGTGTAGTGGCGGTTAAGAATATCCACTACCCCATATCTTCCCGTGGGTGTCGTAAGAGGCGACAGAGGGAGACAGGCAGGAGATGGGCAGCAGCATCTTCCTGATAACAGCAACTGTACGACAAAAAAAAACTGCGGTTGCCAACCCGCTCGCCAAGCGTGGCAACTATGGCAATATACCCTCCATGAACAATTACACAAATAGACGGCCCCCAGTCCCCGGCGGCCCCGCTATTCCTGGCTACGGTGGCGACCATGGTAACGGCGGGGCAGGGGGTGCTAAGAATCTCCGGTGGAGGTTCGGTTGCCACCTACGACGACTCGACCTGGCAACATTTAACGCACGCACACTGAGGACTGACGAGAAGATCCTGGAGCTGGAAGAAGAGATAGACAAGTTGCGCTGGAGTATTATAGGATTATCCGAGGTCCGAAGAGAGGGGGAGGACACGGTGATTCTCGAATCCGGCAACTTGTTCTATCACCGGGAGGGCGACCATCTGTCCCAAGGAGGTGTCGGATTTATCGTCCACAAGTCTCTCGTCAACAACGTTGTACAGATTGAGAGTGTGTCGACGAGGGTCGCGTACCTGATACTCAGAATCACCAAACGGTATTCGCTGAAGGTCATACAGGTTTACGCACCAACGTCGGCACATTCCGATGAGGAGGTGGAGGAAATGTATGAGGATATTTCCAAAGCCATACATTCCTCCAAAACCCACTACACGGTGTTGATGGGAGACTTCAACGCAAAACTAGGCACAAGAGAAAGCGGTGAGCTGAAGTTAGGGAAATTTGGAGTAGGGCAACGGAACCGAAGGGGCCAGCAGCTGGCCGACTTTATGGAGAAAGAGGGACTCTTTATGATGAACTCTTTCTTCCAGAAGCGGCCCCACAGGAAGTGGACCTGGTCGAGCCCCGACGGTTCGACAAAAAATGAGATTGACTTCATTATGACGACCAGACGCCAACTGTTCAGTGATGTCTCAGTGATCGCGAGGGTGAAAACTGGCAGCGATCACCGAATGGTTAGAGGCACTGAACCTAAACGTTAAGTTGGAGAGGTCTCGTCTAATGAAGTCAACGCTCCGTCCCCCTCGTGCTCTGATCCAAAATCCCGAAAACTTTCAGCTCGAGTTACACAACCGCTTTCAGTGCCTACAAGATTGCAATGCAGTGGACGATATGAATGACAAGCTCGTGGAAACTGTCCATGCGGTCGGAGCTAAGTTCTGCAAGACCCGCCGCAGAAGAACACAAAAACTCTCCGATCACACTCTTAATCTCATGGCTGTTAGACGGGAGATGAGGCTGCAATCGTCAACAGATTTGACAGCATACAGGCAACTGAACAGACAGATCTCCAAATGCATGCGGCGAGACTTACGCAACTTTAATACTGCTCGTATTAAAGAAGCGATCGAGCGGAACCAGGGCTCCAAAGTCTTTGCCAGAGATCTATCTGCCAGAAAGAGCCAACTGTCAAGGCTGAAGACTGAGTGTGGCAGCATCGTTTCCGGGACACCTGAGATTTTGAGTGAGATTGAGAGGTTCTATGGGCAGCTGTACACATCATCGTTGGAGCCACACGCAAGTGTGAGTAACGATCCAAGAGCAAGTCTTATCCGACACTATTCCGATGATATCCCGGACGTCAGTCTAAGCGAGATTAGAATGGCTCTCCAGCACCTTAAAAACGGCAGGGCCCCAGGCGAGGATGGAATTACAGCGGAGCTTCTGAAAGCGGGTGGAACACCGGTACTTGAAGTCCTTCAGAAGCTCTTCAATTCCGTCCTCCATGGTGGCACTACTCCAGAGGCGTGGAGCAGAAGTGCGGTGGTCTTGTTCTTTAAGAAAGGCGACAACGCTCTCTTGAAGAACTACAGACCGATTTCCCTTCTGAGCCGCGTCTACGTGCTGTTTTCGAGAGTCATTACGAATCGTCTCGCACGCAGACTCGACGACTTCCAGCCTCCCGAACAAGCCGGTTTCCGAAAAGGCTTCAGTACCATAGACCACATACATACCCTGCGGCAGATTGTACAGAAGACTGAAGAGTACAATTTGCCACTTTGCCTGGCGTATGTGGACTATGAGAAAGCCTTTGATTCCGTCGAAATTTGGGCGGTGCTGCAGTCCCTTCAGCGGTGCCAAGTTGACTGTCGGTATATTGAAGTGCTGAAGTGTTTGTACAGTAGGGCTACGATGGCTATCCGAGTACAGAACCAGAGCTCGAAACCTATCCAACTGCAGAGAGGTGTAAGACAGGGTGACGTTATATCCCCGAAACTCTTCACCGCTGCTTTGGAAGACGTTTTCAAGCTACTGGACTGGAAAGGATACGGTATTAACATCAATGGCGAGTACATCACTCACCTTCGATTTGCCGACGATATAGTCCTTATGGCAGAATCGCTGGAGGACTTAAGCACTATGCTCAATGACCTCAATAGTGCCTCCCAACGGATAGGTCTTAAGATGAACATGGACAAAACAAAGATTATGTTTAATGTCCATGTCACACCTATGCCGGTAGTTGTTGGGAGCACTATGCTCGAAGTTGTTGACGAGTACGTTTACCTGGGACAAATAGTCCGACTAGGTAAGTCCAACTTTGACCGAGAGGTCAATCGACGGATTCAACTCGGCTGGGCAGCGTTCGGGAAATTACGACATATCTTCTCGTCAGGTATACCTCAATCTCTGAAAACTAAAGTGTACAACCAGTGCGTGTTGCCAGTGATGACTTACGGATCAGAGACGTGGTCCTTCACTGCTGGCCGTATGAGGACGCTCAAGGTCGCTCAGCGAGCTATGGAGAGGGCTATGCTCGGAGTTTCTCTGCGTGATAGACTCAGAAATGAGGATATCCGCAGTAAAACCAGATTGACCGACATAGCCCAACGGATTAGTAAGCTGAAGTGGCAATGGGCCGGCCATATAGCTCGAAGAACCGATAACCGATGGGGAAGAAAGGTTCTCGAGTGGCAGCCTCGTACCGGTAGGCGTAGTGTAGGGCGACCCCCCACTAGATGGAGTGACGACCTGGTAAGATATGCAGGAAGTCGATGGATGCAGGTGGCTCAGGACCGTGCTTTGTGGCATTACTTGGGGGAGGCCTATGTTCAGCAGTGGACTTGTGAAGGGCTGTAATGATGATGATGATGATGACACACCCTCTTACACACACTCATGCTTTCAACATACACAAAGAGATACATATTAATACACATTATACCATTTTTCTTTATATCAAAACACATTTTGTTATGTTTAAGATTCACATTTCATCTGTTGTATACCTTCTATTTAAGTTATCTTATGTTAGTCTGTTAATACGTAATAGGGAAGAGCACTGTGATATGAAATACAGATATATATTTATCTAGTTCAGACACAGATGTTCCATCATTCTTTGTGAACTAGGTATAGATCATAGAATAGTTATTTATAAATGTGATAGTTATGCAAGTTTTGAAAATAAAGTAATAAATAAAGTAAATAAAGGTATCTCCATTCCTCACAAATTAATTGAAACAGGATATAATAACTTTTATAGCACAAAATGACATAAAATAATCGCCAACATTTTTCCAATATGGCGCAAATGTATGATGTCACATACTGTCCTATGTTTCGAAACGAATCACCAGTATGGCGTTGATTTCTGACGTCATTTGCATTGGCCAGTACACTGGGTTCTATTTTGGAACATACCCTATATTTAGTCTTTGAGTGAGAAAACAACTAGTTCTTTTCTAGGACATGGTAAGCCTCGAATCCGGCAACTTTTTCTATCACCGGAAGGGCGACCACCTGTCCCAAGGAGATGTCGGATTTATTGTTCACAAGTCTCTTAATAACGTTGCGTATCTTATACTCAGAATCATCAAACGGTGTTCGCTGAAAATCATACAGGTTAACGCACCAAACTTCGGCACATCCCGATGAGTAGGTGTAGGAAATGTATGAGGATATCTCTAGAGCCATTCCTCCAAAACTCACTATACGGTGTTAATGGGAGACTTCAACGCAAAACTAGGCACAAGTGAGAACGGTGAGCTAAAAGTAGGGAAATTCAGAATAGGGCAACGAAACCCAAGAGGCAATTGCTGGCTGACTTAATAGAGAAAGAAGGACTTTATATGACTTTTTCTTCCAAAAGCGGCCCTACAGAAAGGACCTGGTCGAGCCCCGACGGTTCGACAAATAATGAGATTGACTTCATTATGTCGATCGGGCGAAAACTGCTCAGTGATGCAAGTCGTGCGAAAAACTCAGTGAGCTTTATTTTTTATAGTAACAGAGTATACATAATTTTGATCTGGTACCAGCAGACCTATTCGCTAAATAATTATCACTTTATTGTATATTATGGGTGTATATTACTTTTATGGGGGATGAGTCGCTCGCGTGGGGGATGAGTCGCTCGCGGTACCACCAAACCTTAGGCCCACCCTACACGTGTCCCCCGGGTGGTGCTAAACGAGCGACAAAGCCGAAAAAAAATAGACTAGGCTTCCCGCCGTGTGGTAGCGGCGTAAAATATACCACCACACCTTGTTCGCACCATGAGTCAGGAGATAAAAGAAATGGCCCCGAGTTCCCGGCGCCCCTTTAATGGGGCAGGGGTGCGAAGAATCTCCGGGAGAAAAACCGGCAACGAGGTTCGCCACCCGTCACGTTCTGTCTCCCGGAGGGGCGAAAAGTGGATTGCGGAAGCCCGTCTGGCTACGCTGAATGTATGTGGAGCAATGAATGATAAGATGGATGAAGTATGCGAAATGATGAATGACAGAGGAATAGATGTGTTATGTGTAAATGAGACGAAACGAAAGTGAAAGGATGCCACTGCACATGGCACGTATACCGCGTATTGGTCTGGTGTAGACGAGACCGAACGGGCATGCCAGGGAGTCGGTTTCATCCTTTCAGAAATAATGGGTCAATGTGTGAAAGAGTATGAATGTGTAAGCCCGAGGCTGCTATGGATACGAATGAACTTAAAGAAGATGTTCTTCCTAGGGGTGTACGCCCCAGACATGTGGACTTAGTCCACTTACATCCGAGAGCAGTTTTGGGACATGGTAAGGATGGTGTTTAAAAAATGTAAGGAAAATGAAAATATTATTATGTTAGGAGACTTTAATGGAAGGGTTTGGGTGAAGAGGTCTGGTTATGAAAGGATATTGGGAACGTTTGGTGATGAAAGTATAAATGAGAATGGTGAAAGCCTCCTCACCGTATGTGTTGAAAGGAATCTCTTTGTGACGAATACTTTTTTTCGTTATAAGAAGATTCACATGTATACATGGGAAAGAGGTGATGATAGAAGCATGATATATTTCGTAATTGTGGATGAAAAAATGAGGCGCGCAGTCGTAGATACAAGGGTTTACCGGGGGGTCCAACGTAGGGATGGATCATTACTTGGTCTTATGTCGAATTAATGGTCTTTTCAAGCGTTGGCGGCATCGGACATCTGTGTCTACCACTGCGTTACAGCGTATAAGAAGAGAGAAGTTACAAGATGAAGATGTGAAAGAGAAGTATAAATGTAGACTGAGAGAAAATATTAGGTGTTTGAATGAGTTTTGTATGAATGATTTAGACTTGAATACTGTGTGGGATAATATTAAGAAAGGTTTGGTGGATGCAGCCACCGAAGTATGTGGTGTAAGTAAGAGAACAAATGAAAGAAAAAGGAATACGTTGTGGTGGGATGATGAGGTGCGGGTGGAAGTTGAATCAAAGAAGAAAGCATGGTTAGATTTACTAGCAACTAAAACCGGTAATTCTGGTTGTATGAATGATGAGATTGAAAGAAAAAAGGCAGAATTTAGACGTCTAAATAAGAGAGTAAAAGAAGTAGTTGAAAGGAAAAAGAAAGAAAGAACGGATAAGAATGATAGAAGGATATCTGATAATTTCCAGGCTAATATAAAAAAAGTTCTGGAAACTCGTAAGAACTGCCAGGGGAAATACAAAACAGCCTATAATTAGTGCTATAAGAGACGAGAATAGATGCATTCTGAATTTAAACAGATGGAAGGAATACTTTGAAAGCGTGTTTATGAGTGAAAAGTCGTCTGAATTAAATGAATAAGAAATTCCGAAAGAAGTGGAAAGGGGTATGGAGATAAGTGTAGATGAAATAATAAATGCAATGAAAAGCATGCAAGCAGGTAAGGCAGCTGTATATGATAGAGTATCACTCGAGATGCTAAGGGCTGGAGAGGGAGTGGTGGCAGGCCTGCTGTACACCTTGTTTAATTTATGTTGAGAATTAAAACGGGTACCAGATGACTGGTGTAAAGCAGTTATAGTACCAATATATAAAGGAAAAGGGTCACAGCAGGACTGCAAAAACTACCGTGGTATCGCTTCACAGCTTGCTTAGTATTGTGGGTAAACTGTATGCTAAGGTGTTAATTGAAAGAGTTATGAAAGAAACTGATAGAAAAATTTGGGATGTGCAAGCGGGTTTTAGGAAGGGAATGGGGTGTACAGATCAAGTTGTTTTCCATGCGCATGATTGCGGAGAAGTTTTTAGCTAAAAACCAGAAAGTTTTTTGTGCGTTCATGGACTTGGAAAAGGCTTATGACAGAGTGGACAGGAATGTGTTATGGCAAACAATGAACTCATATGGGTTGAGCGCTGGTTTGATACAGGCATTGAGGTCTCTTTATAGGGATTCTAGTGCTTGTGTCAGGATCAATGGGGTCTACTCGGACTGGTTTGGCATCCGAAAGGGTGTCAGACAGGGCTGTGTAGCTTCCCCTTGGCTGTTCAACCTATTTATCGACAGGTGTTTGCAAACTTTGAAAGATGAAGAATGTGGGTTAAGAATGGGCGAGTTAACCGTCAAATGCCTTTTGTATGCCGATGATCAAGTCATATTTGCGTCATCGGCGGCTGAGTTGCAAATGATGCTTACATTAATGAACTGGGCATTAAAAGAGAGGGGAATGAAAGTGAACGCAAGTAAGACGAAAGTGATGGTTTTTGAAAGAGAGGAAAGCGAAACGGTATGTGAAATAGGAATAGAAGGAGAGTTAATTGAGCAAGTGGATGAGTTTGTGTATTTGGGATGTGTATTTAGCAGGGATGGTAGATATGATAAGGATATAGAACGAAGAGTAAATGCAGGGAATAGAGTGAATGGGGCACTACACTCTATTGTGAAGAACCAGAATGTATCAAAATAGGCACATATGGTAATTCATAATGCTGTGTTAGTACCTACTTTAATGTATGGTAGTAAAAGCTGGGTGTGGCAGAAGAAGCACGAAAGTAGAATAAATGCTGTAGAAATGCGGTCTTTAAGGAGTATGCTAGGGTTGAATCTGAATGACAGGATGAGAAATTGCATGATAAGAGATAAATGTGGTATGCAAGATGATGTTGTGACCAGGATTAAGAAAGGAATGCTTCGGTGGTTTGGTCATGTAGAAAGAATGAATGAGGAAAGAGTGACAAAACAAATTTATATGGCAGATGTGAACGGCAGAGTCGTGAGGGGACGCCCTAGAAAAAAGTTTATCGACCAATGGCGATATTTTTAAAATGGGTCACGTTAAAAGTACCCTTAACCGACGAGCATGTATGCGTAGATATATGGATGTAAAGGAGGCGAAAGAGGTATGTCAGGATCGTGTCAAATGGAAGTCCGTGGTCTCTGCCTACCCCTCTGGGTGACAGGCGTGAGTGTTTATTATGTATATTACGTAGTATGTTTTATGAGCCGTGGTAACTTAAAAGAGATATATTTTCCGCCTGATGGTAACTGGACACTGTGGTCCATAGACTGAATGACTATTCTAAATAAATGCAATGCAACACCCTAATATAGCTGTAGCATAGCTCTACCGCTTACACACGTTTTTTTAGATAAGTTAAATAGCAAACCACGCAATGTACTATAATAAAAAATTGACTATCATTTTGTAATCAACGAAATAATCGATTAGGCCTGCTGATATTTGTAACAAATGATTGTTTTTATGTTTACAATTTAGATGTCGCCAACGATATTTATTCGTAGATGCATCGGAGTTCATTTACTTTTTGCGCCTTATCTGACGCATAAACCGCGCGTTAGCTGCCGCTGCACATTTCCGCCTCTTTATTGAATATATTTCATTTCTTATTCGTATTGAGTCTTTGACTATATTATTATTTACTTCTTAAAGTTAACGTGACAAACTAGCGCACGGTATGATCGATTTATAGGTGCTCTTGTTCATTTACACCTAAGTTTATTCTCAATTAACGTATAAAAAAATTGATACTTCGTCATCTGTGTGAATTAATATGGTCCTATTATTAACGAAATGAGTCTCTCAATCTCTACATTTACCATACGAAATACCTAGCAGTAATATGCTGCTATTTCACGGTGGTATTCAGTGCGAGCCAACTAGTTCGTGCTACAGCCATAACATAGCCATAGTATGTCGGTTAACGAATTCTTTTTTATATAATAAAGATGATAAACGAGCACACATTCCACCTGATGGTAAGTGTATGCTATTCCCATAGACATCTACATTTATCTTCGATTAAGAATCGAAACGCAGATGCGTTGTCACCCCTGAGGACAAAATGGAATGTCTCGTTTGCAGTAAGAAAGGGTCTCCGGATCTCTACACTCACCATACGAAACAGCGGAATAAAGATGCTATTTTATGCTAGTATTCTATGAGAGCGTGATCCTTCTCTGGTCGACCCGACCCTATCGTGCTACAAACATATAATAGCTGCAGCTTGGCACTACCACGTATAAAAAGAGAAAAGAGATGCTTATACCAATGATTTAGATAAGGCTGATTAAAAATAGACCAACGAGTCTACAACACAGTCTTCTGTTGAGAATGAATGAGAATTTTTAAATTATTTCAAATTATTCGGGGCACAATAACGATCGATGCTAGGAATGTAAAGGATCACTCCATTAGGATACTGATTAACAGCATGGCAGTGCTTTTACCTCTAAAATCAATGTTATATACTCACGACTAATTGTTGAAAGCTAAGAGTCACACTGTGTGCAATTAGATCTGAACTCAATATTACATTGCTATCGATAACGATTATATTCCATTAAAATTTTTAAAAATTACAAATTATATAACCGTCAAATAACTAATATGTAATAACAGTTATTATTAAAATTGTATAATAATATTTATTTGGTTATTACCAAAATATATCATATTTATGATCATAACAAAAATAATTAAAACTAACACAGAAATAGTCTTACAGTCCTACTGTTCCCGGAATAGTGCCAAGAACACTAGCTGCGTTTCCTCCCTGAATGGCTGTACTTAGTCTTTGAGCGAAAAAAGAACCAGCCCTCTTATCACCAGTGGCGATGACAAGTCATAGATACGGTTTCTTTAGGAACTTTACCGCACGCGGACGTTCACAATAGACAATTTAAAATTAAAAAGTGTTATATTTAAAGAAACATCGCTTTTTCCCCTAAGTTCTTCTTAATACAATGTTATAATAATATTGTGCATGTACTGTAATGTTATAATAATACTGTATAATAATAACTGTGGCCGTGAAGGAAAAGGGGAGATCTCGCGACGTGGCGCGACGACAGCGCCGCTACATTGTGCATCGTCGTTATCATCTTAGCGGGAAACTTTTTATAAAAAAAAAATCTATCTTGAATTCATATCATTAATTTCCTGAATCATTAGTATAGGATTAATTCAATCAGAAAAACAACAACACGAAAATTATCAACACAATTGTCCTTGAGTTTTAAACAGAATGCACTCTCGAGTTCTGATAATCGCGTTATGGTTGACACCTCACTGACAAAAAAATGTAAGGGGAGAGGTTTTTAAAAGAGATAATTTCCTGAAGTTGTCTTTTACCACCACTGGGGACGTCTTTATTGTCGGAATAAGTGCCGTCCTCCTAAAACGCTTGATTAGTCGCAACCCCGCATCGCGTTAGGCTCACTGCCCCTTTGGGATGTAATTAAACAATTTTGATGAGTACTCGTTAAAAATTAACTTGTTTTGTCTTAAAGAACCATAAAATTACGGTTGGTGTAAATAAAATTTAAGGTTTTAAAACTAATTGTAATTGCCTATTCTTAATACCTACTAATTGAAACTTAATACCTACTAAGAGCCGTGGTAGCTCAGATGGTTAACGCTCGCTGTAAATATAACAGAACGCGAGTAACCCGGTTTCAATCCCCACCGGCCCAATGAAATTGTTAATTTCAATTTTAAGTGCTGATTTACCACGTGCTCGGCGGTGAAGAAAACATTGTGAGGAAACCTGCATGTTTGAGGAATAAGAAAAAATTTATTTTCAAGAGATGTGAAGTTCGCCAACACGCATTGGGGCAGCGCGGCGGACATTTCCTTGCCCTAAACCCTCTCAGGAATGAGGGGAGGCCTGTGCCCAGCAGTGGGACGTATATCGGCTGAAACTTTACTTTACTTTTACTAATTGAATAAGGAATATAAACAAAGGATGATATGTTATGTTCTTCTTCTTTTATAGTTCGTAAAAGCCGATAGCTGGATTAGAGCTTTCTCGTTGATGATCCTTTGTTGCTAACCTTGGCATGCGGGCGTAGTATCAGACGTCTCGTGCCTATGATGTCAGACTGAGTATTTTACTGGTGGTATCTATCGGAAGCTACGACATTTGTCACCAACGGGACGAAAGGTATTTAGGTTTTCATTGTGGTAGAACTTGCTTTCAGCTGTATTAAAGCAGTGGATTCGATGGCATGGACAGCGCTCTTTTAGAATACCGGCGTAAAATAGTAAAACTTAGTAGTAAAACTTATGCGATTTCCACAGAACACGTATTGAAAAAGTGAATAAAACCAATAAAGGCTCCAATGTCTTCGTTAGTGACCTGTCTGCTTGATAGAGTCAAAAGCAATTATTACAGTCGAGTATAGCAATTACTATGGAAGTCCTACAGCACTCCCTGTAAGAAATGGTCGACTGCGCAAGTGTCGCACTAACAAGGAGGATAAACTTGCGATATAAAGGTCGTCACTTAGTTGCCAAGCTGGCACCCAAACTGCCACTACCTCGCCTCAAGTGTTTGTGATTTCTTATAATATGGACTTACTGTAGTACTATTACTATATAAATATTTGCCCGTTTTTGGAAAAGAGGAGTTCTCCCGCCAGGTATGATTTACGGCGCTGATAGTGGCTAACGTTACTTGCTATAATATCACGCACACCTGTTTAAATAGTAGAGTCACAGAGTCCTTTACGAACTTCTATAGTGTGATTAAGGCTTTAGTTGTTATTCGGTCTGTAAGCTGAAGTAGCAGTGTGGTACAATGCAATAAATAACGTACATTCTGATTACTCGCTTCTATTTAAGATTTTCACATTCCCCTAAAATGGATCGCATTATCGAGTGTTAATTGCGCCTTCCACGAGCGGTCAGGAAACACTTAATCATAATAGACGCAGAAATTACATTACGCGAGTAATACTTGTGATAGTTCAAAGAAAATATTGGTACATAACAACCATTCTTTTTAATTCGTTGATCACGTTGCTTTCACTTGTCGATAAGTGAACACTATGTAACCGAGACCGACAAATTTACGCCTCGCCATCTGGGAGAACACATTGTCTTCGCATTGACCATTAGTTGACAAAGAAAGGTCTATAGCCGAGTTGATAAATGAGCGTCGACCTCAAAGATTATGCCATAAGATCGATGAGATGTCAATCAGAATATTGAGTCAGAGACCAAGTGAGTCAAGATATCTAAATCAGATAATCAAACTATTGTTTTTATTTAAATGTATTTACGAGTATTTATTTTAAAATGTGTATCGCCGTTTATTTGAACACATATTAAAACTTTGTAATAAATATTAAAACATATATTAACGTAATAATTTCTTAAATTTACGCGTACACTACACATTGAATAAAATTATATTTACGGATTTTATCACGTTTAATTACTTTTACTTTTACTTATTTTAATTCCCGACGTTTCGGATGCTGACCATGGGTGCTTCACAGCATGTGCCGTTACCATGGATGCTGTAAAGCACCCGAAACGTAGGGAACTAAAAATAAGTAAAAATAAAAGTAATTAAACGTGATAAAATCCGTAAATATAGTTTTATTCAATGTTCGGTTAATATAAGAAATCATTACGTTAATATATGTTTTAATACTTATCACGAAGTTTTATATTATATTAACTTATTAAAGAAGGAAGAAAAAAGTTAAAATATAAATTAAAACTTCCTTTTTGTAAATAATTTTTGCCTCCTTAAAATATTTTAAATAATAGATTATTTTCTATAATGACACACACGTTACCATTGTAAGTGTAGTAGTGACTGTAAACAGTTAAGCTATCAGTGCAGACGGTGGGTGAGCGTGGGATCTTTTCACCTGAGGCCGCTGCAAACACAGCACGATGGAAATTTCACTAAATCTGCATAGAGCTGTTACACTAATTATTTAACAATAGGTTAATAACACTTTGTGGTAGCGACATAAAAATATCCACTACCATACTACTACGACAGGGATAAATTGATTCAAGAGCTGGATTGCAGCATCTTCCTGATTACAGGCGTAAATAATAAAAAATTGCGGCTGCCGTGTCTGGTAACTATGGAAAATCCTCCATCTTATACAATCTATTGGAAAGGCCAGCCAGTTAATGTTGCATTCTCTTTATACTCCTGTATTATAGTAACTGTTATTATGGTAGGTATAATATATCGTTATAATTTGTTAAGCAACAGTGATTTTAACCGACTTCAATAAATAGAAGGTTCTCAATTCGAGTGTATATTCTTTTTTCTTTTTTTTTGTATGTATGTTGCGCGATATCTTCGCAGATAGTGGACCGGTTTAAATAATTCTTTTTTTATTAAATAAACTTTACGTCAAGGGTAGTCCCATTAAATTTTGAAAAAAAAAATTCACCCACAAGGGTGGAAAATAGGAGTAAAAGTTTCATATTGAACTATTGCTTAAGGAATTTCATATGATATCTTCGCGGATAAAGAACAGATTTTAATTATTCTTTTTTTATTTAATAGGTTGTATTTCAAGGATGGTGTAATATAAATTTGGAAAAAAAAACCACCCCTAAGGGTAGCAAATAAATACCTTATTTTTTATAAATTTAAAGTCGGTTTTTACTTTTTTTAAAGTTGTAATTATACGCATCTTCAAAATACAAGTGAGTTTTACAAGACGGTCAATTAAGTATTTTCCTTATAAATAATTATGAAAAAAAAGGGTAGAGGTAAAATCATACAAATACAGCTCTCTGTAGCTCCTAATAGAGAGATGCATAAGAGAGATTTAGCGAGATGTCAGAGAGTGCGACGTTACTCATGCGTTAATTTGCGCGACGCGACAAATTAATTCGAGCTCAGATTAGATGAGAATAAAACACGCTCGTGAACTGCGACTCGCACGCGATACCGTCACTATTGTTTTAAAGTATCAATTTAAATCCACTTGAAATTAGTAAGATGTGAAATTAATTATACAAACTTTAAAATTGGTACCTAAAGTTTGATTTTTTTTATAGAATAAGGATAACAAACGAGCACAGAGTTTACGTGAAGATAAGTGAATACTGTGGCCTCTATACACTTATAATCCATCTTCGATTAAAAATCAAAATACAGATGTGTTATTAAACCTCTATAGACTAACATAGAATGTCTCGTTCCTAGAAAAAAGGTTCTCATTCTCTATGCTCACCATACGAAACACAACAGCATAAGCTGTTGTTACACGCTGGTATTCTGTGAGAGAATGGTCCTTCCCCGGTCGAATCGACCAATTCATGCTGCAAACAAACTATAGCTACAGCGTGCTTCTACTTTTCAAAAAAACTATGGTAAATTTGTCAAGTTAAGTTTCTTTAATTTCGATTAATGTCCTTTTAACCAGTTTCGTTTTTAAAAATTGAAGTTAATAATAGCGTAGACTATTTTGAAGCGCTGTAAATATTAGCTGCGCTTGTGTTATAAGGGTAATGGAAACCTCTACGGAGTATTTAAAACACACGCAGTTACAATAATGACGACGTTTGATTCTTTAAAGCTCTTTTAAAAATGAAAATAGACATGTTTCCATCAGTAAGATATCGGTAGATGCTTTGTCGTGCCGTACCAGCGAGATGTTTGAGTTTTAAATATGATAATTAACTTAAATAATCTCGTCTTACAGAATCAGCATCAGATTTACAGTAAATCTATCAGCTTGACCTTCTTTTGGCTATAAGAAAAGCGCATGTCCAGTCTACTTACGAGTAATCATGTAATGTAAAATGTATTTGCAAGGCGATAGCACATCTTTTCTGTTTAGAGCTTTGAAGTAGAATGAACCATCGGTGCAAACATGCTGATTTCTGGTTTAAAGGCAAACATAGCCATCATCATTGCAGACTATTAGGTAGTTTTTTATAAAACTGTACAAACAAACTTACAGTTTAACTGAAGGGTAAGGGGAAAAAGCAGGCCATATACGCAGAAGAATCAGAGAGACCGACATAGCCCAACGAATTAGTAAGCTAAAGTGGCAATGGGCCGGCCATATAGCTCAAAGAACCGATAACCGATGGGGAAAAAAGGTTCACGAGTGGTAGCCTCGTACCAGTAGGAGAAGTGTAGGGTGACCCCCCACTAGATGGAGTGTAGAGCTGGTAAGACATGCAGGAAGTCGATGGATACGGGTGGGTCAGGACCGTGCTTTGTGGCATTTCTTGGACTACTACGTTCAGCAGTGGACTTGTGAAGGGCTGTAATGATGATGATGATGAAACCTTCTCTTTGAAGTCTGTTTCTTTTTGAAGTTGGCTGCAGAATCCACTTACCATTAGGTGGACTGAGAGTTCGTTTGATTGTAGGTGTTTCTTGTTACCAACAATACAATACGAGTTTACGACAATAATAAACTTACCATCAGTCGTCTTGTTTAAATTATTTGACACCTTGATTAAAAAAAAGTAGAATTATGTAGCGTTTATCGACGAAATTGTCGATATATTGAAGAAGGAGACAAATTTTCTACGTGGTAGAGCCATGCTGCAGCTATATTAGTAGTGTAGTTGTAACACGAGTGGGTCGGCTCGACCTGTGAAGGACCACGCTCTCACAGAATACCAGCGTAAAATAGCAACTTAACGCTGCTGTGTTTCGTATGAAGAGTGTAGAGAACCGAAGACTCTTTTTACTTGGAAAAAATGCATTCCATCTTAGTCTTAACGGGTGACAACACATCTGCATTTTTATTCGTGATCGAGAAATGATGTAGAAGTCTATGGGCCGTAGCATCCACTTACCATCAGGTGGACTTTGTGCTCGTTTGTCACACTTATCCTATATATAAAAAAACAAAAACAGAGTATACTTAACCGATGGGCGTTTGCGTAAATATACATGGATTTAAATGCATCGAGAAGCAGGGAGGTGTGTCAGGTCTGTAGTCTCTGCCTACCTCTCTGGTGACAGGTAGACGGTAAATATTAGTACAAGTTAATTGAACTTTCCAGAACTAACAAAGAAATATGGATATCAATTATCGTATTATATATTTTGTAAATAAGTGTGTAATGATAAAGTTTATACGCCTACATTTTTTTTTAAATATCAAAACGATCAACTTGATTGCCTTCAGCATATCATTCAATAATAACTAAGAGAGATGGATAATTGAATAGCTCACCCCGATTGGCGGCCAATGTAATGAATAAAAAATAAGCCGCGTTTCGACGTCACAAAACGCGAGAGGGAGTAAAAAAATAATATTATCCTGTGGAAATGAATTAAGCAGTTCGCAGACATTGTGGCTCAGGATAGGAAGTGATCTTGACAAGTGTGGAAATTGCTTGTATATTTTTACATATTTTTATATGATAAATAGAAATATTTTTTTTAATTTTCACACATAATCTTACTACATACATTAAACGAAATATTTCGCGAAACAATTGACCCCCGAAATAAAAAAAATTAAATTGCAAATTTCGAAGACTTTTTTTAATTTAGTATAGTTTCAATAAGAGGTTTCTTTGATCAGATAAGAAACGGAAACGGAAACAAGAAAATGTATGATTAGTAGTGAGTCGCTTCCTAACAAAATTCCGGAAACGGAGATGCATGTTCTACAATATAAGTCAATGAAAGTAACGCAGTTTAAGTAAAGTGGCCTCTACCAGGTATTGTTGACGTTAATGTGATTTAAACCCCACAGCGCATTATAAGTTTTAATCCTTATGCCCAAGTATATTAGAAAAAAATATACTGCATTTTTATTTTATCCATCAATACCTATATATACCTATTGCTGAAATTATGCTTCTTCAGTAATTATAAAGGTAAATCAGCTACAACTGTCGTTACACCGTAAAAAACGGTTTAGCAATCTCTGGAAAGTTTTTCTAGAGATACGATTAGAATTCTTTTTAGGTACTTCTTAGTATAACACAAGGTACAGTTAATTAAATCACTCAATAAAGATCTAAGTTTCTCTTTTTTATAATTTTTAATTTTCCATTCGCCACGTGTAAATCATTGGTTAAAATTGCAATTAATAAATTAATTAGTTCTTCCAGGTACGAAACTTTTGTAGATATACTTGAATAATGAAACAATACTTTAATTAAATATTTCATCTAAATCGATTGAGCTTTTCCATGTATAACATATTATATACAATGATGATAGCTCCACATACATCATACTTATGAACAGGTGCTGGATTTGGAGGCTGGTCTACTCAAGTTTGCTATGCAATGATGAGGTCCAAATTTTTAAGGATTTATTTGATTGTACCTTAGAGCATACTTCAGTTACCGATAGGTCTATTAGTGCATTCCATTTTATGCAATTTGGATGATGCTCTCGTAATATTAACTTTAAAAGTATTTCAAAAAATATTAGACCGAACTACCGCGGCTAATATATGACTAATTTTCAGGAATTATTTCATATTTTGGTATTTATATGAGCAGTTGATTTTAACAAAAAAAACTACATAATGTTATATTAACTCAAGCCTATTCCATAGCAACATTACTCGAAATCTCCCGATCCTTGGCAGGGTAAGTAGGGAATAAAATTAACCGAGGATGATCGCTAATGAAAATAAATTGGCGGCGGGAGATTTGTGATTACACCGGCCGCGGCGGGCTTCTACGTTATGGTGCAAACAACGTACGGAGTACGGATACTTCTAATTATTATTTTCAAACGTATTTTAGTTCCTTCAATAGATCATTTTTAAAGAATTTATTTATATAATATATCACTTAATTGTTACGTGATTTTTTTTTTTGATTGGTGGCGGGTAAAACATCAAGGATCATAAACAGGAACTTTGTTTACATTACTGCTTAAAAAAGCTTGGCCGGCGGGATAGCAACTAAATTTGAGTAGTTATTATATAGCTTCTTACGACGCCCAATAAACGATATAGGGTGGTGGATATTTTTACATTGACACCATCTTATGGGCTTACTTATGTTTGAAACTTTAAAAACTTTTCGGCAGCATGTCAAGAAAACACACTGGAGTGGCGGTTCCTCTCCTGCACTATATATTTTGTCAAAATAAGAGAAACGAAATGTCCATCCAGAAGCATAAGTGTGGAGAACGTAAGTAGAATGTTATTTACAGTATACTTTTTTTATAAATAAGAAGTGACATATGCTTACAGTCCACTTGAAGTAGTCCAGTCTTCAAATGCAAACCTCTGAGGATGACGGTATCACCGCCAGTAATTGGACTGGCTGTCTATAAACCCGAACACAGCAGTACTGCTTAGTAGAAAAGCGGTCTTACCATCAAAAGTACAATAAAGTGATAAGAATATTAAACGTAAAAATAATAAGAGAAAATTTTCCATTTATGACAAAATATTTTTGACTCTGTGAAGCATGAAATCAAATAGGTACGTGCAGTTATTACGGAGCGAGGTCGTCTCAAAAATGAGCGCCACATATCCGAGGGATGGTTCATCTTCTTAAGTCAATGTAAGGATCAACTTTGAGTTATAGTTCTACGAGCGTCGTAGTTAAGGTATATAGCTGAAGATTTTTTCAAACCATTTAACTTTTATAAAATTTTCTTTTATATAAGGCAGGTAGTAAATGTTTAATATTATAATGCAAAGTTAATCCCAGATGGATTGGATGGAAGGGATTGAACTACTAACGTTGTTAATGATAACTATAATATAATTTTAAAGATGTTGACAATAGTGAAAATTCTTAGTTAAGCATTGGTTTAGTGCTTGGCTATAGCGTTGCAGGCCGTGAGTTCACACATAGAAAAACCTTGTTTTTTTTTTAAATTGAGATTCTTGTATAGTGTTTGTACAAATTGACTGCCTCGTTAGTATAGTGGTTGAAAGCACGACAGCTGTTTATGTGGTTTCATGTTTGAATGCCAAGTCGGATCTAATCGGGTTTTTTTGTCAAGAAATTCTTAATCCAATTTGTCATGTTTGAGGCACGGGCCTTGACACGTAAGGCTGTTGATTCTACGCCTGATCTTACTCTGTTTGTATCGGATCGCTGTTCCATCAGACTATGAGAGTGACGGTATAGAGAGTGCACCTGTGTTCGCGCACACACTCGGTTACTACGATTCTGTCCTGCATAGAAACCTAGTCTTCCACTGAGATGCATCTGGTAGTGTAATTTTTTAGGCGCAAAACAGTTTTTAGTGAATTTTCAAGTAAATAACCGTTTTTTCTTATATTAGCAAAACATTAAATCGCGTACGGCGCTCGATTAGTCGCCACAACTTGCTATTTTTTTAGTGATTTTTGTGCGCCACCTGGGGACACATGATCCTTCAAAAATTTGGAATTTTTGGATAAAGGACACCTGAGTTATTAGAGGAAAACCGAAAACAATGGGGGAGGTGATTTTGCAAACCAGGAGTCTGCGGGTAGAATTGAAGGTGTTGGAAAGGTCTCGGAAAGCTCTTTCCGAAAATATATGCATCATCAGCCGGAAGTGTATATCCTCGTAATAACCACACTTTTAATGTTTGTATCCCACATCTTGTAAGTTTCGACTCTAATAACTTCTATTTTTGAGCGACGACCCTCCTTCATTTTTTTAGATATAGAGGACAAACTCATGCCCTTACTGTGAGTGAGATTTCAAAATTTTCAGATAAGCAGTTTTTTAAAAGTGATTTTTTTTTGTAAAACATATCCTTTTTCGCCATTCCGTGATAAGTTTCTTTTGAGTGTAGTGGTTAGCTAGACCGTAAACGCTAGCTCAAAAAAAAGGAAATTGTTGTTCACTTCAAGTTAGGAATACATTGATTTATATCCATTTTACTTTTTCTTCTTCTCTTAACTTTATTTCATGCCCTGTTTTATTCTATATTTGAACATCTCTGCACGATGTTAATTTTACATATTAGATTTAGTATAGCTATAAGGTCAACTTTTTTATTATCCTATTTTAATTATTAAGTACTCTATCACGTATCGATCGCCGATGTAGTTTTCTTTCTTGTTTTTCAATTTCTGATTCGAAAATGTAGTTGCATTAAGCTCGAGACATCTTTTTTGTATTAAAATGGTTTGTAGATAAACTTAAACCCACGTCCATGAACGAGGATAAAATTGTCCCTTTCAAATGTCAAAAAGGGATAATTTTTTCTGTTTCCTTTAGCCCCATGCTACGGACGGGGAGATATATATGTCTACTCGTTATGTCAAACGGGAACATACTATAGGGATAAGATAATTTTGTCTCTTCTCACTGGATATAATCGGGGGATAAAATTTTTGTCACCCCCATGCTCGCAGGGTGGAAAAAACTGAGCAAGGGATAAAAAAATTATCCTCTCCCCGTGGATACATTGTCTCTTGCCCATGCTAGCCCGGCAGAGGGTCGTGTGAAAATGAGTTCGCCACCTAGTAAAAGTAATTAACAGTAAGAAAAGGGCAAGCGCGAACCGTTTCTCGAAAATATTAATTAAATAATATTTTTCTTTATTATTAATGTTTTTTAAAATGTATGTAGTTAATGTTTTGGCTAAATTTTGTAATAGAATAAGGTGATAAAAATGTGAATAGAGTTCTGTTTTAGTGATAACGAAATAAGGGAAACATTAAATAGTATATTAAAGATGCAATTTTGCTTAAAATTTAGTTTAAAGGCCTGTTTAAAGTTTTAATTCTCGCATTAAACTCTTGCGTTGTACAAGTATAAGATAGGTGAAGAATATTGATGTAAATTGAATTGCAAAGATTGTATTTTATTTTTTTAAGTTTACGAAACTGTATTTAGTGATTTAAGGTTTATGACCATACGAAATTGTTTTAAAAAAGTGATATTATGTCTTTACCTTTTGCAATGTGAATGTTTAATTGTTTTTGTGATGTGTTTAATGTAGATATATGGAAATGTGATAGTGAAGATTATCGACACAATAGGAGGCTTTTTGTGTCTGGCTCACTTTAAGGTTTAGTTCGGGAGTACTTTTGTAAATCGCTCAATTTTCAATTCATTCGGAAAGTTCGGGACCAGCTACAATTTTCAGCTTTAAATCAAGAAAGAAAAACGGAATTAGAAAATGTAAAGTAAAACATTTTTGAATTATGTCAATAAAATGTATAACTTTTTGTGTAGTAATTAAAGTTATATTTTGTATCACTATCTTAAAAAGTGCGCACCAAGTCGCGTCGCTTTACACTTCAGTGTAAACTGACCCTTAGGAATAATTTGTATGATTATTAATTTATAACAGTTTTTTATTAATTATCTTACTCACTGATGAAAATTTATTATTTGGTAATTTATAACTTCTTGAATTATATGTGTAATATCTAGACACACCATGGCCTATTTTAACAAGAGATTTTTTTATATAATCCACATAGCACGTTACGTCAACTCACTAGGGCCTAGCGAGTGACTGAGTATAGTGCGGCAAGATTGCGCTATTGAATGGAACAGCGTAACTAAATACAGTGTCGTCTCTAGTACCTAGCTCAATGGAGTCTCATTAGTTTTTAGCAGTAGAGATCTGAACCGAAGCGAAAAAATCGAAAGCTCCTAATAAACGATGCTCTTCCAACCCCACCATACACACAGCATCACCTTATTGCGTGTTAATTCGGGTTTTGCTACAGTCTGTGGAGCTTGACTACCCTTTGACCATGATCTTTATTTCACGATCTTGTCGTAGGTCAAAAATGGTTCGAATTTATTATGTTCCAATAGAGAATTCGTGTGGTACCCAAATATCGGACATTTTTGTATAGTCAGACTTTTTCGAAGATTTCAAAACTGTTTTGTGGTCAATCGTCAATTCCTCGGCTATGTCATAACTATTGATATGCCGATCTTGTTCCACTTTTTCAAAACTGGCATCGACTTTATCCGTCTGAGGGCGACCAGAGCGAGCTGCATCTTTGATCATAATTCATCATTTTGTCCATAAACTTCATAATTTGTTTTCGCCTTGTGTCGCATTTTCCCTTTTTTGTAATAAAACTTCAGAATGAATCGAATTTCCTTGTTAGAATCCCTCATTTTGGCGGACATAAAAACAATTAAAAAATGGCGCGAAAGTATCCTTTACTTTTTATTTTTCTCTTTCTTAATGTCTTATATAATATGTATTGTTAATAAAACCAGCAAGATACAAATAGTACAACCAAAGGGATTTTTCTTCAATTTTATAAAGAAAAATACGTATATTATAATATTTTATATCGTATTTTACACTTATCACATTGATTTACCACGCCTAGGGTTGAGTTGTAAAAATTAGGACTAATTATCTAAAGGTATTATATATATGTATGCGTTAAAATAAATACAACAAAAATCAATTACATATTACTTAGAATAGTAAAAATTTGTATTAGTGTATGTATATATATATATATATATATATATATATATATATATATATAAATATTATAATTATTACTAACCACGAGGATAAAATCACATACGGTTAGTCCATTAAATGACAATTAAAGATGCGTAAAAACAACAAAGATATGTTGTTTTTTACGCATACAATACATAACTAGTATGTACAGCACCTCCCACCCTTGCTAAATAGCGTGCACTATTCCCACTGTCACCACTACTCCCAACTCCACACCACCATATTAGGAAATACACACCACCGTCGATAATAGGACACGTGTTTCGCCTCGTTTAGGTCGGCAGTCTATTTTTTTTACGCGGATCTCGGCTGATTCATTTATTATTTGTTTAATATAATGGATTTCCACAAAGTCACACCTGATTCTATTAATAATCATAAAACGTCAACCTAAGCTGTAAACAAAACAATATGATATACATAATATAACAAAATTTGAAGTAATGCGCAATATTTAGGACAAATCTCCAAAGTTATCAGTGTATCCACGTCTACTCGTAAAATAAACTTGAATCTATCCCCTGCCTTCAGCTCCGTCGAGGACCAAAAAATGTCATGTCAATTAATAAAATCTACCGTAAGCCACGGCTTAGCTGCCTCCTTGTTATATCATAACTAAGGCTCGGACGGGCAGGCGCGGCCCGCATGATACGGCGTTAGGGCCGCTATAACTGTGCAAGCGATCGCTATGCTATATTATGTACGGACAAAAGTTGAGCATTTCATCCTACGGGTATCGTGAAAGGCGACTATGGGAAGTGCCAGAAAGATCTTATGACCCAGACCCACTGGTCACATCACTATGTGGAGCAAAAAGTTGTCAAAGGCGGACACATCTGGTGTTGTGATTTTCAATCTGCCCGCCAAGCGTGACGATGAAGTCCGATCGCCCCGCAACAGAAGGGGCCCTTGCCCATCAGTACATTATGAAGCTTCCACGAGTACATCAAGATGAAGAAAATCTAGGTAACGCGACAATTGAGGTAAGTCCAGCTTTGTCCAGCCGGCCAGCATAAAAAGATAAAAAGAAGAATGTCAATCTCCACATTTTAATCAACGGATTATTTTTACATTACACCCTATCAAATGTCAGCCGCTGAACATGAGTCTCCCCCATGGATTATTTTTATTGTTCCATAGTACTTAAAAATAAATTTAGTCTCGGTTAGTTAGTTTTTCAACCGATTTCCATAAAAATAGAAGGTTCTCAATTCGACTGTATTTTTACGTGTGTTGTTATCGTAGAGTTTTTAGGTGAACTGATCTTTTTTTATTTGGAAGCTGGTGCTTCTCATGTAGTCCCATATAAATTTGATCAAGATCTGATCAATAGTCTTTGAGTTATCATTAAAATAATGCGTATTTAATTGACCTACTACATTGATGATGTTCTCATTTTGTGAAGTCCTGAAGAAATACAATTTTTTATTTAGATCTAATAATACTCGATGACGGTATTGATTTTTCAAGAAATTTAACATGAAATCTAAATTACAAAAATAAACACAAATATGGGTGTGTATTTATGCTAAAAAGATCCTTGATAGTCTTGTTAGTATAGTAGTCTTAAACGCAGGTGCTTCAAAACGAGGAGCTTTCGGGACAGTAAACCGGTTGAAACTTAAAGCTCCGACCTTTATTAACCGAAAGAATTTACTGAAAAGGATACATTTTGAATCCCGGAAGAATGCACTAACAGCGTTCGAGCAGGCCGTAGAAGAAGCTTTTCGAAATTTGATTCAGATGCATAAAAATTTGTATAGATGCTAGTGAAGAGTTCTATAAAATATTTATTGATAAATACTTTTACATCTTAATATATATAAATTACGTGTCACGTTGTGTGTGGTCCAACTTGAGAGATAGGATAGTTTTTTGCCCGTGAGTGGCCTACAATTTTTTATTTTGCAAAATTAAGAATTTTAAATATGACATGACAAAGGGTCGTCGAAAAGGGTAGAACAACGTCTGCCTGGCAAGCTAGTATGTATTTATTTTAACATACTCTTTTTTTTTTTGTTTCGCAACACTTTCTTAGTGGTGTATCATTCAATAGGTATTGTACCATAGATATTTACAAAAATATTATGGAAAAGAATCTCCCGGTTCGCTACACAAATAAGGTGCTATTTTACGCTGGTGTTGTATGAGAGCATGCTCGTTCCCTGTTCGAAAAGATCCAATAATGCTACAACCATAACATAACTGCGGCGTGGCTACTACTTTAAAAACAATGCACATTCGATGTCAATGAAGCTCCTGTATTTGCTTCAAACGGCTGGGTAAACTGATATATATTTGGTTGGCGAGTTCATTGCCTCTTACGAAAAACAGCAGTAGTATGCTCTTTTACACAGATGTTCTATGTATGTATGGTCATGACCGGACATACCAGTACAGTATTTTATGCCGGCACACTAAGGCGCAAGTTCGACCTCACAAGGAATATTGTTCTCATCTCTGGGCCGGGGCCCCCAGTGTCAGCTTCTACCACTTGATCGCATGCAGATCTGTTTGAATCCCCGGTGACCGAGTTCTTTTTGATCGGCTTAACTCACTGGCGCTGCGAATAGATGTTGTATTTGTGTATTCTATAGCATCTACCAAGGGTCGCTCTATTTTACCATTGCACATCGCGACAAATCTCGTGATGCCATCTATTACATCTGGATAATTGGCTTTCCACCACTGTGTGATTTACTAGAAGTTTTCTACCGCGCAGAACTTCTTTTTGGAATCGACTGCTACCAGCGATTTTTGGACCGATACGCATATGGGACCTTCAAGAAAAGAGCCTGCTATTTTTTTGCAAGGCTGACAACGCATCTGCTATGGGCCCATCACATCCCCTGTTGTTCATGGGCGGTGGTAATTACTTACCATCATATGTGCCGCATGCTCGTTTACCCACTTTAAAAAAAAACGTACCAACATACTTGTGCTGCAAACACATGCATGGTGCTATTTTCTTATTTCCATGTATAATGCTTATATTTCGGTTGGTTTTGTAGGATAATGAAACGTTTTCCTTAAAATGAAAAGAATCAAAAGTATAGTATTTGTATAGCTTCACAGTCGCATTATTAAATTGTGAAGGCGAGCCTAAGGCAGCGATATTACAGTGTATTAAGTTGCTAGAGTAAATCTTCCTTGCTAGGCAATGGGCTTAAGAGTTTTATTGTCGTGAGCCAAGGAGCCTTTTCTAACATCGGCACAGCTTGTTTCCTTTCTTGTTTTGCCTGTAAACATGTTTTGTTCGTCAAAGATGTTGCAATTTGTACTATATAAACATTTAAAATTGAAATTTTGTAAGAACATTTAAATGTAACTTTAGTTTGAATAAATATTTTCTATTAAAAAAAATATGAATAAAATTACAGATTACTAGGTGGTTACAGAAATAATGTATGTGAATGGATGTTCAGAAGTGGACTCCGATAGACTGTATGAATGAATGAATAATTGATAGAATCAGGCGTTACTTTGCGGAAATCCATTATAATAAAAAATAAAAATATAATTTCTTTGCAACCTTCCGCTAATTAAATACAATTATTGTATTTATTTAGCGGAAGGTTGCAAAAAAAATTTATATTTTTATTTTTTATTGAATGAATGAATGTATGAACCAGCACCCGTGGTCATACAATTATATCTGATTTGATAAATTTATCGCGTTTAATTTGACTTATTTACCGAACGGGATTGTCGTTAGGGGGGGGCTTAGTAGCCATGGATTGGCCATCCGCGGCGAACAAAGAGGAACCCAAGGAGGAATGCAAGTGGGTTCCTCTTTGTTCACCGCGATGGCTGGTCCGAGTTGTAGGGCCGGCCCGAGGTGGCCACCCCAAGTGGGCTTGCCGAGTATGGCGATGCGCTACTCGCCCTATCCACAGCGACTCAAACGGGGTCATACCGTTGATGCGGTGGTAGTGGGGCTGCGGGGGTAGAGGAGTGCTCCCTACCCTCTGCAGCTGAATATTGGTTGGCGGCGGAGCCATAGGCCAGATTCGCCGCTGGGGTCAGGAAAGTTAGTGCTTCTGAGTGCTCGTTTGTCCTGGCCCTATGGCCTTCGCGCATCTGACACGAGGGCGTCCGTTGCGCAGGTGTAGTTGGAGGCCTTGGAGAAAGGCGCGCCATGTGTGATCTCCCTTACCTGAGAAGAAGAAGGGGGAGGAGGTAATCCTCTCCCGATGAGGTGCCGCCATGGGATGGCCGGCGCTAGTGGGGCCAATATGCAACAAAGGTGGAACACCATGGGGTTTTAGTCGGTGCGAGTCTGACATAATCCTTGTCCCCGCCAGGCGGGTATGCGCTCCATGTAAAAAAGGGTACTTTACACCCAAAAACTATAGCAAGATAACACAGATTCTTACCAAGGATGTTTCTTGAGTATTAATAAGGTTAAATCAATACCTAAGCATACCACTGCAAGGCCTCAAGACACTCCAAGCTCATTCTACGTAGATCGGACCAAAATTATTATTTAAATCTAATTGTAGCCCAAGGTAACTATATCAGGACTACAACACCTCAGTCACCGCAGGCCATAGGGGTTACCATGGATATAAAAAGCCATAAATGTCGGAAACTGAAAAATAATATTTGCGTAAATAAAAGAAATCATTAAAAGATGGTGAGATGTAATTTTTAGCTATTTTTTTGCATTTATTGTTGCATTGGTTACATGGCCTTAAGCCAGGGCGGGGGTTAATCTACTCTTAATTCTCACATTTTGATATTAACAGTAGGACTAGATTCACACCTATTCTGTTCTTCTATCCGATGAGCAGTTTGTCGAATGGCTATGAGTGAATGAATGGCTATATTTCCGGGGGTGACTGAATATTTCCCTAGCTAATTGTGGGACCAAAATGGACAAAACTCTACATTTTGAAAAACTCAATTCTTCTTTAATGGAACTGTCTGTAGGTCTGAAAGAGGCTCTGTTAGCCTCACCAACACCGTGCACACACACAACGCCCCAACCTGGGACGAGCTGTGAAGTGGAAGGCACGTCTGCAACTGAACCACAATTGGAAACGAACCAGGGAAAGAACAGGAAAAGTTCAGTAGGCCTTACAAGCTTAGTGAGGCAGCACGAAAGAGGTACAAGAGACTGATAGCAGCTGAAATAGGAGCCAAAGAGGCCCTCTCACTTTGCCAGAAGCCCTGGGACTATATTCCTTTGCCCAAACCTCCCCCGGCTACAAACAATCGTCTAAAGAGTCCTCCAAAGACCATCCCAGGAAATCTGTGAAGCTGGTAACGGGGAAGAAGAAGCTCAGCTTCAGTTCCGTAGCTGGCTCCGTGCTTCTAGGAATTCGAAATTCGAGTCCTATGAGCGTGGAGTAGATGCGGCTGGTCTACCGGGCACTAACACAGGCTATCGCTAAGACGGCCTGTAGGACGCAGCCGGGAATGGGATCAAAATTTTCGGGTTTCGTTTACATGCCAGGCTGAATTCCGGTAACGTGCCTGAATATGACAAGCCAGGATTGGATTGCGAGTGAAGTCGGAAAACTGAAATCCGGGCCGGAGGCAGAGCTCTCGATAATACCCGAGGGTGAACTAATTAAGCTTCATCAGGGTATCACCTATCTGCCCTGCTGCTAAACTGACTCAGAGCAGGTGGCTGTGCTTTGAGGGCACACAATGAGCGGCTCCATACCGAGCTCTAGAAAATTCTGCCCTGTAAGGACGAGGAGAATGAGTTCCTAGTAACCTTTTCTCTGGACGACCCATCGGCGAAGACTCTCCGCGCGGCAGGCGGCGGAGTCGTCCTTGGCTTTAAAATGATAATTTTTAAAAGTTAAGGGAGGCTCTGACGCGGTATGATAGAGCCTGCACCGTCCCAACTCCTATTACCCCCGCGAAAACGACCCCTGCATTCCCGATGCCTATAAATGGCTAACCACAAGGGTAAGACGAGGGATCTCCAGGCGAATCTTCACCATACAGCAGCTGCTTCTGCCATGGTGGAGGTTTGCTTTGCAGAGGACAATATCGATCTCACCCTCATACAAGAGCCTTGGGTGGCCGACGGTCAAGTTCTGAGATAAACGGCTGTCGGTAAGATCCTAGTCAATACTAAAGGCAGTAGACTCAGACCTTGTATAGTTTACAATAAAAAATAGAACTTTTAGCTGATCTAGAGTACTGGAACGATGACCTGGTTACAACCTTCATAAATCTCAAGGGATATACAGGGGCCAGAGTAATCATTTACTAAGCCTATCATTTTGGAGAGAATTCAGATCCTACCATCGAGTCAGAGCTAGTGGCAGAGTTTGCCTGAAAACACAACGCCGAACTTGTGGTGATTTGTGATCCTAATACTTACCATACAGCCTAGGGAAGCAGTAACATCAACGAAAGAGGTGAGTTACTTAATGAATTCCTTATCTCAAACCGCCTGGTAAGCCTAAACTTAGGGTGTACACCAACCTTTGCAACGCAAGCTAGGCAAGAAGTGTTAGACATAACCTTTGCTACCAATAACATATGCAGGCGGATAACTGACAACATTTTAGTAGTGAAAACTTGATGTACGATCACGAACACATTAAGTTTGTGATTGAAGCATCACCAATTTATGACACCTGGGCTGTCTACAGAGATAGCCAAAGGAGAAATTTGTAAACGTTTCTTAAAAACATCAAAACGATTGAAGGTCTGGAGGTAGCGACGGAGACAGTAACCGTAGGTATCCGTGAAGGCTTCGAGGACAACTGTCCCGTCAAAACCAAGACCTCAACACTAAAAGTTACTTGGTGGAACACTAAGCCAAAAAAAACTTAGGGACAAACCAGGAGACTATTCAATAGGGTTAAAAAAACTCAAGAGTGGGATATTTATAGTTCTGTCCTAACCGAATATAAAAAAATTTGTAAAAGCCGAGACGAGCATCGTGGAGGAAGTATAAGAATTATTATTATTATGTGGGGTATCTATATAGTTTTCTCATCTGGTTGGGGTCTATAAATATATAATTATAAATTAAAATTAAAAGATAAATATACATAAATAAAATTAAAATAAAATAAATACAAATTTTATTATTTTACTATTATTGGGGTATCTAACAAAAAATGCGCTACTCTGTGTTCGCGCGGTTGTTTTTTTTTATCATAGAATAAACATAGGTAGAATGACCCGTAGGTAATAGCAGATTGTATTGTTAAATAGGTAAATTATATCGAGAGCAATATTTAAATTTTGTCATTTATTTTGTATATTATATTTGCTTATTTAATATAATATTACATAATATTATATCACAATTACATTTTAATGATATTTTTATCTGAATATTTTAAAAGGTATCTATGTCAAATATAAAAAACATACTAAATGTATGTTTAACAAAACTTATTAACATAACATTTAAACTGCAAATATATTTATTTAAATTAGGATAAGAGTCGTTCATAAATGCTGGGCACGCGAGAGTTAAAAATGGACGAATTTATACCACTTTGACTTTGATGTGTAAACCTAAAAATAAAATGAAAAATGTTGCCCAATTATAATTACTTATATATGTTTCTACAAAAAAATGTTTATAATAATATATTCGTCCTATACTAAAGTACCCACTGAAATGTCGCATCTGAACATATTAATTTCATAATCTATATTCCATGACACGAGATGGCGTCTTAGGAATAATTTGTTTTATTATTAATCTATAATACTTTTTATTGATTAAGTATCTTATTAACCGATGAAAAGTAATTCCTTGGTTTTTACTGACATTTCTTGAATTATTTGTGCAATATCTAACTACACACGACGGCATATTTTTATCAAGATATTTTTTAAATCCACACAACACGTGACAACTCTACAAGCGCCTAGCGAGTGACTGATTAAAGTGCGGTATATGCACTGCAGTTGAGTGGAACAGAGTAGCTGAATGCAATGTCGCCTCTAGTACATAGTACATAATAGTTCAATGGGTATCTGTATAGTTTTCTCATCTGGTTGGTTTCTATAAATATATAATTATAAATTAAAATGAAAACATAAATATACATAAATATCAATAAAATAAAATAAATACAAAAAATACACAAATAAATAAAGATCCAACCAGATGGAAGCCCTCGGCAGGGGGAGACCAAACGGCCGAGGGTTAGGGGGAAAGGGAAAGAAACCGACGGACGATGCGGGCGGTATCGAGGACCACTGCCTTCTGCATTTGAGCTCGAAGCGGTCCGTCACGGAGTCCCAGTCGCCTCAGATGACCCGAGAGGCTGACTGGGATTAGCCCATTCGTAGAGACGACTACAGGAATAATTTCGGTCGGCCGACCACCCCACATGTCGGTCACCTTGTGAGCCAGGTCCAGATATTTTGTTCGCTTATCTGTTTCGGCTTTCACGAGGTTGTCGTCATACGGAATGGTAATGTCGACCAAAAATATCCTTGACTGTGCCCGGTCCATCAGCACAATATCAGGCTTATTCGCAAGAATAGTCCTGTCTGTGATGATGGCCCGGTCCCAGTAGAGCCTGGCGCGGTCATTTTCGAGCACGGCTTCCGGCAAGTACTTGTAATACGGCAATTTCCGGTCCACGAGACCGTATTTCAGAGCGAGCTCCTGATGTAGAATTCTGGCTACTAGGTTGTGTCTGTGCAAGTACTCAGAGTTAGAAAGCGCCGAACAACCGGAGATGACATGCCTAAGTGACTTCCCGGGATGGCGACAAGCTCGACAGACGTCGACGGTGCCATCCTTTAGTATGTATTTCCGATAGTTGTTGGTCTTAATAACCTGATCCTGTATTGCACAGACAAAACCCTAGGTTTCCCCGAAGAGGTCACCGAAACGTAGCCAGTTGAGGGAGGCGACTGTATCTACGAAGGGCTCATGTAGAGCCCTATAGTACCTCACGTGGAGCTCCTTCTCCTTCCATACGGTCTCCCGGTCGGAAATGCTAAGCACTGCTGGGTCCTGCCATTGCTCGTTGGCTAAGGATAGAGGGGTAAGCCCTTTATCACTAGAAATGACATCATTATAGAATGGATCATCCGATCTCGTCAGGAAGTAGTAATGACGGAGGCTGCCCACTTCACGATTATGCATGGTGAGCGCGCTCAGAAAGCCACGCCCACCATGCTTTCGCGGCAAGTACAGCCTCATTACCGACGATCTCGGATGATGCATCCTATGGAACGTCATGGTAGTGCGGACTTTTCTATCCAGGGCGTTAAGTTCAGTCTGAGTCCACCTTAGTATGCCAAAGGTATACATAAGGACAGGCATGACCCAACCGTTATATGCGTGTGTCTTATTCACACCGGACAAAAGGCTATTAAGCACTTTGGTCAAGCGTGCATAAAACACGTCGCAAACTGACTGTTTCATACCAGCCTCATCGATACCGATGTTCTGTGACATACCCAGGTATCGGTATGTTTCAGCCTCGGAAAGGGTCCTTAAGTTGACGGGCATAGATAAATCTATGCGCTCAGAGTTAGCAACCCTTCCCCTTTCAACACGGAGGACCGCACACTTATCCGTCCCCAGCTCCATCCCAATGGAATTGCTAAATTCACAAGTGATTTTTAGCAATTCCATTAGATGGGAGCGACTGGAGGCGAATTGCGGTCATCCATACATCAGAGCGAACTTGAGGTCATCCATATAGAAAAGGTGGGTCACTTTTGTCCCTCCTTTCCGTAGCTGAATCCTAGTAGCGTAGCGTAATCCTCTCCCGGATCCCTCCAGTAAGGTACTGAGAAGGTTCAGGGAGAGGCAGAACCAGATTGGACTCAGACAATCGCCCTGGAATATATCCCTTCTTATCCTTATGTGGTTCTCCGCAGCCATCATCCGCTCACCCAGATGACAAGGGATCGTACTCCACTGCCCCATACACTGCTCGAGGAAGTCTCTAACTGTACAGTCTATCTTGTACAGCTCGAGGACTCTCTTTAGCCATGTATAGGGCACCGAGTCGAATGCCTTTCTGTAGTCTATCCAGGCGGCGGAGAAGTTCCGACGGTTGCGTTTCACCACTTAGCCAATGACCGCGTCAATGAGGAGTTGTTCCTTAGTTCCACGAACACCGCCCCGACATCCATTTTGAGCGCGTGACATCACCTGATTTAGATCCAGGTGACGAGTGATTCTCGCGCTCAAAATGGATGTAAGTGTCTTATATATGGTGGGTAGACACGTAATGGGGCGGTATTTGCTCGGGTCTGTGGTAACCTGGTCTTTAGGAACCAAATGAGGGATCCCAGTAGTGAAGAGGCTAGGGAGCGACTTCTGGTTGAGAGCCTCGTGAAACTGACGGGCGAGCACAGCGTGACACACCATGAACCCCTTCAGCCAGTAGTGATGCAGTTCGTCGAGTCCCGGACTTTTCCAGTTCGGGGCTCTACGAACCGCCTCAGCTACGTCATCCGGCGTTATGATGACGGGGTCCATGGGCGTAATACTCGCACACTGACTCGCCACAACTTCCGTCCAAGGGTCCTCGCTGTGGTTTACGGGCTCTGATCACAGGCCACGCCAAAATGCGACAGTGTTAGCCTGATCCGGTCCTGGGCCCGCTCCACATACCTCTGGTCGCTCCAATGATTTGTAGTGCCTCTTCTGATCACTCTGGAAGAGACGTTTCTGGTTGATCCGCCTTGACATCTCGGTAAATCGGCGAATCCGCTTCCCCCAAGCAGCAATCTTTTGCTTCAGGTCGTCTATGCGCTCCGTTAGTTTCTGCGTGATATCCGGCTGGGACAAACTGATATTTGTCCCAGCAACGCCATTCTAACGGTGCGCACAACCCTCGGTCTATTATTACCCGACCTGAAGCTTATCAGTCTGCCGATAAGGGCCCTTGCCTTTGCGATACGGTCCTCAATTCCTTTTCTCCAGGCTGGGATGGCGCTACTTTGTTTAGTAGCGCGTCCAGCCATGGGAAGTTTGGCGCCAATAATACGGCAAGCTGCCACTGCGGCGCCAAAAAGAACTGAGTCCGTCTTGCAAAGTTCCCGGCTGGCTTCCAAATAGGTTACCAGCATTGGGTTAAGAGCCCTCACGACAGCCCGATTTCGCTTGCTTAGGGGTATGCAGGGAAGTCGCGGTCGATTTACGAGAGGCATGCTGCGCGTTTCCAAAATCGCCTCTTCCAATATACTCCTCATTTGCTCTAGTTCGTGGGAGACCATTTCATCATCGTCTGAATCAACCACAACTGGAAGATCCATGGCGGCTTCTACGCGTGGCAGCTGGTCTGTCGCCTGAGGAGCCGCATCCCCAGCCGTAGCCAATTCATTCGATGAGGGAATGGCCTCACATCGTAGTCGTTCGATCTCGGCATCATCAAATATTTTCGAATGCATGATGTACCGAACTCGGTCTGCCAGGTTTTGTTCCGTGACGGGAATAGACGGCTCCAGCTGCTGAGCTGCAAAGCTATGCATCCGAGTCCGATACGCTATCCCCGCAGTTTCTTCCCCTTTCGCCCTATAGTACGCCCGCAATGCGTTTGCGTTCATATCCCTTGTCCAACGCATGCGGCGCACTCCACCAGCGGCGGATGCCGCTTGCCGAGTCCGAGAGGACCCTGCCGACATCAAGTCGTCGGGTGGGGATGAGGGATGTGGGGGGCTGCTAGATGATCTTGCAGCGCCTCGCACTCGGCTGGCGGCCCGCATGCCGCCGCGTCCAGCGCGAGCTCCAGACGCGCCCCGGTGACCCCCAGGCGGCGGCCCTATACGCTTTCTAATCATATCCATCATCCATTTTTGGGCGCCAATTAACGGAAGACGCCCAGGCCTGGCACCGTTTAATTATATCATTGTACGGCCGTAAGCACAAACGGGCCTTTGCACCCCCGAGTACTGCCGAGACACGGCGCTCACACCTCTTGGCAAGGCGCTGACTGACTGCACCGACGTAGCAGTTTTGTTACTAACTGTTTCGTCAGCGGGCGATGGGGTCGTCACTTCCCTATGCCTTATTATTATTACTAGCGTCACCCCACTTTCCACTTTTGCCATGAACTCTTTCAGAGCCCTACGAAGGACTTGTAATGAGGACTGTTGTAGGGCTGCAAATATAATAAGGCCAAACCTGGTGCAGTGGGCTGTTGACTCCTTTAAGCCATAAAATACAAGCGAGGAGGATGGAATAATTCCCATCAAATCCCAATCCCAACTACAGATTCTTTCTTATCTGGTGAAATCTTCAGAGCAATTTTGCATGGGGATATATTCTAGAACTATGGACAATTGTCAATGTTCTAATTATACCTACGGCTGGGAGAAAGGAATACGCTTTACTAAAGGCCTTTAGAGATATAAGCCTCTCTTCCTTTCTTCTTAAGATACTAAAAGAGGTAATAAGTGAATATATAAGGGATGTAGCTCTAGCTACGAGGCCCATACATGACAACCAGTATGCTTACCGTAGAGGTAAATTTACAGAAACAGCCCTGATAAGTGTTATTGACAGGGTTGAAAAAGCACAGGGTATAAAGAAATAGCTCTTTGTGCCTTTCTAGATACTGAGGGCGCCTTCGACAGTAGCCCCACATTAATGTTGGTTGGGGCCTGACATCTAAAAATGTTGACCCCTCAACCATCAAGTGGGTGAAGTCGATGCTCTCAATCAGAAAAGCAAAAATAGCGCTATTTCAAACATCGTTTGAGGTTGAAGCTGTTTGAGGCTGTCCACAAGGAGGTGTTTTGTCAGCCCTTCTATTGACTCTTGCTGTTGACCAACTGTTGTACAAGATGGGAGACATTCGCACTGACACATCAGGTTATGTTAATGACTTTGTGATCATTGCCAGAGGCTTTTTCAAAAGTACTCTATGGTTAATCATACAAACTTAAACACCATAAATAACTGGTATATGGATAACAGTTTATCAGTCAATGCTGATAAAATTGTTGTAAAACCCTTTACCAAAATTGGACGGTTGAACAAATTATACAGTCACACTAAAACTCATTGATAAGGAAGTACCATTCTCCACTGAAGTGAAGTTAAGCAACGTACGCCATAAGGCAAAAATTGCTATAGGTATATGCAGTCGTTTGATCTAAAACAACTGGGGCTTGAATTCCAGTATGTTCCTATGGCAGTACAGCAGCTTACTGAGACCGATTCTTGCCTACACTCCACTGTCTGGTGCAACAAGGTCAACGAAAAGACGACTGCGGACAGTCTAAGTAGTCTACAAAGGACTGCCTGCTTAGTGGCAACTGCAGCGATGCGATCATTAATATCAATATATCCATCATAAATAGCGATACCTTCGAATATCTTGAGCAGCTACTCTTTCATGGGTTCACTTCTATATAGTCAAATATTTTAACCACTGATATAAGTTGCCTCGATCATGTCATGGTTAAATCTAAAAAAACCTCTTCGCACTTTCATTATGAACACCACAATAACTGACCATAAAAATATACTGACATGTATTGATATAAAAAAATACTTTTCCGTAATAAATACATCAAAAGGATAAACTTTTAGAATACCTAGAAACAAATAAATTACTGTCCGAAATTCAATTTTGTTTTAGAAAATATAAATCTGCAGAAGAAGCGGTAAGATTATTTGTGGATTTCGTTGCTAAAAACCTAGATTCTCATTCTAAAATTAACTTAACTATATTTTTGGATCTTGCGAAAGCGTTTGATACAGTCTCTTTTCCCTAACTTTTAGCAATTGTAGAGAAATTAGGCATCAGAGGTACCCAAATCCAATTGCTTGGCAACTACTTACACAATCGCACTCAGTGCACCAAAGCACCAAAGTTGACGATACTTTAAGTGACGATTATAGTATTACACGTGGAATTCCTCAAGGCAGTGTTCTGGGACCTACCCTATTTTTGTGCTATATTAATAACCTCTGTCAAATTAATGTTCTTAATTGCAAGGTTATGTGCTATGCTGATGACACCGCACTTATATTTTACAGCCAATCTTGAAAAGAAGTTTATTCTGCAGCACAAACTGGCCTAAATACAGTACAGTAATAGCTATATACACATTTTCTATCTTTAAACGCAACTAAAACTAAATACATTGCCTTTTGTATCAGCACACCAGCATTAAAAGGCCAGGAGAACTTAAACTTATATGTTCATGATTGCTATATACCACCTCTTAGCTTATGTACGTGTCGTTCTCTTGAAAAGTCAATAAATACAAAATACTTAGGTGTTATAATAGACCAGAGACTCTCCTTCGAAGAGCATATAAACCACATTTCATCCAGAGTCCGTAAACTAACATATATTTTTAAGCAGCTTCGTCATCTTGCTGATGCCAGTATCATAAGATTCGTTTATACTGCCTTATGTCAGTCTATTATTAACTATAGCATAACGTCTTGGGGGGGAGGTGCAGCAAGAACCCATATGATTAGGTTAGAACGTGCACAAAGATTTATATTTAAAATATCTTATAAAAACACAGATTATTTTCAACAAACAAACTCTACAAATTATGTGACTTGCTCACCGTACGTCAGCTCTATATTCTTGCGACAATATTATTAAACCACTCAAAATTGGCCGTGTAGTGGCGGTTGAGAATATCCACTACCCCATATCTTCCCGTGGGTGTCGTAAAAGGCGACAGAGGGACACAGAAAGGAGATGGGCAGCAGCATCTTCCTAATAATAACAATTACATAATGAAAAACAGCGGTTGCCAACCCGCTCGCCAAGCGTGGCAACTATGACAAATATCCCCCCATGAGCAACGACGCAAATAAACGGCCGCAGTGCCCGGCGGCCCCGCTATTCGTGGCTACGGTGGCGACCATGGTAACGGCGGGGCAGGGGGTGCTAAGAAACTCCGGTGGAGGTTCGGTTGCCACCTACGACGACTCGACCTGGCAACGTATAACGCACGCACCCTGAGGACTGACGAGAAGTTACTGGAGCTGGAAGAAGAGGTAGACAAGTTGCGCTGGCATATTATTGGATTATCTGAGGTCCGAAGAGAGGGGGAGGACACGGTAATCTTCGAGTCCGGTAACTTGTTCTATCACGGGGAGGGCGACCATCTGTCCCAAGGAGGTGTCGGATTTATCGTCCACAAGTCTCTCGTCAACAACGTTGTAAAGATTGGGAGTGTGTCGACGAGAGTTGCGTACCTGATACTCAGAATCATCAAACGGTATTCGCTGAAGGTCATACAGGTCTACGCACCAACCTCGGCACATCCCGATGAGGAGTTGGAGGAAATATATGAGGATATTTCTAGAGCCATGCATTCCTCCAAAACTCACTACACGGTGTTGATGGGAGACTTCAACGCAAAACTAGGCACAAGAGAAGGCGGTGAGCTGAAGTTAGGGAAATTTGGAGTAGGGCAACGGAACCGTAGGGGCCAGCAGTTGGCTGACTTTATGGAGAAAGAGGGACTCTTTATGATGAACTCTTTTTTCCAGAAGCGGCCCCACAGGAAGTGGACCTGGTCGAGCCCCGACGGTTCGACAAAGAAATGAGATTGAATGACTTCATCATGACGACCAGACGCCAACTGTGCAGTGATGGCTCACTGATCGCAAGGGTGAAAACCGGCAGCGATCACCGAATGGTTAGAGGCACACTGAACCTAAACGTTAAGTTGGAGAGGTCTCGTCTGATGAAGTCAACGCTCCGTCCCCCCTCGTGCTCTAATCCAGAATCCCGAGACTTTTCAGTTCGAGTTACGTAACCGCTTTCAGTGCCTAGAAGATTGCAATGCAGTGGACGATATGAATGACAAGCTCGTGGAAACTGTCCATGCGGTCGGAGCTAAGTTCTGCAAGACCCGCCGCAGAAGAAGACAAGAACTCTCCGATCACACTGTTAATCTCATGGCTGTTAGACGGGAGATGAGGCTGCAATCGTCAACAGATTTGACGGCATACAGGCACCTGAACAGACAGATCTCCAAATGCATGCGGCGAGACTTACGCAACTTTAATACCGCTCGTATAATAAATAAGCGATCGAGCGGAACCAGGGCTCCAAAGTCTTTGCCAGAGATCTGTCTGCCAGAAAGAACCAACTGTCAAAGCTGAAGACTGAGTGTGGCAGCATCGTTTCCGAGACACCTCAGATTTTGAGTGAGATTGAGAGGTTCTATGGGCAGCTGTACACATCATCGTTGGAGCCACACGCAAGTGTGAGTAACGATTCAAGAGCAAGTCTTACCCGACATTAATCCGATGATATCCCGGACGTCAGTCTTAGCGAGATTAGAATGGCTCTACAGCACCTTAAAAACGGCAGGGCCCCAGGCGAGGATGGAATTACAGCGGAGCTTCTGAAAGCGGGTGGAACACCGGTACTTGAAGTCCTTCAGAAGCTCTTCAATTCCGTCCTCCATGGTGGCACTACTCCGGAGGCGTGGAGCAGAAGTGCGGTGGTCTTGTTCTTTAAGAAAGGCGACAACGCTCTCTTGAAGAACTACAGACCGATTTCCCTTCTGAGCCGCGTCTACGTGTTGTTTTCGAGAGTCATCACAAATCGTCTCGCACGCAGACTCGACGACTTCCAGCCTCCCAAACAAGGCGGTTTCCGCAAAGGCTTCAGTACCATAGACCACATACATACCCTGCGGCAGATTGTACAGAAGACCGAAGAGTACAATCTGCCACTTTGCCTGGCGTATGTGGACTATGAGAAAGCCTTTATTCCGTCGAAATTTGGGCGGTGCTACAGTCCTTTCAGCGGTGTCAAGTTGACTGTCGGTATATCGAGGTGCTGAAGTGTTTGTACAGTATGGCTACGATAGCTATCCGAGTACAGAACCAGAGTTCAAACCCTATCCAACTGCAGAGAGGTGTAAGACAGGGTGACATTATATCCCCGAAACTCTTCACCGCTGCGTTGGAAGACGTTTTCAAGCTACTGGACTGGAAAGGATACGGTATTAACATCAACGGTGAGTACATCACTCACCTTTTATTTGCCGACGATATAGTCCTTATGGCAGAATCGCTGGAGGACCTTAGCACTATGCTCAATGACCTCAATGGTGTCTCCCAACGGATAGGTCTTAAGATGAACATGGACAAAACAAAGATCATGTTTAATGTCCATGTCACACCTGTGCCGGTAGTTGTTGGGAGCACTATGCTCGAAGTTGTTGACGAGTACGTTTACCTGGGACAAATAGTCCGACTAGGTAAGTCCAACTTCGACCGAGAGGTCAATCGACGGATTCAACTCGGCTGGGCAGCGTTCAGGAAATTACGACACATCTTCTCGTCAGGTATACCTCAATCTCTGAAAACTAAAGTGTACAACCAGTGCGTGTTGCCAGTGATGACTTACGGACCAGAGACGTGGTTCTTCACTGCTGGCCGTATGAGGACGCTCAAGGTCGCTCAGCGAGCTATGGAGAGGGCTATGCTTGGAGTTTCTCTGCGTGATAGACTCAGAAATGAGGATATCCGCAGTAAAACCAGAGTGACCGACATAGTCCAACGGATTAGTAAGCTGAAGTGGCAATGGGCCGGCCATATAGCTCGAAGAACCGATAACCGATGGGGAAGAAAGGTTCTCGAGTGGCAGCCTCGTACTGGTAGGCGTAGTGTAGGGCGACCCCCCACTAGGTGGAGTGACGACCTGGTAAGACATGCAGGAAGTCGATGGATGCAGGTGGCTCAGGACCGTGCTTTGTGGCATTACTTGGGGGAGGCCTATGTTCAGCAGTGGACTTGTGAAGGGCTGTAATGATGATGATGATGACTCAAAAACGGAATATAATAAATCCAATCCTATATTAAGCAAAAGACTTCCGCATCATGTATTCACTGTACCTTCCCACAAGTCCCCCCCCGTGACCATGGCTTGCTGTAAAGCACATACTCCCGAAACGTCGGGAACTAAAAGTACTACCTAGATAAAATCAGTTAAATAAACGCGATAGAATCTGTAAATTTAGTTTTATTCAATGTGTAGTGTTCGCGTAAATTTAAGAAATCATTTAGGTTTTTCTTTTTTTATGAACACCAAAAATATTTTAATAATTTTCAAACAGTTTCTCCAACAACGTTTGAACAAGTCTATTTTAATGTACTTTTGTTTACAAGTAGTTGTAATCTTTATTAAGAGTTACAGCAATATCACTTCTGTTGACGGGGGGGCCTGGTGATCCCATAGCACAGGGCAACCTAGTTTGGGCACCAGTCTCCCACCTAGATCTTATTTAGTTAGTATTTATAGTTGTTATTTAGTTGTATAAGTTTACTATTACTTAGTTTATTGTAATGTACTGATAATATGTGGGAGAAAATAAATACTTATTATCATCGCCTGGAGCGGTGCTTAATGCACTTCTATTCCTAATGCCTCTTGATCTTTATCTAGACGAGGAGGCGACGGCTTTTTTGTATAGGATTAATGCCCAGGGCCATTGAGTTATACAACACTAGAGGAGCAAACCAACAACAACAAAAAAAAACCGCGCGTCGAAAAAAGTGTAACCGCTATCCAAACGCGACGACATAGCTTTGAAACAATATTAATATATGAAACAACAACAATTTTAAGTAAACATATATCTATCTCACTTACATAAGTTGCGAAAACAATATTGTCGCTGTTTTCGTTCGCGAGATTAGATAAAGATAGACACACAAACATGCAATGGCGGGTTGGTGTGGCTTACTATATGAAATTTTACCTAAAATACGCAATAAAAATGAGTTTTTTTAAGCTGCAATTAATTGTTCTTATATTAAAAAAGTATATTTTATATTAAAATCTTTCCCCTTAGAAAAAAAGAATACAAAGCTTATCAGATGAATAGAAGTAAACATAATGATGAAATAAAACATATTTTTATAAGTATTTTTATTGTACTAATAAATCAAGCAATATAAAATAGGTTATAAAATATAATTAATGTAAAATTTATATAAAATTATAATTAATATAAAATTATTAATATAAAATAAGTAGGTAATAAAATATATTTAATAGATAATTCGTGAATAAACTAAAATAAGGATAATTAATTGTTTTGTATGGAAGTTAAAACGTATTTTTTATTATAATTTCCAAAATATTTAAAATCAGAGGTAACAAATTAACTTACTCCATTAATTATATAGTCTCCCGTTAATGTAGGATAAGCACAAATGCGGAAAAGTGGCCACATTGAACCTAAATGGCAATATTCGATAATTTTATTTAATTATTTGAGGTTTTTTAGGTTTATATGAAAACAAGAACTAAAAATTATGTGTTCTATGTGATTCCGCTCGATTTATAACGTTTTTGTGACCTTGAATAGCATTTTTTCACTACGCATTTACCCATTTTTTGTCGCGGCTCAACTCTGTCGGCGTCACATTGAACACTGAACTGACGTTAGCTAAGCATATGGCTGTGGCCATATTTGCAGTGGGAACGCTTTGGCGCGGTTATTACTGTTCTAGTGTAATATATAATTCAATGCCCAGGGCGGTATGCGCTTGCTTTCCTACAGATTAAAATCCATGCTCGACTCAGTTGAGGAAACACCGGTCTTATGCATGATCTCAGATATCATGCGTTCACTATACACTTTTATTAAAATGTTGATAGTGGAACTACCCTCCAAAGAAGACTAGCTGAATGACCAGGTTATCTGTGAGACCGGTAGCCTCATATGGTATACCGATTAGTCAAAATTGGACCTCGACGTAGGCTTTGGAATTTATGGGAAACGCCCCAAATTCAAACTTAGTATGAATTTGGGTAGATTCACCTCTATCTTCCGGGCAAAAAACTTTTGCCATACTTCAGTATGCGAAAATCAATCTGCAAAAGCACTACGTCAACCATATAATTTATAAAAACTCTGGTAGTCAAGCAGGCACTGCTAGCGCTGAGATCAAACTTAGTGAACTTAAAGCTAGTTGGAGACTGAGTTAACCACCGAAACGCTCTGGGATGTAACAATAGGGTCGTCTTAAGATGAGTTCCGGGTCACGGTGGTATTGTAGCCAAAGAAATTGCCGAAAAACTCGCACAGGAGCTCTCAAAAAGTACACAATTTGGACCCGAGGCATTTTGTGGAATCTCAAAAAGCCTAGCTCGATTAACCCTTGAAACTCTTTATCACAATAAATCACCTAAGATCTGGTCTGACACACTAGGCTTAATACATGCTAAAACCTTAATCCGGGCTTTTGATCGTAAATTCGCTTGAAAAGCCCTGGGATTAAGTAAAAATAAATTGCGCATTCTGGCAAGTGTCTTAATTGAACACTGTTGTCTTAAAAAGCACATGTGCATACTGGGACTAAGCAACTCAAGGATGTACCGGTTCTGTTCGCTAACGGAAGAAATGCCTCTGCACATACTAACTGAACTCCGCCCAGAAGAAGTGAAATTGCTCACAGCTAAGCAACTCCTATTCATTGAAGACGTAGGGCTTAGCAGTGAACTACAGCCATAACAGCGATCACAATAGATCTTTTAGGTCGCAGTGATACTGGTCTCTTTTCCTAGACCTGCATAGCTGCTCGCACACAATTGCATTCAGCCAAAAAAAAATGCATCAAAAGATTTAACACATTCGACGGATTATAAATATTTTTACAAATTTATTTACAATATGTTGATGCTTGATTTTGCAATTTTTTTGGTTTAGGCACCTAAACGGAAAATAAAAACACTACTTTCGTCATATCCACTTATAGTTTACATTTGAAGACATAATGACACTACTTTTATGTATCAAAATCATTTTGGAGCAATAATCTACTGGTGACCAAGTTCCTGTTAAAATTACTTTGTTACAGGCATTCTATTTTGACCAAACAGTATTTTTCATCATTCTTTGATCATTAATTTTCCTCTTTCATCATTCTTTCTACTTCAAATGTCAAAAAAATCAAGAGTTTAGAAATTATTACATGCAGCCCCAATAAAAACCTCTTACAAAGAATTTCTACTGATAAGAAGAAAAAATATAGTACCTAATACAATCAAAGTACTGTAAATAAAAACAAAAAAACATTAACTTACCGAAGACTTACGTAGCCATTTCTAAGTGAGCAATAAATTACTATATTACATGGCACATCATAATCCACGGTTAACTAACATAAATGCCTGGCTTCATTCGCTGTGGTACGGCAGTTTGTTTAGATTAAAACCTTAATGGTTTCACTGATATTAAATACGACGAGCGGTTTTTATACTTGCAATTTGTGTGATAAAGTGAGTGATACTAAGCTTCTAGGCTATTTTTGCAAATATTTTAGTTACTTTCGATGATTACTCGCTGCGTCAAAGCTCTAAATTTTAACAGTTCACAACGTGTTTTTCGCCATCAAATTTATACCACTCATAACAACATGATGGAGTTTCACATGATTAACGATATGACTCAAGGACCTTTCTAGAAGGCTGGCAACGCAGCATGCGAGTTTTACAAAGGTTTCTAAGTTAGTAGAATTACTTTCGTGTTACAGATGTTCGTGGGTGATGGCTACCAATTACCATCAGATGAGCGCACGCTCGATTGCCTCGTCGTATATCAAAGAAAGACGACGGGCCTGCTGATAAACTCGCTGTTCAGCATGGTGTGGAAAGAAAAATCTTTCAAAACATGCCTGCTAAGTGGCGCATTGTTGAAACGACGTATTTCAGCAACAGCAATAAACTTTAACAGGCTGCTGTCCATGGTTGTGATCAACTTGTTACTTACTGAAGCTTGAAAAAGAATAAACTTGCGTCTGAAGCACCTAAGTATAATCCAATTCGAAAAACAAACTCTTTATCATATTTTCTCATTTAAACGCTCGTTGCCTTTACAAGACTCGGAATCGAGTGACGTTCATTTCCATGGCCTGATTTACGTAAGCAAAAAATTGTGCGTGGATAAAGAAGTAAGTTCAAATAGTTTTAGTAAATAAAAATAAAATAATATACATATAAAAATTCATGATTGGTAAGTAATATGAATACAAAAATAATTTAAATTTAGGTTTCCTTTTAATCATTGTAGCGTTTCTGCATGTAGGTACTACTGGTATATTTTTCTTTATAATTATAAAAATACGTCACCCCTACACTAGTATATATTCCCATATCGTGAAGGGGTTTTATGTACATAAATTTCAAATAGACAAGCATCCAGACACGTAATAATTTTTAATTTTTTTTGTAGGTCATACAAAAACTTCTACGTGTCGTCGTGTGTACGAGTCGTGGTTTGTAGATAACGTAACCGAAAACAATATAATTTGCGATTTTCTAAATTTAAATATAACTCACTGAAAGATATATTTTTTAATATCATCACCATCATCGTTGCCTTGCCACAAATGTCATAATATCTACGTTAGCAAGCCTAGTAGTATTAATACACTAATATAATTCTTCATAGCAATATTAAGAGCCTTACTCAGGGGTTATAAAAATACCTTGAAGAAGACTAGATGTCTAAAACATTATAATACTATGAGGGTTCGTGAATTTTATAAGACGTGCGCCTGTTGATAATGTGTCAGCAAAAAAGTCTATATGAAGCGTGCATGTGTACTAAAAAACGACTCTGTTTAGATCCAGCAAGGAATATAATATTAAATAAGAAATATAATTATTGTTACATTTTATTCAAAATCAAGTTATGACATGAACTATATATTTATAATAATTTTTATCTTTTCTTTTGCATTACAATACACTTATGATTTAAAATAATATCTAAAACATTATCAAGTAACTAAGACACACGTAATCAAATATTGTAACAAGAAAAACATACTGGTAATATCTTTGAAACATTAATTAAAACCTCTGTACTGACTTTATAATATTAAAATCGATATAATTAACGAAATGATACGAAGGATAAGAATCGCGGACGAGTCTTCTCGTAGGTATCAAAGAAAATGTTCTGCGAAGCGACGCACAAATCTCTCTTTAATTGGTTTAATCCATATTAGGTATACATCGTTCTCAAACGTTTTTGTACCTTTGTCTGCACTGCACTGTTTTATTCTTGTTTTATTATGCAACGATACGCCTATTCTTCGTTTGACGTGTGAACGTAACAATAAGTAAATGACAAAACATAATTTAAAATAAAAGTTATGTAATAATTAACAAGGTATAATAATGTTCATTTCAATTATGCGCTTATATCAGCGTCATGAGTCCTAGGTGGTATTTTGGCTGCCAATTTTGGTAGAGTCACGCTGCAGCTATATTATAGTTGTAGTACGAATGGGTCGTCTCGACCAGTGCAGGACCGCGCTCTCGCAGAATATCAGCGTAAAATAGAAGCTTAATACTGCTGTGTTTCGTATGATAAATGATCCGGAGAGCCTTTTTTACTGGAAACGAGGCATTCCATCTTAGTCCTCAGGGGTGACAACGAATCTGCATTTTGATCCTTAATCGAGGATAAATGAAGATGTCTATGGGCCACAGCATCCATTTACCATCAGGCAGACCGTGTGCTCGTTTGACACCCTTATTCTATAAAAAAAACGTGGGTCTAATGGTTGTAATCGTGACTGCTGATTGTTTAGTCCCAAGTTCGAAATCAAGGCGGGTCAAGATCAATTATTGGATATTTCTGTCAAGAAATCGTCAGTAGCAGCCCAAAGTTAAGAAGCTGGTGGTGCCTCGGAAAGCACGTAAAGCCGTTAGTCCTGCGCTTGTTGTGCTAAATGGGAATCCGACTATCAATGAGACACCATTAATAGTTAAAGTTAAGCTTACAGCATTTATACGTCCCACTGCTGCGCACCGGCCTGCGCGGGGGGCTTTAAGGTAAAGGTAATATCCTCCACGCTGCCCCGTGTTTGCGGACTTCACATGTTTTTGAAATATTTTTTTTGTTATTTCTTAGACATGCAGGTTTCCTCACGATGTTTTCTACACCGTCGAGCAGGTGGTAAATCAACACTTAAAATTGCAATGAACAATTTCATTGGTACCAGCAAGGATCGAATCCGGATACTGTTATTTACAGCAAGCGCTTAGTCACTTACAACAACAATTAGGTGCTCTCCAGCGCATTGGATAAATATTTCGGTAGACATTAGGTATATATATCATCTATGCTGTAGATCCTAGAACTGAACCGTTTCGCACTGAATGAATTGCTCACGCTAAATACTGGCGTTGAGGGTAGACGAATTTTTGCAATATTTTTTATATTTTTATTATTTTACTAGGATTGTCACAAATCGTGAAAACATTTTGCGTGTGTCGATCATCATTTTACAAATCTGGACTCCACCACTAGACAAATCACGTCACCGCTGATAGAAACCGCACTACGTTGCCAATTTCTCGTACCTATTATTAGGTTATGGAATTTTATTTTTGAATATTGAAATTTGAATTGATTTTTTTTATAAAATAAGGATAACAAACAAGCACACAGTCCACCTAATGGTAAGTGGATGCTATGACCCGTAGACAACTAAGGACTAAGATGTATTGCCTCGTTTCCAGTAAAGAGGATCTACAGTTCTTTTTGCTCTTCATATGAAACACAGTGGCATTAGGCTGCTATTTTACGCTGGTATTCTGTGAGAGCCGACCCATTCATGCTACAACCATAAAATACCTTCAGCATGGCTCTACCATGCTTTTTTGCACGCTAATGACCTTTACTAATGACTTTTACTAAGATACTTATATGTTTAAATCATTGTGTTCAAACCACTTCAATACTATTGCTCTCGTTCTATTTTTTTATTAAATTAGTCTATCAATAACAGTTTTCAACAAATTTCAGAGGTGGTATTTAATTAATAGGGAATAAAGGTTAAGGATTTAAAAAGAGAAACTTAAAAAGCTGTGGGATTACTGTAGAATTACAACACGTCTTACAACTTAGAATCTTTTTTGTATTTAGTTTGCTTGAATATTAAAATTCAATTATTTATTAATTAGCACTACTTACCTGTGTATTCATTCATTTAATATCGTAGGTATTTAACGCATACTGACACTTGCACTCAAAACTAACTTTATATGGCTACATGTCATAGATTGATATTTTCAGACAAAACTGTATACTACTTATATACTAATATTGAGTGCTTAAGTTTGTATTTCCGTTTCAGCCGAGATGCTTCCGGCCATTCACGAAAAGCGACTGAAGATTGAAGACGCGACAAAGACGTCTGCAGATATCGGCGATTGCACGAAGACTTGTAAGTTTGACAGGTGATTTGGGTCCACCAACCGTCTACGCCGGTCGTTTCCTCTGGTGTCTGCGACTGGACCTTGATCTAATCGTTTTGTACTGATAAATCTATTGCCATTTTGTATTGTTTGATGGCCTATTCACAATGTCGTGCGAATTGTTTTTTTGAAAATTTTAAGATGCAGTTAATATTATAAAAAATTGTGCAACCTCTTCAGAATAAAGTTGCAACACCGACTAACTTATTCAATGTAAATTTTATTTATTACCTGTATGCATATTATTGTGGTAATAGTTTTAAGATTTATTAATGACATTGTTTGATGTTTAATTACGTGTAACGAGAACCTCCTGTGTTAGGATATCCACTACTTCATATCATCTCGTGGGTGTCGTTAGAGGAGACAGAGTGACACACATGTACACATCAGGAGAAAGGCAGCGGCGTCTTCCATTAGAAGTTATTAAATTACTAAAAATAAAACACTGTGGTATCCAACCTTCTTGCCAAGCGTAGCAACTGTGGCAAATATCCCCCCTATGAGGCAATCTATGGGGGAAGCTTATGTTCAGCAGTGAACTTTATGAGGGTGTAGCAGTAATGGTAACGGGGTACCTCCCGGGATGTTTTAAAATTTTCCAATAAAACTTTAATTTTCTAGCTATAATAATAATAGCCTATATACAATTTATAAATTTAATCTCAACTAACTAGCTACTTTTTATTCATCTTTAGCACTTAAAATTCGCTGCGGACATCATATGCCCTACCCATTATAGAGTTGTATTAACATAATCTCAGCGCTCAGCAAGCAAATTGGCGACAGCAGGCATCAGGCGTTTCATAAGCCTAGGTGTCTTGAATCGGTCGTGAATGGTTGATCACTGTCAGAAACCTTATGATATTTTTTGGTATTTCCCATAGTTGCCTCCTCTTAGGGCATAAACGGGACATTTTTCCGCTGCTACCACATAGCGGCACTTAAGTAGGATAGTTTGAATGCATTTGATTGCACAAATTCGTTCCTCAAATCATGACGTACTTTTCATTCTTTAACTGTTCTCTAAATTGGAGATACACCACATTTCACTTGTTTTCTTTAAGATTATCTAACTATTAGAACTATTAGGATACACATATATCTATTAGAATTTGTTTTTTATTGATATTTATTATTGTTATTGATTTTCACGTGGTAGACTCACGCTGCAGCTATATTACATAGTTGGAGCACAAATTGATCGGCTCAACCGGGGTAGGACCACGCTCTCTCGGAATACCAGTGTAAAATTAAACTTAAAGGCGATTGTGTTTCGTATGGTGAGTGTAGAGAACCAGAGACCCTTTTTTACAGGAAACGAGGCATTCCATCTTAATCTATAGATTATCAATAGATAACGGATAAATGTAGATCAATGGGTCACAGCTTCCACTTAACATCAGGTGAATTATGTGCTCCTGTGTCACGCTTATACTATAAAAAATTAAAAATACTAACTTTCTTAAAGTCCATTCTTATTTTCCTTTTTTATGTAATATGTTTGTAGACAAATACATTCTGATTTTTCTAGTAGATTTTCACATGGTACAGCTAAATTGCAGCTGTATTTTTTATGCATAAGCATGATAGGTTTCACGACTCTTTTAGACTTCTAACGATTTCTGTAAGCATTATTCTGTTTAACCAGCATAAAATAGCAGTATAATGCTGCCGTGTGTCGTGGTAAGTGACCAGCAACGGAAATCCTTTTATTATTGATAGTGTGACCTTCCATGCCAGTCCTGAGGGATGACAAAGCATCTGCATTGTGATTCTACATCGTAGGTGACTACGAGGTGCAACATTCACTTACAATCAAGTGGATTAAGTGCCTCTTTATTACCCTACTATATACATAAAATATTAGTTCTTTTCTGGTAAAATGGACCGTCATCATAATTTAATTGTGGTCATTGCTGAAAATAGAGGCTTAAAAATAAAAGAAAGCCATTTCAATTTTTAGATATTATATTCATTTAATCTTTCGTTTATAATCGAATGGAATAAACATGTAGCCAATTATCTTCCATTATCTAAGCAGTAAATGCTTAATTGTTCGTGTGAGCCTATTGACAAGTTACAATATAAACCTTAATTTAACATTAATAAAATATTTACATTATTTGGGAATATCATCACAGCTTCACAAAACAAGCATAACATGGAAACAACAAAACAATCAAGTGGAAATATATCTAGTGATGAATGTTAAAAACTACTAAACAATAGTCGAAGTTTTTGTATTACAGCCTCGATGAGTAAATGCGTAAATACTGTTATAGCGTATAAATTCTAACGAGTCGTCTCCCGATGCGATAACCTAGACAAACTGTTACTTGGTGTGTGTAATAAATATGTTTACGTCGAGGTGATTAGGTGGGTGGTAACAGTAATAAGTCTTTCAATCATGTCATATCCGAAAAGGAGATACATAATATATAAAGGAGGATTTGAAGGCCTATTTATATGCAAAATATAATTTTTTTGTTGTATTGACATAAGAAATACTCAAATTTCGTCCAAAAATAAAAAATAAACTTGCGCGTATTTTAATATATTATATATACGTGCTGATTTTATCAAGTTTTCGGGAGTAAAGGAACATATCGCAACTAAACCTCCAAAAATTTTTACATGTGAAGCTCCTGTCTATATATTATATATTTTTAAATACTTGCTTTATTTTATACGTAAAACATTTTTGATGCATTTAACTTTTTTCAACACAGAAAGTTCACAAATTTCAGAGGTGGTATTTAATTAATAGGGAATAAAGGTTAAGGATTTAAAAAGAGAAACTTAAAAAGCTGTGGGATCGAATCCTAAAGTGGACTAGTATGGTGCACCACTCCTAACACAAACATTTTATGTTTACTTGGACTGATTGGTGGGAACGATATCATCGCGCTTATTGTGACGGGAGACGATATCTCTGATATGGGAACCATGTAATGTGATGAGTATAATAATCTCTTAGTTGTTATTTCTATAATACTAACCAATCTTTGGATTGAGGAAGTATTATTTACCTATAACGAAATAAGGAATGTGCGTAACATACGGCCTTAACAAATCTTAACATTATCGTCAGGCCAAAGAGTCTATTCATTAACACCGACCTTATTATCCAAGCTTAAGGTCATCTCCATAGACTAACTTCAATAAAGTTTAGTCTTTATAAATTCTAATTCTCTACTCTATGTGCAATACAATTATAACATACGTATATCTATGATAAATGACTCATTAATTACATAATATTATAACATTTAATACCGTTCTAAAAGTTACTCTCCGTTTATAGAGTCTAAGTAACGCTACGAATAATTCAAATGGAACTTTTGGTGAGACAATACGAGTATTTACTAACAATTTATTTTACAACTAATGCGTTATTTAATAAATTATTTATATACAAATCGAAAGAACTACTTAGTACACTTGAGATTCACTTATAGAAAACGTACTTCGTAACGTAATTTAGATCGCGTTGCTTCTTGAGACTGATCATAAGATTATTAACATTAAAGTTAAATTTTCAAATAGTTATTTTAAACATAAGTTCTTTGTTTGTTTCTTAAATTCCCTTTGAGAGAAAAATTACAGACTATATTTGAAGAAATACGTCAATAAGTATTTTCATCATACTAACTGTACAAACTGACGTGCTATAATACTAACATGGCACTACACACCATAAACGATTCGAATTCAGTCTTTCGTAATATACACGCCGAAATTAGAAATGAAAATTTGATTCTAATCACGAGCGTTAATACAACTTCAAGATCACTTGTTATGTACTTTACTTTTCGGCATTTCAAGCCGTTAACATGTACTGTTTAAACCATCTTTCGTTCTGCGATAGCGTGGGGATGTCCAGGATGCGAATAATGGCTGGGCGATGATGGTTCGTACAGTGACATCTTTAGCCTTTTACACTTCGCTCGTCTGTTTTTGAACCAAAACTGTACGTTTTTTGATTCCAAGCGGGGAAACTTTTGTCGGTAAGGCATCGTATTCAATTGCTCCGTATATTTTAATATAAGATTGTGCGAAGGATGAGTATTCATTGAAAACCATTGCTCCAGAACTGGAACTTCGGAGACGGGGTCTATGAAAGTGCGATTACGCTTACGTCTTTCATCAGAAGCACCAGCGAGGGCTAGATTTAAGCCACTCGCACCTTCACCTGGAACTGGTCCAACCCCTGGAAAACCACTCATATACTGACTCATGTACATAATGCCGTGACCGAACATTGGATGATTTGGTACCATGGGAAATGGTAAGCGATCTAGATGGGGTGATGAAGGACGATAGTGACGTTCCTGAACGACGTCCTCATCGGATACAACGTCGTGATCATCAGTGTTTCCGTTCTCTTCGTCAAGGTTATTGTTATTATTATTGTTGGAGCTGTCGCTGTTCTTAGCAGGGGAGCGCTGAGGAGAATTCGGTTGATCGGTTCTAGCAAGATCACGTGGCTCTTGCTTGATATCATGTACCTGAGGATGAAAAGTTATATGAGTTAGCTTCATTTATTTTATACATTTAAAAAAATATTATAAGAATTAAATTTACCTTTATAATATCAGGTGGTTTTGGTGACTCTTTGGGCATCTCTTCATCATTATTGTTCTTCTTAGTGGTGATAAGAGAAAGGGGAGCATCGGGACTATCAGGCCTGTCATCCGGATTTAAATCACCCCCATCATCTTCTAAGTCGGATCCAGCATTTGACAAATTGTCTTCAGACATAACCGACATCGGATATCTTCCGGGACTGCCGGCTAACTGCATAGGACTTTTCATTGAGTTATGATCTTGTGTAGTGTAATGATCATTACTCGCCATAAGAGAACCATTCGAAGGACTATGACTTCTACTATTAAAACCATTTACGCCAAGGTGACAACCTAGGCCACCGATATTACGGAGTTCGGCGCGCTTCTGTGCCGCCCTTGCATTTTTGAACCAGTAGACAACGTTGTTCACATCTAAAGGCTTACGGCCGCGCCTTGATTCTAAATTGTTCAATTCTCTCACATATTGCTGTATCTGTTGTCGGCTTGGGTGCTGATTTTCAGAGAACCACCGCTGCAATTTGGGTAATTCAAGTTCTGGATCGAAACTTGTTCTCATTCTAGTCTTCTGAGTTGGATATTGATTCTGAACTGTTTGCAATGCTGGATGCAAATGATCTGGAATAGTGTTCAGAGTAGGTGAACGATTTTTTGGCCCTGGAGAAGGATAGCGACGTGGACTAAAAGGCGGTGGTCGTGGGGACACTTGAGCACTCCACCACGATTCAAATTTCCGGCGCATATCCTCAGAGGGTTCGTGAAAGTTGTGAGGGCCCGGCGTTCTGTCTTGACCTCTACAAATTTGAGCTAATGTGACCTGCAAGAGAAAAAAACATTTTAAACCTTCTGCCGTCATAAGATTGAACAGTAAATGTAAACAAAAGGTACCATAAACATTTTTAGACGGTTTTAAAGAGGTCGGTCTAACCAGTAACAGATACCGAGATAATTATTTGAATAAACACCAAGCATTGTTTCACAGAACATCGCCATTAGATTATGAAAATATTAGGCCGGTTGTTAATGTATGTGTCATGCGCGAGCGATCGAGGTACTGACGGTTCGAGCTGTTTACACGGTGGTTAGTGCGCATCACTCCTGCCTCACGCCGCCGAAACTTCAATCATGGCCTGCTCTAAAACAATGAGCGGGAAGAGCGTCTTAACAATTAGCATCCACCCACTTCGCCTTCGACAAAGCGCCGGCGTCCCAACGTAGCCTAAGTGGTTCAACTTAAATGTATCGCCTCAGTAACCCGATTAGGAAATAGGTACATCCCTTCCGACACTGTGTTGTTTGTAACAAACACTATTAAAACGTTTATTCTTATTTTGTGTTAAGCTCACAAGTTGCATGTTTGATTTAATATTAATCAGCGAGTAGTCAATCATAAAAGAACTTGTCAGATTTACGCTCTGTTGTTGAGTTTGTTTAGTTCGGCTGTTATGCAAGTGAGATCTGTTCGTATCACTAGATTAAACACTACAATGCCAGCGATTACGTCGTCAAGTGAGCTGTCACTCCTTCCAGTTTGCATTGCGTGTTGCCAAATCAAACTCAAGTAAATAAACGTAAGCGTTACACATCCAGATTGCGCCTATAAATCATGTCAGTTGAGCTGCGTTAGCTTGTAGCCGGAGTGATACGTTAATCCAGTTCTTTGTTTTATGTTTTTAAATAGTGCGGTCATATTTGTTCTCAGATATTGTCTGCTTCAGCTACGTTAAAGATTTACAAGAGCTGGCGCCTCCGCGTGATAACTCCGTCACGTGTAATCCGCCTAAGTACGTAATTCGGTGTGTGATTGCGAACATTCTCTTGAGTATAGTTGGAAAGGACAAGTTAAAACACAATAGGCTTAACGGTATCAGATATTATTTTCCTAGTGTGTACATACGCTACTTTATAAGTTTGTAGGAATTAACTGTATTGTTTCATAAATTTAAATAATCATTGTAAAATACATTTTCGATTCGTCTAAATTCCTTCTACAATTCCAGTCGGTAAAGTTTATTAAAATATTGAGAGATCTTTTTGTAGCCTCAAATTGGCGTGATAAATTACCATAATACCATAGAATCGAGTTCATCTGACGTTTAGCTACTAACTTTTCACTTCGAGGTGTTTGATTATCTACTTCGGTTGCAAGTTCGTTTGGTTCATTTACTTAAACTTCTATCAACTTTATTCATAAATGATACTGTAACATTTAAATTACTATATTTCTTCTATAAATATTTAACTAATATAAAATAGATAGACTATTATAAAATAGAAGATAATGAATACAAAATCTAATGTTCACCTACGAGTAAAAAAAAACAATTTTTAAATTGTATACTTTGTGATAGACAAATTTTATAAGTAACATATAGTAAATTTTCGCTTTTCGTTTAGTTTTAATTTTAAGAAAAATCCGAAACATAGAAAAAGAAATCATGTGTAATGAAATGCTATATACTGTATAAAAAACTTCAAATGGATTGATTGAAGCGTCAATTTCTGGGCCAAGCGGTTATTCAGGAGAACGCTAAATTGAAATCGCGGGCTCGACATTTAGGCGCTTAAGCCACGGGAAGGGCGCGCATCGAGCGCTAACCTCGCGTTTAATAAGATTATAAAGCATTATTTTATGGTATTAATAAGATCAAAAGCGTTCGTACATCTAAAACTCCTTTTAACCCTCTTTCGCTCTGGCTCAAGTTGGCAAGACGAGGGCCCCTCACGCCCTAACCCGTTCGCAGCAAGGTGGATATTTACAAAATTATAATAAGACGAGAGGCGCGGATGAGTCTGTGATTCAATTAAATTTATTATGTATGGAGATTCCGTGTATGAGGCAGGTGTGCTCATCGCTTCGACAAATTTATGCTCTTACTCGTACTCGTATAACGTTATATTTATACTATCTCGTTACGTCATATAATATGACTTTTAAGAACAAAAAAGTTTTGTTATAAACTTAACATCGAAAATAAAAAAACGAAGTCGCAGGTTGTGAAATTATTTATCATATTAGTATTAATTTGGTACACGTCTTTCAATTATAAGACATACATAGGTTTGAAAGTACATATTTCTACAACAACCAGTCGCGCCTTTATAAAGATGTGAAATACCCGCGAACATCAAAACAAATGCTATTCTAATTCTTCCCCCGACTGATGATCCTTATTAGCAGGGACTTAAGCGTAACCTCGCAAATTATAACGACCTACGAAATACACGAGCCTATCTACTTAAGCGAGAGTTTGATAATCTGTCTCCATCGCGAGTTCTTCAAATCCGACCTTGTTGTGAGCTTGTTCTCATTAATTTGACGTTTTGGTGAACGTTCTTAGAATGTATTTATTAGCAACAAAAGATTGTACATTAAAGGAAATATGAACATACCTATATTGTTAAGGGCATTGATTTGTGAGTTGTAAGAACTCAACACATTTGCCTTTAAAAATCGGGAAGTTATTTTAAGTTTCACCCTAGTTTTCAAAAATTGAGTTTTCATCAAATCTCGACAACGTTTTGAGGTCCTAGGAAGCCGTTCTGACTATTTCTACGAGGATGTCACTATGTCTGTATGTATATGTAAGTAAGTGAGTGTTTGAGTGTATTGATGTATGTAACCCTGTCATAACTTTTGAATGGCTTGACCGATGTGAACGAACTCGGCGGCGTTAGAAAGGGCTTAACTAAACTTAAATTTTCTATACCAAATGAACTGATTCTATTCTGGATTCGAACAAGTAGTAGAGAGTTTAAGAAATCTCAAAAAAAAAGCAATGTTTTTTGAAATTACTTTTAAATAGATGTAACGATCAATTCCAGATGCGTTGAAGAGAAATCGTTAACGAAACATTTATATGTAAATTATCTAACTGTGTCGAATGCCGACAAGTTCAATTAAAAAAAACGTGATTTTTCAAAATTGTGGCAGGTGGAATTTTCAGTGCCTTGCATTTGAAATTAACGGGAAGTTCCAGGGATGACCTGTAGGGTGGACCGTATCTTTTTAATTAAAAACGCGAGCGTTTTCTTCTGTATCATGATTTTCTAGTATCGTGAAGGTAGTATATATACATAAATATGAATATTAGTTTTTTGTTATCTAAGTAAATGTACTAATAATTTCCTAAAATCTATAAAGTAGGTACATGACGACACGACAGCGTGACCTAGTCAGTGTTACTTACTACTCCATCACAGGTTGGAACCAAAATTTTGTACTAAAACACAAATTGTTAATAATTACAAATATAAACAACGGTCGAAATTGTTCAGAAGGACGCCATCATATTTATATAAGTGAAAGTAAAGATACAGGCATAATTGTATGTCCCATTTTTGGGTACGGTTTCTACTATTTTCTGAGATGGTTATTAGGCAATTAATCCGTCGCGTTTCAGTGGGTGTTAGCAGACATCACATGTCCTTGAAATATGTTATTCCTCAGACATGTAGGTTTCCTCACGCTTGTATTTCTATGAACTGTATTTCTACAGATACACTGCATTTCTAAGAATTGTTTTTCTATAAATATGCTGTATTTCTAAAAATTGCAATGAACAATTTTAATTATATTTAGGGTCGTAGGTGTACAGTTAAATTTAAGGCAAGCTTCTAACCCCTGAATTACCAGGACTAATAAGAAACATTAAAAAATGAAAATTCTGTAAACAACCATCATAATGAAGCAGTCTTTAATTGAAGATAAAAAATTTATAATAGACTAGTAACCCACCCCGGCTTTATTTCGGAGGATCGACTAATGTGGTGTTATTTAGGTTCAAGATCATCATCAAATGCCACTTCGATTCAAGCTGTTCAGATGTTCCGGAAATCAGTTTGGACAGACAGACAAAAACTTTAAAAACGGTTATTCATATTTTATTATTCATTAATAACAAAAAATAACGCCCTCAATATTATATAATATATATTTTATTTATATGTTATTTATATCTAGGAATAGATTCCTTAGCATATATGTTATTTATATGCTAAGGAAACTATTCCTAGATTCCTTAGCTATGTTTTCCATAGCAAAGAAGACATGTATCTTTGATCTATATTTATACATCTTATTATATATATATATATGTATAATTTTATTTTATTCCTTTGTAACCGCCTTCGCAGTTCTATCACTGCCCTAAGGTTGGCAAAGAATGCTTTTAGCATTAAGTCCGCATTTTGATCCTGTACTTAGGGTAAGGTTCAATAAAGTTTAAATAAATAAATAAAACGAAAATAAAAATAAATTAATTATTGTGCGAAATTTCAATAACCACGGACGTTAAAAATTATGACCACAATGTTTCAATGAGCGAGCTTAAATATGGAAAACAATAAGTTTGACGATAATAAGGGTGGTGTAGGTTTAGTCTACGAGGGGCGCATTGTGCCCGGGTCGGGGTTACAACAATCAGGCATTAAAGAACATTACAGTGCCGCGAGTACATTGTGAACGTTGGTTTAGCTCAGTGTAGCGGACGCGTTTTGTCGTCGAAGACAAATTTATATGATTTTAATACGTGAACCGTTTGATGCAAAATATGTATTACAGGTATTCTTCCCTTCGTATTTCAAGAATCTCATTTACAATAAACTGAATAACATTACTACTATCCATAGTTTTCAAGCTGAACGTAGGGCTTCTCACTTGGCATTTAACAACCTACACTTTATAATTATAAGCTCATTAAGTTGTTACATTTATAAATACTGGCAACACTCACCCTTAAAGAAAAAAAACCCTTTTTAAGTTAAGATGTTTTACCATCTTCGGATGCTTCACCACTTACCATCAGATGGAATAATTGGTAAGCACTGGCTTATAGTATATGATACGTATGTACGTTACGACGTATATTCACAAAGGTAACAGTAATGATATGCGCTTAAGTAAGCTTAAGTATTAAGTATAAGTATGCTTTAAGTTTGCAGTAATAAATTTATAAAGCAGTTATAAATAGAAACATTTTTTTTTGTAGTAATTAGCACACGTCCTCTAAATTTACAGTAATCGCTTTTGCAACAAGTTTGCAGGAAGGATATTGTCAAATATTCGAGTATAATCGTAATACATTAAAACAAATAATTATATCACTTTGTCACATGTCACAGCGAACTAGCTTAATTAGACCTGTAGTTAACAGCCTAGGCTTTTTACTAAACGGCACGTTTAAATCAAAGACCAGCGATCGTGTCGTTGAATGAAATTAATAGGGTAACCATGCCATGTAATGTCGCTGGCCTGTGCCTAATTATGTAACTAAGTATGTACGCGGCTTTAGAATGGCCCAAAGGCTGCCCCAGCCGCACCTTAACCTACTATCGCTGATATTATAAGATAGGTACAATGTTGAACGCATCGGCACTTAGACGCATCGGCTGAATATCATTCAGGCCGCTAGTTTAACGGCGCCGTTGAGTAAAAAAGATAGTCCGTTATTTCAGTTAACAGAATAGCCTTACTACTTACAAGGCTAATTAAGGTAGTTGGCTTCGCCATACATAAGTTCGTCGCTAACGCCGAAAGCGGCGAACCTTAAATTTTTTTTAATTACCAGAGAGCAAGAAAACATTTATTACAACAGAAAATTAGTAGTATTTTTAGATTTCCATTAAATCTTTTTTTTAATTTTCTAATGAAAAAAGCTAGTAATCAGGGAAAAATAAATGTTTTCTGCTCTCCTGTAATTTTTAAAATAATTGAGATCCGCCCCTTTGCGGCGTTAGCGACGTATTGTAACTTTGTTTGCGTTCTGAACCTAGTGCCAATAATGAGACAGCAATGGTGACCAGTACACAGTCGTCAACAATAGCATAATATTTTTTTTAAAGAATGGAGGTGCCAAACGAGCACACAGTCCGCCTGATGGTGAGTGGATACTGTATCCCATAGACATTTACATTTATCCTCGATTAAGAATCAAAATGCAGATGCGTTGTCACCCCTGAGGAATAAATGGAATGCCGGTGACCCTTTTTACTGGAAGTAAATTAAAAATTAAAGTTATAGCATTAACGTGGCTCTACCACGTAAATGATGTAGGTATTTACTCTGTGCAAAAAGTTATAATTAACATAGTTCAATACCTCATCTAAAGGACACCCAGTTGAAATCAACAAGGGTCTGCTCTGGATCAGCAGTAGTCTTAGGAGCTTGTCCTTGATGTCTTGGAGTGGTGTTAGTCTCGGCCGCAACAGTTGGATCCTCAATGTGGCTACAGTCGTCAACTCGCCGAGCACTTCCCCAACTGTAGCCAGTGGTCCATCGGATATCTTCTCAAAGGAGAGTGGCTTCCAGTTGTTTATTACTACTGAACCTAAAGCGCATAATAAATTAAATTTAGTTTTTTTTATATAAGATAATAATGTTTAAATAAATCTGAAAACATGTAGAAGTAACTACTATGAAGCAAATACATACTTAGTAATTATTATTAAGCCTTTTGTCAAAATACAAGTCGGACAACAGTTCAAATCAGTCACTGCTTGATAGGTATATTGTTATTTTTATAAATAATTGCATATGTAAGTTTAAAAAAAATCAACTGATAGTTCATCATCTATGCAAGTACATAGAAATATTATTTGTCAGCTATACATATTTAAAAAGTGATGCTGTGATGATGTGATGCTTTATTATAGTTTTTATATACACAAGACAAACGGATTTCTAAGCCGATATCATTTATTAGGAGACGAGCAGATTACACCTTCCTGACAGCAACTAACAATAATAAAAACTGCAGTTGGCAGCCCGCTTGCTAAACGTGGCAACCTCGGCAAATACCTCCCACGTAGGGTAATCTATGAACGAGATCTATGTCCAGCAGTGGAAATTCGTACGCTGTGATGGAATGGATGATTTATTATCATATTTAAGTAAAGCTTACGGAACAGATATTGGCATAATCTAAGTTAAGGTGAGTGTACTGTGTAATTATAGACTGAAATTTCTGAGCTACGAGCACTTCTTTACGCTAGGTCTATAAATGTATAACTAACATCATATAATGATTTCTTATATTTACGCGAACACTACACATTGATTAAAACTACTTTTACGGATTTTATCGTGTTTATTTTACTTTTAATTACTTTTATTTTTAATTCCCGACGTTTCGGGCGCTTTCCAGCACCCATGGTCACGGGGAACTGAGATGACTGACGTCCCGATGTCATTGTTAAACCCGGAGTACCTTCAGCTTTTATAATTATTGTTTACGGTCCGATCTATGCAAAATGAACTATGTCCTGAGGTCTTGCAGTGGTATGCTTGGGTTTAGTTTTAATTTTATTGATTATGGGATCCCAAGCAGGTGGTAGTACCCAGCCTCCTTCTCTATTGAAATTAGGATGTTTTTTAATGTCAATAGCCTCACGTATCATCCTTGGTAGGAATCGGTGTTCTTTCGCGAGGATTTGTGGTCTATTAAATCTGATGTAATGGTTGGGGCCGTCTAGAATATGACCACAAACTGCAGTTGCGTTGATGCTTCACATCAGCTATATATACTATTTCGTTATAGTGTCGAATCTTTCTTTGAACTTTTGTCATCCCTGGAGATACAAACCTTTGGCCGAAGCGGCGAGTTCATGAGGATAACCCAATCTCATCATCGCAGTAGGCACCAACTCGTGAAAAGCGGTCGCAGCTGGAATGATAACATAGCTGTCTGTTTCCACCACAGCTCTTCTTCTCCAAGCGCCTTCCTCCAAAGAAGATACGGCTTCCACCACGCAATGAACAGGCAATGTTTTACCTAGAACAAAGAAAGAAACTTAAAAATTCCGATTATTAACGAAAGTGCTATCATATTGTTAATTAAAATAGAACGCAAGTTCGTCTTCGACTTTCTGTATTCTGAATAACCTTTAAAAGATATGAATTTAAAATGATGTTTGGTTTGATGAGCTGACATAATCATAAAGTTTTATTCTAAATCCGCATTTAAAACTCACTATTTAGTTGACGTGTACGTTTACGACTAAGATTTCCGGCACTCTGATACACTGCTGCCATCGTAACCGTCATTGTTGTTACATAATATGGCTTTAATTTTAATAACGTGTTAATCTCGACAAAATTTTTACTAAACTGTTTTAAAAGAGATCATACATGAAACTTTATAACTCATGTTATATAACTTTGGACAGATAATATCAAATGTTGTTTTTATTTTAATAAAATAGTTCAAAGTTTACGAAAACACAGTTCTTACTGAACAACAATGATTTGTGTGATTTTCGTTGCATTTGATGCAAGTCATGCCTGTTCCATAAAATCTGCTATGTCCATTCTTTATATATTATGTAGTTCTAAAAGGAGCTGATTATATAATTGACAAACCACGTTACTAAAATGGTTTCGAAATAAGATTTGCTCATTGTAAAATATATATATATATATATATATATATATATATATATATATATATATATATATATATATTTAATAAAGGAAGCACAACCGTTACACAATGTTATAAATGTTATTAAATAATTATATTATGTCTTCTAAATTTTTCTATTCATTAATGTATTTCTGTTATGAATTTATTTTTATTCTTATTAGTTTTGATTTAATAATACTTTTTTACTTTTTAATAATATCATAGACATATATAATTGAATAATAATAACTATTAGTACCGAATTATATAAAAATGGAATAAATATAAATTTTATGTCATAATGTTTATAAATTGTAGCTTTAGAATAGAATAGAATAGCATAGAATATTTTTATTCAATATGGATTAGATGTTGTTATTCTAATTCAAAGAAATTTTTTACTTTACCACTGATACGAAAAAAACCTCCGTCCTGGAAAGCACCAGCATGAAACCCAGCGGGACTTTGTTTTTAAAATAATATTACAATGTCAATGGTCACAAAATATTTACAAAATTTATTTTAGAAAGAGCTTGGAAGCGATCACCTCATTTTCAGGGGCTATTATCAACCATGTATTCATTATATTATAATAATCATTTTATATAGTTTTTTGTAGTTTTTTTTTTTAAATTCGGTTTAGTCTGTATAAAGTATGTGTGTCATTATATAATTCACAGAAATTACTTAGATCAAAATAAAATATGAGCTACCCCAAGGTGGGCTTAAAAAATTTTGTTGAAAAGATAAAACATTATAGAAACACTTTCTGGTTTGCTTCTTAAAAAGTACTACTCTACGTAGACGTCGAAACGCTGTCGTTAAGAAAGCTCCTTAATTATTTAGCAACTTTTCAAGCGAGGAAGCAATGCTTTTGACTTGCTCGCGGAAGTGGCAAAAAACCGAGTGAAATGTTTAAAATAATAATTAATCCTTGTTCCATGTCTGGAAACGGCTGCCAAAGGCCGCTTTGTACCGGTCGATGCTTTTACCAATCTTCTTTGTAGACTCTTCCTTAGGCCGATATTAAATAGTTCTTGATGCTTCGATGCGCTTGTCTTTTTTGCTCCGATGAGTAAAAGCGACGTTACTTGAAATTTTATTAAAGCAGTAAAAAATACGAAATTGAAGACGGAATTTTATGAAGCATGCTAACTCTTCATACCAGACAACTCTTTGTATCGGACACAGGATAGAAAGAATTAATCAATGCTTGGATGCTTAAGCGTACAATGTAAAAAATATTATAAATCCGGCACCATCATCAGTGGCGTATGTCATCGCCACTGCATATGTAACATTTTTTATTTTATAATAATCAGACATTATTTTAAAACGTCTACGTCATCTTAATCAATTACTGTAAAAACGATTGAAATGGAATAGTCCGGAAAGACATGAACTGTTCTAATACGTGTTACAGGACCTCGAATATCCTTGAAATTGTTTTCGTTACAAAGGTAATATTAACATACTTACGAGGACATTTGAACACAAGTCATACTTAATCTTCTGTTTTTTAAAGAATTGATGTCCACTCGATTTTTACCGTTTTTTTTTACTTCAATACCATTTTTCGTCGAAACTATCAGTGTTAAAGTATAAAGTGACCTGTGGATAAAGTGACGTTTTTTACTTAAAATTAATACATTTTCAATTTTTATTTTGCCATAATGCACTTAGTCTTCCACAGTACTTATACTACATCAATACTGGTCCCAACAAATAAAATAATTATTATAGATCAGGTGTTTTTTGTTGAAGTCCTACGCTGACGAAGTCGCAGGTAAAAGATAGTTTGGAGTATAAATATATTCTTGTTTATGCAAGTTGTCTGACAAATTTCGTTGACAGAGATCGAAAAAAACGGATGTGGATGTGGGTACTTTGTTAAAACTAACATCAGCTCTACGACTCTCGTTTAAGAGATGGTAGAGCCCTGCCGAGGGATGCTTAATACGGTGAAAATTTTAATATAAAATTAACTGGGCCTATTAGTGTTAAATTTAAAAAATCCTGTATATTTGTATAAGATATTGAATATAATTTTGCAAATATACGTATTGTAACTAATATTGTAATGTGCCACAATTATTGCTGTACGCTATCAATTGTAAACAATACAATAAGGCTACTCCCACCCACTGTTATTGAATTTACATAATACTATCCGGGTACCCGGTTCAACAGAATACGGTGAGCCGTATTCAAAATTATAAATTTTGCGGCGAAATAATCGTTTAATAATACCGCCGCGGTACTGTGGCGGCTCTACTGTTAGTCCGGCTTTCAAAATAACCGGAATTTCCGAACGAATATAATCGTGTAAAGTAAGTTTCGATAGTTTTCGTTGTCTAGTTCTTCAGTGGGTGAGGTTTTTAGGGTGTTTTGGGGGTAGTTTCAGGGTTAACACCTATAGTCTGTGGTATAAGCTCGGATTAGATGAGATTTGGACGCGAGCCGCACGGTCGACGGTCCTTTGGTCAATTAAATCCTGTGCTCATAACGGTGGGCTTTATTAATTTCTATGTCAAAATCTCTATATGTATTTTAAAACGGTGTTTTCTTGGAACCGTTACATGAAGATAAGGTAACATATTAAAATTCTATCAAAATGTGTTTTAGACGGTTATTTTTTTTCAATTTTAAAATTTGCGACTTTTTATGGTTTCCAATATGATTTTAAAAGCAGTCGAATAAGTTTATATTCATGCATTAGGTCCCAAATTATAAGTTAGTTATTAATTTTAATGAATGAGTTACTTTATTGAAACAATTTTTAAATAAGAATTAAATCTAATGTTGTTCTCATAAAATATAGTATTTGGTGGTGCTAATCTTTGCTAGTGCTAATCTTCGAATAACTGCTTACTTTGTAACTGCAGTGAGGTTGAGGGCAACGTTCATTAGTGTAACATAAAATATCAATTAGTAGTAGTAAGAAGTAGCGTGAGCGGAGGAGTGAGCGGGAGCGGTGCGGGGCTTACTCTGCGCTGCCAAGGCTTAGTCGATCTAAGCATACTTGAAAAGAGTTCGGTCTTTAACAAAGGATGCACGTCGATGTCAAGGAGCTCTCAAGCTTTAAGTAGTGCGAATTAAAACTTTAGACTAACAGGAATTAAGAAGTTCCCGATGCAACCCCTTTATTCGCACGTGGTGTAAAACTAGTGTTTTACGTCAAATCACGGATAGATCCACGTTAACTAATTTCATTAAAATTAATCATTACCCAATAATGTTATCTCATTAAAGAATGTACTTTGTTTAACTAAATTTAGATAATAGTATATTATGATTGTAGCACGGATGGGTCGGTTCGACCGGGGAAGGACCACGCTCTCACAGAATACCAGCTTAAAATAGCAGCTTAATACTGCTGTGTTTCGTATGGTGAGTGTAGATATCCGGAGGCCCTATTTTACTGGAAACGAGGCATTCCGTCTTAGTTCTCAAGGGTGACAACGTTTTAATTCTTATTCGTGGATAAATGTAGATGTCTATGGCCACAGCAACCACTTACCATCAGGTGGACTGCGTGCTCGCTTGTCACCCTTATTCTGTAAAAAAAGTTATTTAATGGAATCATTAACAGATTTAGTAACCGTGTTTTATAATAAAATTATGACATATGAACATGCCTCACGTATAAACATTGTCTTTAAGTACATAAAGTAGCAATTTACATCAGATAAGACGTTTGGGAAATTTCTTTCACGAAAGCCACGTAATCTATTTTCCACGTATGTCAGGCAGCTGGCACTGTTATTTTACGGTGGAAAAAGGTAAAATGGTGGAAGATAACACCCACCACAAAATAGATGCCGTTGAAGATTCTATTTAATGAAAGATTTATATTCGTTAATTCCTGTATGATAGCCTTTCATACAGGCGTTTCATAAGGCAAGGCATGACCTTTCATACAGGTACCAAGGTAAAAATACCGGTAAGAGAAAATATAAGGTAAAAAAGTAAAAAAAATACCACTACCGCCATGATTGGTTTAAGGAAACATTAACCTTGGTATTTTATATGGTATTATTATTCTGTTTTCTATTGTATTGAGATAGGTACATGTGGAAATAGCGAATGTTCTGTCAATTCCCTAAGGCCTCTCCAAGAATGCGCCAGAGCCATGAGCATAGAGTGGATACATTCACACCGATAATGCTGTGATCCTATCATCAGCCTATCCATCGATATGGAACATAGCGCCTCGTCTTAGATTCATTTGTGTGGGGGGTGGGGGGGGGGATAATTAGCATAGTTGCCACGTTTGGAAAGCAGCTATTACTGTTTTTTATAAGGAAGGTACTGCTACTCATCTCCCTTTACATTTTCCCTCATACGACACACACGGTTTACTAAGGGATAGTGGATTACAGGTAATCTGTGAGATTGGGTTTGCCAGATAGCTCAAAGAACCTACAACCAATAGAGCAGAAATGTTCCCCAGTAGTAGCTTCGTACGGCAAGCGAAGTGTAGGGCGGCCTGGTAAGAAGTAGAAAGTGGTTGGATGCTGGTTGCCCAGGACGGTGCTTTATGGCGTTCCTCGGAGGAGGCCTATGGTGATGATGATGATTAATAGATTTCTTTCCATCAGCCCGCTGCTAGGGCCTCGTCCGTCTATTATAAGCGTCATCGCGTGCGGTTAATCTTTTTTAAAGGGCTTCTTCTATTATATGTTCCTGCTCTCTTTTTACTTGTCATCCTATTACTGCTATTTCTTATAACCCCTCTGGTTGTTGGTTTCATCAGTAGTAGGGTGGATCTGCCTATATCGTCATATTTGGTAGGCGAATTGGAGATAGTACGAGACGTCAGACACCGTTTATGCTATTTTCCGCCACCGTTCCGGTCTAGATATTTTTCACCTGACAAAATGATTATACCGCCATCTATCGGAGACTACAAGATTTTTCCAAATTTGCGCCTGCCACCTCTTACAATGCCCACGAGAGGGAGTGGTGCGATATTTTATGTCACGATAACACGGTACACTTGCTATGCTTTTTAATATTAATTAAGCTTTTTTTTGTCAATACATTTTTACATTTCACATACATTTTCTGTCAACAATTTTTTTTAATATGAAATTATTATAAAATTGTTAAAACTCTAAAATAACATACTAACGTATCAACTTAATTTGTATTATTAATTGATTTAAGAGTAAAACCGCTCGCATTCTTAATGTGCGTGTTGTGAAAAACCCAAAGGAATGTTGGATTAGTTATGTAATGAGTTGGTTGAAGGTTCCCGTCCAACGTACAGTATTAAATCGGTTATGGTCGTGCTGGACTCGACGACTCACGGCGTGTGTTTAATACACGTAATATGTGAACCCGTCTATACATTTTCCTGAACTTTTTTCCTTTTTTGTCATTGATTAAATTTGTATACTGTATACTTGATTAATACACTTTTATTCATTGCAAAAATACTGTTATTATTTCTTATTGTACTGAAATAGTGATTTCATGACATTTTAGTGAATGACATGACATAAAATTTGCTAAATATATTATGCCTTACGGCAAAAAGAAACTATACAATAATTATTAAAACACATATTAAATTATTATTTCAAAGTAGTACAGTTAATAAAAAAAATTATTTTTATACCGTTAATTTAATTACATAAGTAAGACATGATGAGCTATGTCAGTCTATTTAAATTGACAATGAGTCGTAAGAAGCGTGTGTTCTTAACTCAGAGTTAGGAGTATTTTGTTAAAAGTTTCATCTTTAGCTCACACTCTTTAGAGGGAGTGAGACGTAATTGGTTCCCTCCCTTTATTCTGATAAATACCTTCATACATATTAACGTTTAAAGAAAAGATTAAAGAGATACTTGATGACGTCGTTTATGTGTAATACGTATGTTGTATATGTGTGTGTGTGTGTGTGTGTGTGTGTAAGCTTTTAATTCTATGTAAAAGAATTAGTTTCTTAATTGTGCACAATTCACACTATTTTTATATCGTATATATATATATATATATATATATATATATATATATATATATATATATATATATATATATATATGGTATATAAGATATATATACCACACCATCATAATTTAATAATCTAAGTCCACTACTGAACGTAGAACTCCCTCACAGTTCATAGCGTCACAGTCACAGGCGTCATAGCGGCTATATTTGCAATAGTTATCACGATTGGCAGGCGGATTGGCAACCGCAGTTTTTTTGATTTGTTTCCCTCTGACACCGCCTTTTACGACACCCACGGGCCAATATGGGATAGTGGATATTCTTACACAGTCTCTACATGGTAAATGTATATAATAAAATATTTTTGCGTACTTACCTTTATAAGGAAAACACCTTAATATTGATTAAAAAAAATATTCTTATACTTATCCTTATCCTATTCTATATTATTCCTAATTCATTATCCTTTGAGGAATAGGAATAGGAAATGCAAAGGAATGCGGGGTGAGCAATGGCCTTTGGATTTGCGTGCTTGCTCAAGCCGCATTCGTGAGCCTTTATCTGTTTAGGTCGGATAAGTCGGACGCTAGCGTGACGGATGCTGAAACCTAGCAAATACCGTGCCATGTTGGTACGCTAATCGCTTGAATCCTGTTCTCATGTATCCTTTGTAGTTGGCGCTTGTTTGTGGAATTAACTGAGCTTTTTTGTGAAAGGAGTGATCATTTAATTGCAATCGCAAGTTTCTACTGTTATATACGCAAAATTTCTACTATTTCTGCTTGTCCTTTACTAGACCTTTCTGGACTGGACGAAAATAACTGGTTGGTTTTCTCTTGGTTATTAAACGTACGCTCCTTTCAGTAAGCTATCCAATCCCATCATTTCTATGTATGTCCGAACTATGTCGGAATTGAGTGTAAAACATCATTAATTCCGTAATAACATTTGCTTATAAGTACTCTCAACAAGAACACTAGATGAGAAAGAAAGAAATAATAAAATCGCGGATGAGACGAGTCAATTATTAACAAACGATAATTATAATATCGTTTTATATTTGAACCTTTACGTAGATAATAATTATTCGACGTAGGAATCGTTATTAAAATTTTAATATATTATTTCTTTTAACATTACTATGAGTAAAAAACTAAAACATAGATTATAAAATAACTTAATCATCAGACGTATTATGCCGTGTCAAGCCAAGTTCAATCCATTACCAAAACATGAGAGATACGCAACGAATTATTATGATATCGAATTTATCAGCAAGTGACACACGTCACATTAATCTTAAAAAGTCTTTTTTACAGGATAGGGTGACAAACGAGCACACAGTCCACCTGATGGTAAGTGGTTGCTGTGGCCCAGATCCACATCTATCCTCGTTTGCGAATCAAAATGCAGAATGCGTTGTCACCTGTGACGACTAAGATGGAATGCCTCGTTTCCAGTAAACAGGGTCTCCGGTTCTCTACACTCACAATAAGAAACACAGCAGCATTACGCTGCTATTTTACGCTGGTATCCCGTGAGAGCATAGTCCCCGGTCGAGCCGACCCATTCGTGCTACAACTATAATATGGTTGCAGCGTGGCTCTACCACTTAAAAATCTTTATCTAAGTCTTTGTGAAGATACTCATAAGACCATTTAGAGGCAACTTTAATTCCATGACATGAATTTAATCCAATGTGAATATCCATTCCTTCAATAATTTTATATTACCGATTTATCTATTGTAAGTTGGTGTCTTATAATAAAACACACATATGCTTGTTACTCCTCTATAAAAATAAACCTTAAAACCTAAAGTAAGTAAAAAAACTAAATAATAAAAAATTAATAAATGTAAAAATTTAACAATAAATAAAATTTAAAAATTTATCATAAAATACTAAAAGATTATCGTTCTACTCGGTTGAAACAATATTAATAATAGTTCTGTTATTAAATAGCTTTTATTTCAGATGTGGTTGCATATAAACTTAGAAAAAAACTGCCATACCCTACCTAGGGTGGAAAATAGGAAATGAAATATTTAATGAACCTATCTGTTTAGACAAAATACTTATTATTCCTTAGTTCATTCGAAAGGGTAAAAAATTAAATTAAAAAAGTAATTAAAAGCTATTTCAAAAACATAATTATTTTTTTTTTCAATAAAAAATTATTTCGTAAATTGTTCTTTTTCTTATTCACTAAAATTGATTCATTTTACTTACGAAAATTGGATCGACGTAGGTACCCTAAAATGAATTCTCAGGTAGCAGTGACGGGACATATGGAGGACGCGGCTAAAACGTAAGCTCGTCCAGTAATCCCCTTACAGCAGACCCCCAAACTTTCACCTGACCGTCGCGCAGACAGGCTAATGCCCGTCTAAACAATGCAAATATGTATAATTTCAGATGACCTGCCCTAACTCACTAACAGGCATAATAAGTTTCTAGACTAAAAACTAATCCAGAAGACAAATTAAACATTTACGTGATTTTTTTTGTCTTCTGGAGTTTTCTTTTTGTCTTTTATTTATTATCCTAAGTTATATTTTTACCGAAGTAGCCTCATGTAAAAAAGAGATTCAAAAATATCTTATGGCTTTCTACAGATGACTATATAATTTTTATGTTTTTATTGAACAAAAACTGCCACAATTTCATAAAACTTTTTATAGTACTTATACAGTTCTTTATACTGGGCACTGTACAATCATGACCATTTTTATTAATAAATTTTAAATTTTGTAGTTTAAACAAAGCTTGCTGCCAGAATGCATGGTGTCTGCTTTTTCTATAACATCAATTCTTAAATCTTTCCCTCTTCTTTTTTAATTAACCACCGGTATTACCGTATGGTTTCCGCCAGGCGTAAAATAATACCCAAACCTGTGACGTCGGACAGCATCAAAGGCAAATCCATCTGACAAAACTGAGGATTAATGCAAATTTTTTCTTTCTACAAGACGAGATACCCATATCCAGCAGTTTACTTTTACAGGCTTCGTAAGATATAAGAAGAAAAAAACTTCAAAAGCGTAGAAAATCCAGGCTTTAGGTATTGGTTTACAAATATGACATAAGTTGAAGTGTCTTCAATTTTCGATGTACTGAACTAAAATTTCATAGGTTCTGCTGTCTGACAAGTTATATCGTTCTGCATGTCTATTCTCATAACAGCATTTCTTAATATTTTAAAGTATATATACTCGTATATATGAGAATTCAAAACTATTTACGCTTAATATAATGAGGCAGATAGGTATTTTAAAATAGTGGTTGCATAAACCACTTATAGGAATTAAGATTAATTTTAAAAATATAAAATTTTAAAGTAGCTTTCAATGTGTTACTATATTTGTAATTATGATCGTACATATACTAGTAAAACATCACGCCCAACTTGCGTGATCATTATATACCTAAATATACATTTATAGAATAAAGATATGAATATATAATTTAAAAAGTTCCTTATTTTGCCCCATATTTTCTCGTGTTTCGAATTGAAGTTCTATGAATATGCTTGTTGATTTATTTCTTTGAAATAATTTTAACCAAACTTAATTTAATATTAAATCAGATGAAAAATAACAGAATACTTATGCTTCAATTATATTCCAAATTTATTATACAAAACATTCAGTAAAAATATGCAGAGTTTACTTTGCAAAATTCTATCTACCTTTTATGTTAAAGTACCACGATATGCAGTTGATGTTATTCTATAAATAAAACGACATTAATTATAAAATGCTTCCGTACAGCTAATCCACCGTAGATCTATCTACGAACTGCATAGTCTACGCCAGTTGACCGTAGCTGGGCGCAGTGTAGGAGAGTAACCCAACACCAAAGACTTTACAGTCGCATTCTAAGGCTTACCTGTCTTAAACCTCAGCGCGTTTATACCTCACCGTAAGTCCTAGATTTAACTTTACAATATGGCTTTGTTTATAGTGAAGTTTTAAACTTAAGCCACTCCGTTATTTAACGACAATTTTAACAAAGTTTCCGTAACAACTTACCTAAATAGTTAATCTAATAACATCTGTATATTACTTATCTATCAATTTTAGTTTTTTCGTCGACCATGGGATTAAAGATACACATATGAGTCGCTGGTGTGTGGTTCGAAAGCATCTTATTGCCAATATTATTGTAAAAGCAGAAATTTTGGGTCTAGACCTGTAGTTGTGCCTATGCGAGAAGTGTTTCAGTATTTTTTTTTAAATGCGTATTAAGGAATCCTTAAATCAAATAGCATTCGATGTCTGCAAATTAAACTGCATCAACTATGGATGATTAGCAAAAGCAATTCATTTCACAGATATTTATAGAGATTTGTGGCCAATGTCTGATCTGAATAAAAATTTATTAATACTGGGACTAACAATAAAATTAAATATACGAAGGGTAAGTCCTCAATAGTGATAATTTGGAGGGTCGCGTAGAGTTGCGACATGATAAATACTACTGTAACACTAAAAACACTATTATAATACAGTGTCTTATTTGTCCGCCACTAAAATTTGTTTGAGAAATGGACCGCTACGCTCCGCCGAACGGTCTCCAGTGAGGACGTAGTATTAGGCTTAAATTTTTCTTTCAGCCATATACAATTAAATACTTACAAAAACTGTCTAAGATTGTTATAAGTAGTATTAAATACAAAATTATTAGTTATAAAATAGTGTAGTTCCCAAAGTCTTATCATTCCTGTTGGGTGCAACAAACGTCTTCCGATCCCGTCTGTACAATATCCCTTATCACAGTTAAAGCAACAGCTTAGACACATCTCATCATATTCCGGCGTTCCCTATGATACCTACAAAGCGACGGAAGACGAGATAACACGGACAATTATTGCAAAGGAGTTACAGCTGTCAAAGAGCGCGTTAAAAGTTTCAATTAGGAATCATCGTCTTTCCCCTCTTGTAACGTTAACCCAGTTGTTGTACGAAAATCGACTGTCGGTAGCGTTACGGTTACGGTGACCATGTGTTTGTTTTCCTAATATTTTTAACGTCATTTTCAAATATACGGTGTTTTGTTTTTTTTGCTTACGTAATATTTGCTTGTTACATTAAATATAGTTTTTGTTCATAAAATTTAATACGGATATTATTAATATAATATATAACACCTGTATAATAAATGTTTAATAATTAAAAAGAAAAATAAGCACAAATTTTTCTTACTTGTTGATTGATTTTTATGATAATACAGTCACATTTAGATTATGTCACGTCTAGTTTATTACAAACTTTTTTATATTCCGGATGTTACGAGTGATTTTAGTACTTGTGGTCATGGGGGACGAGTTAGAGGTACTGATGTCGTAACCCAGCCTACGTTCAGCTTTTAAATATATTTTTTTCTGTCAATCACTGAACTTGTTGCTTGTTATTGTCTATTTTTTTGACATGCTAGAACTCTGCGCTTAAAATATGAGGTATGTAACTAATGTTTCTTTACTTTGTATGAAAGGTGACGGGAAATGGATACCCCTGGTACTGAATGATGATTTGTCACCATTAATACTATAAAAATTATACCAAAAGCGATAAAAATCGTTCCATTTCTAACTTAACTTAAACATTTATATTATTGAAAGGAGTTATTGAAACAAGACACTTATGTTAAGTTTAATTCAATACGTTTAAAATAAGTAATTCAACTTGTACCGCAATTAATTTATTTTCCTTTGTTATTGCTAGAGGTATCAGAAGGGAATGTCATCATTATCTTACCGGTTGGTGTGGCAACACACCGTGAATGGCTTTTGTGGCGTCCCTTGTCAATCGCTAACACATTTACCCACTTACGAGTGGGTGAAAACTCGCGAAACCAACTCTATTGTGCAGATCACAGCCGACACAAAGCGCCTCCACATCGCGCGCTTATCGACTCCCGTCAAAGAAGTTCAAAAGCAACGGTTTAGACGTTCGCTATCACACCGTCGTTTGTCAGTTTACGCCCCAAGCCGCGATTGTCTCGGGAGTTACAAATGGCCTTTTTGACGGCGTGCCGCTTGTTTTCATTTTAATTGACATCGCAGAAACAGCAGCGGGAGTACGGAGAGAAAATTTCAATAAGGCGCCACGAAGCCGCGAGTCGGAGACGCATCAAATACATTCGACTTTGATTTGTCCTCGCTCAATAAGCAACAAACACAACATTTAGAAGCCTGTCTACATATCAGCGTCATCGTGTGCGTGTTCAAGTATTAATCTCATTTGTGTAATAAATCTGTGCCTTAGCCGAGCCGGTGGCGGAGTGATCCGTCCCTGAAATGCCTGCCTCCACACGATAATCCTGTTAGGTTAAGAAGGTTTCTACATATTACGTGCTTTGCTACGCCTTAAGGATTAAAACGACATGTACGACACATAACTCAATACGTATCGCCCGAGCTACACATACATTTACTTTGAAATATATTGTGCATACTGTGAATATGTAGGTATTCATTAGTCGGTGGTCTAGGCTGGTCGAGCTTAAAGGATTAACAACGGTAAGGATGCAATGTGGATTTACGGCAAAGCTCGCCATGACAAGGTGGTCATCGCAAACCCCTAGATCTTTACGCCGGACAGTGAAGACAAAGGACGTTTTAATTATTCAAACAAAGCAAAAGCGACCTTAATATCTAGCGCGTAGTCGACATTTGTAAATATTTAAGTTTGTCCGCCAATTTCGCGTTAAGACGAGTAGTTTGCATGAGAGAGGAATCGAAGAACGTCTGGGAGCTAAATCTACCCTCCGGGCAGTAGGGAGCCGTCCATAAATAATTAATCTGCACCGATGTGCGTCGGACGGTTAACTAAATCCTGCAGTGGTTAGGTACCGACCGCCGGGATACCTTAGAAATTAAGCAATATTGTTTTAAAAGCATTGGTGAAGCGATAAGGAATATTTACGTATTTTTCAATATGGTCATCATCACCGTACCGTCTTCAGTAACTAATAACCCACAGCTGGGCTTAGATCATACCCTGATTTAAAGAATTCGACGTAATCACCGTGAGTTGGCGCTAGTAATACGTTAGGCGTTAAATTTAATATATCTAATAGGTATAATAAAATAAAAGTAAAATAACCTACATTAGTCTCACTTCTATGTACTGGCCAACCTCTCTGCCATAATGTGTATTTTTACAGAGTTCACATGCCCTCGGAATATTAAAAATTTTCAAACATGCAATTTTTCTTATGTTTTTCTTTAAGTTCATCACGTGATAAATTAGCCGTTAAAACTGCAATACACAATTTCAGTGGTCAAAGCGAGAATTAAACTCTGATTGCTAGCGAATTAATGAATTTAAAAGAAGCGACCGAAGCTATAACGACTCTCATCTGCAATTTTATATTTTTAGTCAAAAGCAAGTTTTTCACAAATAAATCAAATTGAATCAAATATTTTATATAAAACAATAGTATAATTGAATAGCCCCGTTTTGAAGTTCATATATACGTTCAAATGGTTCGAGAAAACTGGTAGTGAAGGGTTTGTGTAGCATAGCGTGGCGAAGCCCCACGTCTGAGCAACAAGCGGCGTCTTGTGGCTCCGGCGGATCGGGTACGGATTAGGGCGGCTTTGCCCCTCAAGACACTGCCAGATACACTAAGCGTATAAACAACTGTATACAATACCTTTGTAGTTTGCTTAGCGTAAATAATTAAATATATTTTTTTTCTTATAGGATAGAGTGACAAACGAGCACACAGTCCACCTAATGGTAAGTGGTTGCTGTGGCCCATAGACATTTACATCTATCCTCGATTACGAATCAAATTACGAATCAAAATGCAGATGCGTTGTCACACGTGAGGACTAAGATGGAATACCTCGTTTCCAGTAAAAGGGGTCTCCGGTTCTATACACTCACCATACGAAACAGCAGCATTAAGCTACTATTTCAGTGAGAATACCAGCGTAAAATAGTAGAATGAAATATGTTTCATTTTTTTTTAAGAAACACAGCTCATCTGACGGAAAGGGAATAGAGTGGCCCATAGACTATTAGGATACAGTATCCTATCCTAAACTAGTAGTCCATCCTCGATTTGGAATCAAAATTCAAATACTACTTTGGAGGACTAAGGCATTCCATTCTCGTAATTTCGTAACTCGTAGTACACGAATAACGCTGATTTAACACTAGTATTCTGTGAGAGCGCGCTCTTTCTTAAGTCGAACCGATCAGTTCGTCTTGCACCACGGCGTGGCTCTATCACGTACGATATATGTAATAACACACTTAATAAACAGAGATTGAAGGAGTGAATGGAAGTAGAGTTAGACGAGCGGGGCAATCACAGTCTCTTCAAAAACAAATATATAACTTAAGAGCATCCTAAATGAATGACTTTAGCTGCAATTCGAATCCAGCACACGATTCTACAGGTGGATGCGCTGATCGCCAAAATTCAGTTCAGTCACAGTGCATTACCATTCTTAAATGTACCTGTCGTAGAAACATGATATGTACATCAGTACATATTATAATTTAGTATGTAATAATGCAACATGGTTTTAATTTTCGAATTATCTAATAATGATGTTAGTTAAAATGAATATAAATTATATATAAATAAGTCTATAATTGAATCCATTACCCCTTTCATTCCGTAAATTTCTATTGCTAGACATGGGCCTCTATTAGCAAGGAGTATTTTCCTTGATAGTCACGCGTTAGCTGCCAGGCTAGCATGGGCTAGAGACAATATATCCACGGTGAGAGGATAAATTTTATCCACCCAGCAAGCATGGGCAGGAGACAAAAATTTTATCCCCCGATTGTATCCACTGACAAGAGATAAAATTATCTTATCCCTATAGTATATCCCTGTTTGACATAACGAGTAGATATATATTTCACCGTCCGTAGCATGGGGCCAAAGGGAAGAGAAAAAATTATCCCTTTTTGACATTTAAAAGGGACATGTTTATCCTCGTCCATGGATGTGGGTTTAAGTTTATCTTCAAACCATTTTAATACAAAAAAGATGTCCCGAGCCTAGTGCTACTACATTTTCGTAACAGGAAACAAGAAAGAAACTTATATAGACGTGATCAGAGTACTTAATAATTGAAATAGGATAATAAAAAAGTGGACCTAATAGCTAAACTAAATCTGATATGTAAAATATACAACGTGCATAGATGTTCTCTCAAATATAGAATAAAACAGGTTCGGCATGAAATAAAGTTAAGTAAAGGAAAAAATGTAAAATGGATATAAATCAATGTATTCCTAACTATTAAAGTGAACGACAATTTCATTATTTTTGAGCTAGTGTTTACGGTCTAGCTAGCCACTACACTCAAAACAAACTTATCACTTTCAGTATACATAAAGGTACTCTGTGCTTATCACGGAGTGGCGAAAAGAGATATGTTTTACAAAAAAATTCACTATTAAAAAACTACTCATCTCAAAAATTTTAAAATTTCACCCACAGTAAGGGCATGAGTTTGTCCTTATGTATAAAAAATAAAGGAGGGTAGTCACTCAAAAATAAAAGTTATTAGAGTCCAAACTTACAAGATGTGGGATGATACCAACTGCAAAAGTGTGGTTATTCCGAAGATACACACCTGCTGATGATGCATATATTTTCAGAAAAAGCTTTTCGAGACGCCGCGAGCGACACCTTCAATTCCAGCTACAGAGAGAACAGGGTTAAGTTACTACTACAGCTCGAGAACAGTTGCAAACTCATACTTATTGCCACAGATGCGTTGTCCTCAGGGACTAAGATCGAATGCCTCATAGCCTCCTTATTTTACTGCGCCAGTGGGTCTAGCAATGAAGTACATCGCGGAAAACAGTAATTATGTTGCACTGTTATAATATATAACAGTATAACTATACTATATATTTTATATTATATTTCGTACGTGATAGAGCCACGCTACAGTTATGTTATAATGGTTGAAGCACGAATGGGTCGGCTCGACCGGGGAAGGACCACGCTCTCACAGATTACCAGTGTAAATACTGCTTGCTGCTTTTTTTCTTTATACTGCTGTATTTCGTATGGTAAGTGTAGAAATCCGGAGACCTTTTTTTACTGCAAACAAGCCATTCCATCTTAGTCCTCAGGGGTGACAACGCATCTGCGTTTTAATTCTTAATCGAGGATAAATGTAGATGTCTATGGGCCACAGCATCCACTTACCATCAGGTGGACTGTGAAATATAAAAAAAAAACTTAGGCTAGGTATAGGAAAGACTGGAACACAGCAGTGTACGCACTGCACTGCTTGGCGATAGATAATACGTAAAAGAATTGTACCAACTCATATGGTATTCTAGGGAGAAAATAAGTCCCAATGCCTAGTAAAAGAACCTAGTAACAAATAGATTAATTTAATTATTGTTTTTAATTTTTAACACTAGTAAATACACAGTTATAAGTTGTATTCGTATTCGACTTTAATCGTATTCGTCGTCCATTTTCCAGCTAACGTTGCCTCAGCGAACTAATCGAGGTTGTACTCTTAACTAGATTGACTCGAAAGTTTACGACTGATGTATTATTAGATAAAGCATTTTACATTCAAGTTTCTTTTTGATATGTTAACAAGGTTATTTATTTGTTTTTCTTTATATATCATATTATTTATTTTCTTTGACTTCACGGTTCATACCTTAACAAAAGGATAGGGCGGACTAAATGTCTTTAGGGCCTGGACGTAGTGAAATAACATGATAGGTGCATTTAGTGTAAAAAAAAATCGTTAAAAATAATATAATAACATATTTATTGCAAAAATAAAAGTATAATGAAACAGTTTAAAAAGTTAATATCAACTCAAAAATTTACTAAGATTGGTGGTATTTATATAGGTATAAAAACTCGTATTACCGAGTTTCTAATACGTTAAAAAACCAATATATGATATGTAATTACATGAACAATAATAGGTGTTATTTTTTTATTTATTTTACCAAAAAAGGGGCATTACCAAAGCACGCATTAGTAAGGATTAGCATTATTACTCGTTTGCGGACCAGCAAAGTATTAAATAATTAACCGGATAAAACAATATCAACGCAGTGGTGAAATCACAAATACCACACAATGCTCGATCAATGCACGTTGAAATAGCGACCAAATAATCGTCGAGTACCTAATGAACGCATTTGAAAAGTTAAAAGCTCGCTGTTAGGCCGCGGTCACGCCACGCGACTAATTAACATCACGCAGTAATTCCACCACCGGTGTGAACGCGGACTTAGCGGCATTATCGCCTAAATTGTCCTAATGTTAGTTGCGAGCGTAGAGGGTCATTAGTGAATTAGGATACAAATACAAATGTGAATGCTCTGAATGTGATAACGAATATACGGAACAAAATATTTTATCGAAGCACGAAATTATATGCAAGTAAATAAAAATGAAAATGTATATATAGGAAAATTTTTTGAAGTATTACGCTCACATCGGGTGGGATTTGAGTCAAGTACTGGCTTGTAATAAATATGTAAAAAAATGATATCAGTAATATATTAACCAGTTTTAAAATTGGTATATGTACAATAAAGTAAATTTTGATAACGGTATGGATCTCTCAGGCAACAGTGAGGATTTTCTGTAATTACTACGCTCTTAGCTGCAGACTTAAAGGCTATGATAAATTAGTGTTGTATTTGAAGAGTAACTTAACGTAATGATATTAAGAATATTAACTTAACGTAACGATATAAGCTGAGCCTGTGGTTTTACACTTTTTTGTTTATGGGCCAGTTTAAGTCCGTCGCTGGATTGACGGTCACAGCACCAGCCGACTCGCACCTTTGATGGCAGCCCGTCACCAGTCTGGCTGTTATCAATTCCGTCCATTCCATTAAACCTATGAAAGTCCCCTGCTGGGCCTCACCCATAGATTGCCTCATAGCTGGGATTTTTCCATAGTCTACCACTCCTGGCGAGCGAGTAGTCAACCGCAATATTTTATTATTTTGAATTTTTATCAGGAAAATACTGCCGCCCATCACCATTTCCTCTCTGTCACCTCCCATGACACACACGGGACGATATGGGGTATTGGATATTCTTACACCGCCACTACATTCCATGGGTATTTTATGTCTCGCGTAAACAATGATTATATTATTGGAAGCCTTAAGATTTTCCGAGACACCTATAGAATAGTGATCGATTTTCTAACGCAATGATTTCTGTAGCAATAGAAATTTTGTCGACATTCGTCTTATAATTAATTAGACGGAGCAATTATTAGCCTTTGTATTTTTGTCGTTATTTAACTGAATTTCATGTAAATTTAAAAAAAAAGCTATAGCCTATATACGTCCCACTTCCGAGAGGGTTTTAAAACAAGAAAGTGTCTACCATCCTACCCGAATGCGTGTTGCCGGACTAATGTTATTTTTAATTTTTCATACATGCAAACTTCCTGACGACGTTTTCACATAATGCCGAGCTCGTGGTAAAACAGCACTTAATATTGCAATTAACAATTTTATTGGTGCCGCCGGGGATCGATCCAAGGTTCTATTTGATATACTTCTCGATTCTACATTCAATCACATAATTTTTTTTATTTACATTCCCGAAATTTTTTATATAACAAACAATACAGTATTGAAACATTAGAAGTAAAAAAGAAAACATTGTTTTTAAAAAGTGACCAACATTAGGTTCGTATCTTTGTCAACGACTGCAATGAAACACTGAAATGAGGAAGGATTAGCGATAATCGAAATTGCGTGCGAACGTTAGGCTTCAGAATGAAACGCGCTGTTTAGACGGCGGCAGACAGACTCGATTTAGTAATTAATTTTACCGCGCGAAGTGCTCTAAATGCACTAGAAACTATAATCCTCATTAAAATTGGAATAGGCGACTATTCACTTTGCCATAAAATATAATTTTGGCTTCTAAACGCGGAATATAATTATGTATTTCGGCGGATTTGTTGGCATGAATGTTACTATCATTTCAAATCTATCAGTGCTTTTAAACTACTACATTCATTTAAATTTAATAGATATTTACATTTGGAAATTATTCGAAAGATATTTGCAGTATTTTAAAACCGTTCATCAGTGCATATTAATATAAATATACATATAAAAGAAGAGTATTTTACTCACAGTTGCAACTCATTTAACAGTATACATAGGATTTATTACTATAGGAGTTAATACGAAAGTGTACTTTCCATTATCACATATCCCAGTGCTTTTGTGAATGACAATCCGACACAATGAAATAATACGTCGCAATCAGTTTCATTTGCACTCCCGGTCTTTCAATTTTTCGCATAACGCACCGTCCAATGAAAATACAAATTAATTTGCTCATTTTTTTCCATACAATTTTATATCATTGGACCCAAATATCCGAGAGTGCTGCATTTCGAGAGGCATAATCCCGGATCGTAATAATAATTATGGATTACTTTTGTCGTGATGATTTATTCCGTAATAATAAAAATTTATTATTTCATTACCTTATGAGTGGACTGAATGAAAAAGGAAATCATCTATTGATGATAACGCAATGTTCAGTTTGGTTTTATACGAGTTGAACGAAGTTACGCTATAAAATTCGATATCAAAATAAGAGAATGGCAATGAATAGGCTATATGGAGTGGGAAGCAACTGTGTCGACGCGATATCCGACACGGGTTCGGATTATTCGACGTCAAATCCGGGATTAAGCAGGCCCGGGATAAAACGGAGCTCGGGATCGGCTCGAGGCCGGGTCAGCGGGATTTCGCCGGGGCAATAAAAGTGTCTGCAGCCGATTTAGGCTGAGCCCGGAGGCAATTCGGCTCGGTTACCAATTGCCCGGTAATTTCGACGTGCGAGCGCGATCTGTCCGCACAAAGCCTCTCTAATGCTCGCCAATGGGATTAGCCGAGTGTCGTGTGGCCCTTACAATTTATTGGACAGAATCAAACGTTGCACGCATTACTGTTTAACTCCAAAAATGCTGACAAGCGACCTCGAATTTTATATCGGCAAAAACCGGTTACCGTTTGCTCATTTCAATAAGTTATATGTTATGCAATTAATTAAGCCGTCGACTCGAGACTTTTAAATATTTTTTTATTGATAAAATGAAAATGCCATTGAAGTCAAATCCTAGAGTGAATAAGATTTTTAGGCTAATATCTATATTTGATTAAACCTGTTTATGTTAATACGATTAGAAATATGTTTTTTTAATCATTTTTGCTCTAGATGCGCACGGTTTATAGAGATGAAAGTTTTTCTAAGCTAAACCGACGCTCGTTTACAACTACTATCGTCCAACCATTATACGAACCCTCGGTAATCCGGATTGGAGATTCATTAGGGCAAGATTATACTCTATTGAAATCTGGCTTAAGCGGGCGCACGAGCGGAACGGATAGCGAAGTGGCCAACAGAGAGACCACTCGTAGGTATTGATAAAAATGGAGAAAATTATTAGAGAAATTGTGTTTATACTTCACTTAAATACTTTACTTATTACTTACGTACATAACTACAAAGCAGATCAAAAAAAACTCTTATTACTAAAAAAAAATTCTTTCTTACGTCGTATAATAGGGGTATCGTTTCAGTTATATTCATATACCTTAAAAATATTAATTGAAATTATTATATAAATATTCCTTTTTATCTTTTATATTCATAGGAGAGGGGGCGAACGAGCATGTAGCTCACCTGATGGTAAGTGACTACCGCCGCCCATGAACCACCGCAACCCCTGTATTGCAGGTGCCGGCTTTTTAGAAAGACATATGCTCTTTTCTTGAAGGGCCCTAAGTCATATCGGCCCGGAAAAATCGCCGGTTGCTTACCACCAATACCAAAAAAGTTCAATATTTACAAAAGCCTACGAGTCCACAAGGTGTTTCAGTATGAGTAATTTATGTAGCAAACGGTGATGAAATACCTTTCTGATAATTCTATTTATCAAAGCTTTGGTAGTGTGCGTATATTTATATGCGAAGAAAGCCGCTATTTTCCACGGTAATCAATGGAAAAGCATTAACCTTATTGGATAAGTCTTGTGTCAGCACGATACATCAAACGTGAGCGCGTTACGCTCGGAATAAACAAACGTCTAATATTTGGGGATGGCAAGGCGATGTGCAATTATGATGTTGTTTCTTTCAATATTTTTCTGTATTGAGATCTGTCTGTAATAAATGTTTGCTCTACTTCTTATTAATCTAAATGAAATGACGCATTCCCTTGAAAAATATACACTGTGTCCACAAACAGGCACGAGGAATTCCGTGTAATTAATTGCCCTAAAGTAGAGTAAAGTAGGAGGGGGAATATATGACAATTAATTATTAGTGGATTTCCTTTCAATGATTTCCTTCACTTAAAAATGCCTAACTGTAGTAGCCCAGTAGTTAAGCGCTCACCGCAATACGCCAACAACCCCGATTTGTTCCTGCCGGCGCCAATATTGTTAATTGTTAATAGCTACTTTATATACCGATTTATTACGTTATGGTTGTTTCATTGCGTAATTTTATTATAGAACATGGTTTGATTACCTATTATATATACCTATTAAAGAATTGGTCCTTTAAAATAATCCAAAAAAGATAACTATGAAGATTCTTTTCTTGTTTCTTCTCAGGGTGGGTACCCATTTTTAAAACGGCAGTAGATTAAAAAAGAGTATGTGTACTTTACGCGAAATTGAAGTAAAACATATTTTTTTTTTATTTTTTTCGCTTAAACTTTTCCTTAGGCACGGATAAGTTACGAGTAGAGACTGATGCTATATTAAATATTCAGTTTGAGACGTAAGAAATTAAAATTTTAGAAGGAAATCTCAGTAAAATCTATGATCTATATCCGTTTCTGCACATAAATATAAATAATGCACATGTTTATAAGAATTCCACACACACACACAAAACACACACACACACACACACACACACACACACACACACACACACTGTGTGTGTGTGTGTGTGTGTGTGTGTGTGTGTAAGAGAGAGAGAAAATTATTAGAGAAATTGTGTTTATACTTCACTTAAATACTTTACTTATTACTTACGTACATAAGTACAAAGCAGATCAAAAAACTCTTATTATTAAAAAAAAAATATTTCTTACGTCGTATAATAGGGGTATCGTTTCAGTTATATTCATATACCTTAAAAATATTAAAATTATTATACAAATATTCCTTTTTATCTTTTATTCACTATGTCTATGTATTTAATGCGAGTTTTAATGTTTGTTTTTTTTTACTATACTCGTATATTTGTGGGTTTGTTCAACAGCCTATATACACACGTCCCACAGTTCGGCACAGGTCTTCTGTTATTTCTGGTGTGGTTATAGAGCGAACCTCAAAATTATTTTGTCTCTCAAACATGAACGTTTCCTCACAATGTTTTCCTTCACCACCAAGTACGTGGTAAATAACAACTTATAATTGCATATAACTTGCATCTGTGCCGAAATCGAACCCAGGTTGCTCCTGTACTCTGAAATTTAGAGCTCAAACACGTTTTTGCAAACATACGTTTTTACTTTTCAAAATGTTACAGTGAAAACCTTTTACATTTAAAATAAACCTCGTAGGCTTGACACTATTATTTATAGATTATATAAATTACTCAGCGTTATATATATATATATATATATATATATATATATATATATATATATATATATATATATATATATAAAACTATATGTTATTTTTGCAGCCTCTCAGCTCAGGGGTAGCTCGTTAGCTCGCTTAGAGCCGGGGCGGCATCAGAGGCAGTCGAACTAAATAAGTGGCGCAATATAAGTCTTTAAGGGACGAATACATATTTGTGCCATTTCCTGTAGCGACTATCGGTCCGTGAGGTCTGTAGGGAAAGGTCCTAATGGAACTGTATCCACGGCTGGTCGTCGCTGCTGTTGATAAGACGGCTGGTTCTTTTCTTGCTCAAAGGCTTAGTATATCCATTTAGCGAGGAAACTCAGCTAGTGTTCTTAGCACTATAGTGCGGGGAGTAAAATTATCATACAGTCCTACTGTATTATAATTTAAGTTCTTGGGACTAGTTTTTCTTATTACGGTTTTTAATACCGATAACATTTAATCATATAATATTAACATACAACAATATGAACAATAAGTAATTTTATTAAAATTAAATTTTTTGAGATGTGCTATGAAAATTTTGAGGCGCCAGCTCTCGAGTCAACGTTATCTTTGGCAGTGAAGGTGCCACCTTTATCTCTTAGACATAAATATTTCATTCGCGGATAAGCCGGTCCATCACATAATCCACGCGGATAGCTATAAAAAGCGTAAAGCGCTGAGTACTAATAAATGTTCCATGTTTTATATTTTTTACTTATTTTAAGCTTTAGTACTATTTTAAATTTATGAATTATTTGTGATGATAATCGATGATTGCTGTTTTGTCTCATGGGTGTCATAAGAGGCGGCTATGGAAAATGCCACAAAATTCTTATGGAATTCAACAGATGGCGCTGTATACAACTCGTTTATACCAGACGCTACGTGCACGAGCGTGTGTGCGTGCGTGTGTGTGTGTGTGTGTGTGTGTGTGTGTGTGTGTGTGTGGAATTCTTATAAACATGTGCATTATTTATATTTATGTGCAGAAACGGATATAGATCATAGATTTTACTGAGATTTCCTTCTAAAATTTTAATTTCTTACGTCTCAAACTGAATATTTAATATAGCATCAGTTCTACTCGTAACTTATCCGTGCCTAAGGAAAAGTTTAAGCGAAAAAATTGCAGATAAACTAGAATACAATATTACAAAAGCGATGATAACCACAACAATACCAGACCTGGAAACTACTATCGAACACAGAACCACCGTAGATGTTAAGTACTTTTCGACTGGTTTTTGTTTGAAGAGCTGGTTTGCCTTAATCGTCACGCTTATTCGCACGCCTTAATGTCACAGGAACAGAGGTCTCGCACCTTTGGTGCTATTGCCCATCTCCGGTCTAGGCAATTTACGTCTGGTATAAACGAGTTGTATACAGCGCCATCTGTTGAATTCCATAAGAATTTTGTGGCATTTTCCATAGCCGCCTCTTATGACACCCATGAGACATAACAGCAGTCATCGATTATCATCACAAATAATTCATAAATTTAAAATAGTACTAAAGCTTAAAATAAGTAAAAAATATAAAACATGGAACATTTATTAGTATTCAGCGCTTTACGCTTTTTATAGCTATCCGCGTGGATTATGTGATGGACCGGCTTATCCGCGAATGAAATATTTATGTCTAAGAGATAAAGGTGGCACCTTCACTGCCAAAGATAACGTTCACTCGAGAGCTGGCGCCTCAAAATTTTCATAGCACATCTCAAAAAATTTAATTTTAATAAAATTACTTATTGTTCATATTGTTGTATGTTAATATTATATGATTAAATGTTATCGGTATTAAAAACCGTAATAAGAAAAACTAGTCCCAAGATCTTAAATTATAATACAGTAGGACTGTATGATAATTTTACTCCCCGCACTATAGTGCTAAGAACACTAGCTGCGTTTCATCTCTAAATGGATATACTAAGCCTTTGAGCAAGAGAAGAACCAGCCCTCTTATCAACAGCAGCGACGACCAGCCGTTGATACAGTTCCATTAAGACCTTTCCCTACAGACCTCACGGACCGATAGACGCTACAGGAAATGGCACAAATATGTATTCGTCCCTTAAAGACTTTTTAGTTCGGCTGCCTCTGATGCCGCCCCGGCTCTAAACGAGCTAACGAGCTACCCCTGAGCTGAGAGGCTGCAAAAATAACATATAAGGTATATATATATATATATATATATATATATATATATATATATATATATATATATATATATATATATATATATATATTTTATCTTTTATGTGTGTGTGTGTGTGTGAATAAAAGATAAAAAGGAATATTTATATAATAATTTCAATTAATATTTTTAAGGTATATGAATATAACTGAAACGATACCCCTATTATACGACGTAAGAAAGAATTTTTTTTAATAATATATATATATATATATATATATATATATATATATATATATATATATATATATATATATAACGCTGAGTAATTTATATAATCTATAAATAATAGTGTCAAGCCTACGAGGTTTATTTTAAATGTAAAAGGTTTTCACTGTAACATTTTGAAAAGTAAAAACGTATGTTTGCAAAAACGTGTTTGAGCTGTGAGAGTACAGGAGCAACCTGGGTTCGATTTCGGCACAGATGCAAGTTATATGCAATTATAAGTTGTGATTTACCACGTACTTGGTGGTGAAGGAAAACATTGTGAGGAAACGTTCATGTTTGAGAGACAAAATAATTTTGAGGTTCGCTCTATAACCACATCAGAAATAACAGAAGACCTGTGCCCAACTGTGGGACGTGTGTATATAGGCTGTTGAACAAACCCACAAATATACGAGTATAGTAAAACAAACAAACATTAAAACTCGCATTAAATACAACAACAAAACAAGACAACATAACTTCATAAGCGTAAGCAATTGTCAATGTCCCGAACCCTACGGTAGGTCGCGGTTTCACTCTTGCCGCAAGGTTCATTGACTACTTTATTTGGAACCCTCCTCTAATGCTAACACTCGAAACTGCATCTTGTATAAAGACATTAGAGCATATTTTACCATGACGCTATGATTAGTACCTTTATACCGCAAGCTGAAGATAAGCTGAGGGATTAGTTCCGTGGAATGGAAAAAGAATAAAAAAATGTAAACCTAGTCCTGATTGGGTTCAATACTTTGCAGCGCATGGGATGGGATAACCCTATCGAATTTTGTGGATTTATAAACGGGAATAATGGGTAATTACAACATAACATTATTAAAACTATGTTATTATTCTGAATACACGAGAACAAATATTTGTAAAAAAAAACTATTACTCTTATAGTTATATAATTTAAAAAAGTACTACTATTGAGTTGTGATTACCGTGTAGTGGCTGTGTAAGAATATATACTACCCCATATCATATCGTAGGTGTGGTAAAAGGCGAAGAGGGAAACAAAAAAATGAGAAAAAAAGATGAGCAGCAGTGTCTTCCTAATAACCGTGGCAACTATAGCATATTTGCTATAGTTGCCACGCTGTCTATTGCGCCCCCTATATACCCCCCTAAATGCACCCCTCCATGATGCAGTATATGGAGGAGGCCTGTATTCAGCAGTGGATGTAAATAATCTGTAACGGTAACGGAGTTTTATCAGGAAGATGCTGCTACCCATCTCGTGTTTTATTCCCCTCTGTTGCCTTACCGTGAGTTTGCATTGACGCGATTTTCCCAAAAAAAACATGTTTTAAACACTGTTTTCTGTCAATGTATCAAAAAGCGTTTGCATAGTTAAAGAACATGTTGTAATAAAATATGTTTGACAGTTTATTGTACCTACATTACATATTTTAACTATAATATATCTTTATAACTACAGAAACGAAATGTTTGAAAACAAATTTGTAAAAATATTGTCATGTTGAAAAATAAGTTTGAATATCTGTTTAAAATTCAGTTTTTGTGAGTGCGAACGTCATCATCAACAAAACATGTTGTGTGATTTATTGTATGCGATTTGTTTCAAAACATTACATGTTGGATGTTTCTCCGCCGCCACTACACTGCAATCTACGATATTAACTCAAAGTTTTTCGTTTCACTATTCTCCTCTTTATGTATTGTCAAATATATTAAAAAGTGTAAACAAATCATAAGCTAGAATAATTCTCATCCGTTATTGACAATTATAGTATTTTTCATTAAAAAAAATAACTTATCAACGATAGTTCCGGACAGGCTTTCATTGAGTGTTACCGTGAAGTTATTTCCGCAATTCTTGATATATAATGATGATCGTAAATCAAATTCTAATAAAAAACTTGTAGATAATCTCGAACAATGAAAACTCCAGCGCTGGAAAAAGTTCTCATCTCATTATCGTGAGGATTTTGGGGCTAGAAAGGGTAGCCGCGCTGCCTAGCGTACTTGTCATGTCCTAGAATTTTTTTATTTCTCAGACATGCAGGTTCCCTTACGATGATTTCCTTGGCCGCTGAGCACTTTGTATATCACAATAAAATTACCGATTTCAGTAGTACCGTTGGGGATCAAACTCACTCACTCATGTACTAAACAAATTTATACACCTCTAAGATTTTGTAATAATACAAACCATGCTATAGAAACAAAACCTGCACTAAGAAGTTATTTCATATAATCATAAAAGAAAATTGAATATTTTGCGATGACAAATGATGAGTCCTTATCTCAACTATACGTGGCAGCATAATATAAGATGTATGCTGCGAGTATACATACACGTATTACCGACACGGCCAGTTGCCGCGCTCTGTCCATGTCCAGAGATAATCTCATTTTCGTTCTCGCTCTAACTCGTTGATGCTGTTCGCAAATCCTGGTTACGTCCTCCTCTAATCCCTTATTTAAATCTTATCAGATCTCCAGAGATACACGGCGACCGTCGTAGTCCGATGTGTGGATGTAGTGCGTATTTAGAATTTAGGGTTGCCAATATAATCGCAGGAAGTTTAAATATTTGCGTTTAGTTTTTGCTTACTTAAGCTTTTTTAAGATACAAAATTAGAAGAAAGTAATAGTAGAATGAAGTGTATTATGTACTTACATCTTAATATATATATATATATTTTACGTGTCACGTTGTTTGTCCGCGATGGACTCCTAAACTACATACCCGTTTTTAATCAAATTTGCACACCGTGTACAGTTTGGCCCAACTTGAGGGATAGGATAGTTTTTTGCCCATGAGTGACCCACAATTTTTTTGCGAATTTACGGATTTTCAATAGGATACAAAGGGTTGTCGAAAAGGGCAGAACAACGTCTGCCCGGCAAGCTAGTATTAAGTATACCTAGTTTCCTTGTCCGCGAAACATACACAGTAGTTAAACAATCGAAATAGTCATTATAGGGGGTTTAATGTTACAAAACGCGTGCAAAATCTCTTCAATCTTTTCTAGGGTCTAATAGCAGGCTTTACTTACTTTTTATAGCCTTTTTTTTTCTTATTTTTTTATTATAAGTTAGCAAATAGTTTACGTGGTAGAGCCATGCCGCAGCATATTAGTAGTATAGTTACGACGAATAGGTCGGCTCGACTGGGGAAGAATCACTCTCTCTCATAGAATACCAGCGTCAAATAACAGCTCAACGCTGCTGTGCTTCGTACGGTGAGTGTAGAGAACCGAGAGAAAAACCCAGACAACGCACCTGCATTTTGATTCGTAATCGAATATGGATGTAGATGTCTACGGGCCACAGCAACCACTTATCACCAGGTGGACTATGTACTCGTTTTTCACTCTTATCCTATAATAACCTCAAAGAGTAATGGTTTTATTTTTCTGTGTGATTTTTTTTGCCAAGGCTTTTCCCCTTTTTACTTGAAGAAATAACAGTTAGTCTATTTTTGAAATTTGATATCTGGTAGGGTCAGTTAACCTTTTTGTCTTTGATTTTCTCTCTGCTGTGAGTGTCGTCGTAAAGTGTCGTCTACGTACCGCTTGTAGAATCTTGGATTTATGGGAGAAGTAAAAGTAACAGTCGAGCGTGTACCTGCTGTACTGCCATATGTTAGAGGAGTCACTGATAAGATTGGCTACATCTTGAAGCGCGCTTCCATCAAAACATACTTCAAGCCGCCGAAGAATATTGGTCAGTTTTTACCATCAGTCAAGTGTAACGTCCCTCTGCAAAATGCAGGAGTGTACAAGCTTGATTGTGAATGTGGTCTCTCCTACATAGGACAAACTAAAAGATCAATCAAAACCCGCGTTAAAGAACATATAGCTGATGTGAAGAATCGACGCTCCGGGAAGTCTGCAGTCTGTGAACACGTACAGGATCGCCCCCGTCACTACATCAGATTTGATAGACCACAAATCCTCGCTAAAGAACACCGATTCCTTCCAAGGATGATTCGCGAGGCTATTGAAATCAAAAAACATCCTAATTTCAATAGAGAAGATGGCTGGGTGCTACCATCTGCTTGGGATCCTATAATAAATAAAATTAAATCCCAACCCAAGCATACAACTGCAAGACTTCATGATAGCATAAGTTCATACTGTGTAGATCGGAACAAAAGTTAAATTTTAATCTATGGTAACCGCGGTTAACTATGACATCTGGAATTTGAACATCTCAGTCCTTCCCGTGACCATGGGTGCTGTAAAGCTCTCGAAACGTCGGGTATTTTAAAAGTTAAATATACGCGATAAATTCCGTAAAAAATAGTATTATTTCGATCGTATGTAAGCATAGAAGCACCTTAAAACTACTGTAACAATATAATAAAGCAAAAATAATAAAGCAACCACTATACAATTATTCGTAATCAAATAACAAAAAACTCAAACTTACCTTATTATCAAAATAAAGGATAATAATAATAATAATAATAAGCCTTTTACTTCATGCTAATAATAACATACATACATACATAGTTTAGATAAAAAAATAAGTGAATAGAGAAAAAGTTAAAATCTGGATAATAATATATAAGTTTGTTTGCATGAACCCCTCCTCAAGTGAAGGTGAAGGCCTCCTCTAAAGAATTCCATGTGTCTCTATCTTGAGCTATTTGCGGCCAGCAGGTACCAGCTATTTTTATCAATTCGTCTGCCCATCTCGTGTAGGGTCTGCCTTTGAGACGTTTGCCGATTGGACCCTTCCACGTTGTTACCCTGGTGGTCCATCTCTCGTCCTTTAGCCTCGCTACGTGTCCAGCCCACTTCCATTTTTGTTTTTTAGCGTAGGTTAGAGCATCTGTCGCTTTGGTGGTTTCTCTAATTTTTGTGTGACGAATTTTTTGCATCTTTTTAATGTTGAGCATACTTCGTTCTATTCCGCGTTGGCAGGTAGTGATTTTGCTTTTTAATTTGGATGTAAATTTCCAAGTTTGACATGCGTAAGTTAAACAAGGTAGGAGGCATGACATCATGACTTTTGTTTTGATATTTGTTGGCATGTTACTTTTAAATATCTCTTTTAAGGACCAGTACTTGTTCCAAGTATTTTGTACTCTTCGTTCTACTTCTAGTTCATTTTGTTTTCTGTTGAAGCTAATTTGTTTTCCAAGGTATATATATTTCTCTGTATATTTCTGAGTTTCATTGTCCACTGATATTCTTCTCTGTATACTGTTTGTCATGACCATTGTTTTCGAAAGATTCATTTCTAATCCTACCTGCTTACTAGCTGTGTTTAATCAAAATAAAGGATATAAGAAAAAAACAAGAAAACTGACAATAATTTTACTGCTGAACCTAAATATACTCAACAGCAGGGATATTTTCTAACTATAATAATTTTGATGTCAACAAAATTGTAGTGTAATATTGCCAGCTATAACATATTTTACCTGGTTCCTTGGAAAAATTTATTACCTAACCCATCTTTTCTCACATCCAAAGGCAATCAATCAATCAATCAATTAATATATTTTTATTGCACACTGATACACAATAGAACAAAACAAAGTGAAATAAATTATGTACCTTATAGTAAAAATTATTCTACAGTGATTCTAATGTGTTATCACTTTGAAGTAATCTAAATTGGTGGCCGGTCATATATTAAAGGTGCACCTATACTGAATCCCAGATTACGGGGATTTGAATTGGCGATTGAAGCTAAATTTATATCTCTGCAACGCGTCAGCAGATTATCTTGATAGACGGAACCACGCAACAAACAGTTGCTGTAGTCCGTCTCGGAACAAATCCTATAAAGACATTCATAATCCGAAACTAATCGTATACGATGCTTGATTCGTACTAGTAACGCAATTAAATATTTTTTGTTTGAACCGTAATCTACTGATCATTGTATCTGTTTATTATCTTAGAATTATTTCATAGCAGCATATTAAATCTTTCGACTGGTAAACTCTATTCATGAATCTATTCATCGGTATAGTAACTGAAATTTTACTTTTCTTTTATTTACAAAATTATATCAATAGATTTCATGATCTAAAAGTAAGTAATTTATCAAAAGAAAAACAATTCCTTATTTAAAATGCTTTAGTAATGAACAATAGAGATCGGTTCTTGGGGCAGCAAGTAATCGACCAGGATTAGTTCGAGCAAGAAACCGGCAGCCATATTTTATAAAGGAGGCAGCGCGAATTAAAGGTTTATTTCTTGCGAGTGTAATAAGATAATATTCCTAACCCTTTGTTGGGATTAAGATTTTGTTAAGGGCGCGGTCCATAAGCCCAGGCAGACGGGGACCCTCCGATGAGCAAGGGAGCTCGGCCTTTGCTTTTATGTCTATGGTTTTTACGATGCGTTTTACAAAAGAGAGTAATAAAACATTCACTATGAAGATATAGTAGGTAGGTACCTACATACGTGTTAATAGCTCTACCTATATGTTAATAGCTCCTCTGGCTTAGCCAAAAATATTATCAGTTGTAAATTTTCAAGAACTGGTATATTTTTTTAGATTTTTGCATATATATACAATTCAAATTAATTATAATAAATGTTTTTTTCCAAACATATCTACTTTAACAAGTTAAAGGTTATTTTAAATCCATTACGTATTAGACGTATATTATTATTTATTTTTAAAAATAACCGGTTCTTATTTATAGCACGTAACGAATTTTTAAATGACTTTCAAATAATAATATATCAAAAGTGAATAGTATCGAAATAATAGCTTGATTAAATGTTAGAGATAATTCTAGAACAAATTATTCGTTACAAACCATGAAAGCGACATTGATGCTCGTCTGATTCCCCTGAGATCCACGCCGGTTTCCAAGACACGTCTAAAATCCGCGCACCTACGTCCATAAGCCTAATCTTGACAAATGGTTTGGATCATCCGCTTCAAGAACGAGTCACGCTTATTTGTCCACATGTCTTGATTTTTTTATCGATCGATCAGGGATAAGTTGATTGCTTCTCTGTGTTGATGCCGGCGGATTAAGCGCACACAAATACGATGCTTTTGATTGCATAATATTTAGTCATGATTTTAATGCAAAGTTAAAGCTACTTTTCAAGTATTATCTTCGGGATTTATACTAATCCGCACGCACACAAAGATACGACGTTTCAAGATAAATTGAGATTTTTGTTTTAGTAAAAAGGAAAAGGTTAATTTACAACGATTTATCAGCAAGCATACAAGCATGTTTTAGACAATTTGCAATGAGTATAATGACACAAAATCTATAAATATTTATATTTTGCTTTAAGCTAAAATTAAATATCTAATCTTTGATTACTGTACAATATTATTTTTAATATACATACATATTTTGTGTTGGGACAATGGAACACATTTATTAGATGCAATTGGCAAAATATCGAAAATTTTATATTTTCAAGGCAGGTAGGAAAATCCATATAGGTCCATAAGAAAACATTACATGGGGGAAGAAATTAATTTATAAGGGTAAATGAAGAAATTAATATAGCCTTTATACTCACGTGGTGTAAAGATATAATGAGAAAAGCTTTATCAAAAATTAGTTGTAAATTTTAGGTAGATAGATATATTAACATAAATAAAAAATAAACGATTAAACAAAGCCCTGTTAAGTCTGTGGTAGTAAAAAAACTACAACATCTCAATTATATAGCAAACATTATTAATAAAAAAAAACTATAAAAAAAAATAAATAGCTGTCCGAGCACAGCAGTACATTTTGACACATGACATATACCTATATATATATATATATATATATATATATATATATATATATATAATATGACCTATCCGTAAAGTTTCTTTAATAGAAATTATGTCAATTTAACTCATGAATGACATGGAAAATATTCAAAAATAATACTAATGACAAGAAAAAATTAAGCTTTATTTAAATTATATTGGTGAAAAGAAGAAATCGCAATGAAGTCGCGTTACATACTTTTCTACAAATATTTCCGTACATTGACCATGTAGTGGAGGTGTAATAATATTCACTACACCATATAATCCCATGGGTGATGGAAGAGGCGACAAAGAAAAACAAACTGGGTGATAGACACCATTGTCTTCCTAAAACAAAAAAGTGCGTTTTCAAGTCCGCCTGCTCAGTGTAGCGACTACTGCGTATATCCGTCTGAGGCATGGGGAAGCCTACGCAATGGCTAAGAGTTCAGCTGCAACGCTGAGCAATTTATATAATCTATAAATAATTGTTTCAAACCTACGAGGTTCATTTCAAATGTAAAAAGTTTTCACTGTAACATTCATATATATATATATATATAATATGTAGGTACTTAGTGTACGTAGTGGTAAATTTAAACTATATATAGGGACAATCTTATAATACATTTGTTTCAACAACAATAAAAATGAAACCAATGTTATTAACTTTATAAACAACTATATTTGTACGATATGAAAAAATCGACTTCAAGTTAGTCTAAACCGGTTGAAACTGATACACATCGCTAAAATCCTGACCGCTAACGAAGACCGGAGGAGCTCCCAACATGTAGAACTAAGTAAAGCGCACAGAGCACATATATAGCTTAGCGGAGCTTGATCCGGATGAGCTGAGATTAGGTGGCGGCTGCCCACCGCCCGGGGATACATCTCCGCCGGGATTACTCAAATCCAGATTAAGTTGAATAACTTGCCGGTGATTTATAAAGTAATATTATTCTATAATATGAAACATAATCCCGTAAAAATAATGTGTTATACATATTGTATATTTTCCAAATAAAATACTAACTTCTAATAAAATCATTGACTTTATAATATTACTGCGTAAAAATGCTTGCTGGAATTTATATAAGGTATTGTCGTTATTGTTGTGTACAGCTAAATATATTTTAAAATATTATGTATATATAGTAAAGTAACAATTAATAAGTTTATGTATTTACGGGGATACTACACAATAAAATAATTTTATCTCGTGTTATCTTTACTTTTTTTAATTCCGATTTTTTTAAGCTTAACAGCACCCATGATCATAAGGGAACTGGGATGGACGAAGTACATACATAACATACATAAACACTCACGCCTGTCACCCAGAGGGGTAGGCAGAGACTACAGACTTCCATTTGGCACGATCCTGAGTACCCTATTCTTTGAAGTCTTGATGTTATAGTTAACCTAGGCCACCCTTATCTTTTAAATATTATTTTTCATTTCATCAAGGCAGAACAAATTAAAAATAAGTCTAATCTAGAGCCCACAGAATCTGAGATATATGCTTAAAATAACCAAGCGACATAAGCTTACAAATAGTTTTTATTCAAAACACCATCACGTAAACTTAAAAAGTTGCCAGTGTTAATTACGATATCATAAATATTAAAGGGTCACCCTGCGGTCTGTCTGAAATAAAAATGAAGATGGAACGTGATGTTCATATATAATTAAGTTGCTGGACATACCATTTTAGAACAGGAGACTAAATCGCAAATACATATATAAAAGGTGTTCGAAATTTGGTCACATAACTTTAAAAATATGTACTGTTGTTTGGAAATGAACTCTATTGCAGTGCAATGGATTTCCGTTTAGCACACCATTCGATAACCTATTGAACTTCAATAGGTTAACGTTAACGCTAGGCGGTACCATAATAGGTTGTCATAGATTGTAATAGACCACTTAAAATAAATGAAAGGCTCTAAAGAAACAAACGTGTTTTCCACTACTTCATTGTCATTTTCAATTTGTAAATCTATCATTTCCACACGTTGGTATAAAGAGATTCGTGCGATCCAGCATCCCTTTGTCAACACGCGTCTATACGAACGCTCGTATGTACGTAGTAGAAGCGAGGATCAGTCCTAAGCCGGATTAAGCGACCGTCGGATCTGGATTGTATTCGGACGAGGTCGAGAATATTATAGATTTGCCATGCAGAGCTTTTTAAATCAACATACGTATCATAGAATTTTTTACCTGACGACTCTATACTTATATTTCGAATAATTCGTAGCATAAGATTTGACGTTACGTTCATAGTCAAATTCTCTATAAAATACTTAGGTAAGGTACTTAGGTAAGGTATTGGCATTTTTATAGAGCGACACGATCTGCCGAGAAATCAATTTCTAAACTAAAGAGCAAATTAAAGAATTTGGCTTATTAATTTTTTTGACCCACAGAGTTCACTTTTTATTACTTTTGAAGAAACACTTTTGGTATCACCCCGGTGTCTATATATACTTACGTTTGTCACTGAGAGTTTTCTCTAAGAAAACTTCAAGTAAGGTACGTGAGGGTAATATGCTTATAATACGGTATATGTTAAGCTTTGCCGCACTATAAAACTTAAACTAGGAGGAGGACAGAGACAAAAACATATAGTCGTATACCTACTATAACTAATATATTAAAGAAGGAATCCATGATTTCCAAAAAATCGGATTTTGACGTTTCGAGGTACTAAAAGTTTATATTCTGATAATTCAAAACAACTTTAGCTTTTTTGACTACAATATTTTTACGTGTTTCTAACATGTTTCGGAAAATGTTAAAAATTCTTTTTTTTCTTTTTGAAGTGACAACTTCTAATAAATCGATGGACGCCGACTGCATGCACGAAAAAGGATGAATCATTGTAACGTTACGCTAATTGTAACGTTACGATCGGAGCGAGAGCGCTTCACGAGCGAGCGAAAGACACAATCGGCTTGAGCGCAAAAGTAAATTTATCTATTAAATTGTAGATTTAATTTCATTCCTTCTTTGTATTCATACAAAATAGTGATAATTCAATAAAAAATGATTCAATTTTATTCATTAAAGTATGCAATCACTTCATCAATGTTTTGTTATGAGTTATGACGTTGTCACGTTAAACTATCGTCCGTAAACCGACTTTACAGACTACCAATTTTTTTTATAGAATAAGGATGACAAACGAGCACACAGTCTACCTGATGGCAAATAGATGCTGTGGCCCACAGACATCTACATTTATCCTCGATTAAGAATCAAAACGCAGATGCGTTGTCACCCCTGAGGACAAAGATGGAATGCCTCGTTTCCAGTAAAAAAGGGTCTCCGTATCTCTACACTCACCTTCGACACAGCAGTATTAACTGCTATTTTACGTCGGTATTCTGTAGGAGCGTGGTCCTTCCCCGGTCGAGCCGACCCATTAGTGCTACAACCATGAAAGAGCTGCAGCGTGGCATGTACTTCACCGTTTTTATTTTCTATAATTCTTTATTAGTTTTTTCTTAGTACGTCCATATGTAATTTTATAAAAAAATATATAGTAATACAATAAATGCATAACTAAAACAACTTTTATCAAACGCTTTGATCCCTTTAAGATAGTAAAAATGTACACTTATAATAATTGTTTAGTTCTCGTACGAAATTACACAGCATAAGCAAAATCCATAAAAGCAAATATACAAGTATACTGACAATAAATCCATCTATCGAATTGGAACGAATGCTGTACTCGTACCTATATTGAACGTTGAGATGGCGCGATTATCCGGATTATCCCGAGCCGGATCAAGCTCGTGTCGCCCGGAGATAAAACACAACTACATACTGCGTAAAACTCCCCTAGCTAAATGTGTTGAAGCATACATTCAAACATGATATGTATATATTTAAACAAAAACAAATTTTACAGAGAATAAATCAACTTAGTGTAAAATATCTTCATAAATAATATGACTTAAAATCTATTTAAAACCAACCTAATATCCAGTTCCATAATCACATAATCGTATAATTGTCATTGAAGTTGCATAAATATGCCAAATTTAAGCTCGATCGGAAAGATATATTAAAAAACCAAATTAAAAAATAACTTATGAAAACAAGCGCCTTGCTTTTACATTTTGTTTCTAAAATTTACTGTAATGCTGCTTTCTATATAACAATAATTGTTAAGCCGAGCTATAGGATATTTATTATCATGCATGATATCTGCAGCATGAAAGGGCTAGCGTAAGGACCACGCTCGCTCAGAGTATCTTTGTAAAATAGCAGCATAATGTTGCCAGGTTTTATATGGTAAGTAACGAAAACCGTAGACCCATAACTGGTAACAATGCACGACATCTAGGCTTCAAGGGGGTCTATGTATTTGCTTTTTGATTCCAAATCGACGAGGTGTCCATGGGCCGCATCATCTACCAACTTAATATCAGGTGGACCGTTTGCTTACACGTCATCCTTACTTCTTTAAAATAATTAGGAATGTTTCTAGGATAAATGGAATGTTACACGTCACATTTAATTATTGGTTAAAGATAGAAACTATGATACTTAGAAATTGACAGATATAAATTATATATATAAAAAAAAAAAATATATATATATATATATATATATAGCAAATAAACAAAAATATAAAATACCAAAAGGATTTTTTTTTACCAACGAAAGATATTTATATAAAGGAAAACATATAAAACAGACTTTTTATTTCAAAAATTTAAATAATCACGTACCACAATTTTAGTAACAAAACTGATAGGTTATATTACACACATGTCTTACATCAAGAATAAAAATAATACCGCCTGAATAAAAAAAATATAAATCGGCTTATCTCTGTAAAACCAGCGCTTATTTGTATAAAGTAGCGTTAGCAAACAAATATTTGACTATGAATATTTATATAAAGAAACTTGTAATGGTAATATTTGGACATCTTTATGCTTATTAGACCTATAGCGTCTGTATACTTATTTATTTAAATTTAATTAAGATAAACTAATCTAATGTGAAATATTAAACTGGATTATTCGTGTCTATTTTAAAGAAAAATCGTCGAGTATATTAAATAGATAAACAAATTAATTCTATGTTCATAAAATTTAAAAGCATTAATGTTACTAACTGTTCAGTTCAGTTCAACAGAACTATTCTCATTTATAAACGGATTTCCTGCTATTTTTTTAATTTACTTTTTTACTGTAACATTTTTTTGTCACACAGCTGAAAGTTATAGTTAATAGGGATGACAGGTATAAGAGCACTGTACTAGACTTTTACTGGCTGCAAACGAAGTAACATGCCATTTAATATCGCGATCTTATTTTAGTAAAAATTGTGATTTAACATTCTAACGTTACCCAGGTACGAATTGACAAAAGATATATCTCCGACCATGGGCATAATCCGCCTTGCATTGTGCAATCGTTAATCGGCGCGGATCGACGGAGCGGGTCGACTTGAAATTAATAATGATTTATAACGCCCGATTTAAGGTATTAGGCATTAACTCGCCACCGTGTCTTTAGCGGCGCGTACGAATCTCCAACAAGATATTTTTTGTTGCAACTCAAACGATAATGGACTTTTTAAAATATATTTCAAAGTCTAAATTGTCTTATTACTAAAGATACAAAACACTACATTTGTCATAGAGATAATGATGGTATAAGCATTTACCATGGATTATAAAATGCTGTTTTAGACTTATATAGAGAGGTTAAAGACCCTTAACAATAATACCACACAATTTTATCGTGGAACTAATATTTGAAAGGTTAAAGGTAACCCAGAACGATATTAGAGTAAACGGCAGTACGGAAGCTTCATACAAGCATCTCGCAACGCATGCACACAAGCGAGGGGGTTCTTCCCCAGTAGCAGACCAAAAAAATAAAGCGATTCCCGTGACGGCAGTACCAAATATCGCGTTATTTTCTCTGTGTGCATCTTTAGGTAAACCTCGCGAATGTATGAGTGCGTTGCGAGGTGCGTATATGTAACTCTCGTATTGTTGCTTACTCTGCCGATATATTCGAAATACTATTATTAGACTTACTTAAAATTTGCAGAACATATTATATGCACAAATATTCAGACCCTACTAAATATACAGAGGTTTCGTACTACAACTATACTACTAATATAACTGCAGCATGGCTCTACCACGTATGAAGTCATAGAATGCATTTATACTATAGTCTCCACACTTCGCAGGCAGGTTGGCAATTATTTTTAAATAAATATTTTTTACTTACTTTATACGTGGTAGAGCCATGCTGCAGTTATATTAGCAGTGTAGTTGTAGCACGAATGGAGTCGGCTCAACCGGGGCAACCACGCTCTCACAGAATACCAGCGTAAAATAGTAGTTTAATGCTGCTGTGTTTTGTATGGTGAGTGTAAAGAATCGGATACCCTTTTTACTGGAAATGAGGCATTCCATCTTAGTCCTTACTGGTGACAACGCATCTGCATTTTGATTTGTAATCGAGGATAGATGTAGATGTCTATGGGCCGCAGCAACCACTTACCATCAGGTGCACTGTGTGCTCGTTTGTCACTCTATCTTTAAAAAAAAATATTGTGAGTTGTCAGAAATATGCTGCTGCCCATCCTCTGTTTCAGATTCTTTCTGTCGCCTCTTAATAAGCTCCTGGGATGATATATATGCTCCTCGGAATATGGGGTAGCGATTTCTCTTACGCCGCCAATACACAGTACATGTACAAATTCTATATTTAACCTGTGTCCAGGATACAGGAGTAAATTCCAGGGAGGAGTTAATTTTTTTTTTTAAGTGTAAAGGCAAAACTAGCTTCCCCTTAAAAACCATATTGTGACCCAATTTAGGCTTTGTTTATGTAGACTACGTAGATTGGGTGCGTTTGGCAGAAAAAAGCGCTAGCAAGCGCTTACTAGCGCTAAAATAGTTTTCGGCCAGGACACGATTCCTACTTCAGTAGCGCTGACACAATCCGCCATTTTGCTTATTTAATTTGTTTGTTTTGACGTAGTGTTTATAAGTTGTTTTTTGCAATATTAGTTTTAAGTAATATAATGACATGAATAGACATATACATGTTATTAAAAATTCATGATTGGTAAGTTTTTAATATGAATACTTCACAAACATATATTTAAATTAGGTTAGGTTCCCCGGTTAAAACTAACATCGTGTCCTAGAGGAAAATAGCTACTTACGATTTGACAGCGCTTACCGCTTACGATCGCCATTTTGCTTACAAGCGCTTGCTAGCGCTTTTTTCTACCAAACGCACCCATTGAGAGACATGGAATTATAAGAATATCACATTTTCTTTATGCGTAGAGTGACGCTGCACCTTACTATGGCTTCAGCTCGAATGGATCGGTTCGACCAGGGAAGGATCACGCGTGTACCGTGTGCCGTGCCGGTGTGAAACTTCAAGAAATCGAGAACCGGAGTCCCGCTAGTCGGCTTCTTTTGAATCAGTGGTAAAAGCACGTTGCAAATGTAAATGACTTTCAATATATATTCTTGTTGCATGAAAATTATTATATTCTATTCGAATTCGATAACGAGAACAATTTAGCTTTAACTTAGCTCAGTCCTCAGCGTTGACACTGCATCATAATTATTAATAAAGAATATATGAAGGTGTCCATGACTACAAGTCAACGACAATGTGGTGATATTTTTTATTTGTCGCTCATTACTTAATAAAGACACAAAAAATAACAATTTGTGTATTGGGTAAACATTCTGACGAATATCACAGCATTCCGATTATTATTGCATTACACAGTTATTTAGATTAAAATTATACACTATCAAAAAATATATCAAATAATCTATATATACCTACGGATTACGCTTGAAGCTCGCCTTACGGCTAGACGGGACGTTGCGGATTAGATTTAAGGGGTAAAGGAACAAGAGCGAGATAAAACACCGAGTATTTGCACGTTTTAGACAAGGACATAACAAACGAAGATTTAGAGATTATGATTCATAACGATGGGAGAATGAATGGAAAATTGTTAGGGAGGGAATAAATGATGGGGACTTAGAGACCATGGTTATACAGCAATTCGATATATTCATGTCTTTTTAAGTTTAACGAAGGTAAATTATTTTATTCATTCTTTATTTCAGATGGTTTATATACTGTGAGTAAAACCTTAATTAAAACAATTGCAAGCGCTCTTTAGTTCACCTAAATATTACGTAGTACGTAGTTTTATGAAGATAAATAGATTTTATTACTTTTAAGTTCCGATCTTTTAACGACATAGTCACAATTTGCAATATTTCTCTACTACCATTACATAAAATATACTTATAAGCATGTATATTTATTATATATATATGTGGGGGGTGTGTGTGTGTGTGTGTGTGTGTGTGTGTGTGTGTGTATACTTTAATGTAGGTATGTGCACTTTATTTATATATAATGTTCGCACCTGCCAACAATTGTCCTTAAATCCCAGGGTTGACTGGCAGAGAATGCTACATGGCATTAATTTCGCACTATGTACCCTTTAGCTTAAGGTGTTACACGTAAGTTATTAAATAAAATAAATAAATAAATAAAATAAAATATACTTCTATCGAACAGGAAGTAGCGAATATACATACAGACGCTCATAAACGTTAATGTACGCATGTTAAACGTCATATGTATAGAATTCAGCTATAAGCATTTTGTACATATTTAAGGATTCTCTCTATGCTAGTACTTACTCTGAGACCGACAACGTTTTACGTTTCGCTATTGGCATATCAATAGAGGTGTCTATGAAATGGAAAAACGGCAACAACCTTGTAAAAGAAAGAAGGTGACAATAATAAAGCTATCTTATATTTTTGTTGATGTTAAACGTCACACGTATAAAGAGTTCAACTATAAAAATAAGAACCATATTGGTTCTTATTTTAGATCTCTCTTTATGCCAGTAAGTACTCTGAGAAAAAGATTTTAGGAAGGAAAATCATCATACCTATTATAATAATCATCTTTGTCATTGGTGTGTTGTTCCTAAATGCAAAAATACAAGCGTAAGAACGCCGGGAAAGTCACGGATTCAAGTGTCAACTGATTTATATATGAGAAACAATTGGCTTGTGTAAACTAGTTTGTGCTACTGCTCCACTTTAAATGATAAAAAAATTAAATATTTAGCAAAAAATTAAAAGAATAAAACAATTACCATGTAAATTTTTGTCGTCGGAACATTAATACTTCGGTAATGTGGAATTTATTATTTTCTCATTTTATTTATTTGTTTATATTATTTACTAATTGATACAGACCTAATGAATAAATTATTTTAAGTAGTGTATTGAAAAAGTAAATCACATAAAAACATTAATTTGAAAAATTTGTCAAGTTCGGCACAAACGACATTCGATGTTAAATTAGTGACATATTCATGTTTTAAACTCATAAAACACTATTTTGGTGATACAAAAGTGAGAGAACTACTGGGTACGATCGCCAACATTTTTATTTAGAAGATCGATTCTATTAAAATATGTAACGATAACGCTTCCGGTACACTAAGGTTTTTATCTAAATTACCCATCGATCGACTGTGGGGCGATTCTAGTCACTTTTAAGATCAACAACGTAAAAGATATCGGTATATCAATTAAAGCATCAGATTAACGATAGATGAGCACTGTCTCTATACAAAAGGGCCCAGAGGACGACGCGTGACCGGGAATAAACAGCCTCTATAAGTGCTCATGCAGCTTTCGGTGTTGTTATCCACTACACGAATCATTATGAAATTGATATAAATTACAGTTACTGCTCTTTAAAAGTTTTCATACGAATAATTTTAAAACCTTTATGAGTTTCTTTCCGATAGTAATTAGCTGGATAAACGTTTTAAATGTTTGTTTATATATTTAAAACTCATTAAGATGGGTAGTGGCATCTTCATGATAACTATCTTGATATCTATGGAGGAGTTAAGGAGGCCCATGCTTTTAGATAGGCTATTCATTTACTAAGCCCTTTGCAATAGGTTAGAAAATTCATTAAAAAAAAACAGAGTGCTGGTTCTTCCCTGCGTACGCCAAATTTTTGAACTTTACTAGGTGGTCTATTTTTTTATTGAAATAGACAAATTGTTAAAATAATAAAATATAAATTTATATTACGTAAATTATAATAGTTTACTTGCTTCAGAACAAGTAGTAGTCAGTCGTAAGCAAATAAGTTTACTAATTATTTAAAAAAAACTATCATGGAATAAGTTTTAACAAATTATAAAATATCCTAGCACTGCGTTAACTTCAGTTAATATAACAATATGGAAAATTATTCTATTCTATATTTATTCAAGCTTCAATACGTGTTTATGCTAATAATTAACTGTTAAGTTTTAAAATATTAAAATTATACACGCGTCTCGTAGAACATAATATTTTTCGATTTTATTGTTTTAATGCACTCGTTGAAAGCATCTCAACGCCTTTTTTAATTTGATGGAATTTTTCAAAGCCATTCGTATTAATAAAATTATAATTTGTTTATGAAAACTTGATAATTTAATGATGATTCAGATATGTAGATATTGGCTGTCAGATGTTACAAACAAAAATTTTATTAACATAATATTTTATATTGCTACGATGCTGGGAAACTTGGAACTTATCATGTTCCAGCTGTTGATTGTTATCTCCATCCATAGTTACCAATTCATTCATCTTATACAGCCTATAAAAGTCCACCGCAGAACTCCTCAATCATAGAGTGGATTTTGCCATAGTTGCCCGCTTGGCGCCCGGGTTGGCAATCGCAGCGTTTTTATAATTTAAGGGTGTTATCAGGAAGATGGAATGGTACAACCATCGATATGGTCGCAAAATTGCAATGTAGACAATTTTTGTAAAGGCGTAAAATTTTAGTGGTTATTTTTTTATACGATGTTACATAAATTCTTGTAGTGTGTTAAGTTTGCGTCTGAGTTGGGATTCTGTTTATTTTATTTTAATAAAAATGTTTAATTCCGATTATTTCGTTTAAATTGGTAATTGAACAACTTGCATAGCAAACTTAATAATACATACAAGGTAGGCAGTTAACGAGTAAGTTCAGATGACTACGTGTTTGTCCCATTATTACAGTAAGTGTTCTAACTTTTATGCGTGGTAGAGCCATGCTGCAGCTATATTACTGGTATAGCTGTAGCACGAATGGGTCGGCTCGACCGGGGAAGGGCCACGCTCTCACAGAATACCAGTGTAAAAACTGTGTTTCGTATGGTGAGTGTAGAGAGCCGGAGACCCTTTTTTACTGGAAACGAGGCATTTCATCTTAGTCCTCACGGGTGACAACGCATCTGCATTTTGATTCGAAATCGAGGGTAGATGCAGATGTCTACAGATCGCAGTAACCACTTACCATCAGGTGGACTGTGTGCTCGTTTGTCACCCTAATCTCATTTAAAAAAAAAGTTGCTGCAGCTGATTTCCTATTTCAATTTTCCTATGTCGCCTCTTACAATATCCACGGAACGATATGGAATAGTAGATAATAGTTAAAATAGGAGATACGCAGCACCCTTCCTGACAACAACTTAAAATAATAAAGACTGCAATTGCTAACTGGCAAAATCACCCATCGAGGAGGCCTACGTTCAGCAGTGGACTTTTATAGATGTGATGACGATGATAATGATATAAAAAGTAATTTTTGTTTCTACTTATTTTATGCGCGGTCATAGCATTCATCGGATTGCGGTAAAACTTTGTCAACATATTGGTTGCACTTCCGCGAAGGTGGGGCAAATCGTTAGAAGTATATAAAAGTCTAATAAATGTTAAAATATCATTACTATACTTAAAAGAAAGAAAAATATTAAAAGCGTTTAAAATTATATAAATATTATTGTATTGTCATTTTTATTGGTCCGTAATACGTCTATAGTAATACGTATTTAGAAAAATCAGACGTTTGGAAGATAGTGAGTGGAATGGATAACAAAACTTCATTACATTCATACATACAGGTCAAGCTAGTATAAATCGTGTGTGCTATAAAAATACAAAATTAAAATCTTTTTATCCTTGCCAATTTCCAAAAGAACTCGAACTAACATATTAAATAGTATCTAATAATTATATGAACAATATTTTTAACCCCCGTCGAATAAGAGGGATGTTATTAGTTTGACCGTTTGTCTATCTGACACCGTAGCTCTTAAACCGGTGAACCGATTTGGATGCGGTTTTTTTTTATTTAAAATCAGGTTTTCTAACGGTGGTTCTTAGACATGTTTTATCAAAATCAGTTCAGCCGCTGGAAGATCATCAGATTTTTTTGTTTCGGGGGTATTTAAAATTTTCAATTTAAATTATAATGCTATAGACCCAAAGTAACGCCTTATATATATATATATATATATATATATATATATATATATATATATATATATATATATATATATATATATATATATATATATAATATGTAACGTAATTAGTACATTATGTTATAATCATAATGCATACACTGAATTTTTAGTTAAACATTTTTATGCACTGATTATTTATCAAATTAGTTATACTAATTCCGGAAGAATGTTGTGGTCACACTACAAATCCACGAACGCAAAGACTTTAACGTGCTTGAAATAAAGTTCATTGTTCTTTATTTTTATTGAATGACAGAATTAGTAATAATACAAATAAAACTGCACTCTTAGAAGTCTTATTGCCTTAACTTACGGTCCATTTCAGTTTGTTTTGACTGTGCGCATTTAGTGTGACTGCAATTTACGTAGTTTTAATTATTTTTGGGATAAAAAATTACTTGTATTAAAAATTATAGGAATAGATTCAGTAAACGATTCTGAACAAACTACTTTCTCAAAGTGCGTTCATTATGTTACATGTTGTAATATATATATATATATATATATATATATATATATATATATATATAAGGCGTTACTTTGGGTCTTGGAAAAATATTTTACATTAATGGTTTCATATTGTTATATAAGACTCATTTTGTTTTTTGTAAAGTCCTTTACGAGCATGGCCTACGATTCTGAACTACTGAGAACGCTTATTTCAATATCAAATGCTGATCGGCGGTTAAGAAAAAAATTGTGAATAAACATACATGTCTAAGAAATTAAAAGATATTTTCGAGAACATGTAATACTAATAACATATAATAGTCTACTAACATGCAATAGGTTAGCGTGACGGACTCTTCCTTGGCATAAAACCTACGCAAGAATTATAGATGGCGTCCATGGAGGTTAGAGAGAAGGAGAACGATCGCTACGTACAAAAAGCACTGCCGTCGGTAAGTAGTATCTGCGAAGTTAGCTGTTTATGAGTACAAGTAGATGAAGTTAGTTGAATAATGTACACAAATTTTCTTCGCGCCATTGGTGAAAAAATAATCGTGCTCCGTAATTTTTTTTAATTTTTGACAACAAGAAACATGAAACAATGGTGAAATAATGTATTGTGCGTGGATGTGCAAGTGGTTTAGCATCTTATCAGAAAACTAGACTGAAAATTACTTTTATTGAGACAACTTAGCGATCGCAGCGCCTCACTTATTTTGTCTATATTTCTGGGAAATTATTTTCTACGTCCATCGTTCTCCTTCTCTATAACCTCCATGACGGCATCTGTCCAATAGTGAAATGTGCATAGAGCAAGTAGGTACAGTAGTATTTAATTTAACTTTTGTCTATATAATGTAAATTGTACAGACTGTGTTAGTCCTACAGCAAACCTAACCTAACCTAAGGGTCGTAGAGCAATAATTCCGCGTCTCTGTAAAGTAATGAACGTAGAATAGGAGCTTATTATAGAAAATTTAAAACAGAAAATATTTACCTGAAATCCCTTTATTGAGTAGGTTATTGAAAGCCTCTTTCTTGGGTGAAAGATGCGGCGTATGTGGCGGGGCGTGTGGGGCGTGTGGGGCGTATGTGGACCACGATCGTGGTGAACCGGCGCCGATGGAGGGCGCGGTACTGCGCGTTCCTCTGGGGATCGGCGGGGAGGAGTCTTACTGCGGCGAAGATCCGAAGACAAATTCTGTAAAAATAATGATGATTACATACCTTACCATAAATTTAAAACAATGCTATATCGACACCGTGGTAATAATTACCGGAGGATTCCTTACCGGAAACGAGGCATTCCATCTTAGTCATCAGGGTTGACAACGCATCTGCATTTTGACTCTCTATCAAGGATAAATGTCTATGGGCCACAGCATCCACTTAGCACCAGGTGGACTGTGTGCTCGTTTGTCACCCTTATTTCATTTAAAAATAATTACCCGACTGGACATAACGGACAGACAGTTTGAAGTTTTTTAAATTAATTTTTCTTCACCATTTGCCTACATTACTTATTCTGAACATTCTCTGTAAATTTGGCCGGTTATAGCAAAATAATCCTGTATATGAAATACATAACCGAACATTTAACAGTTTCTACTAGATCTACACAAGCACCTCTGAAACCATAGACCGTACGTATTTAATCTAAAAAAAGTTTGACCACTTAAAATAAATCGAGATGCAAATTGGACACTTGTCCGTTGCGTCAGTCAATACAAACCGTTGATGAGCCACACTGATTACATTCATTGAATATTGTTGCTGGATGACGATTTGACCACATAATGGTAAATCTGTGTCCAACCGCTTAATAAGGTTAAACATGCACAAACATGCCATTTTAAACGCATTTATTTAAACGAAATGTACCAGCGTTTACGGACTCGTTTCAATTATTTATGACTGCCTCGTTATGCCAAATTAATTGGAAACAAATTTCTGTCTGTTTATAAAAGAATTATTTGGAAATAACGATACAAGAACTATTTTAAAAAAATTGTTGAAAAATTAAATGTACAATGAATTTTGTACCCGTGATATACGTTATGTAGCCACTAGACGTCAGGAAAGCCTTTTGCCAGCCAAGAGGGTTTGTATTACTAGCTTGAAACTCCAGAGCGATTATGGCATTTTTTTAACCAGAATGTCGCTCTCTAATCGATAAAAAGCAGCATAAATAAATGGGGAAGCATTAAAGATATACTGTCTAATGATTTCCCGAAATTAATATTAATATTAAGAGCTTATTTATTTGTTATTCACTATTTTTGTGACAAAAATACCGTAGTCTAATTCTTATTCATTTACCAATAACTCGACCAACTCAATTAGTATGTTAATAAAATAAACATATATATGCTTAAACGCAAAATTATACCAGTAGAGCAACATAGTTGCGTTATAATACTTGATTAATTATTCAAGATGCATGGAATACCGCCGTAATACTATTATAGGCAAGATGCTATCGTGGGCATTTTAAAATCTCAGTCTTTACTCGTATTTACGTTTACATTTTATTTTATAACTTTAATCATACCCATCCTATCAATCGATTTATCGAAAAAGTTCTGTGCGGTACGTTTATTAAAGTAGAGTTTTTATAGAATGAGGGTGACAAACGAGCACACAGTCCACCTGATGGTAAGTGAATGCTATGGCCTATAAACAGCTACGTTTATCCTCAAATGATAAATAAGATACAGATGCAACCCCTGAGGACTGATATGGAATGCCTCGTTTCCTTTAAAAGTGTCTCCGGTTCTCTACACTCACCATGCGATATTTTTACGTTAGTATTCTGTAAGAGCGTGTTTCTACCAGTCGAGCCAACTCATTTGTGCTACAACCATAAATATATAAAAATTATGACAAAATAAAAAAATTGTCATAATATTTAGTGATAAATTAAACGTCGCTATTTGATGAAACATTATTGAAATAAGCAAATGAAGTCTTACTTAGAATAGGCCTCGCATGACTAAAAACAAAAGTATGTCCTCCTCAAGCCCTAGATCAACAAGTGTATAAACAAGGAAGCTAATAACGCACCGCGCACCGCACGTAGAGCGGTCGATTCGCGCTACAGATAGGTCTAATATCGTATTGGAATTTGTGATGCCGTTTGACCCCTGTTAACCCAGATTACGCTCCTCGGCGCCTGATTCGTCCTCGGCCGAGCTTGATTGTGTTGTGACACAAACTGTAATGTATTATGTGTTAACTCTTGCTGCAATCACGGCTAGCGCGTACGACAATTACAATGGATACGTTCGCCGAACTTACAATTTATACGAACCGATTTGTGCCCCAGAATCTCGTTTACACTTCACACTTGAGTGTCTTGCTTTTAATAGATGCCCAAATCAGCAAATGCCGCAATAGAGGGAATCGTAAATTTTATAATCAGTACTTTTTCAACAGTGTTGTTTTACTTTTACTGAGCCACTTGTCATCCAAATATATTTAGGTATTTATACAGAAATCCAAATATTTTATACAGAAACCGAAAATATGTTATTTTAAAAAGAAGATTTTTTGCAAAGCAATGGAAACCCATAGACAAAAGTGAGTCTAATTGTAATATGTACGTATGTATGTATATATGTATGTAGTACGAAAACATTATGTTAATAATAATAGCATATTTTGATAGGAAATACACATTTTTGATAGGAAATATATGTGGGATAATTTAGCAATGAGTAGTTTGTTTTTATTGTTTGTTGTAGAATATTGACCTCCTTGATTATTGAACTGAAAATAAAATTGTAAGATGTCACTTTTAAAAAAAATGTCATTGTAATCAAGATAGTAAGATGTAATATGTTTTTTGTGACTTAATGAAAATAAAAAAGCAGTATAAAAGTGAGTGTTTCGTCTCAAATTCTTGAAATATCACCACAACTTTGGGGGCTCGTCCGGGATAGCCCAAAATTTGAGGCGAGACGAAGACTAAAGATTTGAAGATTTATTACAACGTTTTGGAATTTGGATATGAAAATTTATTTTAAGGACTGAAAACTTAATGAGTTCAAATAAGCTGTCATTTTGCACGACTAGAAAAAAGAAAGACTAATAGTAGTTTGACAACCACAATGCCGCCGAAGAAAGATGTAAAAGAAAGTGAAGATGAAGGGCAGGAGTTAGATATACAGATTTCATTTAAAGACTTGGAGAAGTCAATGAACATTTTTACTGGAGATGACACCTATCCTATTGAGACATTTATTGACGAATTTGAAGATACTGCCGAAATAATGAAGTGGACTAAAGTCGAGAAGCTGGTCTACGCAAAGAGACTTTTAGACGGTACTGCCAAGCTATTTTTACGATCTTTGGGAAGAATAAAGGACTACGCGAGTTTGAAAAAGTCACTTAAGGAAGAATTTGGCCCCAAGATTAATAGCGCAATCATACATAAGAAACTTGCATCGCGTAAGATGAAGAACGATGAAACTTACCAACAATATTTCCTGTCTATGAAAGAATTAGCACTTCATGGCAAGGTTGAAGACGCTGCGCTGATTGAGTATGTCATTGATGGTATTCGTGATCTAGAGACCAATAAAGTTATTTTATATGGCGCTACAGACATAAAGGATTTTCGCAGGAAGTTAGAAATCTACAGTGCTTTTAGAACGAAGGTGCCTAACAAATCGGCACAGTCTGGCCAATCACATGGGCATCATTCAACCCGTAAGATGACTCATGTAAAAAGATGTTACAACTGTGGCGAACTGGATCATCAATCGCCCACCTGTCCAAAGGGAGTCAAATGCTTTAAATGCAATGAATTTGGTCACAAATCAACTGAATGTACAAGCAAACCTAAGAAGACGCTGAAAATTAGAAATAAGAGTGAAGAAGAGAAAGTACCCTACAAAAAGATAAAGATTAATGGTAAAGAATTTGTTACCTTAATAGATACTGGAAGTGATATTAACCTCATAACAAAATCAGAATTCGAGAAGGTTAAAGAGGGAATTAAAGATTATAAAACAGAATCAACGTGTATAACAGGAATAGCCGAAAAACAAATTCTTACTGAAGGAATGTTTACAGCCAATGTTCAAATTGACAATTACTACACAGATGTCAAGTTTCATGTTGTAAATGACAACGAGATACCGGTAACTTTACTGATTGGAAATCCTATCCTTAAAGATTTCGAAGTGTGTTTCACTCCTGAAGGTGTCTTTATACAAAAGATTATGCATCTTACACTTCTAATGGAGGAAAAGGATAATGAACAAGAATATGATATAGGAGATTCTAAATACGCGGAAAAGATTCGTAAGATGTGTGAAGAGTACAGACCTAGTGAAAAGAAGAAAGAAAGTAACGTTGAATTGAAAATAATACTTACCGATGAAGAACCAGTTTTTCAGAATCCCCGACGTTTGTCACCCTTAGAAATGAATGCCGTGAATATGCAAGTAAAAGAATGGTTAGACAAAGGAATAATCAAACCTAGCAAATCTGATTTCGCCTGTCCTGTAGTTCTGGCTGATAAAAAAGATGGGTCACGTAGAATGTGTATAGATTATCGACGATTAAATAAAAAAGGTAATTAAAGAAAGATTTCCCCTACCTATAATAGAAGACCAGATAGACAAGTTGAAGGAGGCCAAAATGTTCACGTCTCTTGATCTGAAGAATGGCTTTTTACATGTGAAAGTACACAAAGATAGTCAAAAGTACACCTCATTCGTAATACCCCAAGGCCAGTACGAATTTCAAAGAATGCCTTATGGATTATGTACAGCGCCATCTGTGTTTCAAAGATTTATTAACGATATCTTCAGCTATCTAATTACCGATGGGACACTGCTAGTGTACCTTGATGATTTAATCATACACTCGATAACAGAAGAAGAAGGAATAAGTAAGCTAGAGAAAGTATTTAAAAGAAGCGAAGAATTCGGTTTAGAGTTTAATTGGAAGAAATGCCATTTTTTAAAGAAGGAAATCCAATATCTTGGATATATTATTTGTGACAACGAAGTAAGACCGTCTCCAGAAAAGAAGAGAAAACTGTGCAGTCATTCCTTGGACTGACAGGGTATTTCAGAAAGTTTATAAAAAACTATTCCCTGATTGCAAAACCGATAACGGATTTGTTAAAGAAAGATGCTGTATTCAATTTTGATGAAAGGTGTGACAAAGCTTGTATAGAATTGAAACAAATATTGTGTAACTCACCAGTTCTCCGAATATTCAATCCAGATTTAGAGACAGAATTACACACCGACGCAAGTACTGACGGTTATGGAGCTGTTCTTCTACAAAGAAGCCCTAAAGACAATCAATTTCACCCCGTGCACTATATGAGTAAAAAAACAACTCCAGCTGAAAGAAAATACCATAGTTATTACTTAGAAATTTTAGCTATTGTTGCTGCCATAAAGAAGTTCCGAGTTTACCTTCTTGGGATAAAATTTAAAATAGTTACAGTTTGCTCTGCTCTTACTATGACACTACAAAAAAAGGACTTACCACCTAGAGTCGCTCGTTGGGCCCTGCTTCTAGAAGAATACGACTACAAGATCGAACACAGACCAGGAACACGAATGAGACACGCCGACGCACTGAGCAGATATCCTATCTGTATGATACTTACTGAAACTACAGCTCGTTTAAAGAAAGCACAGAATGAAGACGACTATGTGACACTGATTAAAAGAATTTTAGAAACAGAAAAATACAAGGATTATATCATACAGAACGAAATACTATATAAAGAGAAAGATGGCAGTAAATTGATTGTTGTGCCTAAGAAAATGCAGTATGAGATAATCAGGAAAAATCACGAAAAAGGACATTTTGGAATCTTAAAAACTGAAGAACTGATTAATAGGGAATATTTCATTGAAAATTTAACTGAAAAAATAAAAAAAGTCATAAGTAATTGTATTGAATGCATTCTCATGTCGCACAAAAGAGGTAAAAAAGAAGGATTCCTACACCTGATAGACAAAGGTAATGTCCCACTATCGACATATCATGTGGATCATCTAGGACCAATGACTTCGACTCACAAGAATTACAAATACATCCTTACCGTCGTGGATGCTTATACGAAATTTACATGGATTTACCCTGTTAAGACTTTAACCACGAAAGAGACTTTAGAGAAACTAAGACTACAACAACAAACCTTTGGAGCACCTGAAAGAATTTTTACTGATCGAAACGCTGCTTTTACTTCAAGAGACTTCCAGGAGCATTGTAAGAGTGAGAATATAACGCACTATACAATTACCACCGGACAACCCAGAGGAAACGGTCAAGTTGAGCGCATCCATCAGATTATCATAGCCGTGTTGAGCAAACTAAGTGCTGATGACCCGACTAAATGGTATCGCCGTGTGTCCAAAGTACAACGATGTTTGAATGGAACATACCAAAGAAGTATAAGAATGACACCATTTGAACTGCTTTTTGGCACTAAAATGAGAGATAAAGATGATGAACTTCAGAAATTAATAGAAGAAGAAAGCATACAGAATTTTAACGAGAAAAGAGAAGAACTTAGAAAGAAGGCCAAAGAATCTATACAGAAAGTACAAGAAGAAAACATAAAAAACTATAATAAAAAGCGAAGAGCAGCAATACCCTTTAATATTGGAGATTTGGTAGCCATAAAAAAGACACAGTTCTCACAAGGAAGTAAATTATGCTCTAAGTACTTAGGACCCTATGAAGTTGTTAAATGCAATTCAAACGATCGTTATGTTGTAAAAAAGATTGGTATCAGCGAAGGCCCGATTAATACAACCACCTCAGCTGATCTCATGAAGCCGTGGATTTCGCCGGAAGACGATTCATCTGGGTCAGATGAATGATCAGGACGGCCGTGTGGGATAATTTAGCAATGAGTAGTTTGTTTTTATTGTTTGTTGTAGAATATTGACCTCCTTGGATTATTGAACTGAAAATAAAATTGTAAGATGTCACTTTTAAAAAAATGTCATTGTAATCAAGATAGTAAGATGTAATATGTTTTTTGTGACTTAATGAAAATAAAAGAAGCAGTATAAAAGTGAGTGTTTCGTCTCAAATTCTTGAAATATCACCACATATATATGGTACATGGAAATAAAAAAAACTTTTGGGGTGGTAGGTAAAGGGGTGCTGCGTACCGAGATAGAATTCCTACTACTAAGATGTCATTCTTAACAGCCTGTAATCTGTAATGTTATGTTATCTGTTAGATTTTAAGTGTATTCACGTAAAGCTAAATTACTAATTCTAATTAATGCATCATATGAGATGAATATGCTTTAATTCGTTCTTGTGTCTATATCATATTATGTATATTATCAATCTCAGGCTTGAATGAATTAAGAAGAAAGTTGTGTTAATTACTACGCAATGTAGTTTTTTCAATTCACGAGTGCGGTCGACCTTTGGATGTGGTTCATCATGTACATGCACAGGGTGACAGTGTGCGTCAGTCGGTAGCGAACGAGTACTGTCAGACTGTGCATGTGTACATGTCGAACCACATCCAAAGGTCGACCGCACTCGTGAATTGCAAGAACTACATTTTGGCAATCTGTCAGTTATGTTTCCTATATTTGTACGGAAAGATGTTAGTTAAGTCTTAAACATATATACAATGAGGATTTATTTAAGAACCATTTAATAAATGTTAATGATACGGGATTAAGTTGCTATAGTGCGTTATTAAAATTATTTCCAAACATTCATAATTATTATCGATTACAGTCAAATCGATTACCGACTTTTTTCCTAACTCAAACTTGTTGATAGCTTTTTTTTTTCATTTTTTACATTGTGACTAAAGTCAAAAAGAGAAATACAACCTCTTGAATAACAAATAGGCTCAGAAATCTGCCTTATTTGGAATAAAGATTTTTGAAGTATACCGATAAGTCGCCTGTCGATTAAATAAGAAAACAACACGATTCCGGAAATAAATATTTATATTTGGTTAGATTGTGGGAACCAGATGTATATTATGCAGATATGTTCATATGGTACATATTACTTAAATGAGTAGGAATACCTTAACTTACAAAAATATTTTGAATTTGAATATCTTTAATTACTAAATACATGTTTTTATCTATTTTATTTGGAATTCCTATGTAAGTAATAATGTGAGAAGAGATATTAAAAAATACACAAAACTTATACTAAATAAAATAAAACTACATAATATGCCATTAATACGTCAAACAGTTTAAGCTTTTCAAATTTTATTTGATTTCAAGCTCCTACTATAGATTACTGAGGTACGTGAGAGTAATATAGTCACCTTAAGCTTTGCCCTCCTATACTAAAACTAGGAGGAGGACAGAGTCAAAAACATAAATTCGTATACGATAACTAATATATTAAGAAATAAATAGCAAACAAGTCTTGGCAATAATTATGAACACTTCAAAAAATCTACTTTAAAAATACTAACTACACTACACCATACTAAAATCGATTAAAATACTATTTACTTTCACATCTACTGTCAAAATGGCCCTTTTGACCCTTTATTATTCGATTGACCAACGAAGAGCTATCGTATCACAAAGCCATCTATGTACACAAAGCTGTAGTTTTAGAGTTATAAGAAAGTGACCATGTTAACCGGGTGACCATATTAACCGGGTGACCATAATAACCTCACGTACTATAATATATTTTTAGTTTGTGCACTCGGGTTTTTATCTATTACATATCAATGTAATTATATTATTTATTAGCGAACTTTAAAAACTTCTCTCTTATCAGATGTATACAGGGGCTCTTACTCTACTTAATGGTTCCACACAAACAAGCACCGAAACTATGCGATAGTAACATTTACTATGGAATTACATGTTTTGTCTATCGCACCGAGCCCCGATTAATTTATGTCCCACTTATTTGAACGAGATAACGTTTAGAAATGTCTTTTATTTGTATATTATCATGTGGGCTTATCTTTTAATTCTCCAACTGTCACGAACACCAGCACAGGTTTTTCCATAGACGCCATCTATTAAAAACAAGATCCAAACAATTTAATTTCACGGAATAAAGAGTGCTGTATAATGTCCACAAATTATTTATTTCAATCAAAAATTCACATTAATTTTGTTCTAAGAAAAAGAATGAGGCTTTCTCAGGGCAACTCACAAGGACTCTCAGAAGTAAGGTTCCGGGAGCTGGCATAGACTTATGAAGTCAAACCACGTGTCTATATGTGAATGAAGTGGGCTACATGAAATCGCAATACACGCAAACGTAAGTTTCACATCTGAAACATTTATTGTATAATACACATATAGGTACAACTCGTAGTGAACTAAATGTCAAATTTAAATCAAATGCAGTGAAATTTTATACTCGTAGTATGATTATTTTACTTTTTCTGTGACGTTTAAAACTACCACAAGAGATATAGGGTCTCAAGTAAAGATGAGATGCCCCTTTATCTTTCTTCATTTGAAAGTATCTATTCTTACCTAAATGATATGTTAATATAAAATCTTTCATCTATTTAACAGGCGATACTTTTAACTGTTTAACTGGAATTTTAAATCACTGAGATTTAAAGAAGTATAAGATGATACAGCGCTCAATAGATTGATAAAGACTACACGAGAGATTAGGCAATCTTATTACATTTTGTCACATAAGTTAGGAGACGGGCATCTGATAAACTTCATTAATGATTTGGATTCTATATTATCAAGTGAATGGAGCATTTTTTTAAAGTAACATGACAATGAGACTAGTAATGTTAAAACACATTTTTGAAAAAATAATTTATGATGTCCTGTATTTTAATATTTTTAAAGCCATGCTATAGTATAGTTGAAGCACGAAACGTTTGGTTCGAAATAATAGATAAATGCTGCTGTATTTTGGTATTGTAAGTGTAGGGAATCTTATATTACTTTTATAGGTTATGAGGTATTCATAGTCCTCAGGTGTAGAAATACATGAACATTTTGATTTTAAACCGAGGATAGATGTCGATGTTTATGGGCCACACAATCTACTTAACATCAAGTAGACTGTGTGCTCGTTTGTTATCTATCAAAATATCTTCTACATTAGTCAATGTATTTATTTTAATCTATTTATGTTTTTTCTTAAATCTTAGTTTAAATCTTTTCAACAGCTTGATGGATTATGTTGGGATATGGTTGGTAACCATCATTTAACAAAATCTAGAGGAAGGTATTCATATAATAAATACAACTGTATATTATGAGGATATTAATAAAAATTACTTTTCTTTTTTTTAACGTGGTAGAGCCATGTTGCAGCTATATTAGTGGTACAGTTGTAGCACGATTAACTGGGATCAGTCAGGGAAGGACCTCGCTCTCACAACATATCAGCGTAAAATAGCAGTTTAACGCTGCTGTTTTTCGTATGATGAGTGTAGAGAATCAGAAACCCTTTTTACTGGAAACGAAGTATTTCATCTTATTTCTCATGGGTGACAACGCATCTGCGTTTTGATTCGTAATCGAGGACAGATGTAGATATCTATGGGGCACCGCTACCACTTACCATAAGGTGGACTGTGTGCTCGTTCGTCACACTTATCCTATACAAAAATCTTTAAAACAACAACTTACGCCTAACTGCAGGACATACACCTCCTTTCATTCCTGAGAGAGTTTTGGAGTAAGAAAGAGTCCGCTGAGCTGCCCCAATGCGGATTTCCAAACTTCACATTCCTGGTCTTTTTTAATTTGTTTTTGTACTGATTTTTTACAATTTTTTTTATTAACTGGCTTTACGGCTCTGGGTTCTAGTCCTTCTGAGCATATCATTTCTTTCGGAATTCATTTTTATATTCTTTTTCTTCACAATATGCTGATGCGTCACATTGCGAAGCCTTTGGGAGATTTCGACGACAGCTCAACCCAGCGGACAGTTGATGACGACAGTCACTCAAGTTCATGAGGCGCCCAGCGATCATAATAACTTGAGGCTTATATCGACATCAAAGTACTTGTTTCGTCGTTTTCGATAATAGTTCACGCGCGCGGACACTTAATTTACAAAATATCATCACTTTTACAAATTAAAATCCACTTCAAACCAATATTAAAGCGACAAAACAGGAGCGACAATCCGTCTACGGCCTAGTTCCCGCCAAAAACTCCCAATTTTTACAATGTTTTCTTTCACCGCCGAGTATATACCATGCCTAACCAGCACTTAAAATTGCAATTAACACTTATAGTTGCGCCGCCGAGTCACAGTCACTTTGTTCGCATACTTTGATATTTACTGCATTTTTAAGGCCTGTCCACCATGACTACGACTTTTTTTAAAATTAATTTTAATTTGTAAGTAATAAGATTATTTAATCAAATTTAGTAAAAACTGGGTGAGGAATATGACTAAGAAATCTTGTTTCATTTGACAAGTGGTAACTTTCAAATGAAACAAGATTTCGTAAAAGAAAAAAAAACATGATGACTGCGATGGAAATGTTTAACTCGAACTATATATGTGGTGTTATAACGGCATAAGGGAATCCATCATCACTATTAAGTTCCGCAGATGTCATGAGGGGCGACTATAGGAAACGCCAGAAAAATATTAGGCTTTCGATTCATAGTGGTATAATCATCTCGTTTATGTCGGACGTAAAAACTCTGTCCGACGACAAAGACACAGGACTTCTGGCACTTCGATCGTCAATCCGCCAGCCTAACGTGACAGTTTAGGCAAATCCTGAACCAAATAAAAGAAAAAGGAAAAAATATCTACATTAATTGTTAAGTCACCTACAGTTCTTTCAGGTGCATTACATAAAAAAATACAGCTGTGGATTAATTTTCAAAATTTTTAGATCTGTTTTTTTATTTGTGGTATAATTTTTATATTTCGGGTAGCAACATTTAATAAGCTTTTATTCTATTACATAGCTCACTTATTTTATTAAATTAAAGTCAAAAGTTTAAGTAAAGTTACAGCCTTTATACGTTCCACTGCTGGGCACAAGCCTCCGCTCATTTCTGAGAGGGTTTTAGGGCAAGGAATTGTTCGCCGCGCTGCCCCAATGCGTGTAGGCGAACTTCACATGTCTTGGAAATAATTTTTTTTTCTAATTTTTCTGACATGCAGGTTTCCTCATGATGTTTTCCTTCACCGCCAAGCACGTGGTAAATCAGCACTTAAAATTACAATTAACAATTTCATTGGTGCCGGCGGGAATCGAACCCGGTTTGCTCGCGTACTGTGACAAATACAGCGAGCAATATTTTAAATATCTGATAGAGAATACGGATTGCTTGCATTTTCAATACTTCTCTGTTATAGGTGTACGTATCTCAGTCAATCCTATCTCGAGACTGTGTTTACACTGGCTACCTTGCCGGGAGTTGGCCTTAAGTATAGCTCTAATCCATACGGGGAGCGGGAACATCTCTTATCCCAAGTTTGTTTGGATACGTAGAATCAAGGATTTGTCGGATTTCGGGTGACGCTCGCCGCAGTGACCTTTTACTCATAGTTTACGTTTGTTAAAGATAATGAAGTTTTTTTTTACGAATATATCACGATGATTGTATGCGAATTGAGTATTTTATGAAATAATAATGGTCTGGCTGACATTTTAAAGTAGTAACGATCTAAAATTGCTTGATGTACCCATTGAATGAGTTTTAACTATGTATTTAGCAGGACATGAATGTAAGCAATTCGGTGCTGTTTACGTTACGTTATAATTTATTAATTGCCTAATTCCCACATTCTAGATATTTTAAATAAATATTGTCTACGGAAGTTATCATTATCATGTTTCGGTTGACATAATTGTCGAAACGCTCTATAATATTATATCAATGTACGAAAATGTATGGTAACGGACTATGAACGTACATTGCTGAGCTCAAGCTTAAAAGGAATAAGGGAGCAGGAAATAATACGACATACTGCTTCTTTTTGACGGATTTCTTAAGACCTCGATTTTTTTAATTTCAGAGTTCAAAAACCACCAAATATTCTAGATTCACCGCTATAATTATCTCACGCTCATAGGTACTATTAAAATTAACAATGGTGGCGGATAGTATTGGAATTGCATTGTTTGCTTAATGTTAAAGTAACTCAGCGCCCAAATTTCTTAGGCTTTTCATTAATATTCTTTAAATTCGACTTAGCTTATATTGATTAAGTTGAGAGAGAAAGAGGACAAGAATAATTTAAAATCCATGAATTGTTACGGCTCTACGATATTCCGTGTGGACTCCATCTTGAAATAGTAATTGAATATCGCTGTGGTAAACCAGATAAAGAAGGTCTCCACGAGACTCTCCTTTTTAGTTATTATCATTTCTATCGGTGAAACGGTAGCTAATAATTTACAACACGATATTTCTGTATCTCGTTTAATAATACTTGTAGCTTAACAATTGTATTATCACATATATTCTGTTTCTAATCGCGTTAATGAGTGACTATTAAACTTATCTGCTATTACGCACTTAATTAAACTTTACTTAATATATAAATGTTTATCGTTTTGTGGGTACGTATCTTTGTACCTATGATTTACTTAACGTGTGATTCTCAGTGATTTGCGTTGTCTATTAAATAAATAATATAATTACTTATCGCCAAAGCATAACTAAACACTTGGTATGCAAAAAACAACAAGAGGTAGTTTGAAAAAAATAACACACACACACACACACACACACACACACACACAAACACACACACACACACACATGTATATGTATATATATATATATATATATATATATATATATAAGGTGACTTGGTTTTTTGATATTTCGAAAACTAAGCTTAATTTCTGAAACTGGTTTATAAAACTTTACAATTATTCTAAAAGACTAGCGGACAATACTCAACTGAATTTTTGGGATAAAATTTAGTTTAGATAGCGTTGCTCGGCAATCATATGTACAGCAGTGGACTTGTGCTGTAATGATGATGATGATGACTCGCGTTGCTCTCTATATGTTCGTGAAATTTCATCGCAATAGGTTCAGCCATTCCGAATATTTTCCAGACGGACAGACAGACAGACAAACATTTTGCAAATGGTTATTCATGTCCTAATGACATGGAAATAATTCCCTGAGCTCGATTTTTTTTATACAGCCTATATACGTCCCACTGTTGGGCACAGGCCTCCCCTCATTTCTGAGAAGCTTAAAGGCAATTATTATGATATTACAGACAGACACTTCAATTAGAGAGCCGTGGTAGCTCAGTGGTTAACGCTCGCTGTAAATATAACAGAACGCGAGTAACCCGGGTTCGATCCCCGCCGGCATCAATGAAATTGTTAATTGCAATTTTAAGTGCTGATTTACCACGTGCTCGGCGGTGAAGGAAAACATCGTGAGGAAACCTGCATGTCTGAGGAATAAGAAAAAAAATATTTCGAAGACATGTGAAGTTCATCAACACGCATTTGGGCAGCGCGGCGGACACTTCCTTACCCTAAACCCTCTCAGAAATGAGGGGAGGCCTGAGCCCAGCAGTGGGACGTATATAGGCTGTAACTTTACTTTACTTTACTTTACTTCAATTTTATTTATATTTATAGAAAAATTGAGAAATAATAATACACGGTGTGATCTAATGGATTTTCGAATTCGAAACATTTGGTATACTGGTGTAAGTTTCGCAATCAAGCGTACAAACACGGCAGAACACGGCCGGGTTTGAGGTTTAGTTGAATTTAGAGCGGTATGAGTATGAGTGATCAATTAACACGGGCCCGCTACAATGGCGTAATTAGTGTCATTTGCACTGTTTTCGGATGGGATAAACACAGGAGAGCATATTGTCGAAAGGGCCACAAATTGGAAACAAATGGTTACGGAGCCTCCTAGTGCTAACTTAATTTGTTCGGCTTTCGCTAACGTGTGAGCAGCGAACGAGCGATGGCTCAAAGATTGGAGAGTTGCTTCACATCATCCGCGCACGTTATTTCTAACTCTAAATTTTACAATGTTGCTATTATTATCTAAATAAAAAAGCTTTTCTCTCAACGCCTTATATTGTTATAGAATTGTAACAGCCAACTATGAAGAGGGCTATGTTCGGAGTATCTCTGGACGATAGACTTTAAAATTAGGATATACGCAGTAGAACCAGAGTAACGGACATACATCCCAACGGATTAGTATTAGGATGCTCGAAGAACCGACAACTGATGGGAATGAAAGGTTCTCGGATGGCAGCCCGGTAGGCAAAGTGTAGGGCGACCCCCCACTAGATGGAGTGACGACCTGGTAAGACATGCAGGAAGTCGATGGATGCGGGTGGCTCAGGACCGTGCTTTGTGGCATTCCTTGGGGGAAGCCTATGTTGAGCAGTAGATTTGTGAAGCACTGTAATAATGACGATACCTAATGATGATAGTGAGAATGGCATGGCATCATTACAGATGATGACGATGATAATGATAGAATTGATAATAAAATATAATTACGACATATATATGCAGTAACAATCATCATTTTCATACATTGCGATATTAATATAAGCATGTAGATAAATGGCAAAAAATGAGCCAGACAGTGCGTGCATGCCGCAATTGTTAGAAATTCATGCGTGCGAATTTATAATCAGATATCGTACCGATCAGATAATATGACGTATTAAATTCGCTTGCATTTATTATAAAAGTGAGAATTGTAATACAAAAACCAACCTAAATATTAAGCATGAAACCTGGCAGAGAACGTTACGCGTTGCACAAAAAAGCGTCAGTAGCTTATTGAGAAAAATATAAAGAAGCTATTTTGTCATTATAACGACAATGTTAACTTTTAAGGCACAATATCGCTGTGAAATAACATTTTTCTTAAATATCAATGATCACACAGCCTAAAAGATAAGTGAATACTATGTATGGCCTATAGACATCTACTCTATCATCGATTAAGAATCAAAATACAAACACGTTGTTACCCCTGAGGAATATGATAGCATGCCTCGTTACCAGTAAAAAGGGTCTCCGGTTCTCTACACTCACCATACGAAACACAACAGCATTAAGCTGCCGTTTCACGCCATCGAACTATATTACTAACGTATAGTAATACCCTAATGTTCCACGCTGGTATTCTGTGAGAGCGTGGCCCTAACCGGATCGAGTCGATTCACTCAAGCTGCAGCTATGTATCGCTAGAATAGCATCAGCATGACTCTATCACAAAATCATTATTATTGTGAATTTTTAGAATTCATTTAATGAACTTAAACAGCCACGTTTCCTCGTCCGTGATATAAAGGTGATATAACGATATCAAATACAATCTTTCCAAGTGATGATTCTGACAAGAAAACGCGATAAACAATAAATCTGAGCTGTAATCTATCGGCTATCGGCATTAGCCGCGTAATCCGCCGCTAATACCGATAGCGTGGCTTCTAATTGAGACGTTATCGTTGTACCGCTATCCGTATCTGCGCAACCGGATAATCTAAACGTGTGTTATCGACAACGACTTTGTGGGAAGTTGATAATTTTTTTTCACTTTAAACTCAAAATCAGCATGTTATTTTTAAACACAGATTGAGTATGTTAAATGTGCCTGCCTTGTTGATATAGTGGTTATAAGAGCGATTGCTGATGGTGAGGTCTGGAGTTCGAATCCTGGGTCAGGCTAAAAATCGGTTATTAGGTTTGGCTGTCAAGAAATTCAGTAATAGCCCGTAGTAAGAAAGTCCCAAATTTGAATTTTGAATCATGCATGTCCCAAACATAGAATGTGTATCAAAGCAATGCAGAGATCAGAGACATTATGCACTCCATACATTTAGTATATCTAATTACCTTCAGCCCCATTTATTTCCACTAATAGAAAATAAAAACAAAAATAACTGCATTACATACGACAACGTACATTCATACAAACCAAAAAACCTAAAAACGAGTTAATGTAAAATAAGTTTAATTTTTTCGGGACTTATATATCATGTCAAACAATTATGAAAATGAGCGTTTTGTGTTGGGTACATATTTTGGTTTTTAATTTTAACACTGTTGTGTTTATAACTGTGTGGTAATATTTGAAATATACTTTGCTCCAGTTACGAAGAATTTTTTAGCTGACAGTATGGCGGCGCTGTCGTCGCGCCACAAGCGGAACACACCGAAGCCTAAATCACGCTATCAACGTTCCGAATCATAAAAAGTATATATAGAACATCTCCGAACTATGACACGGAGCGTTGGCCGCTCCCCGGCCATATCACCTTGCCCGGCGGGAGATCTCCCCTTTTCCTTCTACGGCCACAGTGGTGACCCCGACGTGATCTGAACACGCAACCAACAACCTTCGGAAACTACAACTTCAAGCCTTAGATATTATCCTCAAGAACTCCTACAATTCACTATTGAAAATCGTCTTCTGCAGTCTTTAGTTCCTGCAAGCCAGTCCAACTTGTCTTCGTCTCGACTCACCGCAGATTTATAAGGCAGACTTCTGTCACTTGCTCCGGCACATCGTTCTCACCGGCATCACTTGCCAGTGCGTAGTACGGCATGCATTACACATCGGCATATTATTCGCACCGGTGTCACTTGCCCTTACGCACACAGCATGCATTCCCCACCGGCATTAAGGACACACCGGCAATCAGACTGCACTGTCGGCCTCCGGTCTGAGCAGGGGAGTGATGTGGCGGCGCTGTCGTCGCACCACAAGCGAAACACACCGAATCCTAAATCACGCTATCAACATTCCGAATCATAAACAGTATATATCGTACATCCCCCAATAACTACTAAAACCTTATTTACGAAGTAAAAAGGCGAAAAGGATGGAATTAGGGGTATGGTATTAGCATGCTAATGCAATCGCAAATTTACATTAACATAGGATTTTAAGAGACAGACTAACATGAGACCAGAAATATGTATTTGTTATAAGATAGGGTAACAAACAAGCACGCAGTCCCACCTGATGGTAAGTGGTTGCTGTGACACATAGACATTTACATCTATCCTCAATTACGAATCAAAATGCAGATACATTGTCACCCGTGAGGACTAAGATGGAATGCCTCGTTTCCAGTAAAAATGGTCTCCGGTTCTCTACACTCACCATACGAAACACAGCCGCATTAAGCTACTATTTTACGCTGGTATACTGTGAGAGCGTGGTCCTTTCCCGGTCGAGCCGACCCATTCGTTCTACAACTATTATACAAATATAGATAATCATAAAAATAAATTATTGATTGGATTGCAAAAACGAAAAGACCACCGACTCAGCAATATGCTGCAGCAGCGGCTTTTAGTCGTAATATATATATACAAGTTAAGCTTTTTAAATCGGAATTTAAATTTACGCCCGACGAATTTTATCGGCTACATATCTTAGATCTCTGATCTAATCAAATAGAGCGTCAAAAACTTTGGGCTATTCCACACTTTACTGTTAGTTTATTTAAGTTGTTAATTGATTATATCGCTACAGCAACTTTCCCAATACAATTTATGTTACACCTTTCGTTATTTCATCTGAACGAATAGAAAAAGAAATTTCTTACATACGTTACAATATATAAAGACCAATCATTATTCATTGACGCAGATCCGATAGCTATTGTAGTTAGGAATAGATTATCTGTAATGAAAATGTCGTTTCATGGATTTTATAAAACCTTATCGTGCAATATAGAACACTTCACAGATACTCGTGCACTATTAATGTCTTTCAGTATTGGACGATTAATACATTCGTGTCATGATTATCTCTAAATAATTCTTGAGTACGCTGTTAAATACAATAACCTAGTTAAATCGTTTGCAAACGATGTATATATATATATATATATATATATATATATATATATATATATATATATATATATATATATATATATTGTAGGAAGACGACTACTTTGAATAATCAGACCGATTGTTTTGCAGATGCTTTCCTAGAAACATGTGTCATAAATTATGAAATATTGCAATATTTAATAAGGAGCCGACTAGCGTACTGCAAAGGCACTTTTGAAGCGCAAAGACACAAAAAAGCTATCAATGGGGCCGCGAGCGAACCCAGAGCACATTAGATATTGTTGACAAAACTTCCTTCTCAATTAATATGCATCGGCAGGTAATGTCGCGGACGTGCGCCCGCGCCGCAGTTGCCGCCACCGCAACACAGGCTATATTTTCGCATGCGTAACACATCCATGCAAAATTTTAGGCGGGATGCGTTCGCTGATGTAATAAATGCGTCCAGTAAAAGTAGCCATACTTTCCAACCTCGCCTCTTTGTCTTCGCAACACGATAACTTTAAGTTAGACAGGGAAGGAGACGTTAGCTTCGACGCGTTTGGACAATGCACATCGCATTCGGTAAAAGCTGGTTTTGACGACCGCCGGCGCACATTCCCATGCAAGGTATGCCCGCGGGAGCTATGTCGGCAATTTCAATATTACGGCTACTTAAAAACGTGAGATGTAGGTAGCAAGAAAGCCCGTGTGGGCTGCAGCTCGCCGAAATTCAGATACACTGAATCCACTCAGAAAAAATCTTAAAATTGAGAGGCGACATTTTCTCGTAATTTAATTGTAGCTGCTTACAACGACCCCATGAAACGGCTGTAATTAATAATTTCATCAGAAAACAACCGAATTCAATATGGAGGTATAATGCCAGTGAAAAACCTCAATTTACCTCATAAAGTGGAGATTACGTGCTATAAAAATGTCTTATGGCTTTTTGTACAAATTTGCGTGCTTGTATGCAGGGCAGTGATTCCGGGCAACACTGTACGCCATCGCCCACGACGTCCAGTGCAGCGGCCATTCCCATGTCGGTTACGAAAAATAATATTCAAATGGATTCACGCGCGCGCGCCTCCGTCCGAATTTTGCAAGCTCTTTTGATGCGCCCGCACCGATTCCGGCAAATCCGTCGCGTCGGAAGTGAGTGGCGCGCGTCGCCTGTCGCCAGTGTCGATGTCTCGATATGCTCACATAAAGTCGTTGACCTCGATCAGAGCCTTCAGGATAGGTATCACATACCGTTATTGGTAAGATCAATAATATGAGGAAGATGTTCTGTAGTTTTGTTTTAATTATCATCTAAGCTTAGATTGGCTAACAATGTTTACAATGTAATACTAAAAACAGATAAAAAGACAAAACTTGTTAGGTTCCTGATACCCTATTAGGTCAGACATGTAAAACACCATGCTATTGAAAGCAGGCTGCTCAAGTGAACTACAAAGTTAACATTTAATAACATAAAAAGTAACGTTTGTGCAAATTATCGACATTAGGTATTCCCCTCACTAATCCGCGTGATACGTATACGGTCACACAATGCACTTATTATTCGACAGTTCAATTTCTAAGTAAAGTGCATACAAGTTCAGTAGGTACGACTCGAAAATGACGTGCACGTCCTTCCATTGTTGAAACCGTAACCTTTAGTTTCAAAATAGTTAATTGGTATTTAAAACAGATAATAACTAAAATGATAAAAAAACGTTTCATTTTTTAACCAAAACTTACATTATTTTTTATGAAAAAAATGTCACATTAAATATGTGATATTTATTTTATGAAAATTACTTAAGTTGTTAAATTAATTTGGTAATATAATAACTTAATTTTAAAATATTACAGTACACAATATCAGTAATGATTTTAATATAATAGTAGTGGCATATTTATTGCATACACAAAAACAAAATGTTGGAGCAAGGAATTCGTATTTTTTTCTTCAAGTTTACAATTACGAAAGAACAATTTATCATACATATCTGGTTTTAAGGCCGAAAGCTCACAAAAGCTGTTTTTGTTTCATACTTCAAACGTGTCGGAAAGTCGAAACAGAGGGGATTCTGTTAAAGCAATTAGATGAATCTTTCTTGTAAGTGAGGTAGCTTACCTGCGTTTTATGACATTTCTGACGATGAATGAGAAACTAGCCGTGTACCGCTTTTGTTTATCCAATTACGTCAGTTAAATCTTCGTACACAATATGGTCACAAACAGGATCATCAGTTTAACGGTAATATCCCAAGGACGTTTAAAAAGGATCTATCTACCTGTTTCCCAACAACTTTGTTAAAAAAACCATAAATATACAAGGATATGAACATTTCAATGCTATATGAGATAATGTGTTAAAAAAACTGATATTAAAATGCATAAGGATCGCATTTTATAATAAATTAAACACTAATAAGTGGAAATGTATTCTAATTATTATCAAAGAGGTCTTTATCCAGCATTAGATTGACTATCTATATAGGATAGTAATAAAGTTGAATAAAATATTTAAATGTTATGTGTTTTGTTAAAGCAACGAAGCTTTATCAATCTCTATAAAACGGAAATATGGTCAACATTTAAATATTTTGCCAAGTAATTATGAGTCTCTGAGAAACTACATATTTGTGCCATTTGATGTAGAAACTATTGATCAGTGGGATCCCACGTACGGTGAAGTTTCTAGAGAAACTGAATCCACGACTTATGACTTATAGTGATAAGAGGGCTGGTTATTTTCTCGCTTAAGTTCTAAGTATAGCCCTTCAGAGAGGTAACGCTGCCGGCGTTTTTGTCAATATCCCTCGTGGACTGTATCTCACATTAGAGGACTGTAAGATCATTTTACTTTTATTTTTATTTAACAATTAAATAAAAAGTAATGATTTTACGTTACGGTACGTTTTAAACTCGATTACGAAATTCGTCTATGGAGTAATTGAGTAAAATCATCATTCATCATTACAGACCTTCACAAGTCCACTGCTGAACATAGGCCTCCCCAAATAATGCCACAAAGCACGGTCGTAAGCCACCTGCAACCGTCGACTTCCTGCATGTCTTACCAGGTCGTCACTCCATCTAGTGGGGCGTCACTATGCCTACCGGTACGAGGCTGCCAATCAAGAACCTTTCTTCCCCATCGGTTGTCGGTTCTTCGAGCTATATAGCCGGCCTATTGCCACTGCAGCTTACTAATCCATTAGGCTATGTCGATCACTCTGGTTCTGCTGCAGATATCCTCATTTCTAAGTTTACCACGCAGAGAAACCCCGAGCATAGCCCTCTCCATAGCTCGCTATGCGAAGTCGAGTGTCCTCATACAGCCAGCAATGAAGGACCATAAGTCATCACTGGCAACATGCAATGGTTGAACAATCTCGTTTTCAGGTTTTGAGGTATACCTAACGAGAAGATGTGTCTGAATTTCCCGAACGGTCCCAGCCGAGTTAAATCCGTCGGACTATTTGTCCCAGGTATTCGTCAACAACTTCGAGTTTAGTGTTCCCAACAACCGGCATATGTGGGATATGGACATCACACATGACCTTTGTTTTGTCCATGTTTATCTTAGGACCTATCCGTTGAGAGACGCTATTGAGGTCATTGACTATGCTCTATGACTGTGCTTAGGTTTGTGCAGCGATTGTGCCATAAGGACTAATGTGCCATAAAAAATAACGTCAGCAAATCAAAGATGTATTCACCATTTATGTTAATACCGTATCCTTTCCAATTCAGTAGCTTGAAATAGTCTTCCAATGCAGCGGTGAAGAGTATTGAGGATAGAACCTCACCTCGTCTTACACCTCTCTGCAGTTGGATAGGTTTCGTACTCTGGTTATGTACTCGGATAGCCATCGTAGCCCTACTTTACAAACACTTCAGAACTTCGATATACTGTCAGTCAACTTGGCATCGCTGAAGGGCCTGCAGCACCAATCAAATTTCGGTGGCATCAAATGCTTTCTCATAGTCCACATAAGCAAGGTAAAGTGGCAACTTGCACTCGTCAGTCTTCTGTAAAATCTTCTGTAAATTCTGTACACTGGGTATGTATGTGGTCTATGACACTGAAGCCTTTTCGGAAACCGACTTCTTGAAGGCTGGAAGTCGTAGAGTCTGCGTGAGAGACGATTCGTAATGACTCTCGAATACAGCACGTAGACACGGCTAAGAAGGGAAGTCGGTCTGCAGTTCTTCAAGAGGCGTTGAGCTTTTCTTGAAGAACGAAACCACCGCACTTCTGCTCCACGTCTCTGGAGTAGTTCCACCATGAAGGACGGAATTAAAGAGCTTCTGAAAGGCTTTAAGTAGGTACCGGTTTTCCACCCACTTACAGAAGCTCCGCTGTAATTACATTCTCGCCTGGGGTCTTGCCGTTTTTAAGTTGCTGGAGAGCCATTCTAATCTCGCTCAGACTGACGTCCGGGATATCATCGGAATAGTGTCGAATAAGACTTGCTCTTGGATCGTTACTCACACTTGCGATTGAGGAAAATGTTTCAATTTTATTGTCAAGTCTAAAAACGGTATTTTTATTTACGTGAACTTATGTGATAATTTCAAAAAGAGTCAGACTGAAACAAAACATTTACTGCTATTATATATAAAAATCAAGGAGTGTTTTCATTTCTGTGGACAAAATAACTAATTATTTTATTAACATATTTAATAAGTAGAAAAGCGCAAAATGTAAAAATTAATTTTCATATAGATTAATATGTTTATTAATTGTGTGTTGATCATTCCAGAAAGCAGTAATGTAATAATTTCAACGTAACAAGGGCGAGGGGCGAAAACAAACGGAATCGTGTTGATTTCACTTTCGTCGTTGGGGTGATCTATCAATGCGCGAGCGCGCTTACATCTTGCCGGGTCTGGAAGCTGCCACGAAACACAGATTAGAGTTCGTTCACACAGGATTTTATTCCTCTGCATGAGTATCGATGCGCGCGTATCGGTGCACGGCTCTTACTCATTTGTTGTTGTAATTGTAAAAGGGATGGCGGATGAGATAAGTGGGTCGATGACATTTGGCTCCGGCCGACGATTATTACGATTATGCACTTTGTGCATTGAACTTTACTACGAGCTTTGATATGTGGCAGCTTTGATATAACACTTGGCTACTTCTACTTCGTTTGTTTATTTATGTGTATATTGTTTACGAAACATATTAACGGACCATTGAAAATATTGCGATTAAACAAAGTTACCACAAGATACAAGACAAACTTCTCTAAATATAAAAATCTATGTCTGTCTAAATGAGGTACCGTAACTGACCAAACTTTGAAACACGACTAAAATGATCAAATTTCAAATATCAAGACGCAGTAATTTATCAATGAAGGTCTCAACTACACTGTGGCGGCGCTGTCGTCGCGCCTCAAGCGAAACATACCGAAGCCTAAATCACACTATCAACATTCCGAATCATAAACAGCATATATAGAACCTCTCCGAACTATCACATGGAGTGTCGGCCGCTCCCCGGGCAGAACACCTTGCCCGGCGGGAGATCTCCCATTTTCCTTCCACGGCCACAGTGGTGACCCCAACGTGATCTGAACACGCAACCAGCAACCTTCGGAAACTTCAAGCTTCATCATCGTCATAGAATACCCCACCCATTCGCTCCCGAGCAGATATCGTCTGCAGTCTTCATATCCTGCAAGCCATCTAGCTTCACAAGGTTCATCGCAGCACTGGAATAATAATGCTTCCTGTTCCTTCAAGCTACTTTCTGCGCTATACAGTGTTCGGCACAGTTCTGAGCCTTACTGCTCGCCTCTGCTTCACGGCACTTTCGCAGATTACTTGCCTTCTTCTCGACTCACCGCAGATTGCAAGGCAATCCACTGGCACTTGCACATTCGTCGGTAACGAAGCTGCACTATCGACCTCCGGTCTGAGCAGGGGGGTGATATGGCAGCGCTGTCGTCGCGCCTCAAGCGAAACATACCGAAGCCTAAATCACACTATCAACATTCCGAATCATAAACGGCATATATAGAACATCTCCGAATTATCACACGGAGTGTTGGCCGCTCCCCGGGCAGAACACCTTGCCCGGCGGGATATCTCCCCTTTTTCTTCCACGGCCACATACACATACTTAATTAGAGCACAAAAGATATAATATTTATTCTAAATCAAATAAACACTATCTTATTTACTTCACAAAAGGTAATAAATGTATAAGAAATATTTAAATTAAATTATTATCTTATTAGATATCTTCACGAAAGAAATATCTGCAGTTACAACGATATTCCTAATTAGCTATCAAACTAACATGCAAGCAAATTTGCATGATGAGGAGTTTCCTACACAATACGTGAGTTTCGAAGTTTCGAAAAGTTAATTTCTACCTGTCTTTCTAACTTTTTAATAAGCGTGTCAAAAACACTTTGTTGAATCAACAAAATTACATACCTGTTTTAAGATTTTGTCGAGCAAATCACGAATACGTAAATTCAATGGTAAAGTATAACAAGTAGCATATTGCTATACGTATATTACATGAGAAAAAAGCAAAATAACTAAAATATAAAAGTTATACTTTTATATTATAGTTATTTTGCTCACTTAATTTCGACAAAACATGAAATAAAGTTAAAAAAAAAAACAGGAAATTAATGGGATGAATGGATAACGTGTAATGCTATCAGAGAGTATTACAAAGAATAAATACAAGACCGTAAAAGGTTTTTAAATATATTGTAAATGTTGTTGAATGTTGTTTTTAAACAACAATAACTCCTGTTACTATACCTATTGCGTAACAGGTTTTAAATTTTAAAGAAGTTTTAGACAATGATATTTTCTTTACTTATAATCCTTTTATACAATTACACATAATATTATAATATTGTCGAAGGAATATCTGCCTAAACCTGCTAAATTTAAAAACCCAATCAACTGTTTGTTAGTAACACACGACAATTCCCATGTAGGAGCGATAGCAGTGGAATCTATCTGCGCGATACAAACCAATATTACCGCTATCGCATCCGCTGCCGCGACGCGATAGGCAGACGATCGTTCCACGATGCCGAGTAATCTATTGTTATAAGGGCTATAGTACACTGACTAGTGCTTGCATGCCTCAATGTTTCAATAATAAACATGTCACTTCAGTTCATGATCACATGTCCGTAAGACTCATGTTTTTTTTTTAATAGGATATAGGTAAAAAACGTGTACACAGTGTCCATAGACATCTACATCTATACTCGATTACGAATCAAAATGCAGATGCTCTGTTACCCGTGAGGACTAAGATGTAATGCCTCGTTTCCAGTAAAAAGGGTCCCCATACTTTACACTCACGTGAGAGCGTGGTCCTTCCCCGCTTGAGCCGACCCATTCGTGCTACAACTATAATATAAATGCTAGGAAAACGTAGAATATTATTATATTATATTGTATAATAGGTGTATAATATAATACACTGGTATGCTAGAAAATATCCAAATAGGTTTCAAAATATTTTCCATTTTTGTTTGCTATAATTTTCTAAACTCTGTTGAAAGGCGTAAAGCACTAAAAATATTTTAATAATGTAGGTATTTCATATTAAACAGTTTATCAACTGACATGTAAACGCTCTCCATTCTCAAATGGCTATCAGCCCTAGCCGAAAATAGGAATATTTGTATTCGATAGCGTACGATGGAGCGTGCGACTATTTGACGGGAATCCGACTCGTGTGGCCACTACCGGACAACACATGATCTTCTGTACCTAAATACTCGTTCATTTATTGTTTTAAGAGCTCATGCCAATTGATTTAAGGATTTATTTTCTTTAAAAATATACTGAATGTGTTTGTTAAACTGTAACTCTTACATAATAGTCTTTTCTAGACTTGATATCGACAGCGTAATTTAAAGTAACTACATATTATACAATCAATCCTCACACTGACATCAAATGTCGCACCATCATCATCATCATTACAATCCTTCTCAAGGCTACTGTAGATTATATCCCCCCCCCACAGCAAGAAATGTATGTTATTTAGATATGTGTCCTATACTAACGTATAAACGTTAGTATAGGACTATAAACAAACTCTTCATCAAATGTCATCAAAAAAGAAATAAACTTTTATATGGAAGTCAGAATGAGAAGCGAGTAAGTACACAGGCAACGGAATGATCAATGTTAGACATCTACAATGGTCTATCCTCGATTCAAAATCAGAATGCAGATGCGTCGTCATTCTTGAGTTTTTTTTTTATAGTAGCCAGGGTGACATACGAGCACACGATCTGTCTTATGATAAGTAAATACCGTGGCCTATAGACACATACATTTATCATCTATTAAAAACAAAATCACCTCTGATGATTAAAATGGAATGCCTCAACATCACAACTCACTATACGAAACGCAGCATAATTATGATTATATTCGAACCGATCGAGCTAAGTGTTCGTGTGGCAGCCATAATACGGCTGCAACGTGGCTCTACCACGTTTAAGTACTACCTACATAGATGAAAATGCCCCGTTACTTGTAAAAGGGTCTCTGGTTCTCATCTCCCGCCACTCGTCAAACACACAGCATTATGCTGCTATTTTACGTCTGCTTAACAGATTACATCACCTTGTAAGCGATACATTTCGTGGGTGTTGTAAAATTTACGTGGTAGAGCCACGTTGCAGCTATATTAACAGTATACTTGTAGTACGAATACGGTCGGCTCGACCAGGGAAGGACCACGCTCTCACAAAATACCAGCGTCAAATAGCAGTTTAACGCTACTTGTTTCGTATGGTGAGTGTACAGAACCGGAGATCCATCTTACTGCAAAAGAGGCATTCCATCTTAGTCCTTACGGGTGACAACACATCTGCATTTTTTTCGTAATTGAGTATAGATGTAGATGTCTATGGTCTACAACAACCACTTACCATCAGATGGTATGTGTGCTTGTTTGTCGCCCTTGTCCTATAAAAAAAGGCGACTAAGTATAACTCAATAAAGATCTGGAGACTTGGTGGAGACTTTTACCCTTCCACTAAACACCGCCTTTTAGGGACTGGCTTAACGGTCTAACTAGAGATCTCTAAGCCGTATACGGACGCGACCCTCCTTGGCAAAAAGGAGGGCGCAAGCGGCGAAAAGCCGCTTAAAAGTGTGCCTAACTAAGGCAGAATAAGGGATGTGTTATGATCGCGCCGCCAGGAGGCAGTTCAGGTCAGCCGAAAGCTTGTTGGGGGGGGGGGTTCGAGAGAGAGTTTCTCGGTCTGCGCACACTATAGCGAGTGCACTATATACACTGCATAGGCAGCTGTCTCACGAATGAGATGATTTGGGTGGGACTCTGAGGCTTTGAAAAATCTCTCAGAGAGTGATTTAAGGAACTGCTGGATTGTTGGGAGCTCTAAGTCTCGGTGTAGGTCGGCATTACGGACATAATAGGAGGACATAAAGATCTCATGGCTTCTGAAAATTGGCGGTATAAATTACGCCAGACGAGAAAAGAAAATAAAATATTCATACCAGTGACGGGGAGCAGCATTAAATATGCGGAACGATTGGTACAGCGATCAGCATACATACATACGGAAGAGGGAATTTTATTTAAGCTTATTCGTACTTATAGTTATTTACTAACGCAAAAACTATACGAACACCTTAAAAAGTGTTATCAGTCATTCCTTCAAATATGAAATACTGTAAAAGTGACTGTATAATACATATTAATATGCACTAACTTAAGCTTTATAATTAAATAAATACTAAGTACATCATCAAACCATAGCTGCAGTAAAACAACTTTAACATAACAACAGTACGATATTATAGAATTAGTAGTTTCTTGAGATGGTAAGCAAGACTTCCAGAATATTAGAACAAAATAATTTCTAGATGAAGAGATTGTTACTACTAGGCTGCGACCGCGGTGATTGTAGGCTGGGGTTATAGAGTCAATTAGTGGCGCGAGTCGCCTTAGCCATAGCCGACATTCGTGTCTCTAAAACGTCCATTAATCAGACGCACAGATTCTAAATATAGGCACTTATGCTATCAGAGATCCCGGCTGATGTCAGCAGTATAGTCTACAACTTATTAAGGGCGAACGTTAAAAGGATTTCCAATTTTGCGAACGAAACAATGAACCTGTAAGAGTTTTTTATAACAGTAGTAACCTTGTTAATTTAATAGCTATTCAAATATATGCTATAAAAATATAGGCTATAAAAAGATTCATTCATGAAAAAAATTATGTAATTTAGAATGTTTTAAAACTAAAATCTAAATGTTGTATTTGTTTCTTTGTTCATCATCACCATCGTCATCATTACAGCCCTTCACAAGTCCATTGCTGAACATAGGCCTCCCCCAAGGAATGCCACAAAGCACGGTCCTGAGCCACCTACATCCATCGACTTCCTGCATGTTTTACCAGGTCGTCACTCCATCTAGAGGGGAGTCGCCCTACACTACGCCTGCCGGTATGAAGCTGCCACTCGAGAAACTTCTTTCCCCAACGGTTGTCGGTTCTTCAACTGAAGTGGCAATGGGCCGGCCATGTGGCCGGCCTATTGCCACTTCAGCTTACTAATCCGTTGGGCTATGTCGGTCACTCTGGTTCTACTGCGTATATCCTCATTTCTCAGTTTATCACGCAGAGAAAACCCGAGCATAGCCCTTTGTTTCTTCGTTTACATTTATAAATTGTTTACATTTATAGTTCGTAAACAAGTAAATATTCTATTCTATATTTTGTAAAAATTTGTTAAATTTTTATTTTATTAAAAAGGTACGAACCATGTTTTCTTTCTACTATTCGAAAAAGGTACAATAAAATGAATTATCCGCTTTGATAAAGTTTTAGGGTATTTAATTAAATGTGAATCCCTATATTACATAGTGGTTAATTTTTAACACTTGTAATCAAGTCCTTCTTTTAATTCAATAAAAATTTTAGGCTTATTTTGTTATAGTATTTTGGTATAGTGGTCAAGTCTCCGGGAATTCCCTGAAAGATCATAATATGGCTTTCGATATATAATGGCAGAATAGTTTTTCCGTGTGTGTCGGGTGTAAAATACCCAGACTAGCGGCGGGGGAGGGAGTTCAAGGGACAAGACATCAGGTATTGCAATCGCTAATACACGGTTATGACAAATCGTACCTTTGATGGCAATGGTCCCCGCTTTTTACGGGCTATTACGACTGAAGATGAAAGACATATTTTTACAGGAATTGATTTTTTTATCATTATTTAAAAAGGCTTTTATCCTACAAGGATATGTCAGCCTTGTCGTACCATATCTTTTTCCTGTTACACATTTAATCATAAGTAAAGGGAGTAAAGGGGAAATCAATGTGACAGAAATATAGAAATTTGACGCTCATAGGCACTTTGCAGCTGAGTGTGGCTCCGCAAGTATACTTAAAAATCTCTTCTCTCTCTCTCTTCTCTTTCACCCAATTTAATATTAAAAAAAATTAAACGGATTCTCCCTTTCCCTTTGATATTTTACACATTATGCTAGCATATGCTGGATATCTTCTATAATGTAACAAATATCGCAATTGGGAGAGTCTCCTTTTTTCATAAAAATCTGATCAATTGAAAAAAGGTAAGCTAATTGTCAATAAGACGTCTAAACATCACTACAACCTACTACGACGGACACCTGTTTTTTAAGCACAATATGATTATGTTTAAAAAAGTTTTAAAAAGTGCCAGTATGCACTGGCAGCGTATTGGATGTTGTATAGGTAGGTAGTTATAATGTCTCTTAGAGGACTATTGACGTTAAATCTATGTTAAATGTGTGTAGAAAAATTGAACAAAAAATGTTGACCTGTAATGAGCAGCATCTAGGCTCTAATAATTTAATAGAGCTAGGGATATATTTAGAATCGGTGCTTAAAGATTTTAACACTGAGCAATGCTGTCATAATACATTTAAATAAAGCATTAATTTAAATAAAGTTAGCTCACTCTTTTTATGCGTACATAATTTAAAGTCAATGTTTCTCACTTCAATATAAAAAGTAGCGTAGGGAAAAGTTAACACATTTTAATTTTATTGGTTTCAATTTTATTAATTTTGGGTAAAACTGATCGACAAATAACTACTATTTATAATATTGAAATTTAAAAAAATGTTTTAGAATATAAACATGAAAATTAATTGTGTTTATAATTTTAAATAGTTAATTTTCATTGGCAATTAATTATTATACATGTTTATCATGGCGTTAATCTGTCACTCCATTTCGTCCCATATTTATCGAGGTGACTATGGGAAATGCCATGAGCCTATGGCTTTCGATAGACGGCGGTATAACCATATCGGCTCCGACAAGCTTAAAAAATCGGACGGCCAAGAGAAAAATGCGCAAAGATGCAAAATGTTTGGTGCTGTGGTCGCCAAAACCTCTTAACCTTATCTAAAATGGGAAAGGCTCTAGACGTTGACTTTTACGGGTAGATAATGAAGAAGAAATATATCGTGTTCGTGTTTCGTCTCACCTCATGATCATCCATTTATCCATTCATATCCATAACAGCTTATAAAAATCCACTGCCGAACATTGGCCTAACTCATAAATTACCACATAGGGTTCCCCCCTATTTTGACATAATAAGCTTGACAGGCGGGTTCGCAACTGCAGTTTTTTTTTTAATTTTCAGTTGTTAGATCAGGAAGATTCCTTTGGCCAGCTCTTGTTTTCTTCCGTCGCCTTTTACGATAGCCACGAGACGATATTGGCTAGTTAATATTCTTACACCGCCGATTCACGGTTAAATTAAAGTTACAAAAAGAAATGATGATATCGTCTCAAATCTAATTCTTTATTATTTTGACAAATGTTCTTTATTTAAATTATCGTCCCCCTATCAATTTCTGATTACATTTTACTTATAAGAGCTTTATAACTTAAAATTTTCACCTTATTTTAATTTAAGTGAAACTTGGAGTTTGATAAATAAATTTAGTCCGAACTTCAAGAGCCACGCTGTACATCTTGAGTGGTTGAATCGACCGACGCTCTCTTAGAATACCAGTGTAAAATAGCAGATTTAGGCTGTTGTGAATTAGGGCGTTGTTGTTGTTTAGGTGTTGTGTGTTGCGTATTGTGAGCGTAGAGAACCGAAGACCCTTTTTAATGGAATCGAGGCATTCCATCTAAGTCTTCAGGGGTGACAACGCATGTGCATTTTTTATCTATGAGCTACAGCATCCACTTACCATCAGATGGGCTGTGAGCAAAGAATATGTACACTACGCGAACTGTGGGCTTGTTTGTCACCCTTATTTTATAAAAAAATCCTTAAATTGTTGAGTGTGTTATGGCCCTAAGTCGACAACAATAACGCGAGAATTGGCAAGCCCTTTTCTCATAGTGTCGCACCTCCGATGATGCTCTACATTACCGGTCTGTGCGTAGTGAATATTGCGGTCTGATCATACGCAGGAGCCTAGTTCCTTGTTCACTTTTATAACTGATATGAAATGTAGACTGATGAACCCTCTAAGGCTGCTAGTAGATAGCTATACGCGAGAATAATCATAAGTTCAATCCGGATTTCTTTTTATAGAAGAAAGGATAAACAAGCATCGCTTAATTGTATGTGCTTATCGCGGCCCAGTAACATCCACAACACCGGAGTAATTGCAGGTGTATTTCCGGACTTTTAAAATGAGTAGGCTTTCTCGAAGTTCCTAGAGTTATATTGGTCCAAAAAACCAATCTACTACTCCACCTCATACTATAAATAAAAAACTGCAGTTACCAGCCCGCTAGCAACTGTGGCACTAATGGGTTCTAGCGATAACGGTAACGGTTATGTCTGACATATTTCTAGTCTACGCTGGTCTGTGACTTAGAGATCCTATGTTAATGTGGATTTGTAAATACGATAACGTAAATTCAACAATGTAATCGAGCGTGGTATGAAATTTATTGTAAAACGAACTGTGGTGGAATTCCGATTTAATTTCGCGTTCTACTAATTTTAATTAAAAATATGGAATAATTTCATTCATTATATTCATTTCACTTCTTTAGGCAGTGGCATAAAGGCCTTCCGCCAAAATATTACGAACAGATTATATCGAGTAAAAATATTTAAAAAACATTTTTCACAAGATTTTAGTGCAGTGATGGGAGATTTTGACGACAAATAAGCCAGCAGAGAGTCGATGATGACAGTATCACGTGGCGCCCAAGCGGACATATAACTTAAGGTTCAAATCACTTCTATGTATCAAAATCCACTTTAAACTAGTATTTAAACAATAACACATGAGCAGTAAGCCGTTCTCGACCTAAACCCTCTATATATCCGGGTTCGAGTACATCGTTGACGCTGGTATTCTATGAGACCGTAGTCCTCCTCTGTACAAACCGACACATTCGCGGTTCTACTACGTAACAAAATATAGTAATATGAAAGACTGTTAATATTTCTCACAAAGATATATACATTGGTAGGAAGGTGATCCCTACCAAGCTATTTCTAATTTGTTTTGTGTTGTTAATTGTAACATACACGATTGTAAGCTGTTTTTTTTAAAGTCCCTTTGGGTTTCCTGCTGATTTTTCCCAGTACACAGAGGCTTTTTTCCGAACCAGAGGTAAATTAAAAAATGTGACCACTAATAAATATTATTTAAAATCTTGATATTGATATTGAATAAAAAAGTTTATGTTTCTATTAAACAAAAATTCCACATCTATAAATGACGTTCATTTTAAATAAATAAAAATGAAAAGAGATTATAGGGCAGATTGAAAAATTATATTTTTATCAAGTGGTATTTATAAAAAACCTTGAAGACTTAAGGATTCATTTCACTTGATTATATCTGTATATAACTTTAGTGTGCCGCGTCGATAATGAATTATTCAACGCATTAGCGCTTCTGAGACAGAAAGCACATTTTGAATAAAAACCCTGATATAAAATTATCAATTAATTTTATATTTAAAAGAAATGTCGCAGTTTATTTTTTGTTTTTCACTTTTTATGGAAGTTGACCAAAAGCTCACTGGAGTTATTGGATTGATATTGAGTTTAACTATTACAGTTTACGGATATGTGAACAAGCTTTAAACCTGCGCCAAAAAAGAGTTAAACAAAAGCGTATCACCCCCCGAATGCATCATGATAACTATCCGTAACACTACCACCAATGCCAATGTTCCTGGATTACCTATATAATTTAGAGTCGACTCTCATAATGCAAACAAATAACAATATAAACATCACAACATGCATCAAATATTACGTGTGTGATAGTAATTTTCTTATCATCGTCATCACCAGACATTAAAAACCTACTGCTGGACATAATAGGTCTCTTCGTTACAAAAAGGATATGCCATCAACGTCATGCTTGACAAACGGATTGACCATCGCAGTACCAGACGTCTCACAATTGACGGTGCTCTTGGTCGCCGGTTTTGGTATTATGTACATAAGTGGTTATACCAACTTTTAACGGAAGCCATAAGGTATTTCAGATATATCCCTTAGTTGCCTCTTACGGCACCCACGGGAAGAAATGAAGTGTTTGATTCGCTTACGCCGCAACCATACGTTCATTTTTTATGTTGACGTTTTTATGTAACTCCTCACTGAACGAAAAAAACGACAATATTACGTAATTCCTATTCAAAATAACTAATGCAACTAAAACGCATTATTATGAAAAGAGTTTTACCGTTCTGGTAACACCAGATTAGTTTTGGAACGGACTAAAAATTTAGTATTTAATACGTTTAAAATTTTATTGTCCACCCGTTGTGAAGCGATGTGTGTCGCCGGGAGCGCGGGTACGCGTAAACAGGGTGGGACTTTGGAACCTCCAACTATTTACACCAAATAATAATCAATCAAAAAGATTTTATATAAAAATATCAAAATAATTAAGTAATTAAAGAAAGTAATATTTAATACTCACATGAACATGATACATTAGTATACGTGACATTTATACTATATGTAATTTATTTTAAATTAAATTATTTGCCTTAATTCACCTCGAGGGCAAAAAGCTTAACTAAACAATTAATTTTAACAAATTTAAGTATTTGCAATAAACCGACACGAAACTAACAGGCAGATACTATGCCACTACCACTGTCTGCGACGAAATCACTGCACTAAAGAGTCAAAATTGAATAGTATAGCTGGACCACATTAGACTAGTTCAAATTTAGACTTGTTTATAATGAGGCGTTTATATTTCTTCGAATTATTTTTTGATTTTACCGTTTTGACATTATAAATTTTTGACATTTTTAAATAAATGAGCAGTGAGCTCGAAATTTTACGCATGAATTTCAATAGTTAATTGAATTAGGTGGGTTTTTGAATGGACGGTATTTAATTCTTGTATGATAAAAGAATTAATAACTGATGAAAAATAGGTGACCTCTGATCCACAAATCATCAGACGTCTACATCTACGCTCGATTAAGAATTATAATACTGATGAATTGTCACCCCTAAAGACAAGATGGAATACCTCATTTCCGGTAAAAAAGGTATCCAGATCTCTACGTACACCATACAAAACACACAGACTTAAGCTACAATTTTAAGCTGGTGTTCTGTGAGAGTGCAGTCCTCTCTGTCCAACAGACTTATTTGTCCTACAACCATAATATAGTTGTAGTGTGGCTTTACGTATATAACTCTTAGGGTTGAATAAAATTGTGATGAGACAAATACTTAAGTTTCTTATAAAAATATTTAAAATTCACATGTAATTATATTATTTTATATAAATACGTTTGTAGTGCAAATATGGTGAAACATAGAATTGCATTTTATATAGCAGTACATATATGATATTCGTTTACATTATAATAAAATAAGAACTAAAATGTTTTATACCTAATCCGTCCCCTTGCATAAAATTTACGCACACAAGAATATTTTGCGTAAACAAAGGTTTGACGATAGTGTGGGGGTGCGTGCGCTCCGACCACGCAGCTCTACATGTGGGTAGGTTAATGATAGTACGCTTCCGCCACGTCACACCTGAGAGCCCGTAACCGCCATCGGGTTGTACATACCTACACCCACCCCTCACCCCTTAACTTAATACTTTGGACGCACTTGTCTAAACAAGATTTATATTAGTCACATGCTCCTATCATTTCCATAATACAAACCGTCTTATTACAAAATGTAGTTTATAATTAGTAGTAGTAGATCAAACCCAACCCGGGTTCGGTCCTCACATACTGTGGAATTTACAGCGAGCTCTTAGTTCTGAACTACCACGGCTCTTGTATTTTTCTATTATTACTACTTACGTTTGTATTATATTATTCTTGCATTGCAAGTTTAACTGCTGATTTATCACGAGCTCGGCGGTGAAGGACCAAATTGTGAGGAAACCTGCGTGTTTGAGAAATACGAAAAATATTTAGAAGGCATGTAAGTCCCACAACACACATTAGGGCAGGGCGGCGGATGTTTCCTTGTCCTAAAACCTTCTCAGTAGTGAGAGGAGGCCTGTGCCCAGCAGTGCGACGTATATAGACTGTAACTTTAACTTTAACTTTTAAACTATAACTCGTTTCACGAAAGTAAGTGAAGTAAGTAGTATAATATGAAGCATTGAATTCGACAGCAAATGTCATATTTTGTGGAAACTGTGGCACCGCAAGGGGATTTATTTTGCAAGAAAAATTCGCAAACCTATCAATAAACGACGTTTTAAATTAAGACGGAAATTTTTTTATTACATGGTTATATTACGGAATAAATAATAGTTCAAGGAATTTATATACATACCTATAAGAAGTAGTTTTTGATTAATTGTGGAGTTATCTTTTTACATTTTATAAACTCTTGTATAAAATATATAACAGATTAATATTTTTTTATTTAACACTGAGTATTACGTATATTAAAAAAAGAGATTTTTGATTATGACATTCAATGGAAATTTAATGAAAGACATATCACGAATTAACTGCTAAAAATAAAAATTAGAAAAATAATTTACATATGATTTAATGCACGATTCGATTAAACATTTTCTAGAATACAACCGAGATGGTAACGGGATATTTAAAAAAAATTATGTTAGTGGCGCTAATAGGACGTTTTTTCCTTTTTATTGACAATAAATTAAATAGATAATGTATCAAATAGGTTATTATTCTAATACCGGCAATTTTAGACTTTTAACCACTTTGAATTCTAGTATCGAAACACTCTTAATAGCTTTTTCTATCTTCACTTAATTATAAAGTTAAATTAATATAATTAACTGTAAGTATATTCATTTGAATAGGAATCATCGAAGAGCTAACATCAAAAAGAAGAAAAACGAAATTAGAGCTGTCATCAATTACCTCTATTAAAAAAAATGTCTACCAAAAACATACACAGTGACTTGGTGGAAGCATTGAGGTTTCTATTTCTCCATATTCCACAGTTGCATCCTGGACCAAGGAGTTTAAACGGGGTAGAACATCGACAGAAGATAAACATCGCGAAGGACGCTCATCCACATCCCTTACTAAAGATAACGTAAAAAAGTCGAAGATGTCGTATTGGCAGATCGAAGAGTGACCATTAGGCATATAGCACAGTTCACAGGGCTCTCATAAGGAGGTGTTCTTACAAAGAGAATCCTTGCGAATGATTTGCATTTTAAAAAGGTCTCTGCGCGTTGGGTATCGAGAATGTCAGCCATCGAACCAAAGAAAAAACGAGTCGACATTACGACGATTAATCTCGAAAGGTTCAGCAATTTTTTTTAATTTTTGGTCACATTTTATGACCACGTACGAGACCTGATTCCACCATTTTGACCCTGAAAACAAACAAAAAGCAATGATTTCGAAACAAGCCTCCTCATCGACGCCGAAGAAATTGTCAAGTTCGACAGGAAAGGTTATGGCGTCCGTTTTTATGGACGCTGAAGGAATAATTGTAGTGGAATATTTGGAAAAAAGAACCACTATTTCGGGCTCTTACTACGCAGGCAAAATAAGGAGATTGCGGGAGCCTATTAAGGAAAAAAGACGCGACACAAAGCCGCAGTTGCGATAGCTGCTGTTCAAGAAACGAGATATGAACTACTCGAGCACCCACCTTATTCGCCAGATCTAGCTCCTAGTGTCTTCTATTTAATTCCTCGGCTCAAGGAATACCTTCGAGACAAAAAAATTGCAAACGATAGCGAAGTGATAGACATTGTTGACGCTTTGTGGGAGGATCAATGTAAAAAAAAATTCTAGTGGAATTCTAGATTTAGAGAAAAGATAGACTAAATGCTTCGATCAACGAATCGACAAACAAAGATTGGTATTGTTGATCGAAGACTAAATGCATTGACTTGTTGGGTGCCTATGTAGAAAAATAAATTATTTTGTAACTATAATCACCGCGTTTTATATTCATTATCGTTACTTTAGGATCACCCCGTGTATAATATTAAAAAAAATCAATGCTCGGCGTCTCAATACCTTATCAATAGGTAAAAGTGTAACACTAAAGTGTACCACTGCCTCGGTAGCAACATCGCGGGTCTTCGATTTGATAGTCACACATGGGCATGAGTTTATTAGCGAATGGAATTGCAATGAACACAATCAAGTGTATATGACAAAACATAGTCCTATTAACATTCGCCAGATCAATGTTCATATTTTTATAGTGTTCATACAATTCTGGTCGAAAAGTCATTGAAAGCTTTTTTAATAGGTGGAACTAAAAATATATTTTTTTTGTATCTGGATTTCATACATGTGCAACTTATGCCTTTAAAATGCCTCCAGACTTGAGATAAATGTCTAAAAACATATTTAAAAATTGTTGTATACAACAAGTACACAATGATTTCTTATATTTATGCGAAAACTACACATTTAAATAATACTAGTTTTTACGGATTTTATCGCGTATATTTAATTTTTTTATTATATATATTCGAAACATCGGGTATTATGCGATAAAATCCGTAAAAACTAGTATTATTTAAAAATACACAATGTTTGAAAAAACCATATCGAACAAGATTTCAATTAATCCAAATTTGCTCGCCAAGATTAAGCTTGCGATAACTTGCATTCTTAAAGAACCCTTTACTTCGCTTCCCAACCCCCAGTCTTTATAAGCTGCTTTAAAAAGAAGTTTGACAAACAAAAGACTTATAATACGTAACGGCCTAAGAACTTTGAGAGCAATCGGGCTATAGAGCAATTTAAATTGAACGGTTTAAGTATTCTAAAAGAGATAATATCTAGGACGGATATAATGATTATTTTACAAAAGATATGAACATGATTAAAACTACTTTTACGGATTTTATCGCGTTTATTTTTACTTTTTATTTTTAATTCCCCTTCTATAAGTCATTAAAAGATATGAATAAAATCCACATATGACACAATATTTTTGATGAGATGAAAAATAAAAAATATTGTTTTAAAAGCAATCAGTTTTACAGCAAAGTAGAACAAATGCAAACAGCGAACTGTATCCTTATAATCTAGAATATTTTAAAGGTGGTTTCTCGAGGGCTTGCTATACAAATAACATAGAAAGCAATTTCCTTATTAATTAATCAAATAATTTGCATACAAGTGGCGTCCTATACTAGGACGACCATTATTATAATTGAATTATTTTTACGTGAAAAACTTAAACTGTATCACGACCGATGCCAATCGTGGACACATCCGCCGATAAATCGATAAACGAGTGCGTGTGACGGCACTGCGATGACTATCTACATTTCGAAACTATCCACAAATTATTTTAATCTTGCTGTTACTGTTTTGTTTTTGCAGTAGCTAACAGAGCTTTGAAAGTGTTTCATTGAGATCGTCGGTCGATATGGGCGGTGTAGAATTAATTACTTAATTTCGATGCGTGCGTAAACGTGTGCGATTTCTAACGCAATGCCGTAATTACTAATTTTTTTTTCGCGTCAATAATATTTTTGAAGCTTATCGCTCTTTGTGCTCATGGATCGTAACGTTATTTACACGTTCACATAAAATAACATTAACTCCCCTGTGCGGATAACAATCAATTGCAGCAACGAAATATTCTTTACGCCGATATCAACGATTTTTATTTTTTAACATGGATAGTTGTGGTTAAAATTAAAGCAGAAAACAAATTCAATGTGTGTGAGTCTTAATATAATTACAACAAATTTAAATTCCTCTGCGAACTGATTATTACGTCGCGTTTGAATGGAATGTTTTTTTTTTCAAAATTGCGTGACAAGTGTTCAGAGGTACATGCAGCCGCGCGAAAATAATTCTGAACGCACATGTCGTTGCCATTTCACTTTCTTAATGATTTTTATCTAAAGCCTACGTGTACAAATGTATGAGCATCTGTAATGTTATGCATTTTGAAATAATACTAGTTTTTACGGAATTTATCGCGTATATTTAACTTTTTAAATACTCAACGTTTCGAACACTATTACAGCACTCATGGTCACGGGCGGGACTGAAGATCTTCAACGTCCATACTGTCATAGTTACCCGGTTACCAAAGATTAAAATTTAACTATTGTAACTCCGATCTATACTATGAACTTATAGTATGTTGAACATCTTGCAGTCCCGCGTGTATGCTTGAGTGATTTAATTAGTTAAAATTCGAATATTTAAAATTAAATATACGCGATAAATTCCGTAAAAACTAGTATTATTTCAATGTGTAGTGTTCGCGTAAATATAAGAAATCATAATGTTATGCATTTTCTGTTAGCAGACTACCGTTTATAGCTCGAAGGGTCACTAGCACCTTCCCCGTACGCAGCGACAAAACATTAAAAAACTTCGGTTGCATACGAACGTACCTATAATGGCCTATAAATATTTATTTGCGTATACATGTGTTTAACAATGGATTACTAGTATCTAGTTCATATTAAATGTCGACATAAGCTTATGTGTGCATGCGTTTGTTACAAGCGACGTATTATCAGAGTGCATGTGTGCGTTTCCGTCACTTCATTGCGCGGGAGTCGTTGATCGCAACGATTACTCACGCGTTTCGCATCACTCACCCTTACCCTCGGGATAACTCGTTCACTCACAATTTACATAGAACTCGATATTCAATAGTCGTATTTATTAATACGTATTCTCTTGATAATCTAACGTTTTACTTAATCCATGCGAATGAACTTGAGAACTGGTAGAAACAACATTTATAATTGTAAACAAAGTATTTAAAATATGTGGAAAAAATATGTTTTTTTTTTTTCATGTTATGCAAACTCAGGTATACCTTTTTTAAATATTAGACTGCATTTCATCAAATCGCTTCAACATTATTGTTTTCTTCACGGACAGAATGAATTACATCTTTTGTGATAATACGCAAGCCGTCTAGGGCTTCATATTTTTTCATTTAGTAGCATTACGGTATAGTCTTAGTTTAGTTCAAAATTAAAAGAAATTTAGAACAATACCATTAACTTAATCTAACTGGAAACTAAATAGGACTAAATGTATTTATCATATAGTCCTACTTCTCGCGGTATAGCGCTAAGAATGCTTGCTGCGTTTCCTCGCTCAGTGGCTATACTTAGGCTTTGAGCGAGAAAACCCCTCTTTGCACCAGCGCCGACGATAAATCGCCAATGCATTTCCCTTAGGAACTTCACCACGTTTAGATACCACAGACCGATATTCTGCACTGCATTGCATAAATATGTAGTCATCTCTCAGAGACTCAAATTTACTGAATTCAGTCAATAGATCCCGATGCCACCCTGGCCTTAAAAGAGGTAACTCAGATGATTTCTTAAATTTACGCAAACACTACACATTGAATAAAACTAAATTTACGGATTCTATCGCGTTTATTTAACTGATTTTACTTATTTTTAATTCCCGACGTTTCGGGTGCTTTACAGCAACCATGGTCACGGGGGGGACTGAGATGTTTGACGTCCCAATGTCATTGTTAGCCCGGCTACCTTCAGTTTTTGAATATTAATTTTTGGTCCGATTTACGCAAAACGAACTTACAGCATCTTGAAGTCTTGCAGTGGTATGCTTGGGTTTAGGTTTAATTTTGTTAATTATAGGATCCCAAGCAGATGGCAGCACCCAACCATCTTCTCTATTGAAATTAGGATGTTTTTTAATTTCAATAGCCCCGCGTATCATCCTTGGTGGGAATCGGTGTTCTTTTGCAAGAATTTGTGGTTTATCAAATCTGATGTAATGGTGGGGACGATCTTGAACATGTTCACAGACTGCAGACTACCTGGAGCGTCAGTGCTTCACGGCAGCTATATGTTCTTTCACGCGGGTTTTTATAGATCTTTTTGTTTGACCTATGTAAGAGAGACCACATTCACAATCTAACTTGTACACTCCTGCATCTTGTAGAGGGATATTACACTTGACGGATGGTAAAAATTGACTAATCTTCTTCGGCGGCTTGTAGTATGATTTAATGGAAGCTCGCCTCAAGATGTAGCCAACCTTGTCTGTGACTCCTCTGACATATGGTAGTACAGCAGGCACACGCTCGACTGTGGCCGGCTTCACTCAGCCACTGTGACGTAGGCGCGGGATCCGAAGCTTGTTGTCTTGCAATACTTGCTTGACATGCTGCAGCTCGGCGGCCAGATGTTTTCTGTCACAGATCCCTCGTGCTCTCTGAAACAAAGATTTACCCACGGTAGCTAACTGTGAAGGATGATGGTGAGATTCACCATTTAAATATCGGTTGGTATGGGTCTTTTTTCTATACACAGTGTGACCAATAGTGTTATCAGGATTTCGAATGACTAAAACATCTAGGAAAGCTAAAGAATTATTTGAATTGAGTTAAGGTGGTTTAAAAATGCAGTTACTTTGTCAGATGGTAAAATTGTGAAGGTGTCGTCTACGTACCGCTTGTAGAATCTTGGATTTACAGTAGCAGTAAGAAGGGCTTTCTCCTCGAAGTCCTCCATAAATATGTCGGCGACTATGGGAGATACAGGTGAGCCCATCGCCACACCATCTACTTGCTTGTAGAACTCTACAATCTCGACGTGAATTCGCTAATACCATCATGTACCAAACCACCAAGGTTGTATGGGTTACCGAAGATACACAAACCAAACGCTCCACTACGTCCTATAGTGAGCCAGATCGATTCACCAACTTATAAGCTGGCACAACACTTGGCAAAAATACTGTCACCACTGAGAGGACATACCAGAGCACACACAAAGGATTCATACCATTTTGTTAGTGAGAGAAAAGTCCTACATCTCGCTGACAATGAAACTATGGTCAGTTTTGATGTTCAGTCACTATTCACATGCCTACCTATTGAAGACTGCATCTCAAATGTAACTATCAATTGTAAATGTATATCAATTGTAACTAGGAAGCTAGAAGATAACAACATGCCTGCTAAATATGCAGTATTACTCAAACATTGCCTCACATCTGGCTATCTATTGTGGAAGGAAGAGTTCTACAAGCAAGATGATGGTGTGGCGATGGGGTCACCCGTATCTCCCATAGTCGCCGACATATTTATGGAGGACTTCGAGGAGAAAGCCCTTCTTACTGCTACTGTAAATCCAAGATTCTACAAGCGGTACGTAGACGACACCTCCACAATTTTACCATCTGACAAAGTAACTTTGCTTTTTTAAACCACCTTAACTCTATAAAATCTAAAATACAATTCACAATGGAGTTAGAGGCAAATAATTCTTTAGCTTTCCTAGATGTTTTAGTCATTCGAAATCCTGATAACACTATTGGTCACACTGTGTATAGGGAAAAAAGACCCATACCAACCGATATCTAAATGGTGAATCTCACCATCATCCTTCACAGTTAGCTACCGTGGGTAAATCTTTGTTTCAGAGAGCACGAGGGATCTGTGACAGAAAACATCTGGCCGCCGAGCTGCAGCATGTCAAGCAAGTATTGCAAGACAACAAGCTTCGGATCCCGCGCCTACGTCATAGTGACCGAGTGAAGCTGGCCACAGTCGAGCGTGTGCCTGCTATACTACCATATGTCAGAGGAGTCACAGACAAGGTTGGCTACATCTTGAAGCGAGCTTCCATTAAAACATACTACAAGCCGCCGAAGAAGATTAGTCAATTTTTACCATCCGTCAAGTGTAATATGCCTCTACAAGATGCAGGAGTGTACAAGTTAGATTGTGAATGTGTTCTCTCTTACATAGGTGAAACAAAAAGATCCATAAAAAACCCGCGTGAAAGAACATATAGCTGACGTGAAGCACCGACGCTCCGGGAAGTCTGCAGTCTGTGAACATGTTCAAGATCGTCCCCACCATTACATCAGATTTGATAAACCACAAATCCTCGCAAAAGAACATCGATTCCTACCAAGGATGATACGCGAGGCTATTGAAATTAAAAAACATCCTAATTTCAATAGAGAAGATGGTTGGGTGCTGCCATCTGCTTGGGATCCTATAATTAACAAAATTGAACCTAAACCCAAGCATACCACTGCAAGACTTCAAGATACTGTAAGTTCGTTTTGCGTAAATCGGACCAAAAATTAATATCCAAAAACTGAAGGTAGCCGGGCTAACAATGACATTAGGACGTCAAACATCTCAGTCCCCCCCGTGACCATGGTTGCAGTAAAGCACCCGAAACGTCGGGAATTAAAAATAAGTAAAATCAGTTAAATAAACGCGATAGAATCCGTAAATTTAGTTTTATTCAAAGGTAACTCTGAGTTAAGAGACCGCCTTAATGTCTACGCACATAGCATCCCAAACCCTTAAACACCAATGTCATAACATCACGTCTCCTACCATCATCTGTAAATAATCCACAAGGCTCTATTAACGAGGAACAACAATAATAGCCTTTCGGATAATGCAGTTCCCAGATCCGTGACGAGAACGTAACAGATATTTTTATGTAGCGAGAGCAATGCTATAGCAGTATAATGGCTAGAGCACAAATGGAGCGGCTTGACTGAAGACGGACCATGCTCTTAGAATACCAGGGCCATATATTATTAGCATAATGCTGTTAAATGGTATGGTATGATATGGTAAGTTAACCCGGCAATCCTTTGTACGGGTAACGAGTAAATACTTGAAATTGTAAATATAGCTAAGATCTGGATGACAATGCAATACATATTAAGTCACTTTCTTGTCTATGTGTGTTGTTGTAAAGAATGTTACGAAATAGGTAGTCGTTTACGTGATAGAGCCACGCTGCAGTTATATTAGTAGTACAGTTGTAGCACGAATGGGTCGGCTCGACCGGGGAGGGACCACGCTCTCACAGAATACCAGCGTCAATAAGTAGCTTAATGCTGCTGTGTTTCGTATGGTGAGTGTAAAGAACCGGAGACCCTTTTTACTGCGAAAGAGGCATTCCACCTAAGTCCTCACGGGTGACAACGCATCTGCATTTTGATTCGTAATCGAGGATAGATGTAGATGTCTATGGGCCACAGCAACCACTTACCATCAGGTGGGCTGTGTGCTCGTTTGTCACCCTATCCTATTTAAAAATACTAGCAGACGGTCAGCATCTAAAAAATCATTCGAGCCGTTTTCGAGCTTAAACCAAACTAACGTACAACAATTAACTTTTATATATAGATTAGTAGTTAAATTTTATCAGAGCTTCCAAAGCATGTATATGAATCTAACAGGACATAATAAACATTTGTGTCATTTTCCATTAGGACTATCGATGGGTATGTATTGGTCGTACACACATATAAAATACGAAATTATCGTATATGTTGAATGTTAATTACATTATGTTTGCGCCTTTCCTACCAAGAACACAATAGACAGATACACAGTTACTACCAGACGGCGTCTATTTCAAGAAGTCTTCCAACTGTAATGCAAACCGTCTAACTGGACTAGTCGTCGGATAATCGAATTTATCCGTCTTGTCACGGACTCGAGCACTTTGTAAACGCATTCGTTACGCATGCAGGAGTCGAAAATCTATAATAGTATAAGTTAATTCTACGAAGTAAAGTACTGCAACGTACGCACACATGGACTGGGCGTGTCGCCGTGCACCAATGCCCTCTCTCCATTGTTTATCCCACGATTAAAACCAATTCAAATACTAACTCGCACTCGAAAATTAAGTTTGAGTGGTGCTACAGGACCCTTTGTTTTAGGCACAATACAAGCACTTGGTGTGCACAACGAAAACCACTAACTTGAGAACTTGGTTTAAGTAAATTAACTAACACCAATCTATTTACTATTTATGTTCATAACATCGTGTCAGATTCCCGTTCCATCGGACTATGAGAGTGAAGGAATTGAGAGTGCACCTTTACTTACAAAGGCACACTATAATCCTGTTCTGCGTTGAGAAATTCGGTCACGTTTGAAATTCGGTGTGGAGGACATTATTATCATAGATGGGCCGAATATTCGTTTCATATTCGGTATTCAGCATATTCAGCAGGTTTACCGAATATTCGCATTCGGCCAATATTCGGCTAAATCACCGAATATTCGTTAAAGTGGTACTCAAAGTGTCCACTGTATTGAAATGTACGAATTGATTAATACCATGTCTTCCATAATTTTACTGTCAAAAGAATAACACAACGAAATACTTTTCTTCTTATAAAAATAGTCAAAACATAAGCATGTGCCGGCAATTTGCTCGGTACTAGATGATAAGTGAGGGAAAGGGTGCGGCGCTTATCCCGCGCGATTTACGGTAACAAGTTTCGACATAAATTGGTTTGGTACCGTGGTGATCCTGCCGAATAATTTTTGGCCGAATATTCGGTTCAGTAAAAGTTTTACCGAACTTTCGGCCGAATATTCGTATTCGGTGAAGTCCGTATTCGGCCTATCGCTAACTATTATTATGTAAATAAACGTACCTTCGTATGTAACTAATATGTCAGTATGATTTTAATAAAAGACATGCTCATGTACAAAACGTGTATTGAAGTTAAAGGACTTATTTAATAATGAACCGTATAAATGATGATATACCTAGAGCAATACATTCGATTAATAGAATATAATTATAAATTTGGTTGAGGATAATTTTCTTTTCTCTTGAATATAGGAATGGAATCCGGTTAATTAATACATTGCTACCTATTTCTGCGGTAGGGCAGCAATAGATCCTCAGTTGTTTAAGAAGAGAATGGAGGGCCGTAATAATTAGCCTTTTATTACAGATTATGAGGCATCCGTCTTAGTCCACATATAAGTATAAAATTAAAAAAATACATTCGTAGAATATTACGAACAGTGGGAATAAAAACAAAAACAAATTCAGAGAATATTGAAGCACACTACACACTTCAACGTTGCTATTGTCTAAAGTCCGTAGTTGCCGTGGTTAAATGTAGAGTTCACTAAGCGTGGATTAAAAAGTAGGGCTATGAAGCGGTTTTGTATGAGCACTTCAGGCTGCGCCGGCGCAGACGACAGCTGACGGCGAGCTGTTGTGAGAGCCACGGATTTTTTAGTAATTAACAGATCTATTGTTCTCTTATTAGTGTCGTGTATGGGGATAGCTATCTCACAAAATTTCTCTTTCCATTTTTGTAAATAGCTCGTTTGCTATTAAGCGTATGCGTTAATTGATATTTTGATACAGGCTAAATCACTGTTTGGCTTTAAAATTACATATTTTGTATACAAATAATTAATACAATTGATATCCAAAATTATATATATATATATATATATATATATATATATATATATAATATATATATATATCTACTATAATAATATTCTAGTTGTAACATGAATGGGTCGGCTCAAGCAGGGATCGACCACACTCTCACAATATATCAGCGAATTTCCTATGGTGAGTGTAAAGAAACGGAGAAACTTTTCACTGTAAACATATATTCATCACTAAGCATTCCATCTTAGTCCTCAGGGGTGACAATCAAGCTGTATTTTTATTTTTATTCGAGGATAGATGTAATATCTATGGGCTAGAATATTAATTCACTTAGTTATTCTATAAAAAATGTATGTACCTACTGCATGCAAGAATCAAAAGAAGAAAAGACAGTTACAATTCAAGACCATTTGGCAATTTCTAGATGACAACTATGTGTCTTGAAGTGAACAAGCATATCAGTGTGTTTTTCTTCGCGTATTGTATATTGAATTTATGTTAAATATCTTTATATACATTTCAGGGAATCATGTCATTGCTTTAAACGTTACAAGATTCTATAGATGAAATTGTATAAAATATTTTTACATTTTAACGGAAGCAGATAATGAAAAAAATAATTCCTGCCACTGAACCATTTCAGGATTCTCAAATATATTTCATGTTGCTAGCACATAAAAAGGAAGCTTATATTCATACCCAGCAAACAATATTTACGCATGCTTTATCGTCAATCAATAATTAATATCTTGAGGCTGGATGGTTGAGACGCTCCCGAATTTCGCCAAGAATGATGAGAAGATCGCGTTCGCGTAATCGGACCGACAAAAAATAAAAAATGAAGCAAATACGAAATACACCATTACTTGAACTCAGAAAACTGTGGAGACGATTACTAGTAAAATTATGAAAACTGTTAAATACAAATTGTGAGTAGGTTTGAAGTAATTCTTTTATAATTGTTGCATAAATTTTGGATTAACTGGTTAGCAGGGGTAAGAAGAGGGGGAATATTTCCTTCCTTCCTTTTGTTCCCAGTCTGTGTCGGTACCGTTGCATTATATTTTGAAAGAGAAAAGGCCAGTATCATAACAGGTACGTGGTATTATGGCATCTGTAGCTTTCTTCGAAGTGATTGTAAGCTACAGTTTCTGTGTCACTTTAATATTTCCTATTTACGAGTATTAAAAAAATATTATAAAGTCATTTTCTCTCGATCGAATGCAACCAACACTTACTTCTTAACATGCAAACAATATTCAAATTCAGACAATAATTTACAAGCATTAGACATCAAGAATTGATAAGCATATTTGGCGCTGTTAAAAACCTGATTTGATTTTTATATCTTTCTTTAATGTTTAAAATAGAAATGTAAATTCAGTAAATTTTTGAGATTAAAATCAATAAAAACATATTTTAGAAACTAGAACTTGGGAAACAAAAATTTAAGATAAAAAAAAATTATTTTCACGAAAACATCTTACCCAAAATTAAATAACTTTATTAATTATTTGTTATCTATGAATGTTTGCATAAATTAAATAAATGTTTTTAGTTACTTCTTAATTTAATTTGTGTAATTGTATCCGTACTTTTACTTTGTCCTTTTTACTTTCGTATAATAACCACTCTCTAGTGACAGTTCAATATACATTTCAGTATAGAATCAAATAGAAATAGACAGTTCAGTACAACTGTCAATAAATAATTAACGTCTCCAATACACCTCTGTGCTCCGTATCGCATTGCGTATGCAGGGCGCGGTCTCCCGCGGCCACGTCAGCTATTTGCTCGTGACCAGAGGGCTAAGCCATTCAAGGCTAAGGCGCGGGGGCCAGTTTTTGGCAGTTGCCGACTTGATCCGCCACTTGGTCACCACTACACTCGCAGCTTTAGGCACATCGTCTTGCATCACGCGTTCAATGCAAAGATCGGAGGTGATCAATGAATATTAGCTATCTCTAATTATATAAGCGATTTTCAATAAGTAACAAACAAAAACCCTCGAACTAACTTATTTATTTTTCGATATTTTTTAACGTGGCTTAAACCACGCTGCAGTATTATGGTTGCAGCATGAATCGGTCGGCTTAACCGGGGAAATACATTGCTCGCATAGAATAGGTACCAAAGTGAAATAGCAAAAGCTGTGTATCGTATGATATTTGATATGAAACATAGCAACTTCGGTTAAATTTTCATTGGAAAGGAAGCTTTCCATCTTAATTCTCAGGGTTGACAGCTCACAGCTATATCTGTAACTCATAGGGCCCGTTTACCATCGCTCCTTTGTTATCCTTATTTCTATTTTAAGAATTTGTTAAATAAGTTTTTATCTCAATTTGCCAAATAGTTTTCTGTAGGACAAAAATTTTAACTGGATGTGGGTACTTATATAATTATGTATTTATGTATATTTTTATCAAAACGTTATTAGACAGACAGACATCAAAATGATAATCAAGCGATACGTAATATATTTTAATTCTCATTACCAGATTTTTAAGAATTTCTATAAACACATTTTATTTTCCAAACTTAATTTGTTTTTTATCTAATGGCTGATATTTTATTTGAAATCTATTAAGAAATCAACATGATTTATTTATATATGTATCAGATACTTTAAGATATGTTTTAACAGAACGTGCAGGCTTAGATACTAATTCTCAGTCGTCCATTATTAATTGCGCTCCTCAGGTGCGAAGATTATCCTTTTTTAGGTTACCGCAAAGCTTGAAACATGCATTTCCACTCGCGCCTCTAGTCTTCATCTTAATATATACGACTATGAATTTAAACAGATTAATTCATAATCTTGAGTACGAGTTGTAACTTAGGGGTTAGAGTAAGTTACTTCCCTAAATTTCATCATCATCTTGTCTTTCATCTTCTTCTTTATCAGCACGTAGCAGCCCATGACTAGACATGGCCCTTTTCCATTAAATTCCACAATGTTCTACGTCACAGGTCTGAATATTTTACGTACCGATGTACGTAGTCGCCTTTTAGACATTCACAGGAGCAAATGGTTTTAGATTCTTACGATGCAACTATGTATAAATTTTTAACATTCTTAAATCGCTACAAGTAAATTTCCAGCAACCCGACTTTTATATTTTTAACAGAATAATGGTACACAGTCTTTTTTAGAAGATTGACACTTATTCTCAACAAAGAATCAAAATGCAGATGCGTTGTCAGCCCTGAGGACTGAGATTGTATGCCTCGTTTCCAGTAAATAGGGTCGGCGGTTCTCTACACTCACGATACGAAACTCAGTAATATTAAGCTGCTATTTTACGCTGGTATTCTGTGACAGCGTGGTACTAATCCGCTCGAGCCAGCCCATTCGTGCTACTACCATACTATAGCTGCCGCATGGCTCTACCACGTAAAAATGTAATTTAAAAGCTGAGAAAGAAAAACATTATTCTGAGGGCATCTGAAATCAGCCCATAACGCATGGAGAATGCGTAGCGGGCTTTTCATTTTTTATTTCTAGCAATGTTTTAAAAATTTCTTATATTCCTGTTAACCACTTCTTGTAAGCTGAAAATACTTATGTTAGAAGCTTTAAACGGTCTACGACAGTATTTGAATGGCAGATACAAAATCATGACTCTTAAATTTGAAAGAAAGAAAGAAAATATTTATTTCGCGACAATCACAACGCCACGTGGTACACAATTATTTTCTTATTTTTAAGGTTTATTAAAGGTATTAATAATAAATTAAAGACGTTGCCGAACGTGACGAAAAAGGGTCGCTCCTCGCGTTTGGCGTGGCGAACCACAAACGCTGTTTTTCGCAGGTCCGTACCTAATGTTTTAACATACATACAAATAATTTAATATTAAATTAAAAACAAGGAGGATCGTCAGCACCACGCTTAATCACAGTCTAATTTACTTAAAATATTTCCACTATTGTAGCACACGCTCTGGAAAATGTTAACACAAAAAGTATGCCATTGAAACTTGGTATATCAATTACAACGGCGAAACGCACAACAAATAAGTTTCATAACGACCGACATACAAATAAGTTTTACGAGCACACTGAAACTTAATAAATAGATTTCGAGAGGATTAAGTAATAAGAATTTAGTTTCAAATGATTTCAAAATGGCTAGAGATCGAGAAAGTTAACTAAATGTTTGAATGGGTTTTGGAAGGCCGGCCGCACAACCGTTCCCGGCAATAATTGCGTGGCTGACGCGCGCACAGATTATCACAAACAAGTGCGTTCGATAACACATGTGCACGAACACGTCATTAAATTTATACTTTTTTTCGTCAGAATCTGCATAATGAGGGGAGCAAAAAGAGGTAATCGCTAGATTGCTCGTCGCCCTGAAGAAAGGCGAGCAGTTTGGAGTGCGTGCATTTGAATTTTCAAGAATTGATGCATATTTAGAGCGTTCGCTCAAAATTGATATAAATCAAAAAGTATGGAACAAGCGTACTTTCATATTATTTTTTATTTTGCTTGCTGTTCTTATATTTTTATATATTAGTTATGAAGCAAAAGCAAATTACATAAAGTTTATTTTTGAGTAAATTGTTTATGGATTATTTCTTCTTACCTAAGATATTTTAATAAACTGCTTTATTACAAAACATGATTTCTTCATAGTCTCAGTTATAAACTATATTTTAAGAATAGTTATTCAAACTAAAGAAGCCCTTCATGGCTGATTTACACGTAATAAGGAGTCAAGTAATTAACTTTTAAATTAATATTAAGCGACTCAATGTTAAGTTAGCGTTTATACGTTTTCAACACTTAATATTTGTTAAGCTCTTTAGTTTGCTCGAGATGGTAAACCAACAGCACACTCCTGTCATAAATTCATCAACTTAATTCGTAATGAGATTTTGGATGTAATAAAGGGTGAAATGGTCAGTGAGGCCGAGGTAAAATACTGCCCAAGTAGCACACAAGCGGTACAACCAAGCGCTACAGGTATATTTAATGGCTTTTTACCTTTACTTTACCTTTATAAATAAGTGCTACAGTAGCGATAGAGAACTTCCCATACGCTTCTATGTACTAAAAGGGCCCACTTTACACGGGCTTTTACAGTAGGGGTACGACAGCGGCATGATGAGCTTGTAAAGCGATATGAAGCTGCGTGAAATGTGATTGTTGGAGCTAAAAGATATACAAGAAGGTCTTGTGCCACCTTTATAGAATTTGAACATGATTGCGACACGACTGAGACTCGTAACTAAATCTTAAAGCATTCTCAAAGGTATTTTTATAGTAATAATTGTACATAGTTACAGAATACAAATGGCAAATATTATGCCAAATTGATCGTGATTTGTTATGGGGGTAAATATAAAAAAAAGGAAGATATAATAATTTATTTTCACTTATTTACGTAGAACATTAGGCTAAATCTTTCATGCACCCGCGAAACCTGTGAAATTTGCTGTAATTTATTTTACTAAAACGCATTAAAAATTTAAGGTTGATTTTGCAGTTTTTTTTTAAATTTAGTTATTGGAACTTGTGATGATTTTATAAGGGCATGAAATTCAAAAGCGTTTATTTATTGTGAAAATTATGCTCTCTACCATAAGAAAACTAATTGTTTTATTGACATACATAATTCATTGAATACTGCCACGTAATAGTAACTTTTTATAAAAACCTTAGACGTCTACTATATTCATTATAACGATTTTAGAAATAGTACAGCGCCTGTGATAATTATTTCAGAGGTTTAACGTCATTTTTACTAACTTTGATGTACAAAAGCACATAAGAACCTTTTTACTATCGAAAAATTTTAGGGTCCGTTTGTAATTTGAATTAATTTTATTACCACACACGCAAGACAATATAATTAATAATTCTTGAAACTAGTAAAGGTCTTGTACAGACTTTACTATATTAATACAGAATAGATTAAAAACTCTTATAGCCGTATAAAATATCTTTAGCATGCCTAATTCAGGCAGTGGCTGTATTTACACCTTATATTTAACAAATATACCGCTTTTGGTGCTTCTGTCAAGCTATAACTCCAAAATACGGTAAAAATGCTATTAAGATTCTCATATATCTATTGTAAAATTAGTACTACTTAGTATTATCTACAGTGCTATATGCAATACTTATAAGTCAATTGAAAAGATTTTATTTTCCTAATGCCTCTTTTAGGTGTCATAGTGTTAATAAGTATATTTATAACTCGACTTTATATCCAACGCCTGTACAAAAGCTCTACAAACCCTTTTTTATCTCCAAAGTCATTATCGTCACTACTAAACAGCTACTTTATCACTCTGCTTTTAAAGAGATATGAGAGTCTGTGATATACAGCTTATGAAAGATACAAACTTCCTTAAACAGTTGTTATACAGCAAGAGATCAATACAGTGTCTCCTTATATTGTTTGTGTGCTACTCGGGTGGTTGTGAGAAGACGAATACGGTGCAAGAGCAATTTTGTTTCATGAACTAACAGTAAGATTAATCCTTTAATTACTTTTGTCTAAATTAAAACAAAATCTACAAACACATGAACTCCGAACGTCCGAAGCTCCGCCAAACTTATGTATTTTACTAAATCATAAAATTACAGCCAATATATGTCCCACTGCTGGGCACAGGCCTACCCTCATTTCTGAGAGGGATTTTAGGGCAAAAAAGTGTCCGCCGCGAATCGTCGACGACCGAGTTCTTTTTGATCAGCTCGATTTACTTACAATGCGTAGGGATGTTGCATCTCTCTGCGTTTTCCATCGCATCTACCACGGGGAGTGTTCTGAGGAATTGTCCGGATTAGTTCCAGCCGCCAAATTTCATGAAGGCACATCGCGTCAAAATTCACGATACCATCCTCACCATCTGGATGATTGGCCATCCACTACTGTTCGTTTTACGAGGAGTTTTCTTCCTCGTATAACTTCTCTGTGGAATTGTTTACCACCGGCGACTTTTCCGGACCGGTACGACCTAAGGACGTTCAAGAAAAGAGCGTACTCCTTTCTAAAAGGCCGGCAACGCACCTGCAATTGCCCTGGTATTGCAGTTGTTCATGGGCGGCGGTAGTCACCATCAGGTGAGCCGCATGCTTGTTTGCCTCTCTTCTATAAAAAAATAAAAAAAAGACGGCACTCGGGGACTGTCGCGGTAAAGCTATTGCATAGCATTTTGTATCAACTTATGTAATTATAATTATTTATTTATTTTATTTATGCAGTATTTCTTTTTCTTTGATATTAATTCAAGTTACACTTTTTGAGCGTGGTGACCGATAAGAAAACAAATTTTTTTCTTTTATTAAATAAATAAATAATAAATGCACTTTGTTCATTCATATTCAAAACACTTTATACACAAATTTTACAATTACAGCTATTCACTGTTGTACATAAATACCTATATACTTTCTCATAAACAGCTGCTTATGTATTCGTCCGATTTCGGAGCAGCTCGTCTCGATTCGTGCGAGCTTCGTAGAGTCGTACAATACGTCTAGTTGCACGCACACAAACACTGTGTCGAAGACTGCCGAAAAGAAACGACGTTAGACAATGCACGGCCTTCAAGCCACACCTCCGTGCCCGTCGGAGTGGAGAGCGTGAGGTTTTTTCGTTACGGAATTTCTGGATTCGGTCCCCGCGCTCAAGGCCCGCGATAGAAGCTATGCAATAGCTTAAAAACATCTCTCTAGATGGACTGAAGACCTGGTAAAACACACAGAAAGTGGCTTTCCTTGGGGATGCCTAATTTCAGCAGAGGACTTGCTAAGGGCCGAAATGATGATAATGATGCTGATGTACAAACGGTGGTAAGTTTCATTAAGATTATCATCTAAATGAAAAGGGGTTATTTTCTTTATAAACCTTAACACCCGAAATGTTTCAGCCCACCCGTGAGCTAATAAAAAGCGGACAAATTTGGACTTGCACTCGTTCCTTATTCAACTCCTTATCTTCAACCGCGACATAAAAAGCCAGTAAAGCTGTGTAGTGATATCAATGACAAAGTTCAAGTTTTCGATAAATCAAATGAAATGACAAAGGCAGTGCAAACTGCGCATGAAATGTTATCAAAAATATAACACCGTACGCAATCTTCGAGGTTAATTATTCTCAGTGGTTTTATAAAGAAGTGCCACTGATGTTCATGAGAAATTTGCCTTGTAACAGGATCGGGGGTGATGTAAAAAAGTTGCGCGCGTGTCGTCGGCCGTCCGGCAAGTAGCCAGTAAATTATGGTTAGTTTTTGGCCGCGTCCGCGCAATGTGGCCTCGCGGCTTTTCGACGGCCCCCCCGCAACCCCTTTGCCCACCGTGCCCGGTCACAGACCCCGTCACACCGTCAATCTCCACTACTTATCCGTCCGCACCGATACCTTATATTAATCATTTTTCTTCCATAAACGAAACGCTATAAAGATCCTATCTCTCCAGCCGGGAGCACGGTCGGCCGCTTTCGTAACTTCAGAATTGACAAACCGATATCGCAACCGATATTTATTGAAGTACGCATTGTCGACTGTGCATTGGTTCATTATGCTGCCAAAATTAATCTCGGGGGTTTAGCTGCGTCACAAAGGCGGCGTGCCGTCGCGTACGGTGGCTATTACGAACACTATTTTATAATTACCTTTTTAAATAGTTTTTTTTTTCGATCGGGCTACATATTAAAACGTCAATGTAAATAACTTGTTAGCCGCAATCTCATTTCTGAGCGATTGGATATTACAATAGTGTACGTGATTTGAGAAAGGTAACGGTGTCGCCGCTTTATCCGCGAGATGGAGCCCATTACAGAACGCGGCGCGAGCGCAGCGCGTGCTGACTGGTCGTAGGCACTTCGCCGTGCCTCTATGCATTTGTTGGACCCTCAATAAAAAAACTGACTCTCCTTCGCACACACAAACTCAATTAATTTTGCCTCTTTGCATTTCACGTAGTTTATAACGCAAATTACGGAGTGCGAAGTGGAACCCCTGTCAACAATGAAAAACCTACCCAATTATCTTTGAGTTAATCAACTCATGAACAACAAAGGCAAGAATCTACGTCATGTCGCTCGAGCCGAAACACAAAAAACAGGATGATGCTTGAAATCCAAGGGAAAAAATATCAGCATCAGTTAAGGTTCGATTATAACATCACAAAGAAAACAGACACGTGACGCGTAATAAGGTTTGAACCCAATCATTGTGTCCGAACCCAACGCAAATTGAACCACGGAATATTTCACCAGCCACACCCCGAAGGTGTGTAATTGCACGGTTTGATCTATCCACTTTAAACTCCTAATAGTTTTTGTCGCAACTAAACGTAGCACGCGCCCGCTTTCTACGTACCTACCTATCTAGAGATGTAATTTATGTTCAACGCTTTTTTTATCTCTACTTCATCTTCATGTTGTCTATGATAGGTACTAACGAACAGATCTATAAACTTTAACGGTATTTGAAAAAGTTTTTAAACACAACTGTAAGAATTATCAATCAATACTCATAATATCGTAATTCATTCATTCATTTATCACTAAATTTAAATGATAATCTATGATTTGGTACTATAAAAATGAAATAATATTTTTACTAAAATTATATGGACTAATCGAAATATTGGTATTATGCCTTTTTGCCATTTTACTATAAGTAGAAATCCTAATAACTGCCTCATTCCACTTGAAATTATTCCTGCAAATATTTATTCGAGTTCTGTAAAAAAATGAAAATCTGTTGAAGCAAGGTCTGACACCTCGCCATCGTGGGTACATGACGATGAATTTCCAATCGAAGCTCTTGCATTTTTATGCAATCCGTCGTTAAATAAGTAGAGCGTTGTCATACAAAAAGCAGTGTACAAGGAAAAGTACTCTGTAAAAGCGTGATTATTCTCTCGTCAAGAGGATTCATTAGTACGGCAGCCATAACATAGCTTCAGGTGGCTCCATCACGTTACAAATAAAAAGAGTAGAGATCCGAAATATCTCGCCTGTTTGATAACGAGCTTGTCCACCATTACATCGTTTGAAAATTTTGACATAAATCTCTTTAATTGTGTCTGATAACAAGAAGCTGTAACAAATTAATATGTGCCGGAATGGTCAACCATCCTAACTGATTGCGTACCCTTAATACGCAAACGTAACACTCATCTGGGAAACTATGTACTCCGCCCAGAAGAAGTGAAATTGCTCACAGCTAAGCAACTCCTTCTATTCATTGAAGATATAGGGCTTAGTCGTGAACTATAGCCATAGCAGCGATCACAATAGATCTTCTAGGTCGCAGTGAAACTGGTCTCTTTCCCTAAACCTGCATAGCTGCTTGCACATAATAAAAAAATGCCAACCATGCTGTCAACGTCTCCCTCATGACAATTTTAGAAAGTTAAAAAATTGCTGTTACCATGGCGCTCGCTGAGTGCGCAACTGTGGCAAATACGCAATCAATGGAGAGGACTATGTCCAGCAGTGGAATTTAATAGGTTTGGATTTGGATAGATGTATAGATTTGTCGGATGATGATTCACCCAATTAAAGCAAGCCTTGACGTGAGCTTACTGCTATCTTCATTAAGTTGGGTGCTTCTTACCCAATGTTTTGTTAATCATTCATTTTGAAGGCTGCTCATTCTGGCATTGTTTGAAATACTTTCGCTTCCACTATACCCACAAACTAATCAGATTTAATTAAGTTATTATCCACGGGTCTAGAAAACCAAAAAATCCAAGTGATCAAACAAAACACGCTGAAAGCATTTGTTTGCGGTACCTGTTCCATAGGTTTTTTTTTTCACCCGAAGCAAATAACGGCAACCCTCCGGCATACCACGCAGCCGGCTGCGTGATTATGTGGAGACTTTTACCCACTAAACTCCACCTTTTGGGATTGGCTTACCGATCTGACGAGAGATCTTTAAGCTGTAAACGGACGCGACCCTCCTTGGCAGAAAGGAGGGCGCAAGAAAGGGCTGGTACAAGTCGTCGATATTGCGTGGCATCAGCGCGACAGAACTCTTTTTTGAAAACGAAAATTAACAATTTATTACACACAGAATTTCTGTGTTTACATTCTTCACTAATCAAATTAAAACATACTAAACATATTAAAGGCGGATATACAAATGAAATAATTAAACTACGAGTATATCCCTGTTAATATAGATGTGTTAAAAGTTAAAACATCCTTGGCATGATTGCAAATTATAAAAAATCTCTTCAAATGTAGAATTAAGGATCAGGATGACAGCTATATTTTATCGGCTATCAATAAAATTGCTGACCTACATTATAACAAGAATTCAAAACGAGGTAATATCGCGAAGGTTTTTCCGTTATGCCCGGCAGCTACCACACGCGTATCAGCAAAAGGTAATACAAGTTATCGCGGAAAACAATAATCCGAGATAATGGATTAAGTCACAGACGTATATTTATAAACACCGCTATCGGTATTATTAGTAAAAGTCAAAATCGAATTATACTTGATATTATCTTGGACACGGATTATTCGCCAGTAGCTATTTTAGATAACAATAATTATGTTTGCGCTCTGATTTATTTTTCGTTCAAAACAATTTCATGCAGTAATATGCGCGCACGTTTAGAACAGGGCTGCCAACAAACATTTTTCTTCACATTGCGCAATTACTTCAAGGGTGATGAGTATTATGTGCAGTTAATCCTACTAAAATTAATTTTTTTAATAAATATTTATTTGTATATAAATTGTGTTAAGGTTATTTTCTGGCAATTTTTAAATTACTGCATTTTTTTTAAATAATCTTAAAGTGATGGCGTATAATGACGGATAATCCGACTTTTTAAGAGTAATGTTTTCAATTAATCTAATCCTAATATTATCCTGCGCTCATAAATTTATCGGTTATTTTTATATTCTACGACTATGTTATTATCAGTTTTACAGTAAGTGAATCCCTAAAAAATGAAGTGTCGCGTAATATATTAACTACACAAAATTTGAAAATTTAAAAAAATCCTTTACAATTTTTATTAAACAAAGTATATATTACTGTATCGGTTTCGATCGACTGTTAATTTAAGTGTTATAAAACATTTTGGTGGTGATAATCCTACTGTAAATCTACAAAAATAAACTTTAGAGTTCTAAGTAGTTAATACTGCATCGCAATCTATTTAAATTGATTGCTATTTCAAAGACACAAATATTTATCGTTCTGTTTAACAAACGAGCATAAAATATCTATATAAGAACGATGGAAAATATTCACAGAACTCTCTTATGTACTCGCTGCATACAGACTCATAGTAAACTTTCAAATATTTTTTATATATTTGAGGAAATAATATCTGTTTCATTTACAAAGTTTAAAAGTAACACCCCCCCCCCCCCCCCTCCCGCACAGATTGCTCTCAATTTTCAGAAGATTTTAAAGCAGAGCCCGCGCAATCAGTGCGTGCAAGCCTTTTGCATATCTTAAAATAAATAATTATCATTTCTAAGGCATAAAGTTCTACATGATGTCTTCCTACACCACCGCAACTTGGTCACTTGACCCAGTTCAATTCTGGTTGATATCACAAAAATATCGAAAGTTTTTAATTTTAGCAAATGACCGCATACAATTTTGTAAGGACAATAATTTACTTGAAGTTTATTCGAGCTCGTGGTTTTTTATCTTGCAACAGTAACCACAACTGGCGCTGTTATATTTTTGCAATCAAACGTGTTACGTTTCATTTTAAAAAATCTAGTTTTATAATGATAATTGAATACAATTTGTAATAAAGTATTCGCAACGGCTAGGGGTCAAACTTACTTGTTAATCGTAAGATGTATAAGATGAAAACACTAGAAACTTTCTCTTTTTCTGGTGATAAGTTGTTATGTAGTTAACAAAAGTCTTATAGATACCCACGACTGAAACCGAAAGAAATTGACAACTCTTTCTACTGTCTGCTGACTTATATTCATAGTGAGCATGCCAAACCTATTTGAAACGGCAGCTAGGGTGCTATTCGCCAAGCGAATTCTTCGTTGCACGCCTTAGCATTGCTATAAGTGAGAATAAAGCCAAGAAGCAGGACTGGGCGGTAAATTTACAATTGCACGACAAGAGCTAATTACAAAACAAAATAAAAAATGTCAGAAGTCGGATATCCGGACACTCTAATTGCCGTTCCACCGTGACCATAAATCCCGCAAATATTCGAAACATCAAGAAGATATCAATCGTGAAGAAATCCGTAAAATTCTGAGTCATTCAATGTGTAGTATTCACGTGAACGAAAGAAAGAAAATAATTAAGCCTATTAGCGATTGAAAATTAAAAATAAAACGTAAATCAAAATATAATAGACTCGTAACAAAAGCATTATGCATCTAAATGCATATTATTAAAATTATTTATTCTCATTTAGGTATTTATTGTGTTTACGTATTTAATTAATTCCTCCTTTGATTAAAAATATGTTTAATTTCACTTAATTTAAGGTCCAACTTGGAATGCGTCGGCACATACGTCAGCAAGCCATTCATTCCAATGCGACATTTTTACAAAGCGTTATCGGTACCCAGGTGTAGATTATCGACCAACTGATCACTATTTATATTAGAATAAGATTGAATATGTCAACATAATTAGTTTTAAATTATGCCCTTGAATACTCAGTCATATAAAAGCAGTTATAGGCCAGTATTGGGATATATATTAACCCGCTGTAATGACCGTAATTACGAAACAACTAATTTGCCGTGGTTTAACAATGCGACGTTCTTAATCTACTAATGGAGATAATTTGGCGCTTTGCTAAACGTTTTAATGGAATTTCATAATAATTAATGATCATTTGATTTGAATTCCAAAGTTTTTACTAATGTAATGATAACTATAATTTCGTAATAGTCCGTTTGTAGATTAGGAAAATACACAATGCGGTGTAAATATAATTGTTACAAAATTTTTTACAAACAAAAAGTTGTTATTTTGAACTCAATGCTTTTGCTTTCCAAAGAATTAACAACACATGTTCAAAGATTACCTGAAAGGTTACGGCACTGCTTTGTGCCTACATTTTTATTTAAAATGCTATAAAGATCAATAATAATTGTTTCTGATATAAAAGTAATTCTGAAAAACGAAGTGGATGCTGGAAACACGGTAGCATCATGCTTGTGTTTTGTGATAGTGTGATCATCTTAGAGAGGCTGTACCAAAATATGTACCTACCAACATGAATAAAAAAGAAATAATAAATAAACTATAAAATTCTACATACAAACAATCAACCGACATCACACGTGCTTTTTCAAAGAATAATATTAAAATAACCAACAAAATATTCGGTTTATATCATCATACAATATGACCCTTAACGCACATCTTAAATATTTTCGTATATTACAATCACATATTAATACATTTTTTTCAGTCTTTTATCCACGATAATAGTTGCCACTGTCTTGCGGAAATTTCATTGTAGTCGTAACTACCGTATGGCGACATATTATATACTTAATACTAATTCATTTTTGGTCACACATCATTGATTTTATTTTTCTTCGCATTGTTTTGACAGAATACAAAATAAAGAGCTGCTCTGTGTACTCTAGTGAAATTAAAAAAAAGTAAATAATATATCTGGCCACATCAACGTTCACTCGAAAAAAAAAATGAAAAGACTGCCGTTCTGCCGTCTGCGTTAAATACGAGTATTTTATTTTTAATTTTGCGCCACCCATATTATAGATAGCAACTTTACTAGCAAGAATTTATTTCGGGAGCATCGTAATATACTAGTAAATTAAAAAAACCGTTTAAAATCAGCAGCAAAGTCAACTTTATAATAAACGACAAAATAAGCCTACTGCCTACATGATAAGCTATCATGTAGGCAGTAGGCTAACTACTGCAGCCGATGTCAACACCACAACCATCATCAAAAAAGAAAGCTACGGTGGATTTTCACCCTTGAAGACCAAAATGGTATGCCTCACCTTATCATTATGCTGGCTTTAATACTATTCACACCGCACTTATTTATGTCGTTGCTCGTGGAGGAATGTTTGGATGGATGACGTGACGTGAGTGACGACCTGGTAAGACATGCAGGAAGTTGACAGATTCAGGTGGAACAGTGACTCAGGACCGTGCTGAACATGGGCCTCCTCCAAAGAATGCCACAATATTCTTTGGGAGGGGCCTATTTTCAGCAGTGGACTTGTGAAAGCCTGCAATGATTATGATAATGATACCGTAATACTGTTGGCTGTACATAAAGCGATTGGTTGGTGGCTGTAAAAATAAGGTTAAAAGGCTCATAATCTGCTCAGGTCGACTTTTGACCGAAAGGAGGCCTCATAACTGAATACCTAAATATTCTGGCTGTACACTCTCCTGTAGTCACCTATAGTAGCTCTTCTCTTTTCTTACAATCATACGCTTGCCAACCCTATTCATACCGGTAATAGTAACTACATTAATGTAAATAACCCCATAGGTTTGAGGGAGGCCAATGTGGAGCAGTGAAGTAAGGGACTAAAATGATAATAATCGAAATTCATATATCAATAACTGTACAACAAAATATTAATAACATTGTTATATATATATATATATATATATATATATATATATATATATATATATATATATAGCGGCTAAATCTGTCTAAATCTTTTAATGTGTACGCTATAAATTATTGTTTAAAAATATCAATATTTCTTGAGTTAATGGAAAACTTAAAGCAGATATTTAAAAGTTGAGGAGAAATATAACACGGAATTCAGTTTTTTATTTATTTCAGAAAATATATAAGATTATGTAAGTAAGTTAAGTGCACAAGTGTTACAGGGGATCGATGATAGGTATATGGTGTCCTTGCTGAAATATCGCTTACTATTGTTAGTATTGAAATTATATTAATGCAAGTATATGTGTCATTATTTTTATGCAAATAAGCGTTATCAAGATGAACTTGGCCGCTTATTGTCTAGATGAACTAATTAGGTGCGTATTGTCTTACAAAATCGTAAGGATCTCTGCACAATTAATGTCTACATTGGGTGAGCAGTTTAGTTTCAAAACTTTATAATACGTACGTCAATACAAACAATTAATTATTTAATTTTATTAATTAAAACATTAACTTGAAAACAATAATATACATTTTCAAAACTTCAAAAGTCCAATATATGTGAGAAAGAGTATTATTTTAAAAACATATCATATATTTATGGTAATATTTATTGAGCTACATAAATACATTAAACATCACATATTCAGAGGACATCTACACAGAAACAGAACTCAAAAGAACATTTTAATGAAAAACTTGCCTGCGATAAGTCACTCGGCGCTTCTGATTTGACAGTATTCGCGGCCGCCCATGCCTCGGCGAACGTCTCCATAGCACTCTGAAAGTCCATCTTGGTACAAATTCACGACGACATCAACATAACGTAAATTCACTAAAACATGCGCACGGTGCGGCGAAGTCGGACAACGGCCCGCAACACGTTCGCTCTAGCCGGCCGGCGGCACGGTACTGCCGTCGGCCCCGCCCAGCGAACCGCCCGCGTCGAGAAAAACCGATACCACCCGAGCCTTCCCGTTTCAGCGCTTTTCTTTTTTAAGCCGCTATTTTAACGAGTTTCGTTTTTTTTTATTTCTAAAGCCCGGCCCACGGTGGTGGTTGGGCGGACTTTGGATTATTTACACTTATAATTCACAGATTCCTTTGACGCGATGCTTAATTTGTTGTACAGATGAAGGATATTAAGCGTTATCTTGTTATTTGATTACCTGCCTTATTGAGCGCTACGTAATTCTACGTCATTTGGTTTCATTCACATTCATATCTCGCGTCCGTATTACTAAAAATAATAAATGTAACTCTGTAGTAAATTAGGAAATATAAATTTTAGGGCTATAGATTTTGGAGTTAATAAAGCTTTATCGTGGGCATAACTTTGCTATTTAAAAAAGCTATCAAAGCAACTAATTGCGATATCGTGGCAAAGGAACGAAGCGTGGAGTTGCCACTGAGGAGACATTTTTATTCATTAAATAAATCACAGTGGCTTCCCAACCGCTCCGGGATGCAGGAAAAAATTGTCACGGCTTCTTATAATTTTGTACGTGGCCGTTTAAGCAATATTACCCCACCTTCCGTTTCTCTATAATTTTTCATAATTTTCCAGAGATTTGTGTTGCTGAATAATTACTGATAATACAGTTTAAAAAATGGCTTGGTTGTAGGAAATAAACGGTTCGTTGTTCTTTATGTTCATGATGTTAATCAAAATTTTTACACGTTACCTTAGATATTTAAAATATAGCGAAGGTTTTTATATATCCTGGTGAGGCTGTAAATACATTTTTTCACTATCCTATTGAAACTGTTGTCAAATCATTATTAACATATGTGACATGTTAAAAGCTGAAAGTAAAGAATGGTGAATGGATACTTTCCAAAATAGAAAACACGATTTTTTAAACCTTTTTAATTAATTATAATGATAAATACGATGCCATTTATTTTTAGTTACGCATTCTGCAGCATAAAACACTAAATAGATGTTATATAAATATGTAAATAAATACATTTCGACTAAGTGTGGGTTGCAAATGAAACGAAAATATATTTATTACAATAAGTATGCAAATTACTATTAACTTTTTTTTAACTTTTTTTTATAGAATAAGGGTGACAAACGAGCACACAATCCACCTGATGGTAAGTGGATGCTGTGACCCATAGACATCTACATTTAACCTCGATTAAGAATCAAACCCTCTCAGAAATGAGGGGAGGCCCGTGCCCGGCAGTGGGACGTATATAGACTGTAACTTTACTTTACTTTAACTTTAAGAATCGAAAACTTTCCTTTGAACTGTCATATCTTGCAAAGTGCGTTCATGTGAGTAATTCGAGCTCGAAAATTGCCTCACTCCTTTTTAAATTATTGATAGTAAATTTGACGCCGATTCGTTTATTACTGTGTGATTTACTGGCACTGGGCACGATGTGTGATTTACTGGCACCGCGCACTACTCGCACACTTGCTTCCAAGGTTTAAGAAAAACGTGACGTGTTGTGTTATCTCTCAAAAGCTACTCAACCAAGTAAATATATAGATTCGTCGGTTGAACTCTCGGTCTCACCTTACACATGACCTTTGGCAAGTTCATTTTCATGTCAATGAGCATATCTACATCGCATTACTATATCTTAGGTAAATTATTACAGGTAGGTAGTGAACTCGGTATTAACGTTGACACTGTACGCTTTCTAATCCAGTAACTCATAGAACCGACAATTGTGGAAAATGTTTTTCGAGTGGCAGTCTTGTAGTAATAAGTGAAGTGTAGGGAGGCTCCATGAATGACGACCTAGTAAATACAAAAAGAAAGTCTGAGATCAGTAATAGACTTGTGAAAGGCTGTAATGATGATGGTGATAACGATGTTAAACCCTCTTGGAAATTCTAGTGAAGAGTTAAAATTATAATACAAAATAATTGAAATAGCTATATTAGTCTAATGGCAGAGTATGAACCACAAACTCAAAGTGAACCGCAATTCAAATACTATCGTGGACCGCTCTTAACACAAATATTTTAAACTTACCAAGGGAATATTAGTATTTTTAATAGTATAACTAGTATTTTAAAAGATCTCTTGTACCTGAATTTAATAAGTAGTATTAATTCATAGTTTTATTAGGTATATGCTTATTACAGTGATAGCCGTGCAGTGACGGTGTAACAGTAACCCCTACCCCATATCATCACGTGAGTGTCGTAAGAGGCGACAGAGGGAAACTAATCAGGAGATGGGCAGCACGGCAGCATAACATCTGAAGATGGATAGCATAAATAAAAAAACCAATAAAGATTGAAAATGAAAAACTGCGGTTGCCAAACCGCTTGCCAAGCGTGGCAACTATGGTAAATATCCTTCCTATGAGATAATCTATGGGGGAGGCCTATGTTCAGCAGTGGACTTTATTACGCTGTGACGGTAACAGTGGTAGGCTCCAACAAGTGACAACACTAACGAGTATAAATTGCCATTCTTTGACCTAATACTTTGTTAATGAAAACAAATAAGATATTAAAACCTTTTTAATTAAAAAAATAAATGAACGACTACGGCAAAAATAAATACAATAACGTTTTACGATACCGCCATATTTTCCTAAAGATTATCGGAACATAATAACATGAAACACCGTTGAGTAGAGAAAGAGAGATCTGTTACAAAGAAAACATTTAAGTAGGGCAATATACGTAGCGATTCGAAGCTTTTCATAGACGAACGTTTTTTTTTGTCTCTACCCTGGATAAAACAATAGTCCCAGCTACAGCGTTCTGTGAAGTATTAGAACAACGTACTGTTTTTTTATGAGAGGCACCAATTTATTACGCTAACTTGTTTAGCTTTCTTTGCCACAATAATTATTTTATTTAAGTTATTTCGTTTTAATATGCTTATTTTTTATCTGTATAAAGGTGAGTGACAAACGTAAAGTCTGTAATTATAAACTGTGTGCTGTGTTAAAGTGAATGTTCCGTATTAATTTTATGGTATAACACGATGCATCGTAAGAATCATCATGCTCTTACAGAATACTTCCGTAAAGTAGTCGAGTAACGTTGCTACCTACGTATATCCCGTGAGATGAGTTTTCGGAATTGGAGACCCTTTTAATGGTATCGCGGCATTCCATTTACGTACTATTTTTTTAAGTATAAGGGAGGGTGACAAACGAGCACACAATCCACCTAATGGTAAATGGATGCTGTAGCCCATAAACATATACATTTATCCTCAATTAAGAATCAAAATGCAGATGCAAATTCCAGTAAAAAGGGTCTACGATTCTCTACACTCACCATATGTAACACAGCAGTATTAAGCTGCTATTTACGCTGGTGTTCTGTGAGAGCGTGGTCCCATTCCAGTCGAGCCGCCGGTGTGCTGTAGTCTAAATGTCTTATATTTGCAATATAATATGTTGGTTTAGTGCCACAGAGGAAAAGAAACAGTTCGGAGGGGCGGAACTTAGTCTGTGGAGCCTGCTATTATTATATTTATATTCTGATCCATTAATGTGGCGTTATGTAGACCACTTATTTTATCAATCTTTCGTTTAAAAAAAATCGAATTAAATACAGCGTAGATCTCTCCTGGCATTGCTCTCTATCGGTTTATAAAGTTTTATCACAATCGCTACATACGCCATGTCGAAGATTCGCCTAAACAGACAAAATTTTTATAAAATGCTTGTAAACATCGTAATAGCATGCAAATGAAGACCTGAGTTTAATAGCAGTCAGAAATTTTTATCTTCGTCTTAAGGTGCCGTCTCCTTACGAAGGCTGGCAATTATTAGGGCGATTTCAACTTTTGAGACCTCTGCTCTAAATAATGATCTTGTGCTCTTCCCGAACCACTGGCGCAAGTTCTTCAGCCACGATATCCTTCTGCGGCCAGGCCTCCTTCTGCCTGCCAATTTCCCATGAATGATAAGTTGAAGGAGTTCATATTTTTTGGTGTTACGCATCACGTGCCCAAAATATTCCAATTTCCTCCTCTTTATGGTTACAAGTATCTCTGTGACCTTCCCCACTCTTTGTAGCACGGTGGTGTTTCGTACGCGGTAATGTTTTATACAGACATACAACTACTGGAACAGGCACAGAAAGCGTGGCATGTATGGCACATATCCCTCTATGAGGTAATTGTTGGGGGAGGATTATGCTCAGAAACAGGCTAGTTATGTTTTGTAATAAATTAAGGAATGAAGGAGTACTTAGAATGCATGATTGTATGAAAACTAAAAAACATTTAACACGTATCACAGTGATACGATTTAATCGTTATTAAGATATACGAGTACGTATTAGAGAACCGTGTATTAAAAAAGAGTATGTCCTCTCTTTTAAAAGAACGTTGTTAACTAGGCAAGCTTGAAAAATATATATCAAATCTCATATTTTCATGTTTAATTTGCTCATCATTGGGTTAACTATTTTTTAAACGCTACGAACGTATCATGGAGGCCTTTTACATACATAACATCCACATGAACGGACATCCAGACGCGGTACAATTATTTGTAGGCATTGCAAATACTAGTTCCATGTAAGAATCTAACTGAGCTACCGAACTGCCTATTTTAATAGTTTGTTTATCTTTACCACGAAAATTTTAACCTTTTAAACTCAACCACATTGTTCGTGATTCATTCTATCGACTCTTCTCAACGTAATATAAAACATCTAAAACCTATATATGTAGACAGCTTGAAAAGTGTGATTATCTAGACTATCGCGTGTGGAAAATCTACTGGTACCTGATTAAATTTGTGTGGAAGCACTACAAGAACATATTATAATGGCTTAGATAGAATATAAAAAAACACTAGAATACGTACTTTGTAATTAAATCTGTTACAGAGTATAGAGTCTATTGATTAGCCCCATTATCTTCATCTGACATTACTTGGTTCATAGCAAGATTTTTGTTCATTTTATTCCCTTATTGTTTCTGAAAATTTATATACATAGAATTAACTTTATAACTTAACATTACATAACATAAACACTCACGCCTGTCACCCAGAGGGGTAGGCAGAGACTACGGACTTCCATTTGGCACAATCCTGACATACCTCTTTCGCCTCCTTTACATCCATATATCTACGCATACATGCTCGTCGGTTAAGGGTACTTCTAACGTGGCCCATTTTCAAAATATCGCCAATTTGGTCGATAAACTTTTTCCTAGGGCGTCCCTTCCCGACTCGGCCATTCACATCTGCCATATAAATTTGCTTTGTCACTCTTTCCTCATTCATTCCTTCTACGTGACCAAACCACCGAAGCATTCCTTTCTTATCCTGGTCACAACATCATCTTGCTACCACATTTATCTCTTATCACGAATTTCTCACCCTTCTCAATAAAGACCGCTTTCTACAGCATTTTTATTTTTACTTTCGTGCTTCTTCTGCCACACCCAGCTTTCACTACCATACATTAAAGTAGGGACTAACACAGCATTATGAATTACCATACGTGCCTGTTTTGACAAATTCTGGTTCTTCATAATAGAGTGTAGTGCCCCATTCACTCTATTCCCTGCATTTACTCGTCGTTCTATATCCCTATCATATCTACCATCCCTGCTAAATACACATCCCAAATACACAAACTCATCCACTTGCTCAATCAACTCTCCTTCTATTCTTATTTCACATACCGTTTTGCTTTCTTCTCTTTCAAAAACCATCACTTTCGTCTTACTTGCGTTCACTTTCATTCCCCTTTCTTTTAATTCCCAGTTCATTAATGTAACCATCATTTGTAACTCTGCCTAATTAACTTTATTTATACACTATTTTCTTCATTTATCGTTGCCACTGACACAGGTTCACAATCTATCCGTAAATAAATCCGTAAATAATATTAACAAAATAATGATAACTATGTTGCAGATGATAATTTGGTGCTCCTTCTGCATCTGCTGACTTAGATGCACTGGGATGGGGGTAATAATTTTATTAATTTTTCGTAACTAAATAACTGACTATTGCATCTCACACAATAAACTTGGACATATATAATAAACTTCAAATGAAGAACGCGACAGATACGTATTCATAGAAGAGGAGATTTTAGACCATGGCTTAATTGAAGGTTAGTGTTGCAGTTGTTCACGGGCGGCGCCTACGGAATTATAGCTACGTTGTCGGCCTTTGAAAAATGAGTAAGCTCATTTACTGAAGGTAAATCGCATCGGTCCTGAAAATTTGCCGGTGATAGACGATTTCACAATGAAGTTGTCCGAGTAATAAAGCTTTTATCTTTAAAAGTGGTAATATCAGTAGGTGCACTTGTTTTGAGTTCGACTGGTGTGTCGGATTAATGGATAAAAAGTAAACTTACAAAGTGTACAACCAATAGGTGTTGGCTGTAATGACATTATGGCTATAATACTGATGACGAATATAAATATAACGAATATTCGACGTAGCTACGACCCAAATACTGAAAATCTACTCAAAAAAAGACATTAAGTCTCCTTCTGTCTCTGTCACTTTAAGTCAAAGTGACTGTGACAACACGAGACTTAACGACGTTTGAGTATTTTCTTCAAAAGTCAACTAGTCAATAAAAGTGAGATTTATACGTCACTATACGAATGGCAGAGGGCACGTGTATAAAGAGGTAAACAACTCAAGGTCAGAGGTTAACACTCCACGCTCAAGGAAAAAAACAAAAAAAAATATTTTGCTATACAAAATGATTAACAAAAATGTATCTGAAGTATTATTTAAGTATTAAACCGCTAGAAATTTCTTCCACATTATCAACGCGTTATACATACATAAACATAACGCGGTAAAGCCATGATGCGCCTATAACGTGGTTGCAGTACGAATGCGTCGGCTCGACCAGGGTAGGACCACGCTCTCACAGAATACCAGCGTAAAATAACAAATTTCTACGCTGGTATTCTGTGAGATTGATGAGATGTGATTGGTATTATAGGTTCCAGCCCTATAGTGGCCGGAGCCGATCCCCTTCTGGCCAGTTCAATTGCTGCGCCGTTGCCTCTATATCCACCGTGTCCCTGGATCCATTGCAGAGCCACATTGTTGTGCTTACATACCTCATTCAATCGTTGATGGCACTCATATATCAGTCCCGAGTTCGCCACATTACAACTTAGAGCCTGTAGTACCGCCATACTGCCGGTCAGTATTCTGATGGAGATGTCTTTCACCTTCCTAGCATCTATTGCTATGGCCGCTTGGATACATTCAGCCTGAAAGACTGTGTTATGGGTGCACAGCGGTGTGCATATGTGGATATTGAGGTCTTCAGAGAACTCCAGACCCCACACCTGCATTTGTATTAGAACCATTCGTGAAATCTCTGAGCTCTTTTCGCCCCAATCCTTCCAGCTCGTCAGTTTCCTTCAATTGTATCCTGTACTTCTTATCGAATTACAAATTGTCTTGTGTGTGAGAGACACAGCTTAATGGTGATGTGTTTTGTATGATGAGTGTAGAGAACCGGAAACCTTTTTTACTGGAAACGAGGCATTCCATCTCAGTCCTTAGGGCTGGCAACGCATCTTCATTTTGATTTTTATTTGAAGATAAGTGTAGATGTCTATGGCCTACAGCATCTACTTAACATCAGGTGGACTGTGTGCTCATTTGTCACCCCTATACTATAAAAAAATCGAAATCCTTCATTCCTTCGCACCATTTTAAATTTAATAAAATAATTTATTAACGATTAATAAGATTTCGGAATCGCATATATCCATAATTAATTGCGAACTCGCATAAAACAATGACTAATTTAGATCGAAGATTACATATCACCATAAATTTGAGGATTTCATATTCAAAATTCGATCATACAAGAAATTGAGAATTCAAAATAAATGTGAGTCACATTTATTTTGAATTCCCAACAAAACGACAAATCTCATTTTACAGAAGTATTTGGGTACTTTAATTACGGAATCTAACTTATTAATATTCATTTTGTGTAAAAATAATGAGTAAAGGCTTGTTATCCTACAAAAAACATATGGAATTGTGCCCCTGGAACTACATTACTCTGTGGGCGGTGTGCCTTAAGATAAGGCGTAGTATACAACGTCTTGTCATTTCAAAACACGCTTTTGCATTAACGTGGCTCTGATTCCTATAGGCTTAGGGTGAGGTATTAATGGCAAGTGTTCAATGTACATCGAAATCATATGCTTTTTTATTGTAATATCTTGAGTGGTGACCAATAAAAATGTATGCCAAGCGTATGCTTGGCTAGCTCGTTGAGCTAAGGGTCAAAATGGCGACTATTTATCACCTGGCCCCGGTTTTCAAATCTCAAGTTGAGCCAATTGGGTTTTCTCTGTCAAGAAATTCTCAGTGGTAGCGCGGCGTCCCAAGTTGGTAGTATGTCACCCTCGTACCACGAAAATCACGTAAAAGTCGTTGATATTACATTGCCATCAGACTGTAAGGTTGAGCATCTGTGCGTACGCACACTCGCACACTACAATCCTGCCTTGTGGAGATTGGCTAGCCTCTGTTGTTCACTGTCATCGATATTCGGTCTGGAGGATTATGGACATGACACAATCAAACATAACAATCGTTTAACGCGTCAACTTGTGAACGGCCTTCGTTCGGCACATCAAAGTCAAAGTCAAATTATTTTTACTCGAGATTGGCTTTCGCAAAGCAGTTTTTAAAAAGCTACGCCATGGATTTAACAAGTTCCTACTGCAGGGAGCCGTTGTGGGAAGAAGTTGGTTAGAATGTTACAATTTCCTGCTTGTTCCAATATGGGTAATATGATTTCACAGTTATTTATAAAAGAGAAAAAATTATACCTAGCTTAATTATCATCACAGCCCTACACAATTTAGCTTAGTCGTTGAAATCACAATCGCTTTTGGTATTTAATAAGTTCCACTAAATATAATTAACAGACTATAAAATTGAAGAATATAAAACAAAAGGAATGTTTTGAGTATAATAAATTTAATGACACTATACATTAAGAAATTAGTATTTCAACACACTAATATTCTTTTGTGAATTTGAGTTTTTAAAAATTTGTACATAATTACTTAACATCAGAAACTGTATGCTAATAGCTTGGATTACCGTGTTTGCAGTTTTAAACTAGTAAATTTACTATCATCAACACGGAAAGATTTACTGCAGGATTCTTCCATTATAGTTTGGCATCAAATTCATCATCTCATTTTGCAGGTAGCGATCGCATTATCGGATGATTCACACTTTGAACTTCTTCTCGTTGCAGATCGCGAGTTTTAATTAGGTATATGCGAGATGATTATAGCTATCCATTCGAAGACAATTGATAGAGAAATATTCAGATTTTCTATGGGTAAGCAATATAATAATTTCAGAAAACTATCAGAAATTGTCAACTGATTTTTTTTCTTCACTTAGTCACTGACACAGGTTCGCAAGCAAGGGGTCCGCAAATAATATTAACAAAATAATAATAATTATGTTGCAGATGATAATTTGGTGCTCCATTTGTTTCTGCTGACGGCTTAGATGAACTGGGGGAATAATTTTATATATATTTATTTATTCTTATCAATTTCACTAGTCATTGCGAAATCCAATGAACGATTTTATTTAAGTGCCAGAATAATTACACACTTTTCTACTTGATTACAACTGACTATTGCAATCCTTAAACTATAAAAATTCTCAACTGATCTTTACAACCGCTAGCCAAATTGGTTTTCTACTATCTTTATGCTAGAAATAAACTATAAAAATGAATAGGACTGACGAATGATATGAGGTGTGTTTGTTTCGTCGCGCGATAGCTAAGCACTAACATTATTCCTCCTGATGCCGCCTCATTAATAAACGAAACACGAATCATGTTATCGACAGTGGTACAACTTTCCTAGTATTAGTGGTACTGTAGTTGTGGAGGGGTCGTGTTTGTTGGATCTACTGGGCAGTGACTATCACTCTCACCACTAAACTCAACAATCCAGGCAGGGTTGGTTAGAAGGTAGGATCTGTACTAGTTAATACACACAATCTACCGTTTTATATTTCTTGCGGAGCTTAACTAATTAATTTTCACATCTTCGTAAAGAATGAAAGGCTTTGTTTTAATAATTTTAATTGAAATTGAAAATTTTAATTTCTCTTTCATTAAAAATGCATGATCATAAAAAAGTAGCTGTCTACATACATACTTACCACTGTTGGGTACAGGCCTCTAGTTTCTTAGGGGGTTTTTGAGCAATTTAAAGGCTTTTCCCTATAACTGTTTGCAGTCTTCATATCTCTGGCAACCGAAATATATTTCAGTTTCTAAGACGTGCAGGTTCACAGTGTTTTACTTCATCGCTGAGCAATGAACTCAAACTATAATTAAAATTTCATTAATTTCTCCGAATACCAAACTCGGCTTGCTCGCGTGCAATGGCCCACAAGGCAATCTTCTAAATTAATTATTATTACTTAATAAGTATTATTATAAAATTCTTAATAAATTATCATTTTTATTAATTTATTAATTCCTTTTATAGGAATGTAGACAAAATTTAATATATTATTTAACCTCTATAACATACAGTGTAACAGATTTCATGTTACGTAGTAATATGTTCCTTTGGAATATGTATGAATATATTTAACGCTTTTGACTCAATGTCATTAACACATTGACTCCATAACCGTTACAAACAAAAGAATATCGTACCTTCAGAATCTAGGTGTTAACTACTCGTATAAACGTTAAAACCGCCTTAAAATAGATATAAGTTGAATAAACACGCAACCAAGTAATTCTCATTGAATTGCTCGGCACCATATAGAACGAGATGGAAACAGTCCATAAAATTTCCCATAGTACCATTGAGTCACGATTGTAAAACAAAGACAAGCAAATTGTGTAAATAAACAGTAGATACGTCAATAACTGTCGCCTATTAACACCTGAATGAAGTCTTTTATCTTTTTAGCAACTTCCAGTTCTAGTTAAGACGAGCATATTCGTTTCCAAAGTCATTCCGCTGGGCTCAAAGCGTAGGTTATTGGACTTTGAACTTTGCGCCTTTTTAATATGAACTAAGCTGGAATGGAAAGTTATTTTAGAACATTGTATTTAACCCTTAAACGGTAAGCGGATCTGTACTTGCTTTACTCATGTAACATGTTTATGACAAGTGGTTTATTTTATGTAACTCTTTATAAAAAGAACTTTTGAAAATTGTGTATCGCACACTTTTAAATGTCTTGTTTCTCATAAGATATAATTACATACATCGTGATCCAAACACGACAACAATCAACAACAACATCCTAATAGCGTCGGAATCTAACAACCCGCAAGAGATAATAAAATACTACAACCGTCTACGCTGCAGAGGCAGTCACTCGTTCTAATTTACCCGTATTGTAAGGCTGCTCACCCACTACCCCACCCCGTTATATTCACAGTCAATTATCGCTCACGCATCGATTAGCTACCTGGTTCAGTTGAAGGTTGGTCAGATTGCAGCATTAGAGACACGAGTACAATCACAACACAACCTGCCCTTAAAAACAATTACATTGCGTTTTGCACATCTATCCTCGATTAAGAGTTGTCACCCTTGAGGACTAAGATGGAATGCCTCGTTTCCAGTAAAAAGGGTCCCCGGGTCTCTACACCTACCATACAAAACACAGCAGTGTTAAGCTTCTATTTTACTCTAGTATTCTGTGAGAGCGTGGTCCTTCCCTGGTTGAGCCGACCCATTCACGCTACAATCATAATATAACTGCAGTCTGGCTCTACCACGTGTAAAAAATAATATATCACCCTTACTTAGATTCAACTCATCACTAGCACGATATTACGGCTCAATACTCACTAGATAACGCAGTTAAGCTGATGGCCTAAAAATTATTAGACCCCGATATTTGTCCTTGTATGGTTCAAACATCCATTATTCAAGAGTTAATCCTTTACAAAGCTTACATTTTTTTAAATAGTATAACGATAGGTTGTAGACACGTTGAAATGTGAAAGTGATGCGGAGTTACAAACTGATGTGAACAAACTTTCCTATATCTATTTCCATTAAATAAATGTGCACCTCCAATAATTGTGTCTAGGTATTTCTTTATTTTGTATTAAACCTGATATACTTTACAAGAACAAAAATAGACTAAACACTAAAAGCTTTTTTGTCAGACAACCTATCAATGAAATAATAATAAAAAATGTTACAAAAAATCAATACATGTTCAGTGAGAGAGCTACTATAATTACAAGCTACGTCAGTTCTAACCGTTAGTAGTTACAGCTCACATGTAATATTATTTAATTGAATAAAGTTGCGTGGCATCGAACAGCTATAATTGTCACTTAAAACACATCGTGAACCGATACCACTCTAAATATATTAACAAAAAAACACGGTTTGTGGATTCGTAATCGTGTTACACAATCCTAATTTGCATCATAAACTGTATTATCACGGACCGGTTCAATATTGGACAATGGTCGTGGACATGTGCAACGTTGTCCACGACCATTTAGCGGTTACCACAAGACCATTTATAGGTTAGTGGGCGGATTAGCAATAAAATCTTTTGACGTTGCTCCTAATCTTCAATCCAGATACTTTACACTAGGATTTCCTCCTGTATTGTAGAGGCAATTCAATAAACTGTACAAAGACAAACATCCAGATCTGAAATAAATATTTGTAGTATAAATACTTGTTCCGTGCGGGATTCGAACCTGGAGTTTACAGTGCCACAATTCAGTACTGAGTCACAGTAACGAAAAGTCGTCAATCGTCACGTTCGGCAGACGAATAGACGACCGCAGTTCCAGACGTCTCGCACGCCTGACGCTGAACCGGTCTCGATACTATACGTCAGGCGTAAGCTAGATATCGAAACATCAAAGTTGCACACAGTCTACCTGATGGTAAGTAGATGGTATGACCCATAGATATACTACACTACAGATGCGTTGTCACCCCTGAGGACTAAGATGGAATGCCTCACTTCTAGTAATAAGGTTCCCCGTTCTCTACACTCATCATACGAAACAGCGGCATTAAACTGCTATTTCACGCTGGTATTTTACGAGAATGTGGTCCTTCCCCGGTCGAGCTGAACTCTTTGTGCTACAACCATAACATAGCTGCAGCGTGGCTCCACCACCTGCTGTAATCGTAATGTCAGGCACATAAAAAACAACAACACTAAGCGTTACGATTAAGACAAATTCTTCCCACAAAGGGAGTGGCCTATGTCCTGCATTTTTTATACATTACCCCCGCACTGGGATTTTCTCCTGCATCGCGGAGGCAGTTTACAAACATAAATTAAACACTTGTTCCGTGCGAGATTCGAACCCGCGGCCCCCAGCGCAGCTCCTCATTGCTAAGCCACTGCGCCACGGAGCCATCGACGGGCTGATGAAGAAAAAAGAAATAAGAAAACGAGATGATGAACATATTGAGTTGAAATAGTTTATTAATATTTTAAAATAATAATAATATCAATATTTCATAATTTTAGGGTATAACATAGGGATACAAACAGATGGCCAGACAACAAAAAACATTTAATTGAAATATTAGGTAGGTATATTGAAATAGAAAAGTATTTTAAAATAAGTAACCTCAAACTGAAAAAGAAACCTATGTTCAGCAGTGTACTTGTATGATGATGATGATGATGAACCTTAAACATATTTGCCTATTTTTATAGAATAAGGGTGACAAACGTGCGCACAATCCACTTTATGAGAAGCTGAGGCCCATATACATGTACCTATATTTATCCTTGCATAACAATCAAAATGCAGATGCATTGTCACCCGGGTCACCAAAAAGGGTCTCCGGTTCTCTACACTCACCGTACGAAACACAACCTTAAGCTGCTAGTTTACGCTGTAAGAACGTGGTCATCTCCGGTGGAGCCGACCCATTCGTGCTACAAGCTACAACTAACATAGCTGGTGTTACCACGTAAAAGCTGTTTTATATATTTTTACTTAGATATTACTTTAACATTACACAAACAAACTAACATAACACAAATGAGAGATTATCAGACAAGACAATAGAGTAGTTTCACGCCATTTCGGAGTGTTTGTGTTGTCTATATGACAAAGGAAACTATTTACAGCTGAAAATGACATTTACACAAAGTTTGCGATCGTACATATCCTAATCCGCCTATATCCGAGATACCAATGGCATTCGCTAGGCGTCGACATTCGCTAAAACCTCCTCCAATGCGGGTGTGTCCGGGTTAGGTTTATCCGTTATCCGGTAGATTAGGCGCTCTCTGTCTGGCGGCGGGCGGGGTCTCGCCACGCCTACCGGTCGATGCGAGCGCCACGGCCACGGCCGACTCATTGTGCCGTTATCTATCGGAGACGCAGCACGCTCATCCGCTTGCTCAAGATAAGCACCGGTAACTCAGGTTGAGTGACGTCATTTATGTCAGAATCCACGAGACATCGTCTCGAGATAGTTTTACAGCTTTTGCTGGACACAACTTTTACGATAAGCTAAACATTATGAAGCGTACACGTTTCGGTTTCATTTGTAGACTGCGGTCAATGAACTTTTTAATGCGGACAAGTAAGGTGCCTTTAGAACGCTGGATCTGTAACTGGGCCAATTCAATAATATGCCAATAAAATGTAAACAAAGAAGAACTTGTTCGAAGCTATGTTAGGATTATCTACTATACAGATCAAATGTTCCACAGCAGAGCTGATGTAATTGTAAAGAATTACGAAAAGTTTTTGCTCATATTAATTACAAACCCAAAAAATCAATAAGCACCTAATTTAGTTATGTGCTAGTGACGTTCACGTAATAAAGGTTTTAGTAAATTAGCTTTATTTAAATCTATTATAGACGGATAAGCGCTTAATATAAAATTTTATAATTTACCCACAAGAAACAATTTTCATTATGGTCTCCTCGAAATAAAGTTTTACGATATAATATGCTTACAAGTTATAAGAAAAACGACCTAGTTTTCTATTTACTCACAAACAGTCCAGCGTAGCCTCAAAGCGAAAGAATATATTTCCGAAATCTAGTGTCTTATCAACATAAATAAAAAGATAGGACAATAGTCAAACATCGTTTATGCTTCCTTCTGAATTTCATTTGAAATTTAGTTCATATGCGTGTTATTCTATTTTAATTAACTTCATCTGTGAAAGGCCTCGAAATCGCAAAATATCTTAATTTATTCTACATACTCGTACGTACTGAACCATTACTAAAGTTGGTAATTATAAAGAATCATATTTACAGAGTAGGGTACGCTATACTCACAACGGTGAAACTAAACGACTACACTCGCTATGAGACAATGAAAGTACCTTAGTAGGTGGTGGGAGGTAGGAGACGTTGGAACGGGGGGCCTCCACCGCCGCTCTGATACGAATTTGTTATCTCGACGAAGTAATACGATGGAAGATTAATTCTCGCGACATGCTAGACCGTTTTAATAGATCCGAGAGCCAGTCGCTACGGAATTTTTAACAAGAGCACTCTACATTGCTGTATCGAATCTTTATAATTACCGATCGATAATTGTTTCTCAGTGCCTACTGAAATGAAATTTGTTCTATAATATTATTTCGTAGAATATTTAAAAATGAATAGGGATAAAAATATTATTATAACTATTAATAAATATTATTATAGTTATATTTTTATAGTGTATTCTATAATCTCTAACGAGCACACAGTCCACCTGCTCGTAAGAAGATGTTATGACTCATACATTTACATCTATCCTTGATTAAGAATCAAAATGCAGATGCGTTGTCACCCCTGAGGACTGAGATGGAATGCCTTGTTTCCAGTGAAAAGAATCTCCAGTACTCTACACTCACCATACGAAAAACAGCAGTAATAAGCTACCGTGTCTGCACTCGTGTATTCTGTGAGAGCGTGATCTTTCCTCGGTCGAGCTTACCCGTTCGTGCTACAACCATAGCTGCAGCGTGCCTTTACTTTACTTAAATTAACTACTATATAATGTTTTAGATATTGACGACCACCTAGGCGTTCACTACTAATTGTATTCGGCAATCGAAATTAAGGTTACAAGTTTAATTCCTGCTGGGAAAAAATACGTATGTTATGACTGTACCTCATACGTAAAAGTTAAAGTAAAGTTACAGCCTATATACGTCCCACAGCTGGACACAGGCTCCTGCCCCAATGCGTGTTGGCGAGCTTCACATGTCTTCGAAATATTTTTTTCTTATTCCTCAGACATGCAGGTTTCCTCACGATGTTTTCCTTCACCGCCGAGCACGTGTTAAATCAGCACTTAAAATTGCAATTAACAGTTTCATTTGTGCCGACGGGGATCGAACACGGGTTACTCGCGTTGTGTTATATTTACAGCGAGCGTTAACCATTTGCTACCACGGCTCTCGTACGTAGTTATTTCCATATACCGGGCGATCTATCAAGACTTTTCACTATGGGAAAATCTGAACCTAAAGTAGATGACGGAAAATTTGTTTCAATAACCATTTGTCATAATTTCAGATTTAAAACTAACTGCAATCATTATTTAAAAAAAAAAGTATAAGACAACCTTAACAGCTGTATCCAGATGCTGGTTGGTTAAACTGAGGCGTATTCTGTTCATTCATGATAGTAGCTGGGTTTACTTAGATTACAAATTACGAAGAATTTGGGCCATAGAGGTCTTGGCTACCTAACTATAGCAAAGCTACAGAGAGCGTTATGTTTGTACGCTACGTATATTCGCTGTCCCATTAGATCTCCTAAACTACTCAACATATTTCGGCATCGTATCTTTTCGGTATCGTTGGGAGCGTCATACGAAGTTAGCAAAAATCTAACATGGCTGCTAATTGCGGACATAGGTAATGTGCTTTAAAAAAAGATTATAATAACGTTTTTTATATCCAATAAAAGGTCTTAACGAATACGTTGTGAAAATATATACAAGATTACCTATAGGATCCCTAAAGGTAATCTACTTTTATGTCCAGTTAGTCCGACACTGAAACAATTAGTAGGTATCTGTAACACAATTTAGACTTTTCTCCATTTACAAAATGCTAAAAACTTTTCCAAGTGCTAGACAGTCATTAAATACATTACTGTATCCTACCCCTTCTGTAAATTCTAACCAGATATTTAGAGTAAGGAAGAGGACGCAACTTGAGGGAGATAGTTATTTTTAACATAGAAAAAAGAATAGTACCGTATTTATACCTACTGTGCATTTCTTGGGTGCATGCTAATATAAGAATCACTTTCGGTTTTTGGAACAAAGCTTCCATAAAATATTTCTTAGAGAGCTTAACGCTTGCTGTATTTTCTTCGTATAGTTAAAATTCAAACGACTGGAGTTCAATTCCATGATCAATCATAGGGATTGAACTGCAGTTGTTTGCATGCTGGTATATTGCAACTGTATAATAATGATTTTGCATACTTAACACATGCTTTGTAGTGAAGAAATATATTGTGATAGTAACTATAATACCTCGGAATTAAAAAATAATTTCGACCCTTCCGCATATATATATATATATTTATATATATATATATATATTATATATATATATATATATATATATATATGCAGTTCGCAAAACCACCCTGCATGAGTGTCCTGGACTTTTCTCTGCTCTATACACTCGGTTTCGATCCCTGTCGGCACCAACAAAATTTTTCATTGAAATTTTATAGTTCTAATTTACCATGTCAATTTTTTTTTATTTCATTTATTTAACCTTTATTATATACACCTTATAATAAGGGATATAAATGGCGGACTTATGGCATTCTCTGCCAGTCAAATATACTAATTTACTATGTTAGTGATGGAAAATATCAGGAATAAAAAAGCGGTTTGAGATATTTTCCCGACTTCATTGCTTGAAGAATAAAATATTTCAAGGACTGTGACGTCAGCCGACATGCACATGTTGTGGCAGGATCAACCCATCCATGTAGTGAGACACATTTACTCCTTTATCGAATTTTAAAAAAAAAAAGTGCAAAAAATCGAGCTCAAATTTCTCCTAGGTACTTTTGGAATAGGTACTGTTGATGGTGTACCTTGTGGTAGCACTGTAAGAATATCCACTAAGGATACAAACCCGGAGATGAGCAGCAGCGTCTTCCTATAGCTACTAAAAATAAGAAAACTACGGTAACCAACCGAGACAAATAAGGGGAATATTTATACGTGGTAGAGCCATGCAGCAGTTATATTAGTAGTATAGTTGTAGCACGAATGGGTCGGCTCGACCGGGGCAGGACCACGCTCTCACAGAATACCAACGTAAAATAGTAGCTTAATACTGCTGTGCGTCGTATGGTAATTCGTATGGTAGAGAACCGGAGACGCTTTTTACTGGAAACGAGGCATTACATTTTAGTCCCCACGGGTGATAACGCATCTGCATTTTGATTCGCAATCGAGGATAGGTGTGGATGTCTATGGGCCACAGCAACCACTTACCATCTTGAGGACTGTGTGCTCGTTTGTCACCCTATCCTATAATTTTTTTATCCCAAACGAGGCAATCTATGGGAGACGGACGGCTATGTTCAACAGTGGACCTTTGATAACTGCTGGTGAGGAGGTTGTTGATAATCAAACAATTTTGATCTTTGTTCCAAGTTTTCAGTTTAAAATACGTATTTTATTGTGAATAAAAAAATACACCTTTCAACTATTTCATTCTAATAAATGATGCGATTTTTTTATCGTTTTTTATGTGGTACTGTTAAATAATTAATGTAAAAGAGCCTCGGCAACTGATTTCTGCCCACACTCGGGTGAATTGTTTAATAATGATTGAGGGTAAATTGAAATTATCTTTCCACCATCTTTGAAGTAGTGATAAAAATTAAAAATGTAAGATGAAGTTTATCATCACGTGCGTGATTTTTACACGTGGTAGAGCTATGCTACAGCTATATTATGGTTCTGGCCCGGCTCGACCGAAGAAGGATCAGAATATAGATATAAGAAGGACCAAGTAGCAGCTAGCTTAAAGCTGCTGTGTTTCGTACAGTGAGTCTAGATAACCGGAGTCCTTTATTACTGGAAACAAACATTCCATCTTACTCCTTAGGCGCGACTTCATTTAGAATTAATGTAGATGTATATGTGTCTACTTACCATCAAGTGCACTGTATGCTCGTTTATCATACTTATTTTATAAAAGTTATATCACGCCTTCTTTAATTTAATTTATTTTAAAAAGTTTATTGCGTCCTCTTAAAAAAATGATACAAACGTCGGGCTAAATGCCTAAAGGCATTCTCTACCAGTCCACCCATGGAGGGGTGAGAGATTGTCGTAGGTGTAGCAATTAAAAGAAAAAAAAGAGAATCTAAAATTAATGCACATTGATATAATATTGTAAGTAAATGTGTTATATATATATATAATTATGTATATGTATATGAGTTTTATACTATATATGGATATTTATACCATATAGGGAAACTAAAGCTTCAAAGTGGGGTTCAAATGTTAAAGTATTTTAACCAAGGGACAGTGACAACCGGGAAGTCTAAGACAACAGGTGTGCGCTGTGATTTTCAAAGATAATGGGGGAAAGAGGTTAGCTCTATGACCAAATGCAATGTATACTTTGTTTTATTTACATTCAGTGTTAAGACATTGTAACTAAGCCATTTACAGACCTTATTTAATCCCATCTGAGCGTTCTTAAAAACATTAACCGGGAATCTTCGGCAAATAAAAGGGCAGTATCATCAGCATAGGTGATTATTTTTCCTTTAGAGAGCTGAAGTTGACATAGGTCATTAATATATACCAAAAAAGTGTCGGGCCGAAAATACTGCCTTGTTGTACACCAAATTTGATAGGTCTCGTCACTTAATGTATAATGATCTAAACGGACTCGGTACTTTCTATTTGTCAAATAATCTTCCATCAGTTATAGTGGAATGCCCCTTACACCGGCGGTTTCTAGTTTTTTTAGCTAGTGAAGGATAGAGACTGTATCAAAAGCTTTAGACTATATAAATATACATAAATACAAAGTTAATACATACATATAAATACGACTATTTAACAATATTGTAATTCTAATGATTCTTCAGTAAATGCTCGCGTACCATTTTTTTAAGGAGTATTTGTTAGGCGCTTTTCTGATATTATCAGGCAAGGAATTCCAGAGAAGTGCAGCCTGAACGGTGAAGGAGTTACCACAGAACCCAGTGAGATGAGTAGGAATATAAATCTTGTTATTAGAGGAAGATCGAAGAACCCTAACATGACAAGAAGAGAGATATTGAAATCGTTCTTTGAGGTAAGAAGATGAATATGAATCATATAGAATTGAAAAGAGAACAAGTAATATTCTAGAGTTGCGCCTTTGCCTTATGGCAAACCACTCAAGCTGAGATCTGTAATGGGAAATATGGTCATACTTACGCAGATCAAAAATAAATCTAATACAGTTGTTAAGCAGGCGCTCCAGCTTATTAGAAGTTCTTGGGACAGGTCGGGGTAACACACATCTGCATACTCAAAGATAGGTAAAATAAGAGTTTGGACAAGCATGACCTTAGACTTAATAGGAAGGAAGTATATGAGACGATAAAGGGAACGTAAGGTAGCAATGACTTTCCTATTTAAATCGATAACCTGCACTTTCCAGTTCAGGGAGCTATCAATATACAGGCCAAGTTTTTTAACGGACTCACTAAATGTAATAATAATATTATCATAACAAATAGGAGGTAATTCTGCGTGATTAACCCAAGCCAGCAACCTTTTACTTCTCACTAAAATCGTTTGGCATTTCACTGGATTCACACAGACTCCACAGTGCGAGGACCAATCTTTAATTGTAATTAAATTCTGGAGTAAAACTCTATTTCTTTATAGAGAACTTTTAGAACTGAACTGACAAACATATTACATTCCAACTGATGGTAAGAGGCTACTTCCTAGACAACTGCAGCCAACCTGAAGCAAAGAAGGCTTTTCAGAGAAGGCTCCTCAGAGGACTAATATGGCATGCCACACAACCTCTAATTGTAATTAGCTCCCTATACCCTCAAGAATAGAACACAGCAGTACAGGCACTGCTATTTAGCGGCAGAATTAGTTAACTGGAACTATAAAAATATAAGAGCCAACACCCTCAATTGTAATTAGCTCCTATACCCTCAAGAAAACACACATACGCACTGCTATGCCAAATTAGTTAACTGGATAGTACCTAATCAAACGAACTCATAAGATGGCACGCCACACACCCTCTAATTGTAATTAGCTCCCTATACCCTCAAGAATAGCATACAACAGTACAGGGACTGCTATATAGCGGCAGAATTAGTTAACTAGACGGTACCTACTCAGACGAACTCATAGGCAGGAAATGAGTTCTACCACCTAGAACTGTTAGTTCTATAGTACGTGACGGTAATGTACATCCAGTACCCATAATGTACATACAGTATGGTCATCCAGTTAATATGGTCACTATCTATATAGCTTACAAACTACAGCCTTGTTTACATAGATGGCTTTGTGATACGATAGCTCTTCATCGGTCAATCAAAAAATAAAGGGTCAAAAGGACGATGATTTATCGACGCCATTTTGTCAGTTGACATTATACTCGTAGTAAACATTTTAGTCGATTTTAGTATGATGTAGTGTAATTAGGTTTTTAAAGTAGACTTTTCGAAATGTTCTTAATTATTGCTAAAGCTTTTTTTGCTGTTTTTCTCTTAATATATAAGTTGTTGTATACAATTTTGTGTTTCTGTCTTTTTCCTTCTACTACTTTTGGTTTTATATGACGGCAAAGCTTAAGGTGACCATATTACCCTCACATACCTAATTAGTATTTAATCGTTCACGCCGGTCTAAAACTAAATATAGAAGAAATGTGTGATCCAAATCCAAAACGCGTTTGTAATAACTTGATATTGTATTTATAAAAAAGTATGTTACTTGTGTCAAAGAATATATACACTACGCGAAGTTGTGTGGAGAAATAAAAATTGTAATCAATTTTTTTAAAATATTACGTCAATCAATAGAGTTGTTAAGGAGGATTAAATATTGCAGTAAAAACATTTTTAGCAGTGAGGGTGATAAACGACGTCAAAGCTCTGATGGTAAGTGTTTGCTGTGGCCTACAGACTGACAGTAAAAAATATTGCTATGAAGGATCGGCTTTTTTTGCATTGCAGAACATAGGCATCCCCTATAGTGGCTATAGGTGTCACGCTTGGCAGGCAGGTTGTCAACCGCAGCTTTCATACTTTCACGCTTGACTGCCTCGTTGGTATAGTGGTTTGTAGTAGTACGACTGCTTATCATGAGGTCCTGGGTTCGAATCCAGGGTCAGACCAAAAAAACTGTTTACTGAGTTTTTTCGTCAAGAAATCCTCAGTAGTCGCCCGGAGTCAGGAAGTTGGCGGTGTCTCACCCCCGTGGCTCGGAAAGCACGTAAAGCCGTTGGTCCTGCGCCTGATCTCTCTCCGGTCGTGTCGGTTTATCGTCTCATCGTATTATGAGAGTAAAGGAATGGAGAGTGCACCTGTGCTTACGCATACACTTGGGCACTATAATCCTGTCCTGCGCCGATGGTTAGCCTCCGCTGAGGCAGGCCGCCGTGACCGAAATTTGGTCTGGAGGACATTATTACTTTCACGCTTTCACTTTTACAGCATAATCTTGTAACAAGAACTTTTATGGTAGATCCATCAAAAAAAAATGTAGCTGTTCCAATATTATCCCTTTATGAGCAACAAGTTGCACCAGACACAATGATCATCGCAGTACCAGTTGTCTTGAACATTATACTTTATGAGCAACACATTGAAACAGACACAATGAATATCGTCGTACCAGTTTTCTTGAACAATACACTAACTTTATGAGCAACACATTGCAGCAGATACAATGAATATCGTCGTACCAGTTTTCTTGAACAATACACTAACTTTATGAGCAACACATTGCAGCAGATACAATGAATATCGTCGTACCAGTTTTCTAAACAATACACTTTATGAACAACACATTGCAACAGACACAATGAATATCGTCGTACCAGTTTTCTAAACATTACACTTTATGAGCAACACATTGCAGCAGATACAATGAATATCGTCGTACCAGTTTTCTTGAACATTACACTTTATGAGCAACACATTGCAGCAGATACAATGAATATCGTCGTACCAGTTTTCTAAACAATACACTTTATGAGCAACACATTGCAACAAACACAATGAATATCGTCGTACCAGTTTTCTAAACATTACACTTTATGAGCAACACATTGCAGCAGATACAATGAATATCGTCGTACTTGTTTTCTTGAACAATACACTTTATGAGCAACACATTGCAGCAGATACAATGAATATCGTCGTACCAGTTTTCTTGAACAATACACTAACTTTATGAGCAACACATTGCAGCAGATACAATGAATATCGTCGTACCAGTTTTCTAAACAATACACTTTATGAGCAACACATTGCAACAGACACAATGAATATCGTCGTACCAGTTTTCTAAACATTACACTTTATGAGCAACACATTGCAGCAGATACAATGAATATCGTCGTACTAGTTTTCTTGAACAATACAAACTTTATGAGCAACACATTGCAGCAGATACAATGAATATCGTCGTACCAGTTTTCTAAACATTACACTTTATGAGCGACACATTGCAACAGACACAATGAATATAGTCGTTCCAGTTTTCTAAACATTATACTTTATGAGCAACACATTGCAGCAGATACAATGAATATCGTCGTACCAGTTTTCTAAACATTACACTTTATGAGCAACACATTGCAACAGACACAATGAATATCGTCGTACCAGTTTTCTAAACATTACACTTTATGAGCAACACATTGCAGCAGACAATGAATATCGTCGTACCAGTTTTCTAAACATTACACTTTATGAACAACACATTGCAACAGACACAATGAATATCGTTGCACAACTTGGGTATGGACTGTATGACAAAAAAAACCAGAGGTGCTCACAAGTTTTATACTTGATCTGGTTTATTAGGTAACAATAAAAATTTACAGTTCACGCTTATTGTAAATGACATGACAACCTTATATCGCAATCTATATATTGCTCAACGCCATCTACACTAGAAAAATCATACTTATTAAACAAGTCAACATGCCGCCAGACATATTGACCAATTATCCTTTATTTTACTACCCATCATGGCAAAACAATCACTTGTTATTATTTTGTAACTAACATCATTTTAAAATCTAAGGACTTAAAAACCCACATAAAAATATAAATACAACTTATAATTATAACTAATACAGACACACAAATTAAATTTTACATTAAAGGTAAAATACACAATCTAGAAGTAGGTCTATGAATCACAGAGGCCTTCCTCTTGTAAGATTGTCTGGGCCAGGATGTTTCTGAATCACCCTACCAAGAAGCCAGCGACAGGGAGGTAGATCGTCCTCCTTTACAATAACAATATCGCCTATATTTGGTTCAGCGATTTGGTTTGTCCATTTATATCGTTTCAGGCAATGAGATAAGTATTCCTGGGACCAGCGTTTCCAAAAGTCCTGGGTCATTTTTTGAACCTGTTGCCATCTTTTCAAATACGTAATGTTAGACGAATCGAAATTGTAATCCGGGGCTGTTAAAATTGGTTTACCAATTAGAAAATGACCCGGTGTCAATGCTTCTACTGTTTCATCGTTATCATTATATCTTGAAATCGGACGTGAGTTAAGACAAGCTTCAATTTGACTCAGAAGCGTTGACATTTCTTCAAAAGTTAAAGTTGACTGTCCTATAACTCTTTTTAAATGATGCTTACAGGACTTAACGCCAGCTTCCCAAATTCCCCCAAAGTTTGGGGCATGAGGTGGAATAAAATGCCAACTGGTACCGTTGTTGGCTAAATCTTCGGCTATATCCTTGGCAATTCTAGACTGCTCAGATTTAAATAGTTTTTGTAAGCTTTTCTGTAAATCTCTCGAAGCTCCTACAAAATTGGTCCCATTATCACTCCACAGTTCACTGCAATTACCACGTCGTGCGACGAAACGTTTAAAGGCTGCAAGAAACCCTTGAGTGGAGAGATCACTGACAACTTCAAGATGCACAGCACGAGTAACCATACATACAAATAAGCAAATATATCCCTTGTACGCATGGTGTCCACGTCCCTTTGAGGTCCTTAGACTAATAGGACCCGCATATCTACACCACTTCGTTTAAAAGGTCTAGTAGGGGTGACTCTTATGGCAGGAAGTTGACCCATCAGTTGAATCTTCGTTGTTGCTGCAAATCTAATAGGTACACGTTATACATTTACGATAAAAAGCCTTAACTAATTGTTTGACTCCTATTATATAATATGAAGATCTTAAAAAATTCAACATTAGTTGTGGGCCTCCGTGAAGTGTTGTATAGTGAGCATCAGCAATTATAAGGTTAGTAAGACTTGAGCACTTTGGTAATATAATAGGATGTTTTTGTCCCAAAGGATTTCGGGGCGTTTTCTAACCTTTCCCCGACTCTTAATATACTGTCATCATCCAAAAATGGGTTGATTGGTTTTAATGGACCATGAGTAATATATTCTTTTAATTTCAATTTACGAATTTCCTTCTTAAATATTTATTTTGACAATCCTTATGCAAGTGTTCAATGCGTGTTTCAGTTCAAAAGCGGTTAAGTATTTTTTTTATATTCCTGTTTACCTTTATTTTCCTTAATTCTAAAAATCGCCTACAATATGATACAATTCTAGCAAGTTTGGTAAGTGTGGACCAATTTTGCAAAATAAATTCATTTTCTTCGAATTCATTATTACATTCTGATGTTACAGTATTATATACCTGTACTTGCTCTAATGAAGTCGATATGGTTTTTGGTTTTACAGGTTTCGTTTTCAACTGATATAAGAAATCTGGACCACGAAACCATAACTTTTTTCGCACAAGTTCGGATGGAAAAATACCTCTAGAGGCACAATCAGCCGGATTTTGCTTAGATTGAACATGACCCCATTGCTGAGGCTCCATTATGTTTAAAATTTCGAAAACTCTGTTTGCAATGAAAGTTTTGCATCTGCTTGGGTGACTGTTTATCCATGCTAACACTATTTCAGAGTTAGTCCAAGCAAAGAGGTTAGTTTTATCTATCTTTAGTACTTCTGCGATTTCAATTATTAATTTTGCTAGCAAGACTGCGCCACATAATTCCAATCTCGGAAGTGATATTGTTTTGATTGGGGCGACCCTTGTCTTTGCGGTTATTAAATGAACGTGTACCTTGTCTTTAGAGTCCACTATTCTGACATACACGACAGCCGCATATGCTTGTTTTGACGCGTCACAGAAGCCATGTAAGTCAATTCTTTTATCAGATTTTTTCATTCCCATCCACCTCGGTACAGAACATTCAGTTAACCTGAGTAAGTCAATTCGGTAAGTCGTCCATTCATCTTTTATGTTTACCGGTACTACGTCATCCCATCCAATTCCTGCAATCCAGAGCTTTTGAATGACAATTTTTGCTAATATTACGCAAGGAGCGACCCAACCCAAGGGATCAAAAAGTATACAAATATCTGAAATAACCTTTCTTTTTGTTATCGGTTCAGTCAGAGGAAGAAGTTTTACTGCATACTGAAAAGAGCCAAGGCATCGGTTCCAGGTAAGTCCCAGTGTTTTAATTATTTCGTCTTGTTTAATATTAAATGTTTCACTCCTATCCTTATCCAAGTAATCCTTTTCTATTATTTTTAGCAGATCATCGCTATTGCTTGACCATTTTTGCAACTGAAAACCGCCTTTTTCTAAAAGAGAATTCATTTCATTGTAAATTTTTAGGCCTGTATCCACATTTTCACACCCTGTCATGAGATCATCCATGTAATAATCAGTCAAGACTCTTTCAGCTGCAAGTGGGAATTCGTCACCTTCATCTTGAGCTACTTGTTGCATTGCCTTTACTGCTAAGTATGGAGCTGACGCAGTACCAAATGTAACTGTAAGTAATTTGTAATCTTGTATGCTAGAATTAACGTTTTCTCTCCACAAAATTCTCTGGAATTCTGTGTCTTCATCAGCCACTCTTACTTGCCTATACATCTTTACGACATCCGCAATCAAACAAATTAGATGCCTTCTCCATCGCATCAATACGTGCCTTAATTCAGACTGAAGAGGAGGTTCTATCAATAAATCGTCATTAAGCGACACTCCATTCTTTCCCTTGCACGAAGCATCGAATACAACCCGAACCTTTGTGGTGTCCTTATCATTACGCACTACGGCATGATGTGGCAAGTATACAGCAAACTTATTTTGTAATTGGGATTGATCTACCCTTTCCATGTGTCCAAGTTTGATATATTCATTGATTACATTTACATACTCATTCTTTAATTTAATATTTTTATTCAATTTCGCCTCTAAATACTTAGATCGTTGCAATGCAATATCCCTAGACTGGCCATATTTGCAATCTGGATCGTCGTTCCGAAAAGGTAAACGAACTACGTATCTGCCATCTGCATATCTTGTTGTAGTTTGACGAAAAAGCTCTTCACACCAAGATTCTTCTTTTGTTAGAATCTTTTTGTTATTATTTGGCTCTGCTTCCAATTCCCAAAATTTTCTTAATACCTGATCTTCATTCATGTGAACACGCAAAATTTTAAGATGCGATGTACCAACATCACTTGATCGAATTGCTCCAGACAAAATCCAACCTAAACTAGTTTTTTGTGCTATTATTGTACCTCCAGGATCCCTTTTCACACCATCTTGTAGTATTTTAGAGTAAACCTCTGCTCCCAATAGCATATCAACCTTATGAGGTGTATGATATTGAGGATCTGCTAGTGGTATATTGTTTATTTTGCACCCATTTTAATTCAGTTATTTTTCTTGCAGGAAGAAGAGATGTAATTGACTTCAAGACGTAAGCCTTAACTACAAACTCGACAGTCGGATTATATTTTGATTGAATTTTTATATAAACCACTGATTTTGATATTAAATTATTATCACCGCCAACTCCGGAAATGATTCCCTTGGTGGGTTGTTTCTTTAAACCTAAATGTTGCACTATCTTTTCAGTTACGAAGGACGCTTGAGAGCCCTGATCTAGTAGCGTCCGAACTGTGAATTCAGCTCCGTTTTTAAACAATGCTGTGACCAGTGCTGTAGCTAACAACACTTGACTAGCGTTGTTTAGCGTGCCCTTTCGAAAAACAGGCAATCATATCACCTTGTTCTTCAACTGCCTTATATGATATTTCTGCATCCGTATCATCATGCGCTTGGACCTCTATATGATGAACAGATTCATCTGTGTTTTTTGGGTGTAACAAAGAATGGTGTCTGCATTTGCAAATTCTGCATGTTATTGCATTGCGGCAATACCTGGCAGAGTGATTCTAGCCCAAGCAAAAAACAAATTATTGTCCTGCACAAACTCCCAGTGCAAATCTTGTTTCGAAAATTGTTTACAAAAGCCTAATTTATGTTCTTCCTAGCAAAATTGACACAACATAACAGTATTCAAGTAGTTAACATGTAAAGATTTATTTCTATTAAAATTATTTTTAGTTACTTTGTGCGTTGAATCAGGTTCTAAAAACTCAAAAGCTCTGTATCGACCCGTCAAAAATTCTTTTTTTTTAAAAAATTGTGCAAATGTAGGTAACTTATCAGAATCAACATTGCTAGTGACATTTATTTCCCAATCTTTTCTAGTATTAGCATCTAATTTTAGTGTAAGGATATGAATTATAATTTTGTCCCATGAACTTATATCAGTGCCCAAGTTTGGTATGGCATCCAAACAATCAGAGGTAGTATCCATCAACTCCTTAAGCGCTACAGATAATTCGGTTTAAATATTCTTTTGACCTAATAATCTTTTTAATATATAATGTGACAAATATTTTTTGTTGTTGTACCGTGTTTCAAGCTGAGAACAACATTTGTCATAATTGCATTCCGATATAGGAATATGCCTCAGCAATTGCTCGGATTCCCCGGTCAGATAACTTTTTAAATAATGAAGTTTCTGAACTTTAGCAAGCGAACTATTTTTGTCAATTAAAGAAATAAATAAGTCTCTAAATGTCGGCCATTCAGTGTATTTTCCCGAAAAAGTAGGTACAACTATCTTAGGTAATTTATTGCCCATATTGCTAATTCCTAATTCATTTGAAATTGACTTGTTAGGTTGTTGATGGATATCGCCTTCTAAACTAGATAAAATTGTCTTCAATTCACACTTTAAGTCTAAGTAAATAGTTTCGGTATTATCGTACACATCATTCCTAACATATTGTAACGCTTCCCCCCCTCTCATAGTAATAAATATATTAGATTAAATATAATTAATTCTCCTTTATAATAAAAATTATGTATATGTGACTAGGATAAATAAAATATGTTTTGGTTTTTCTAAATGATCTTTCTAAAGGTTTAATAATAGGCCATTTGTAATATTTTGGCGTGATCGTCTTAGTTAGGACCCTTATTTACGTTGTGTTTGTTTAGTAACTTAGTTCTTTTAGGTGTCTTTTGGAAGAATGAATATTCGCTAGAGCAATTGAAAGCTGTTGGTAGTGCCTTATAAGCTAAGTGAACCCCGTTCACGAAGACAGGGCTCGAGAAAGGTTAAAAATATAAAACGTCCCAATTCCACTTGTATCAGGTTTACATTATTAACTTAATATTATTTATCCCTTCCCGCTCGAAAAAGGCTCAAAATATATTTATACAAAATACCCGATACAAGGGCTTCGCTCTCCTACATTTATTAAAAAATGTAGGGGGAGGCACACGGCCCCACGCACGCCGTGCACGGTGAGCGCCAACCATTTTGATGAACTCCCCCCGTAGGGAAAGCTAATTCGGGAACTGGACCGTAGTCCACAGCAAAATAACTGGCGAACCAGTAAAAGAGGCTTGCACACCCGCAGATCCATCACAAGACGCATTACCGCAAGTAGCAGTAAGCATCAATGCAACTATCATACGGATGGCGCCCCCCTCACAACACACCCACATGACCCCTATCGATTTTGGTAACAAAGTTTTTATTGTTGTTATATAAAAAATATCACCAACGTATCATAGTAGCACGTTACTAAGACGCCAATGAACAAAACTCCACGTATCATAGCGCTAATGCACTAAGACATGAAGTTGAGTATGCCTGTTACACTTAAAAGTGCTGCCAAACACACTCATCATCCCAATCCGAGAGATAGATGACGCATCGCTATGCGCTACGACGTCGCCCACAAACGGTAGGGGTGTGCGATGTCCACGGGAAAGCCGTATTGCTACAACAAACCCGCTTACCACCGGCACTAAGATGTTAATTGTATACCTCCAACGACCAGAACCACAGGAATGCGTCGAATCAGGCGCAGCACACCCGCAGATCCATCACAAGACGCAATACCGCAAGTAGCAGTAAGCATCAATGCAACTATCATACGGGTGGCGCCCCCTCACAACACACCCACATGATCCCTATCGACTTTGGTAACAAAGTTTGTATTGTTGTTATATAAAAAATATCACCAACGTATCATAGTAGCACGCTACTAAGACGCCAATGAACAAAACTCCACGTATCATAGCGCTAATGCACTAAGACATGAAGTTGAGTATGCCTGTTACACTTAAAAGTGCTACCAAACTCATCATCACACTCATCATCCCAATCCGAAATATAGACGACGCATCGCTATGAGCTACTACGCCGCCCACAAACGGTATGGGTGTGCGATGTCCACGGGAAAGCCGTATTGCTGCAACAAATCCGCTTACCACCGGCACTAAGATGTTAATTGTATACCTCCATCGACCAGAACCACAGGAATGCGTCGAATCAGGCGCAGCACACCCGCAGATCCATCACAAGACGCAATACCGCAAGTAGCAGTAAGCATCAATGCAACTATCATACGGGTGGCGCCCCCTCACAACACACCCACATGATCCCTATCGACTTTGGTAACAAAGTTTGTATTGTTGTTATATAAAATATCACCAACGTATCATAGTAGCACGCTACTAAGACGCCAATGAACAAAACTCCACGTATCATAGCGCTAATGCACTAAGACATGAAGTTGAGTATGCCTGTTACACTTAAAAGTGCTACCAAACTCATCATCACACTCATCATCCCAATCCGAAATATAGACGACGCATCGCTATGCGCTACTACGCCGCCCACAAACGGTATGGGTGTGCGATGTCCACGGGAAAGCCGTATTGCTACAACAAACCCGCCTACCACCGGCACTAAGATGATATGCCTAGGACACATCGGTTAGCGAGTCCAAGTTTACCTCGGACCAATTGCTCGCGAAGCAGCACACACGCCACCATAATATTCCTTTTGAAGTCCCTAATAAGGACTAGTCATTTTGCTACAGTACTAGGAGCAGTCGGTCACCCGACCACCCCATACAATGCTTATGCATCAAGGAGACCTTCAATAATAATGCTTTTGTATCATAGACCTTACTTTCATAAGTCATTCATATATAGGGTTCGAACCCACAACCCTACTGTTGTAATGCATATTAATCATAGAGACCTTCTATAGTATTGCTTTTGTATCATAGACCTTACTTTCATAAGTCATTAATATATAGGGTTCGAACCCACTACCCTACTATTGTAATGCATATTAATCATAGAGACCTTCTATAGTATTGCTTTTGTATCATAGACCTTACTTTCATAAGTCATTAATATATAGGGTTCGAACCCACGACCCTACTATTGTAATGCATATTAATCATAGAGACCTTCTATAGTATTGCTTTTGTATCATAGACCTTACTTTCATAAGTCATTAATATATAGGGTTCGAATCCACGACCCTACTATTGTAATGCATATTAATCATAGAGACCTTCTATAGTATTGCTTTTGTATCATAGACCTTACTTTCATAAGTCATTAATATATAGGGTTCGAACCCACGACCCTACTATTGTAATGCATATTCATCATAGAGACCTTCTATAGTATTGTTTTTGTATCATTGAGTTTATTATCATAAGTCCCTAATATAAGACTAGTCATTGTGCTACAGTACTTCAGGCAGTCGGGCTCCCGACTACCCCATATATGTGTACAACTGCAGGTATGTATCTCCGGCAGCTCCTCTATACAAGACATCTATACATGAACACCTTCCATAACTTAGGAAACTTTTCTTTTATACGTGAACTCTTTCCACAACTTAGGAAATTTTTTTTTACACGAACTCCTTCAACAACTTAGGAAAATTTTCTTTTATACATGAACTCCTTCCACGACTTAGACAATTTTTAACAAATTTTCTAATTATCTTATAAATGTTATTTATCTTTATTTTTATAATATTTTCGACTTGTATTTCTATTAATTATCTTATTTTAAATATTTTTTCAAGTTTTTAATAAATTTATTTATTATGGAAGACAATATTTTGCCTTTAATTTACTATGTTATTGGTCTAATGTCTGAAATGTATTTATATTAACTTTATGGTTATTAATGTAATTTTATTGTTTAGTATATATCTTTTAAGACTATTTTTGACGCCCCTTTATATTGAATTTAATTATTAATAATAATATTGGGCCGTCACAATATGAAGTTGAGTTTAAATCCATAGAATCATCTTTTATAATAAGAATATGTGTAGATGTAAACTGAGACAACAATTCTTGTATATTCTCCAATCTGGTTTCAACATATTGTTGAGTAATCCTTAAAATTACTTTTCGCCTTAGACAATCTATTATAAATATCCTCTTGAATCTTAATAAGTGTTTGTACAGACATCTTTGATAAAAGCAAGTAACAACAATTTAGTAAATAACAAAAGTTCAGGGAGTATATTGGAATAACTTTCTCACAATTGTATTAATTGTTTTAACTACTCACATCAAACTGAAATAAATTACAAGTCCCAAGTAATTATTTAAGTGTTTTAACAACTTATATCTGAGAAAAAAATCGGGCATAGGTTCCCCGTCTTAATCAAAATTTACTTAAAATTAACTAAGTCTACAAATTACATTAAAATGATTTTCTAAGTTCTAAAGTCTTATAATCACTAGCACTTTTTCTATGTTTAATTTTTCTTATAAATAAAGTTCAAATTTCAACAAAATAAATGAAATCCTTTAAAGGTTGAAATTTACGCTTGCTTGGTAAATAAGGCTCACTTTTCCACACTAATGAATTTAAAAATGTACTCACAGTTTTTAATGATTACCACTCACTTCTGCACCGCACTTTCCTTACGGCAATAGGGTTGAAATTGCCGTCTACATAACACTGCTTGACTTCTTATAATATGGCTGTTTCCGTTTGCTAATGTGGTCCACTATCTCCTTTCCTCCCGCCGTACTCTCGCGTCTGATTCCTGTGTGTATACTGCCTCACAGTGTAACTAGACTGTGCCAGGTATCACTTCACCGGAATACGAGGGTGATAACTTTAAGGTTTAATTCTGTTCCTAAAAGCACCTGCTCAGATATGAACCACGTCCGGTTCGAATGACCATACACAACTTGTGTATGGAGTTACAAAATCAACTCCATTGAGTGGAGCTAATATATTAGCAAAATACTGATATTCGAATTTTATTGATTTCGATGTAATCGTATTTATAGTTTTTTTATTTATTTATTGAAGCCCTGTCTTATCTTGTAATTAGGCTTGCTCATGTAGGTTTCCCTCATTACGTATACAAGTACAGCTCTATATTATTTATGTAATACGCAGTGACCTGTTGGCAATTTATAGAGCATCTATTTAAAAATTGTTTTGTAGCAAATATTATATATATATAATATTTGCTACAAATTTTTTTAAGAAAAATCTCTTTGATTGTACTGTTTTTATCTCGCTGGTTTTAATATCAATACACATAGGACATTAAGAAATAGAAAAATAAAAGTGAAAACATACGTACGTATGTAATTACTCTAAGTGAAAAACTTTCTCGCCCTTTTACTATTGATTTTCTGTCCGTTAAAATGAGTGAATCTAACCAAGAAATTCGATACACTCTGAAGTATTTTTACAAAAAAAAGGAAAAATGAGACTAACACCGCGAAAAAAATTTGTGATGTTTTTGGACCTAAAGCAGTGTCAGTAAGAGTAGGACAAAATTGGTTCAAGCGTTTTCATCATCATCAACATTCAGAACCGGAACAATTATTTATAGGCAACACACATACGACTCTACTCTACTTGTTCTCAGAGCCGTAATTTAATGCTAACACTGCGCTACGGATTTCTAGTTCAAATTACTATAACGAGCTCAGGTCTGAGTCAAAGGGGCTACAATGCGTCGAATTTCGGTTTCGTATTTATGCAGGAGTAAGCATTTATGCCAAAACAATAATTGCTATTTTTCAAGAAGTGTTTGTGAATGTTTCCTTATGACATACCTTGCTCACCGGGTATGCGTCAAACAGGACACCTACAGGTAAGTTCTGACTAGTATTATAATATTAGCGCGGTTAAGTGCACACACACATAGACACATCGATATAGTTGGTCTAAATCGTCCAGGAGACAAAATGGCCAATTCTTTCTTATAAAAATTTAATATGATGGTACAGTCTACGAGCAACAATCGACTAAATATAATTTATCTGCAATCATGTTATGGCATAACCATTAATAAATCTTTACTTCGGGCACAAAAACCTCATATAGACAGTTTCGCGTCATCGGCAAACGATTTTAAACCTTACGTGGTACGCAACAGTTTGGTTGCGGATTATTATGGTTGACGATACAACCCGCTGAGAATATGCATCAACATAAGGCAATATGTTTTAAGTTGATAAATAGATAGCTCAACGTTTTAATTCTTACCTGAAATTTTTAAGGTTACATTGTCTTTTAGATGTGTTCATGGAACAAAGTAAAAGTTCTATTGCACACCCCGGAAAAGCAGATTTTATTATTATGTACACTTGAGAATTGCTGAGGGCTGGAGAGATAATCGTGACAGGTTGCTGTACACTTTCTTTCATTTACGCTGGGTACTTAAGGGAGTACCAAGATACTGGTGTAAAGTCCCGCTATGTAAGGGAAAAGGGCCACAGCAGGATTATAGAAACTACCGTAGCATCGTCTGCTTAGCATTGCGAGAAAGTGAAAGCTTTATTTAGAAAGGGGATGGGGTGTGCGCGTCAGGTTTTTTTAAGCGCATGATTACAGTTTTAGGCCAAAAACCAGAAAGTTTTTTGTGCATTTAAGTACTCAGAAAAGACTTATGATAGAGTGAACAGGGTTGGTTTGTGACAAATACTGGACTTGATTTCGTTGAGCGCTTTGATGACACAGGATTAAAACCTCTTTTGGTACTGAGTTTGAACTTATTTGGTATTCCTAAAGGTAGTGTAGCTTCCTCGTGGCTATTCAATCTAATTATAGAAAGTTGTTTAGAAACTTTGAAAGTTAAAGCATGTGGGTTGAGAATGGGCGAGTTAATCGTCAAATACCTTTCGTACGCCGAGGGTCAAGTAATATTCGCTTCGTTGGCCAGCGAGTTACAAATGATGGTTGCATTAATGAATGGGTTATTAAAAGAAAGAGGTATGAAAATGAACGTAAGTAAGACAAAAGTGATGATTTGCGAAGAAAAGAAATTAAAAAAAGATATATGAAATAAGAATAGAAGGGAGAATTGGTCGAGCAAGAGGACGAGTTAGTGTATTTAGGATGTGTGTTTAGCAAGGATGGTCAACATGGCAAGGATATAAAATGAGGACTGAGTGCATGATATAGAGTAAATTTGGCTTTTCACTATATTGTGGAAAGACAAAATGTTTCAAAGAACGTACGTGTGACATTTCACAATGCTGTGTTAGTCCCTACCCAAATGTATGGGAGTGAAAGTTGGGTGTGGCAGAAGAAGCACGAAACAAACAAATTATGCAGTCCTCAAAGAATATGTTAAGGGTGATTTGCAATAAGGGGGTGAGAAATTATGTGATATGGGAAAAGAGTGATTTGCAAGATGTTGTGACCAGGATTAAGGAAAAGATACCTCTATGGTTTGGTCATGTAGAAGGAATGATAGAAGGAAAGAGTGACAAAGCATATTCGTTGTTGCAGAAGTGAGTGTCACAGTCGGAAAGGGATGCCCTAGATGGAAGTTTATGGATCGAATTCGCGATATATTGAAGATACGACCAACTAAGAGTACCCTTAACCTATGAGCTTGTATGCATAGGTAGATGGACGTGATAAAAGCAAAAGATGTTTAACAAATGGAAGTCTGATATCTTTGCCTATCATCTGGGTGACTGGCGCGAGTGTTTATGTATGTATTTATGTGTATATGTGTGTATCTGAGAACCCTTACCCCACCGTTTATTATATTTCAGTTGTTGTTAATAAGAGATATATGTAAGAATGTTTATATTATGTGATATTTGAATATTATCTTTTATTGTTTTTCTAATATACTTATCATAAACTAAGCGTAATTTTTTAAATAATTATGAATTTTTTTATCATGCTACTAGAATTAAATTTGTATTATCAACATCATCATTGTCATTTGTAACTCCATGATTTCCGTTGAACACAAGCCATAACAGATTTGCACGAAGTAAGGGCCCGAGCCGCTTGCAACTTGCATCCACGTACTCGCTACTTATGAACATATGAATGTGATGACGAGTTCACTCTGATGAATTTGCAAACTAGATTATTATAACTAACTCTATAATAAATGTTTACGGTTGGCCTAGCATCTTAAACAGATTCGTACCGAAAGAAACTTGTGAAGGCCTTCTTGTAAAGCAATATTAAATAATTTTATTCGTATTTTATTTTATTGTTTGTGAAATGACTGGGTTACTAAAAGTTTTGGCAATTTATAACTACATAAGAGTACATACAAAAAAATCACATATTTTCATTAGTATATTAAGGTTTAAAATCTATTAATCAAAGTATTCAAGAGCGATTTTCTATCAAACAAGACTATAGAATTATAATTTTAAACAGTTTCACTAAAAGATACGAAACTCTATAAAATAAAAAATAAAAACTGTTAGTCAACGAAACGCATCCGAAACCAATCTAAAGAACCGACGGTTGATCTAAAAGTGGACTTTAGAATGCGTCGAATTTGACAAGTCACGGATTTTTTCCAATCACCCAGATTATCTGGTCGCTTTACCCCACTCGATCAATCTTATCGAGGTAACTATGACATCACTTGAAGCTAAAACGCCTTATGTGTATCCTATCCTCGTAATTGAATTTAAGCCTTGTCATAACGCTACTAGTTAAAAATTCAAACTGTGCCATTTTAATGGAGACGCTACAGTGATGCTTGAATGCGCCGGATCATCACCAGATTCCGGGAAATTTGCCCCGCGTGAATACCTGCCTTTACAGGTAAGCTTTTGAAGAATTATAAAGCGATTGAGGGTCAAATTTCTGAATTAATAGAAATTTCTAAATGTTCTTAGTTTATTACAGTATTCAAAAATAACACCGGTACAGAATTTTATTTTAAAATATTATTTGAATCGAATTATCCTATTCGATTGCCAAATTCGATATTTTATTCCATTTAGGAGTTATGGGCTGAAAACCGGCAAGCAAATTAAAAAATATTTAGGATTTACCTGCTTCTTAGTATAGCATCTATGAATTGAAAATTAATTTCGATAATAAGCTTGTAATATAAGTAAATTAGCATATAGACATTTTTTTAATGTTTAAGTCTCAGACTTATTTATCCCAATTGCACGTAGAATGTCCGGATTTCTAAGGAATTATTGATACTTCCGAAACAAAACTTTTGTCTTTTTTTTTAAATCATTAACTAATATTATGCTCATTTACCACTGGCGATTTTTTCGGACCGATACGACTTAAGGACCTTGACGAAAAGAGCTTACTCTCTTATAAAAGGCCGGCAACGCACCTGCAATTCCCCTAGTGTTATATTTGTTCATGAGCGTTGTAATCACATACCGTCAGATGAACCGCATTCTCGTTTGCCCTATTCTTCTATAAAAAAAGAATTGTACAACTGTCTACCTCGTGATAGAGCCACGCTGCAGTTGTATTTTTATATGGCTAGATCACGAAAGTGTCGGCTTGATCGGATAAAGACTACGTGTACCAAAAAAAACTAAGAATATGCAGGAAGTCGATGGAAGCATGTGGCTCAGGACCGTGCTTTGTAGCATTCCTTGGGGGCGCCCTATGTACAGCAGTGGACTTGTGAAGGGCTGCAATGATGATGATAATGATGATAAAGTGTATGAAGATCAAACAATACAGCTTTGCTAGTGTAATACAAAAACATATAAACTCTCATATCTGTAACCCAGAAGAGAAAGTAGAGGTCACGGACTTCCGTTTGTCACTAATCTAACGCACCTCTCGCGTTTCTTTTACAAACATATAATATGCTTGTTGGTTATGGGTATTCTTAATTCAGCCATCTTCAATATATCGCCAATTTGGTTGATAAAATTCCATCTAAAGCGACCGTTACCAAATCTGCTACTTACTTCTGCAACATAAATTTGCTTTGTCAATCTACCCTCATTTATACTCGTAATATTTCTGCGTGTTCAAACCACTAACGCATTTCTTTCTTAGTCCTGGTCACAACATCTTTTTCTTAACACACAATTTTTCACCTGATCATTCAGAGTTACCCCTAACATAGATATTTATTAATGACTGCATTTCTACAGCATTAATTTAGGTACTAATGTAATATTTGTGTATGCGATGCGATCTCTATCACTCAAAAATTTTTACAAATATGTCTAATAGTTCTACGGTCTATGGTATTATGACTTGCTATTTGACCAGCGAGGCTGCGTCGCCTCTGTTCATCCGTCCAACCTTACCTACCCTTAAATAAATACACTAGTGACCGCGCGAATATCTCAAATTAATTCTTTATGTGTTTACTTTGTATGAGGGATTATAGATTCGTAGAATTACGGTCAAAACAATTATGGGCTTCAGTCTAATAATGGACAATGATTTATTTAAAATATAAGTGTCAATGAGATAAGATCATTAGTTAACTGAAAAATAAAACCACAGATATTCATTAGACAGAACTTTATGTTTATCAGAACCCAAGAAACAGTTCAATATCTAAAAAGATAATTAATTGATCTTTTTTTTAAATTAAATAGCTGTGTACCAGTATATTTATATAAATAAATATTTATATAAAGACGATATTGATTTGAATAACTTACGTTGATTTATCTTTTAAATATTTCTGGATAAACATTTTTATAGCAAATCTATGTAATGATTTCTTATATTTATGAGAACACTACACATTGATTGAAATTACTTTTACGGATTTTATCGCGTTTAATTAAATATAAAATCTGTAAAAGTAGTTTTAATCAATGTGTAGCGTTCTCGTAAATATAAGAAATCATTACAAAGATTTTCTAGAAAATCTATGGTTAAGTATGTGTACATATCTAAGCCTTTTGTAAGTTAGGAGAATGTTACATTAATAACATACTTAGCAGGTAGACCACAGTGCACACATCTTAATCATCTCGTTCCTGATGTAAACATTTAGCAATTAACTTACAATATAAAAACAATCAAATTATATAAATACTATAAATAATACTCAGATTCAAAGCAGGACACAGGTGTGGCTAATTTTCATTTAAAATTAAAACGTCAAACAAACTCACAGGACGCCAGATGTTTGTGGTTTCCGCGGCCCATGGACCTGCAAGCAATTTTAAATAAAGAAGGCTACCGACGCGTTACCATCACTAGGTATAAGACGGAATGTTTGTAATGATACGGGCTCTCTATACTATTAAGACTAGTACACTCAGTGCATGCCCTTATTGTTTGTCAGCAGAAATAGGTAAATAGGTAGATAAAATTCAAAATAGGTAAGAAAATCGTGCCTATCTAGACTGACTACTAGGGAAAAAATAACCTCTTTTACCGAGCACTATCATTCACCTATATACCCGACAACCGTTGTAATTAACATCTATATTTCTTTGTATGATTAATTTCATCCAGCCAGTGTGGATCTACCGCATAATCCCTGCCTGGATCAATGCAGCTATATTATGGTTGTAGCACGAATGGATCTGTTCGACCAAGGGAGAACCACACTCTCAAAGAATACCAGCGTAAAATAGCAGCTTAATGCTGATGTGTTTCGTGTAATGAGTGTATAGTACCGGAGACCCGTTTTACTGTCGTCGAGACATTCAATCTTAGTCCTCAGGGGTGACAACGCATCTGCGTTTTGATTCTTAATCGAGGTTAAATGTAGATGTAGAGGTCTATGGGCCACAGCATCCACTTCCCATCAGGTGGACTGTGTGTTTTGTCACCCTTATTTTATAAAAAGGGATTGTTTGATAAACCGTTTAATTATCTTATTTTAATGTCACAACCCCACTTCCTTACCAATTTCTTCTGTAATACCACTTTGTTGTACATAACTTAAGGCCCATTGCTAGAAATATTCCCAAGAATAAAAAAAATCAATGTCAAATTCATAACTATTTCATTCAATCGAAATTTTCAATATAAATGTAATTTTTTACATTAAAAATGGTCATAATCGACATAAAATGTAGTGCGCAGTTTGCAAAAACCAGACCGTCTCACAAAAGGACCGGCGAAAAAACTCTTGGATCTATTTTAGAAAGCCATATTACAATTTCTTTTACAACTTAAAATAAAATCAATACAATTTATCAAATACCTTCAATATATCAGAAACAAAAGGAAGTGCAAGTGCAGAATAATAGTAATTTGCATACATCATTATCCTCAAGATTTATTTTATAGTAGGCTTCAGACTGCGTTGCTCAAGTGCATTGCTAAGAAGACTTCCGGTAAATATATAATTAATAAATGTATATATTTTAAACGTTGTGTTTGTTGTGCGTGTGTGTGTGTTGTGTTGAAAAAGCAGCACACAATCTACCTTATGAACACTTATAAAGACTATTACTTAATTACTACTACTATATAATTACTTATTAAAATATAAAAATGAATAACAGAAGAAAACATTTAGGAATAACTTTTAACTGCGCTATCCTTACATAATCTAAAAATGTATACATATTAGAAGTTCCGACCCTAAAACAGAATTTTTTAAAAAGAAATAATTTTTTATAATATAACCCGAATGACATAGTTCTTTATAGATAAGGCCACAACTATGTGTCAACAAAATTTAGACGTCAATTCGTCGTTTATATGAGTAAATAAGATGTAAGGGATATGGACGAAAACAACGATTATGGCATCGATTTGAAACTCAAAAATTTACATAATATAATCTCTTTTTAAAGTGTAATACATTTTTAAAACACAAACGGTCAAAAATCATATATTAATAAACAAAACATTCTAATGTACAGTTTTTGTTTTAATTTTTGTTTAAAAGTTTGTCTAGATTGAATTGGATTTTATTAAAAAATAAATTATGGAACGTCGATTATTCACTGTTTTCCAAATTTTTATATGTAAGTCATCAATATTTTCGCACTCAACGCAGAAAATTTGCTAACATCGATGTACATCAGTCATCCTTTAGGTAAATGATTAGAAATACCCACAATGTAATAGTAGATGAACTTGACGCCGGTTCAAATAAAAATACCAATACGGAACAATTACTAAATATATAACTAATTATTAGATATAATTACTAGACATGTATATCTACAGTAGAACCTAGAGTGGTACAGTGGTAGAGCCATGCTGCAGTTTTATTAGTAGTTTAGTTGTAGCACGAATGAGTCGGTCCGACCACCCGGAAGGACCACATCCTCACAGAATACCAGCGTGAAATAGTAGCTTAATGCTGCTGTGTTTCGTATGGTGAGTGTAAAGAACCGGAGACCCTTTTTACTGGAAACGAGGCATTCCATCTTAGTCCTCACGGATGACAACGCATCTGCATTTTGATTTGTAATCGAGGATAGATGTAGATATCTATGGGCCGCAGCAACCACTTACCATCAGGTGGACTGTGTGCTCGTTTGTCACCTTATCCTATAAAAATAACAGAGTAACCGACAAAGCCCAACCAATTAGTAAGCTGAAGTGGCAACGGGCCAGTCATATAACTCGAAGAACCGACAACCGATGGGGAAGAAAGGTTTTCGAGTAGCAACCTCATACCGGTAAGCAAGGAGTAGAATGACTAGATGGAGGGATGACCTATCAAGATATGCAGGACTTCGTGGCATTCGTTGGGGGAGGCCTATGTTCAGCCTATGATGAAGATGATGATGATGTTTATGTGGATCATCCACGGTGCTAGAGGGCTTGACCAAGAAAGGTCCACGCTCTCACATACTACCAGCAAAATTTAGCATATTAATGCTGCTGTGCTTCGTATGGTTATTGTAGAGAACCGGAGATCCTTTTGCTTGCGTTCCATATTAGTTTTTAGGGGTGATAGTACATCTGCATTTTGATTCTTAAACGACATACTCGTTTAAGAATCAAAATGCAGATGTTGATGTGTATGGGCCACAGAATCCTCTTACCATCAGGTGGAGTGCTCGCTTATTCCCCTTAACTATAAAAGATTAAAAATTAAGACCAGAAAACCAATAATTTGTGTTTTATATTACTAAATGTTTTCTCCGGAAGAGTTTCGGAAGCTATGCATTGGTCAATACATCGTATGCGTGACGCAATCATCTACTTTGTTATCAGTATCAATTGAATATTTAAATTTCGTTAATGTAAAACCGCTGAGAATTAGGCGTTCATCTTATCTCATCACTAAACCGCATATCTCTTCAAATTACATCAAAGCAATGTTAATGGCATAGCCAGCAACATACATACTCAATTTTTAAAGAATGTAAGTATTTATTAAATCAGTTTTAATCTACAGAAAGAATAGTTATGTGATACAACCCATGTCGCGTCGCATATTAAATCTTTTAATTACACTTCAAAGTAATGTATCTAACTTGACCTATGTAAAAGCATAACTACTTATTATCTGCATTGCTTATCTGTTTGCATTTTAACTTTAAAAAGTTAAATCTTTAATGAATGTAATATATATATATATATAAGTTTCTAAGTTATGTCTGAAAAAAAATATGAAGTTGATATGAAAACACTAATAAACTAAACTAAAAAAAACCTAATCCTATACTTAAAAAAAGCATCATTCAAGCAGGTAAATTTTAACTTCAATTCAATCTATAACTGCGACGTCATTAAAATTTTTAAATTTTCATTTACTTCGACACTGAAAGTAGTCATGAGGTTAACTACATCTGAGTAGAAGTAATCCGAAGAAATGCCCAGTCCACAAACTTGCAACAAGATTCAGCAACTCTGGTACCAAATCAATACAAGGAGGCCACATTGGATCGTATACACATTTACTTTATTTACAATTTTGTTATAAAAAAAAATATTAACATTCGTAATAAACGCAATTTTAAAAACAGTATATTTTTATAAACCTGTACCACTTATTTTAAGTTAAATTAAGACGATGATTTAAAACGGGCTGTGCTTAGCGAAAGTCAGCAAAAAAAGTTCGAAACACACACACTGACTAAGACTTCTTGATGGAACATTATCAACTTCCAGATCGCATGCTAAGAGTGGCAAATGTGGCAAATGTTCAGCTATAGACTTTGATAGGCTGTAATAATAATACCGTATTCATACCGAAAGATGACCATTGCTTATTTTGCAATATAGAATTAATCCAAATGTTATTTGCTAATCGAACTTAATTTCATCCTTATCCTTAACAATATAACCCACAAATATGAAATTTTCCGAACTAGAAATCATGTAGTTATTATATGTTATTTAATAGTATTTAATGTACTTTATTATTATATTTTTGTTACGACTAAGTTTCTACTGCAATTATATTTATTACGCTGTGTACACTCTTTTGGATTGTAGTTTAGATCAACAACATTATACTTTTAATTTTAGAACTATATGATTGTGTACCTTATTCAATAAAATAAATGTCTAGTTGTTTTTTTACAAACTTTACTCATCTAAAGCAATCTTTTTCTAAAATTCCACAATGTATTTATTTTTTAACTCTCCGTGGGATTTTACACGTATTTATGTTTGGTCACGAGAATTATGTACAACTAGCTAATCGGTAGACAGCTAAGTTAGTTTAAGAATGATTTACCCATAAATTTCCCTTTATTAGCTCAACGTTTCAAACTTTAATTAATTGAATTTAAAATAATAACAAATAAATGAAAAACACCCAATCGAATGACTCCATTACCGCTTGCGTCATTAATTTCCAAGATAAAATAAAAGGTATGTCACTATTAAGCGTTTCACAATAAACAAGTCTAGTTGATTCAACGGATTTGAAAAGCCAGAATGTAATACAAAGACAATATTAATCAACGTCAATCCACCATAATTAATTGATTAAAAGATAATAAAGATGTCATAAATAGTGGTAGTATTAACTAACACTATATTTAAGGTCAAGTAAAAATGTACAAGTGTTCGAAAGTTAAATGAATTTAAAAATAAAATTCATATGCATAATGACTAAACTTTAAAAAGATGTTTCTAATTATGCAGTAATACATAGAATAACTTCTATATAAACAATAGAAATTTTTTGATGTAAAACTGGCAGTTAGTTTAAAATTATACATTGAGAAGTTTTAATTAAGGAAATTCGACAATAAGGAGTTTCTGCAAGACGAAGTTATAATATGACAGTCCCATAACTAACGACTTGTAAGTCTATGATTTTGGAATATACAATTTTTCATTCTAATTGCGTCAGCGCTACGTCCCCACTTATCATCAACTGGTATAGTAAACAAGCACTGATTTATAAAAAATATAAAAATTGTGATATTACAAACTTATTAACAATACCTCAATAAACATTGTCCTCAAAATAATGAACGATGCTCAGGTATTATATACTCAATATTCATAAATACCGAAATCAAAACCCACAAATAAGCAAAAGAGAACAGCTTTACGACTGCGATGGTATCGACTTTGCGATTACCATTCACCGGCGTATCGAGCATCAACAAATCTACCTGGTTAGCAGGTTTAGGAGATTGTTGTGTGTGATTTTTTAAGAAGGGCAACAACAAGAAAAGTTCATCATGAAAATTGTCCTCCTCTTTTTCCGTGAAGTCGGCCAGCTGTTAACCCCTTGGCTACGTTTCTCTATTCCAAATTTCCTATCTCTTGCGCCTAGGTGAATTCTCTGACTAACACCGTATAATTGGTTTTGGATGAAAACATGATTCTCGAGATATCCTCATGCATTTTATCCACCTCCTCATCGGAATATGCCGAGGTTGGCACGTAATCTTGTACGACCTACAACAAATACCATTCGTAATTCTGAGAATAAGATACCCTTGTCGACACACTCCCAGTCAACACTACTCAGTATAAGCTGACTTGTGGACGACAAATCCGACACCTCCTAGGGATAGATGATCGCCCACCCAGTGATGGAATGAGTTGACGGATTGGAGGATTATCGTGTCCACCCCTTTAGATCTCAGATATCCTATAATATGCCAGCTCAATATGTCCTTCTTTTCTTCCAACTCTGGGATCTTCTCGTCAGACCTAAAGGTACGTGCGTTAAATATTGCTAGGTCAAGTCGTCTAAAGTGCCAACCGTACCTCCACCGGAGACTCTTAATACCCGCTACCACGCCGTTACTACGGTCCCCACCGCAGCCAGGAATAGCGTGGCTGCCGGCGACTGGAGGGTCGTTTCTCTATACCCTTCGTCATGGGTATATTGTCATAGCTGCGTTACTTGGCAAGTGGGTTTACAACCGCTGTTATAAGAAAGATAGATGTTATAAGATATATAAAGTGATGACTTATGGATCTAAGATGTGTTCCTTCACTGCTGGCCGTATGAGGAAGCTCAAAGTCACTCAACGAGTTATGGAGAGGGCTATCCTCGGAGTTTCCATGCGTGATAAACTTAGAAATGAGGACATCTGCAGTAAAACCAGAGTAACTGGCACTGGGTCAGCTCGAAAGACCGATAATTGATGGAGAAGAAAGGTTCTTGAGTGGCAGCCTCGTCGTACCGGTAGACGAATTTTAGTGCCACCCCCCACAAGATTGAGTGACAACCTGGTAAGACATGCAGGAAGTTCATTGATGCAGGTGGCTCATAACCGCGCTTTTTTTTTATTCGCGGGGAGGCCTATGTTCAGCAGTGGACATTTGAAGGGCTGTAAATGGTGATGATGATGATGAAGAAAGACACTGCTACACATTTCCTGGTTTGTTTTCCTCTGTCGCCTCTTACGACATCCATGGGACGATATGGGCTAGTGGATATTCTTACTCACACGTCGTAACATGGACAAAAGTATAATTTGGGCAAGTAAAATTAATTACGAACAAAGAAAACAATACCACATACAACTATCAAATCAGCCTTCAACAGAATTGCAAATAAATGAGAAAACGTGTACCGTTACACATTTGACGTATGATGGACGTAGTGAAAAGACATATGCTTTGAAAATAGAATTCCGCCTTGAAAGTGGTTTAAAAACTTGCTTTTTAACCCTTCCAGGGACTGATAAGCTAATAATATAATCAAGCCCAAACTATACGAGGCAAGTCGTTACATGTAACAACTTACCCAAAAATTTGTGACTACCTGCCCCATAGCACGAGTTTTTAAACAAATTTAGGTCACCATTAATGGATATTACTAGCGAAAAAAAAACAATATTGTAAATTTGGGACTAACTTGTCTGTCTGAAGTAGAGTCTTTGCTGAACAAAGTCTGGGATTGGGGGCGACTAAACCTATTTATTTATACATTTATTTCACAATTTATGTACACACAGGTAAGGGAGAGGACACATCATGATAAAAAGTTTGTACAAAGGCTCTACTTATCTCACAATGAAATTTCTTCCAGTAGGCCAGTTTCAAATCACATATGATTAATAAATGATTATAAGGTGTGCACTTTGTTATTAAACACATATGGGGATAAAATAAATATATACGTCAGCTCAACATTGAATTTATTTGTATAAATATATATATATATATATATATATATATATATCGTTTTTCTGAGTGTCTAGTGTTTAGGTGCGTCCGTAACTGTCATGTCTACATTGTTATTATAATATGTAATTATCTTACGTAAACTATTTGAAAAGTTGTGTAACTAATTAGTTTCGTAAAAAATAACAGCTCAGCATATAAAGTTAAAAAAATATTGGAGGTAATGTGCCATTCCGTTGTGCACCCCACCGACTATGTTTTTATTTGTGACTATCAAGTCTTGTAGCATGAGCTAGATACAGTTGAATAAGTCACAAAACCGACTACTTGTTTTATTTTAATTAAATTTTTTTCAGGACAACACAGATAAAATATTCTAACCTTATGTCAATGGCGATGTTTCAAAATTTTAAATGAACTTTATTCAATTTTAAACGATCCAAGGTCGCCTTTTTTAAGAATAACTTTAATTTTCTTCATTCGATTGACGGTCGAACGCCACAACAGTCAAACCGTCTCAGAATTAGTAATCCACAGCACAGGTCTAATTTTATCAGATCCTCTTATACGGTAAAGGCATATATCTTTGGAATAAATACTCATTCCAATGATATTAAGAATGGAACCAATAAAAACACCCCTAAAGTACTTCTACTACAACATTACCTTAGGGCAATTACTAACAGATATTTTTTAATCTCTTTATTTCAAATAATTATTTATATATTAAAACGGATATTTGAAGTGAATACTTCTTTAGCGGCGTTGTACATTTTTATTTGTAATGGGTAAAAGATGTTAAACTCGCGTCAGGACACGTGACCTGATCGAAAATTCGTAAGACGGATGGAGAGTAAATAGTACGCCGCGTTTTCTGAGAGATAAACTTTTTAATGTAGGTAATATAAATTGTCATGTTTGTGTACGATAGCGCGATAAATAAATATTGTATTCTACCACATTCATGATAGTACTTTTATACTGATAATTAAAGCAATTCGTGCAAAATTGTTCCCTAACCATTCCAAAATAACAACAATAACAATGCACAACGTTAATATTCAAGTTTTCACTTCTGCCGGCACTCCCGGAGTGCAACCCGTCGTTTTTTATTTATTAACATACACATATTTTTTTATAGAAGAGAGAGAAAATGAGCATACGACTCACCTGATGGTAAGTGATTACCGCCGCACATGAATACTGCAACACCAGGGGGATTGCGGATGTGTTCCCGTCCTTTTAAATAGGAGTAGGCTCTTTTATTGAAGATATCTAAGCCGTATCGGTCCATAAAAATCTCTGGTGGTGGTCGATTCCACAAGGAAGTTCTTTTAAATCGCAAAGGGTGGGCCGCCAGTCATCCAGATGGTATGGATGATATCGCGAGTTTTGTCGCGATGTGCGATGGTGAAATCATGCGGCTGGAATTAGTCCGAACAATTCCTCAGAGCACTCCCCGTGGTAGATGCGAAAGAAAATGTAGCATGGGATGGGATGCAACATCCTTACGCAGCGCCAGTTTTTCGAGTCGATCAGAAAGAACACGGTCGTCAACGGTTCGAACCGTTCTGCGCTGTATGTGTATAAGTGGAAAAGCTGGCACTGGAGTTGCCCCACCCAGAGATGAGAACAGTATTACATGTGAGGCCGAACATGCGCTTTATAAAGTTGCAAGCGATGTGCCGACATGAAATACTGTCTCGCTCTGCTGAGCACCCCAAATTTTTTAAAATTTTTTAGAATCCAATTTGGCCTTACATTCCAGGTCACTAGGAAACTACACACTATTCGAAATGTCGACGCCGAGGATTCTGATGCTAGCTGAGGCAGCAAAGGGGAGTTCTTAGAAACTGAGGAAATACGTTAAAGGGGTTCTTTTTAGCGGGTAACAAGCAAACTTGTGTCTTCTGGGGATTGACCTGGACTAGGCAGTAAATGCACCCTGCCAGATGTGATTATCAATGGCACATCAATTACTTATACTGAATCTGCGAAGAACTTCGGCTTAATTATTGACAATAGGTTGTCATGGGGTCCTCACATAACGGACTTAGGTAGAAAAGTTTATTATGCTTTCCACTCATTAAAACGTCTTCAAAGTTTTTTACCCTTATCAACGAAAATCTCTCCTGTTCAAAGTCTTATTTTGCCTATTTTAGATTACGCTGATGTTTGTTTTTTGGATGTCACAGAGGAGCAATTAAACAAACTTGAGCGATTGCAAAAACTTTGCATTCGGTATATTTTCGGACTCAAGAAGTTTGACCACGTCTCTAAATATAGAAAGCAACTCAAGTTGCTCCCGATCCGATTTCGCAGGAACACTCGTATCCTTTGTCTCCTTTTTAACATCCTACATATTCTTAAATCCCCAGATACAGTTTCTAGATCCCACCTTAAAACTCTCTTAAAATTCCCATCCTTTAATACTCATTCATATTCCCGTTCATTCTCCGTACAAGCAGTAAGACTCTGGAATTCGCTTCCTACCAACATTCGAGAAATCAAAACAGTGACATTGTTCAAAAAACGAGTGAAAGAAGTCTCAAATCTCTGATATTTACTATACTGTTACAAATATATGCATGTACATATATGTATGTATGTGTGTGTGTATACATGTTTATATATTTAATTATGACTTTATATATATATTAAGTATTTACGTATGCATTAATGTTTGTTTAAATATGAATATATTCATGTATTTGTATATATATATATATATATGTCGAAGCGGAAACCTCGGGGTTGTTTTTATGGTGAGGCAGCACCACTGTCCCCATTTCAAAGGGGTTAAGTCGTGCTACCGTATATTGTTTCCATTACAATTTTATTTTTGCACTACAATAATTTTTACTACACTTCTTATAATGAAAACCCACAAATAATACTCACAAAGTTTTACCAGGAAAATAGAACTACACCGACGAGAGCAAGAACTAAAGTGAGTCTATTCCCGCGTTTGTACAATAATGAAAACGTAATAACGTCTTAGGTGTGCTCTGATTGGTCGACGATTTGATTGGTCAATACTTCACTAAACAATAACTTTTTATTGAATTCATTAGATTACTTAAGTAATTTCAATTACCAGGATTAATAATCAAATCGACAATTATTTAATCTACGATTTAAAACAATATTTGAGTTAAAGTTGATAATCGAATAAATAGCTGTTTTAATAGGAATTAGTTGTCAATAAAGACATTGGTAAACCAAAAGAGGTTTTAAAGAACTAGCTAGTTACATGTTATGTTTCTGATAAATTGCTGTTATTAAATTGTAATATTAATAATTATACACTGTTGATTATTATAATTTATAACAATTAAAAGACAATGCAAAGTTTAGGCTTCGTCAACAGAAGATGTCCTTGCGGCGACATATATATAAAATTTACTATAACCTATTATTTTTATATTTATAACCTATATAGACAAAAGAACTAATTTAAAACATCCTTGTTTATACGATTTGAACGTAAGCAATATTTTTACAATGGCTACATCTTGCAGCGAGCTTCTATTAGAACATTCTATAGTATATTTCTAGGGCAGGAGGAAAAAAGTACATTGACCTCAAGTATTATGTTAGCATCTAAACAAAACGACAGTTAATGCTTCCATACATTTCTTTATAGATTACGTATCGTTACGCGTTAAGCGTGACTCATGGTACGGGATAGAGTGAAGGAAGCGGTCATTCAGAGATAATAAACCTGTTTCGACGCGATTTGCGATAGGTCTCACGCCGTGCGTATTTAAGAAAGCGGATGGAGCAGAACTCATTTCTCATTCTGTTTTGTCTTACGTGTAGATAGTTTGAGATCATTGAGCTATTATGTACTACGTACTAGAGGAGACACTGCATTCAGCTACTCTGTTCCACTCAACTGCGGTGCATGCACTGCACTTTAATCAGTCACTCGCTAGGCGCTTGTAGAGTTGTCACGTGTTGTGTTGATTTAAAAAAAAATCTCTTGATAAAAATATGCCGTCTTGTGTACTTAGATATTGCACAAATAATTCAAGAAATGTCAGTAAAAACCAAGGAATTACTTTTCATCGGTTAATAAGATACTTATTGAATAAAAAAAGTATTATAAATTAATAATAAAGCAAATTATTCCTAAGACGCCATCTCGTATCATTGAATATAGATTATGAAATTAATATGTTCAGATGCGACATTTCTGTGGGTACTTAAGTTTAGGACGAATATATTATTATACTACACATTTTTTTTTTGTAGAAACATATAAGTTATTATAATTAAGCTAAATTTTTCATGTTTAAATCTGCTTATTATTCTTTTATTTTGTTTTTAGGTTTCCACTTCAAAGTCAAAGTGGAATAAATTCGTCCATTTTTAACTCTCGCGTGCCCAGCATTTATGAACGATTATTTACAACATTTATGATTCTAATTTAAATAAATATATTTGTAATTTAAATTTTATGTTAATAAGTTTTGTTAAACATACATTTAGTACGTTTTTTTATATTTGACATAGATACCTTTTAAAATATTCAGATAAAAATATCATCAAAATGTAATTCTGACATAATATTATGTAATATTATATTAAATTAGCACATATACAAAATAAAAAACATTTTAAAAAATTGTAAGTACTCGATGTAATTAACAATACAATATAAATAAACAATTATTACATACTGACCATTCTACTTACGTATAATCTATAATAACAAAAACTGACCGCGCAAGCGCAAAGCGCGTTTATACCAACTGCGCATGCGCGACTCTACTATTACCGCGCATGCGCGAAGACATAGAAGTAGCGCACAATTTTTGTTTGGAATAGCTTCTCTAGTACGTAGTACATTATAACTCAATGTTTGAGATTTAAAATTTTCGGTTGTAGTAGTTTTTTTTTAAATTTTATTAAGTTTGTTTTGTTAGTTGTATTATTAGGTTTTGTATTAAAGTTTTTGTTATTGTTTTGTGACGTTTTTTATATTATGACTAGTATGAAATCGAGTCCATCCACATAAAAATCTCACAAAGACTACGTTACCACGAAAGAAGCGGAAAGTGTCGCATATTCCGGAAACCGAAAAAATTATGATTGTAAACATCTATAAATATGTAAAAGAAACGTGGTCTGGTGACGTATATCCATCCAAGATGGATATGAAAAAGAAAACTGCCGATATTTTAGGTTATAATCAATGTGACGGACTCTGCGACGTCTTCATCATCATATAATGATTCTGAAATAGATACAGATGAATAGTCTGTCAAGTGTCTCTGACAATCTACTATGAGAAGTTTTATGCATGCTTTAAGGTTGGTTGCTTAAGAATAACTTTAAATATAGCATTAATAGTTCGTCTTTTTACCTGACTGCCAAGAAGTGGTTATGTTTTATACAACTACCTACCTACCTACTTATTAAAGTACTTACCTACTATTAACGTAATAATGAAAATTGTAATAACTCATGACTTATAAATAATAAACTTAAATTTGCTTTTTAGTTCATTTAGGTACAGGATAAACTTCTTTCTCTATTATGTAATAATAGACATAGAGCCTGTAAAGAACTTCGCACTCGGCACCCTTATCTTTCACTCTGATGATATATGTAATGATAAAAGGATAAAAAATGTACCTAAACAAAAAAGATTGCCTACCCCGATGGTATCGTCAAAGGTCAATGTATTTTTCCGCCTGCCCTAGAAACGTACTTATACATCCCGCTGAAGATTTGTCAGTTCTTACCATCTGTTAAGTGTCATATTACTCTACAAGATGCAGGAGTGTACAAGCTTGATTGTGAATGTGGTCTCTCATACATAGGGCAAACTATGTATGAGAGACCACAAATAAAAAAAAATAATAAAACCCGCGTAAAAGAACAGATAGCTGACGTAAAGCATCAACGTTCCGAGAAGTCTGTAGTTCGTGATCATATCGTATGTGGCCCCAACCATTACTTCAGATTTGATAGACCACAGATCCTCGCGAAAGAACATCGATTCTTACCTAGGATGATACCTACGTGAGGAAAGAAACATACTAATTTCAATAGAGAAGGAGGCTGGGTACCACTGCCTGCTTGGACCCTATAATTAATAAAATTAAAACGAAACCCAAGCATACTCGTACCACTGCAAGAGTTCAAAACACAGTAAGTTTATTCTGCGTAGATCAGACAAAAAATAATAATTAAAAAGGTGAAGTTACTCCGGGTTAACACCGACAGCCCATATGGTCACGGAGGAACTGAGGTATTAACGTCCTGATGTTTATTTATTTTGGGCTCGACCTTCGCAGAAAAAGCTTACAGTATCTTGAAGTCTAGGATGGTTGGGTTAAGATTTAATTCTATAGACAAATCCTCGCAAAAGAACACCGAATTCTGTCAAGTATGACTCGCGAGGCAATTGTAATTAAATAAAACATCCTATTTCAATAGAGATGATGGTTGGGATGATCGGGAAGCTACCATCTGCTGGATATCCCATAATTAAAACAGCTCATGACCTTGTCTAATCAAATAGGAATATTATATAATTAGTTTCTCGGTAATTTTCTTTGAATAGATACCCAAATTTAAAGAAACAGACACATCGTCCCGTGGGTGTCGCAAGACGTGACAGAGGTATCAAACCTTTTGATGGGCAGCAGCGTCTTTCTAATAACAACTAGAAAATAAAAACTACGGTTGCCGTCTGTAGGGTAGGGTTAGGTTAAGTTTAACACGAGTCCCCACCCCAAAGAGGTTCCCGCTTTGTCGTGGCGGGGAAAGCTTTGTAGGCTTGATCACCCGCAGTGAATAAGGGGGTTCCCCTTGGCTGTCCCGAGGTGTAGGACCGGCCGAGATGGCCGCTTCGAGTAGGCTTGCCTAGCCCACTCCGGATGCGGATGCGGATGTTAGTAGACTGTAACGGGCCGGATGTCCCCTCCCCCTTCCCATCGCAGCCACGTTGGAGTCGCGATGGAAGAAGAGTGTTGGTATGTAAATGCGCCACTAGACCTATCCTCCGCGACTCTGGCGAGGCCGCACCGTTGAGGCGCCGTCCTTCCTACCCACCGCGGCCGAAATTTGGTTAGTGGCGGACCCAGAGACAAAATCCACCGGGGTCGGAAACGCTAATGCTTACGAGTACTTGACCGTGGCTTTTGCGCATAGGGCTCGGAATTCCCACTGCGGTGGTGGATTCAGAGGTCACTGAGAAAGGTGCGCCTCGTGTCGGTGTGCCTTACCTGTGAAGTAAAGGCGCACCGGAATGCCCGGACCGAATGCACCGGATGCGATGGGGATGTGCTTTCCCGAGGAGGGGCTGTAACAGAGTAGCCATCACCGATGAGTTCGCGGATGTGTGCAAAAGCGTTCCCGTGGCCCTGCTAACATGCGGCGAAAGTGGAACACTATGGGGTTTTAGTCGGTGCGAGTTTTTTTTTATTCCCACACTAGGATTTTTTTCTGTATCGTGGATACAGTATACAAACATACAGACCCGGAACAATTATTTGTAGGCAATACAAATATTTGTTCCGTGCGGGATTCGAACCCGCGGCCCCCAGTGCAGTCACTGCGCCACGGAGCCGTAACGGAGTTTGACATAACCCATTCTTGTCCCTACGAGGTGGATAAGCGTAGGCATTTCCCCATGTAAATAAAATAAAGAAGGTTAAACACGAGTATCTTGGATAAGCTACTGAAATCTACGAGAGCGTTTAGCTATCGAGCTACTAGAATTTTTTTGTTTACCTATATCAATTCTTAAGTTTAAAAAGAAGTAAACAGTAATAATATGATTAAAAATACCACCACACACAAAACAATATATATATATATATATATATATATATGGATAACGCAATCTTTTTGTAAATTTGACGTAACAGATCTCTTTTCACAGTATAAAACTAAACACTTCGGCATATTTGTAGGACGTTTATTAAGTAATGCAACTAAATTGAGTCTAGTGAACACTGCAAGTGCAACCAGTTTTATTGTACGCATAGGCCCACGTGACTTATATTTTGGCAGAGGGGGACGCATGCGTACCTCTCTTCCCCTCCAGACCGCCGTTGGACTATGTTGCTCTATGCCAAGAAGGTATCGATGAGAATTGAAAATCTCCAGTAAATATTGAGCTATTATAAATGTTTAAACTGAAAAAATTAAACAGTATTTGACTCCTCAAACTGCAAGCGTCCAAATTTGACCACTTCGATATTCAATCAGAATTCAAGAGGTCAAATGTGACTGCACCCACCCACAGCACTTTAACCTGTAAATCCCTATTTTTAAAGACTACTTTTCTATGAAGAAGTTTGGCATTATAGAATCAATATGAAATTTTTTATCCTTTCAAACGTTAGCATTCAATAAATGGCTTTTTGTTATTATTTCCGTATGGATCATATGTTTACAAGGTAGAGCCATGCTGCAGTTATGTTAGTAGTATAGTTGTAGCACGAATGGGTTGGCTCGACCGGGGAAGGACCACACTCTCACAGAATATCAGCGTCAAATAGTAGCTTGATGCTGCTGTGTTTCGTATGGTGAGTGTACCTACTCGTATGGTGAGTTACCGGAGACCCTTTCTAGTTGAAACGAGGCATTCCGTCTAAGTCCTCACGGGTGACAACGCACCTGCATTTTGATTCGTAATCGAGGATAGATGTAGATGTATATGGGCCACAGCAACAACTTACCATCAGGTGGACTGTGTGCTCGTTTGTCACCCTATCCTATAAAAAAATGTAAGACTTGAAGAATTTCAAACCCAAGGGGTCTCCTATCTCCTATGTAATAAAAATATTTATAAATTATTTGATATTAGAACACCGTGCAATATTAATAACAGTATTTACCAGGTCTTCGCTGAAAATCAGTGCTGCTGCAGTATTTGCGGTAGCATGCGCTAAGTCGGAATTCATTTTGGCACCACATCACACGAGGATGGTAACTTTCTTGCAAATATGTTTTTTTATGTATCCCTTATCTTGTATGTGTATTCAATTTTATTTATGTATTTTTAAAATGTTTTGGGAATATTTATGACTTACGACAAAAATATTTTATTGTAAAAATAAATATTGAGCGGATGTGGGCGAAGTAATTCTTACCAACTTTAAAAATATTTTAGCTTAATATTAATGTGCTTTTAAAAGGTAAATCGTATCTACTTTTTTAAATTGTAATCAATGCGGTCGTATGATGCAAAAGAAATATTTTACGCCACGACATAAGCATTATATTTAGCGTTTTATATAAAATTCGTCACTTTTTTACGCGAGAGGTTTCCCGATGTACGTTTTCTATTTGCAATACGTTCAGTCTAATACACTTTATTACGCCTCATTTGTTGTATCTTACATACGAATGGCGTTTAAACAGAACTTTATTATTTTTCAAAGCGAAACGGGTCGCAGATGCGACGTTTCAATAATTTCTGGATATGAAGCGGGGCGATACGCTCGCAATAAGTACTCCTATGTTTTACTTACCGTACTCGCGAGAAATTGAGGGCTTAGGCTGATATTGTCAAAGGCTCTTTACGAACATTTGGATGTTTACCAGGATTTGTATTTCTCGGATTTTTCTTTTTTAATGGCAATGATGGTCTTTGAAAAGTAAAATACCTGAAATAACCAACAACGTAAACGCAAAATATCTTCGTCTGATTTTTCTGAAATACAAACTAGCACTTACATTTTCAAACTCACAACAGCCATCGCTATAATTAGTAAATAAACAAAGTTGGTGAACCATCACATGTTGCAGGACTAATTTTTTATAGTGAACTTCTTTAATACACGTTGGGCACTTTTGGGATCGAGAAAAATCACTGAACACGCGTGACCGTCACGCAGAGATACATAAAATTGATGGAAGTAATGTTGAAAATCCAATTGATTAAATTTAATAAAATTGATATATACTTATAATTTTTGTTTGTATTATATAAATAATAATCATTCTTTTTCATGTAAAACAGCATAATAAATGAAAATTTTATTACTATATTAATACGTTGATAAAAATAATATCAAATAAAAAATACTACCTAAAAATGTGTCTGAATTGTACTTCATAATATTCAAAAAAATTCTCTTCTGACGTGCAGTCTTACGACTGACAAGTTTTTTTTAAGTGAAAGAATGCCGCGTTCGAAGTTTTTCTAAATGTTCAATCCAATCTTACGTATATATTGCCCTAGTAAAATATACAGAAAGTCTATGAATGCAGGTGGCTAAGACCGTGCTTTATAGCATTCCTTGGTGGAGATCTATATTCAACAGGGGACTTAAGGGCTGTAATGATGATGATGATCATGTATAAATTATTGCGGAGAAGATGCTGTATATAAAAGCTTAGATATGATTATAGCTTCTCTATTTTTACAGAATAAAGGTGACAAACAAGTACACAGTCTACCTGATGGTAAGAGAAAGCTGTGGCTCATAGACATCTACATTTATCCTTGATTAAAAATCAAAAGGGACTGCAGCACCGCTCAAATTTCGACGGAATCAAAGGCTTTTTCTTAGTCCATATACGCCAGGCAAAGTGGCAGATTGTACTCTTCGGTCTTCTGTACAATCTGCCGCAGGGCAAATGCGTTATCACCCCTGAGGACTAAGATGGAATGCCTCGTTTCCAGTAAAAAAGGATCTCCGGATCTCTACACTCTCCATACGAAACACAGCAGTATTTAGCTGCCATTTTACGCTGGTATTCTGTGAGAGCGTGGTCCTTCCCCGGTCGAGCCGACCCATTCGTGCTACAACCGTAATATAGCTGCAACGTGGCTCTACCACGTATAAAATGTAAATATGTTTCATTAATTAAACATATTTAAAGGATTTTAGAGAGCATAATTTGAATAGAAATTAAAAATGTTAACATAATAAATAATAATTTTATCCAAATAGCAGCAATTTGTATTTTTACATTTTATCCTTTATATGAATAATATAAAATTGAATCGGAAAAGTAATATTTAAAAATTATATCACTATATGTACATTATTTTCACGTCCTTCCTTAATCATAACTAAATCCGATAAAACCAGAGTTTAGGAGAGTTGGGGAGCTATGAAGGACTTAGTAACGGTACGTCCGTACGAGTACATACTTACCAGATGAGCAAGTCACAACACTTAAATATAATTATTTCTATTATATCTTAAAATATATCAGACTTATCATTTGATTTTAATATCGATCTATCTGTACATTAAAAACCTAACGCGATGGAAACCTCCTTCGTAATATCACTGGGGCGACTGTTTGCACTCGATTGATAGGAAACGGAGCGATCTTTCTGAGGAAAAATGTAGCGGCTAATGATTTGCTAACGATGATATTTATTTTTTAATGCACCCCGGGAATAGATTATTTCCTTTGAGGGCCGCATTTCCAGATCACTCCATATTGCTGGTTTCTAAGGTTCGGCACTTTTGCTCGTTGCTTACTGAATATTAAGAATAAAACAAAGTTTAAATTATAATTAAACAGTGAAATTAATTTTGTTATATTATTACCTCATTCATTTTGAATTGAAATTGAAGTTCCTTGAAAAACAAATATTTAATAAATAGGTATTATATTTGTTTTACGTAAACACATTGATATACAATATTAAGAACAATAAACAAAAAAAAACAAAGCTATCAAACAATCCAACTTCGACCGGTACAATGCCAATAACACTGCATTTTCTCGATGAATGCTTAGGCTTTAGGCGAGAAAATAACCAGCCCTCTTGTCTCCAGTGGCTGTGACCAGTCGCGTATAAAGTTCCTTTAGAAACTGAACCGCGCATGGACCATTCGGACCAATAGTCATCCCTCATCTCTCTGAGATTCATCACAACATTCATTTAGTCAGTTTAGCGCCTCAAATGCCGCGTCGGCCCTTGTAAAAAGAGGTAAATGAAATACAAAACGGTCGGATTTTATTATTATAGTACCTATCTGTTATTATAGAAATTAATAACAGATAGGTATTATAAAATCGCCTTACACTTCTCAATATGACTAATATAGGGATCTCTTGTAATATATTACAATATTGTTTTTCTTATCTATACATGTAAATAAAATTCTAATAATCTATCTGTAACATCGAATTTATTGCCTACTATTGCTGTCTTAAGGGTCATTTGCATGACATTACGACACGAATAATAACAAGTTAAATATACTCATGGACAAAATTAGAGGAACGCAAAAACGTGTTTATAAAACAAAATATCATGGACACTTGTGGCGAATTTGGATTTTGGTTGTTATTCTTTAATTTAAAATTGAAAACGTCGTAAAAACAAACGATCAGATGACATAAATTAACCAAATTAAGAAGAAAAGAAAAATTTTACACGAAAGAAAGATTTCTGTATGTAGTTAATATTATATATTTATATTTTTCATAAATGCTTAAAAACATACTAACATGAGCTACAATCAATACTTAGTGTTGCCTTCTCCAGCTCTTAGAAGTGCTTCCAGTTTTCTCGGCGTATGTCAAGGTGACTTTGAAGCTTCGTTCTTATCTTATAAAAAGTTAAGGTCCGGTTTCTAAACACATTGGTAACTATGAACCTGTCATCCTTGGCTACTGTTTTCCGTTTACGTTCCTGTGCTGCGAGTCTCGGCTTTGTTCGGTCTGCCGATACCTCTTGACAACTCCGTGTACCACACATTTTCATACTCGTAATGTTTGGACCACATGTTACAATTAAAGTAATAGCCCTAGCAACTTGAGTGGCGTTTAGTTCCAGCATTTTCAGTTTATTTGCATTAACAATTCAACCAGGCAGTCAAGGCAAAGTTTTAATTAAAGTCTAAAAGTTGACCAATCTTTTTCACAGTATAAAAGATCGCAATATTACGCCATAATTAAATAAAAAATGAACTTCCAAAAAAAATAACAGTCCAATACTTTCTTTTCAGAGTTCCGTAGTTAAATAACAAGGAACGGTTATAGTTTGGCCATGTCTGTCCGTCCGCGGTTTTACTCAGAGAACCTAGGTGTTACAAATATGTTGACATAGCTATAGAAATTAATCACACACAAATAAAATTCAGAAAACATTTTTATTTTGGGGACCTTCCATACAGGTAAAGGGAGGGTGATTTTATTTTACCCGTCTATTCCATCGTGTGGAATATCGTAGGATAGATCTTTCAAAGACATTGGGTGAATGGAACTACATTTTTCGATTCATAGGTCCGTTTGCGAAATATTTAACTTTGTAGTGGTATTTTTTATTAGTGAAAGTATAAACGATAGTAGTATAGATAATGTAGTAGTAAGTGTATGTATTATGTAGTGTCACAGCTAAGTAGAATTAACAAGTTAAGGTGTAATAGTCGATCAACTTATAAAATGCACTTGGATTATTAGCAAAAAATTCGTTATAACTCCATAGAAAATTACCTAAAACTAGCTGCTTTATAAATTTGTAATGTTATTGTAAACTGTTAAAAATAAACATTTTTTTGAATAAAAGGACATGATATATGCACTTATACTATAGCTTTATTTTTCTTTGCGGGATAGGTGAAGAGGATCTTTCTTACTTACTCACAACCTTTGCTTATTTTTTTTAGTTGGTAGTTACTATAGGCCTCATTCAAAGTATTCATTCAATCATATAGCTTCATACAGTTTCATTCGTGGTACTCTTGGTTTATGCGCGCAACTCTCAAGATAGTTTAGGGCAGTGTTGGTTAACGGGATGCTTAGTTACGATCATATATATCTTAAGAGAGTGATATGGAAAGAAGAGTGAATGCAGGAAACATGGTGAATGGAGCTTTGCACTCCTTTATGAGCAGTCGGAAAGTGTCTAACAAGGCTCGTTTGGCTGTGCATGAGGAGGTGTTGGTTCCGACACTCATGTACGGAAGTGAAAGTTGGGTATGGCAGAAGAAACATGAAAGTAGAATAAATGCAGTTGAGATGAGAGCATTAAGAAGTATGATAGGAGTTAAACTGAGTGACAGGATAAGAAATAGTGAGATAAGGAAAGGATGTGGTCTGAAAGAAGATGTAGTGACAAAAATTGAGAAAGGTATGCTGAGATGGTTTGGCCACATCGAGAGAATGAATGAAGAACGATTGACGAAAAAAGTGTATAAGGCGACTGTGAATGGAAGTGCTGGAAGGGGTAGACCTAGGCGGACTTTTCTAGACCAAATTAGGGACGTCTTGAAAAAAGGCCAGGTTAAGAGTACCCTAAACCGTAGAGCATATATAAAGGGAATAATGAAAGTAGACGAAGCGAAACAAGTATGTAGGGATCGTAGCAAGTGGAAAGAAGTGGTCTCTGCCTATCCCTACGGGAAAGAGGCGTGATTATATGTATATATATCTTAGGGTTGCACTGCCGGGAATATACATATAGAATATAGATAGAAAGTCACCTATGATCATCTTTGTACGGGCTTGGCATATGAATGATTTCATGTAGATAGTATTTATTTTCAAAACAGAAAGTTTTTAAATCTTTTTGTATATCGTTCCCTATAATTCTGATTGGAAAATAAGTCCTTCAGTTACCATCGTCCTATTTAGTCCTTGTAGCGGTCAAAGCGCGAACTCACTTGATATGCTCATGTGATATTCAAGAAAGTCCTTTCTATGTTCACGTTTTGTGACGGCCAACTACGGAACCCTATCTCTACACGTGGCCCGTGCATTTGGCCTGTTTATTATATAGCATTTTCTAATATTTGTGGACAGTATGCACGATAATTACAACGGGGGAAATTAAAACTTTTTATGCGTTCCTTTAATTTTATTTTAACAGTTAACACTTATTAGTATAACAATAATTAAAGCTTATTCAATGAAGTAACTTAATACAGTCATTATTTCTATAAAAAACATTTTTTATAGAATAGGGGTGACAAACGATCACACTGTCTACCTGATGGTAAGTTGGATGCTGTGGCCCATAGATATCTGTTGTTGCTAACATGAAGTAATTAGTTCACCCGCTGCTAGAGGGAGTCTTGGTGACTTCACATGTCTTCTAAATATATATTTCTTTATTTCTCTGACTTGTAAGTTTTCTCAAGATGTTTTCCTTCACCATAGAGCACGAGGTAAATCAGTACTTAAAATTGTAATTAATAATTTCATTCGTCGCCGACGGGGATCGAACCGTGTTTGATCACGTACTGTGATATTTACAGCGAACGCTTAGTACCTGAGCTACCACGGCTTACTATTTAATAAATGAGAGTTTAATTGACATGATGGACTATTTACCGTAATTTAAATCCCGCTGCCAGACTCCGCAAAAGTTCCATTTTCTTACCCGCTATAATTAAATCCCAACATAAAATTTATACCAACCTTTAAAGTCGCCTCTTCGCTTTCGCGGACATTTGAATGTTTTAACATTACGTACTTAAAATATTTAAGTTGCCGTTTCTCCTTTTGTTGGAGGGAACGGGAATCATCTTAATGCCGGTAATTATACGGATTCAACGAATTACTCGGCCATAAGTAAACAAACGAAATGCCCCATCTACCATCGTAAATTTACAGAGAGAAATCTTCGCGAATCTTGGAGCGACCTCCCGAACAACTCTTTCGATAATGTTTTTAATTTTGTCATTGCCTTTTAATTAATTAAACTTGTTACCCGTATAGAACGGTATAAAATATATAGCAATTTTATTACACGAAAATCCAACAATTAACAGAAAACCTAACTTTAAATTGAATGTTTACATTTTAATTCAATAAAGTATGGAATTTGACAGCAAATATCTGGTATAGCATATATCATGGTAGAGCCTTGCTGCAATTATATCATGGTTGTAGCACGAATGGGTTTGTTACCCTTATTCTATATAAAAGAGAAGATTGTAACGCCGCGGCTAAGGGACATATTTCGTAAGAAAGATTACGGTTTAAAAAGTTAAACCGTATTAAGCTCGAAGCGATCATTAAGTTTTTTAATAAGACGGTTATGTTTGATACTAAGAGACAATTTATTGAATATAATTATACATTATAACTTTTTTAATATATTTCTTGTGTTGTTAATGTCTGGAAAATAAAGAGATGGATAATGTCAATATCACTCCAAATGTCAACGTCTAGGTATATAATATTATATGCTCTAAAGATTGTCGGACGAGACTGACGACCGATTTAATTTTTAAAAAAATTGGTCGACCCTACAGGCCATCCTTGAAACTTCCCGCTAAGTTTAGGCGTTTTGAGCTCAAAGACCTAAACTTAAGTATGTTAAAAAAGCGTATTTTTCAAAATTTTTCTTCTTCGATACTCATGAATGGATAGATGGATTTTCATGATCAAAACGGCATTCGACGCAATTCTTAAGTACTACAAATATTGCTCGGTTGCGACATCTCGAAGTTATGTTAAAAAAACGTTTTTTCAAATTCTTTCTCCTGCGATATCTCACGAACGATTGAAACGATTTTTATTTTCCAAACGGCATTAAACGTCATTTTTAAGGTAAAGAGCTGATTAGTTTTGTAAATCTATCGGTAAAGCCGTTTAAAAGTAATTCCAAAAAAAAAACAGTTTTTAAAAATTTTCTTAATTTTTATTTACTTCCACACATATACATACATCCCTACGGACGTCCACGTGAAGTTAGTCAGAATAGCTTCCTGGGATCTCAAAATGTCGAGATCTGATAAAAACTCGATTTTCGAAAATCAGGGTGAAACCCATAACTTCCCTATTTTTGAAAATTTTCAATTTTCTTAGCGGGAAGTTAAAAACCATTGAAAACACTAAACCAAATTTCAGTAGAATGATGGTAAGTAGTATTACTCGCATGTAAGTCTTAACTCTGCATTCACTACTTATAAAAAAAAAGATCTTGGCTGATAGTAGATGTCAACAACAAGAACGAAGTTTCTGTAATTTTTATCATTCAATTAGCAAAAGAGAAGCCCAAATTAAACAGATCAAGTATATACTCAGAGCTGAACAATTCCATTTACTACGTTGGCAGTTTTATAAGGATGTGCACACTGTACAGCTACTTCTTACTTAATTCCTAAAATATATAGATGTAACTCATATTTGCTCATAGGACATAAAGGCGATTTTAATATTATAAAAAGTGGTGTTCCAATTGTCTTTTTAACTCTCTAATTTGGAAATTGTTGTAGTGAGTCCAAACCAAGTTGAAAATTCTAACGCCAAGATAATGTCCACGTTTTGAGGTCCAGGAGTTCCTTTGTTTGAAAGGTCGTGAGTTCGTGCGAGTGTGCACTTTTGCGCTTGCGAACGTGCGTGCGCGCTCGCTCGGCACATTAAAGCCGGCGGCAATGGAGAACCAAATAAAGAACCAACATGACTTAAGAAATTAAACATATTTTGAGGGCGTGCCGAGTCCAATGTATGTGCTTGCAGTGAGAGGTAATTATGGGAAACTTGGATTAGGAAAAGATTGCGGTATAGCCATCTCGTTTACGTCAGACGTAAAATGTCTAGACCGGTGATGCGACGTCAAAATGAAAGACGTCCGGTACTGCGATCCAGCCGTCAAGCATGGTAATCAATGCAAGTGCTCGTCAGAGATAAAGACCATATCCAGCTACATTTGCGCGCTGATGAAGAAGAAAAGAGGAACTAGTAGACTTTTCTCTAAAATCCTCTCAGAAACGAGAGAAAAAAGCCCAGTTGTGGTACTTATGCTGGCTCCTACTTTAGTTTACTTTGACTTACTTATACTTAGACTTTATTAGATTTAAAAAATGAAAAATCGCTGATCGTTAACAATAAAATCGCACCGCAATGATTCTGTAGCTTTGAAGCTAAAAGGCTGGCGCACTCGAGTCGCGGCCGGTTAATGAAATAAGATCCCGACTTCGAGCTAAGGAATGGCGGAATTAAAACTACATAAATGAGCGGCCGCCATCACTCCAAATGGAAAATTTTAAAGCTTAAATGGTATTTGCTGTGTTCGTATTTCTGTATCGTTCATAATTTCGGATATAATTCCAACGTATCTATTTATTGCTGGGCATAATCACATTTTTAAAACTCTCGTTAATATTACATAATGTATTAATATTACTGATGCTAATAAAACCGGGCTATAAATTATTTTTTTATGTTTAAAAAAAGCAAAACTTTTAAAATCGCAACCGTATTTCGGCTTCACTGGGGAAAAGCACGCTCTACATATTTTGATAATACAGATGTGTTTCCTAAAATCAATGTCAGTGGTCATCAATGAGGCATTAGACAGGACGCGAGATGAAATGTGAGAAGTCTTGAAACCCTAGGAATGAGGTGGACGCTACCAAGATATTTTTAATATAACTTCAATAGTTATTCGTGCAACATAATACATACATATACATACAGTTTTTTTTTTTCATAAAATAAAAGTCCCGCTGTGCCGGATGTATTTCCGAAAGAGTAGTAAATTAAACATATGGATAATTTTTAACGAATATTATTTATAATATAACTAGTCTGGCTATAAATACTACCAGGCATTTCATGTTCCCCCTTAGGTATCATAACGTATCGAAACCTTGGTTTTTTAATCAAATATTAAATATAATAAACAACTAGGTGTCTATAGGACAAACTTTCCACTCACCATTAGGTGAACTGATTGCTTATTAATATTCTGATTGTTTTAAGGGTGCACGTTACATGTCCAAATAACTATTTTTATAGGATGGGGTGTCAAACGAGCGCATAATCCACCTGATCGTAAGTGGTTGCTGTGGCCCATAGACATCTACATTTATTACGATTACGAATCAAAATGCAGAAACGTTGTCACCCTTGACTAAGATGAAATGCCTCGTTTCTAGTAAAAAGGGTGTACATTTCTCTATACTCACTATACTAGCTACTATTTTACGCTGGTACTCCCTGAGAGCGTGGTCCTTCAACCGACCCATTTGTACTCTAGGAAAGAAAGAACAAACGCTATGAAAAAAATTATATATATATATATATATATATATATAATTTTTTTCATAGCGTTTGTTCTTTCTTCAAACAAGTCAAAGTAAACTAAAGTAGGAGCCAGCATAAGTACCACAACTGGGTTTTTTCTCTCGTTTCTGAAAGGATTTTAGAGAAAAGTCTACTACTTCCTCTTTTCTTCTTCATCAGCGCGCAAATGTAGCTGAATATGGTCTTTATCTCTGACGAGCACTTGCATTGATTACCATGCTTGACGGCTGGATCGCAGTACCGGACGTCTTTCATTTTGACGTCGCATCACCGGTCTAGACATTTTACGTCTGACGTAAACGAGATGGCTATACCGCAATCTTTTCTTAATCCAAGTTTCCCATAATTGCCTCTCACTGCAACCATATACAGTGGACTCGGCACGCCCTCGAAATATGTTTAATTTCTTAAGTCATGTTGGTTCTTTATTTGGTTCTCCATTGCCGCCGGCTTTAATGTGCCGAGCGAGCGCGCACGCACGTTCGCAAGCGCAAAAGTGCACACTCACACGAACTCACGACCTTTCAAACAAAGGAACTCCTGGACCTCAAAACGCTACTAAACTACAACAATTTCGAAATTAGAGAGTTAAAAAAGACAATTGGAACACCACTTTTTATAATATTAAAATCGCCTTTATGTCCTATGAGCAAATATGAGTTACATCTATATATTTTAGGAATTAAGTAAGAAGTAGTTGTACAGTGTGCACATCTTTATAAAACTGCCAACGTAGTAAATGGAATTGTTCAGCTCTGAGTATATACTTGATCTGTTTAATTTGGGCTTCTCTTTTGCTAATTGAATGATAAAAATTACAGAAACTTCGTTCTTGTTGTTGACATCTACTATCAGCCAAGATCTTTTTTTTTAAGTAGTGAATGCAGAGTTAAGATTTACATGCAAGTAATGCTACTTACCATCATTCTACTGAAATTTGGTTTAGTGTTTTCAATGATTTTTAACTTCTCGCTAAGACAATTGAAAATTTTCAAAAATAGGGTAGTTATGGGTTGGTATGGCCCATAGACATCTACATTTATTACGATTACGAATTAAAATGCAGAAATGTTGTCACCCTTGACTAAGATGAAATGCCTCGTTTCTAGTAAAAAGGGTGTACATTTCTCTATACTCACTATACGAAACAGAGCAGCATTGTACTCTAGGAAAGAAAGAACAAACGCTATGAAAATAATTATATATATATATATATATATATATATATATATATATATATATATATATATATATATATATAATTCAAATTAAAAAGCAATAATAAACAACGGTGACGTTTTTCGTAGTAATTACCATTGTCCCGGTCCTTCAAGGGAAAGTCCAGATGAAAGTGAGAGCTTAAGAAGCCCTTTGAAAAGAAGTCATCCGCGGGCTTGATTGATGGAACCGTGCAGATTTATTATGTTAATTCTACAATTGTGTAAGGGCTCGCCATAATGAATGGTACCACAAAAATACTGTTAAAAGTGAGGAGATTAACAATATTGATTTACGTTCTGCATTTTAAAAGCTTGCTTCGTATTTTCATACTCAAATAGTAAATTGATGAATTATGAAGAAAGGCCATTACGGCCATATGGAAAATACTGTTGCCTTTTCCTGTTTTCCGCTTTCCTCTGTCGCTTTTTAAAATACCCAAAGGGCGACATAGGGACAGACGTATTACTCTTACACTAGACATATATACTCATCGTCACTATAGTTATATCGTTATAAAGGTATGAGTAGCAACGGCAGTGTTTTTATAATTTATTTTTAGCGCTAAGCCAAAATAAAATTGTATGAGTTATTTTTTTAATAATTGGTAGAAATCAATGTAAGTGTGTAAATATAACATCTAACCAATCGTGACATAATGTAACTGCTAGATGTGTTACATTACGGCATTGTTTAATGTTATTTCATACGAGCCTTCCTTTAGAACCGCAATTTTCGATATCGAGTGGAGGGAACCCGTTCTTCGAAACGCTTCCTCAAGGCCGGGGTCCCACAGGGCTCTATCATATCTCCACTCCTCTTCACACTCTTCACGAGTGATATCCCTAAAGACCCCGTGGTGAACACCGCACTCTTCGCCGACGATACGGCACTCTATGTGTCAGACTACAACAAAAATAGACTCTCGTTAAAGCTCCAAAAAGCCACCAATCGCCTAGGTGAATGGTTCCGCCAATGGAGAATAGACGTGAATCTCGAAAAGAGTGTAGCATTCAACAGCCGGTTCTAAACCAAAAACGATTTCCCTATACGACCGCCCAATCCCTTGGGAAAAATCGGCCATATACCTAGGCGTCACGTTCGACTCCCGTATGAGTTTCGCGACACACATAAGTGTAGTACGCAACAGAGCCAAGTCGGTCATCGGCCGTCTACACCCTCTCGTTAACAGCAAGAGTAAGCTGTCGCTAAGACACAAACTCCGACTGTACAAAACCTGCGTTAGACCTATTATGTCCTACGCTAGTGTAGCTTTCGCCCACACGTATAAGACCCACATTTTAAAACTCCAAAGAGTCCAAAACTTTTTCATCCGAAAAGCCACCGGTGCGCGGTGGTATCAACGGAACTCTGATTTGCACAATGATTGTGAATTACCCTCTATCTCCGAATACTTCAAGGAGATGTCTCAACGCTACTTTGATAGAGTAGAAACCCACCCAAACCCGCTAGTGACAAACGCAAACGTCGCAGGCACATCACACAATGACACTACACCCACACAAAATGGGACAAACACTGCTAGGATTACGAATGGGGCGCGTTCCAGCTCACACCGCGTACACACCGTACACCCGCGTTCCTGGGCGGTTCTCACCGCCCATACCATCGACCGACACGAGCTGAGCAGTCAGAGACGGGGGTCCGCACTCCCCCCCTCGGACTGCGGTTAGATAGCTCAAAAAAAAACGCCTAAAAAGGCGACATGATGATTGGTAACAATACCAAATCATAAACCATTTCATCATCATCCTCACCTCATTGCCTTTCCCTTTTTTTAAATAGAAGCTGTAAGAGTCGCATAGACTAACAGCACTAACATCTAGATACTAAATGTTATTTCACTGCTATGTCAGTTAAATAGAGTTAATTTAGAGTATTGTACAAAAAATGGCAAAAATGTGTCCTGCATAGTGAAATATAAATAAAAATATAGTAAAACTTGATCATTGTTATATTATCTACTCTACGTCAGTTCGACCTCAAATTATTTAAAAGTAAATAAATTATATATTTCATTGTTGTATGAGTTGAAATGTTTTTCTATTTCTTTTATACAGAACCTGGCTTACTATATAGGCTTATATACCATACTCACAGTACAAGCAACTTGAACAAAACCTGTCTAACTCGCGACAACGGCTATCAGTTCCGTGACAATATTGTATTAGATGCAGAGCTAGCTTTGTATCTACATAGATTCTTATAGAATGAACAATAAAATTAGTATAATGAGGGAAATGGTAAACAGTACCTACCAAAATATTTAGATTTGTTGCGTGCTGTAATTAGCACCTGCTATGTGGCGGCTGATTATTAGTGCCATCTGGTATCAAGCAGCAGAAATAGGAGCGTCAAGATCTTTCTAGAACTGTCCCCGCTCCGAACTAAGCTTTCTAGAAAGCTCCACACTCGAACTTTCTGCATTTGGTCGGTCGGGGGCCGGTATTTGCTGAAATGTTCTGAATGTTTCGGTTTAAAAGGCCTATTTAAAGCCGTTGAGGGCTGCGACCGGGGCAGTATTGAATTGGCGGTACGAGCGAAGCTTTCGGTGTGAAAAAAGTGAACTAAAGTGTTATGTGTGATTAATTATTCGTGTGATTTAAGTTTTAACTGGTGTTCAGTAATTAAAGTGTCAATTTGGGTAATTCAATCGGCAGTTTTTATTGACACGAACCCTAAGCTCGTAACAATACGTTCATTAGTTGTCGCTTGTTACAATGTAAAATTAAGCTGGTTAAAGTAATGCATAGGATCAGACGTTACTTTGTGAAAATTTAGAATATTATAGGTGAGAATATTATTTAGTTAATACCCGAGTGTAAAAAGAAAACTGCTAATCTATCATCACTGTTGTTCTATTACTTCCACTGCCAAACCCAAAACCATTCTTTTTTTAATTGGAATATGCCTACGCATACGCACCCACCTTGCGGGGAAGAGGACGATTTATGTCGCACTCGTACCGACTAAAACCACAAGGTGTTCCACCTTCGCCGCATATTGGCAGAGCCGCGGAAACGCTTTCTCACTTATGCAGCCCCCGAGTCTGATACGCGGAGGCCATGAGGGCAGTAAATACGAACATTCGAAAGCACGAGTTTTCTTGACCCACCGCGCCGACCTGTACACTAGGCTATTCTACTCTACCTCTTCCTATAGACGAGACGTTGTCAGAAAAATAATTTGAGTTAGTTCATCCAATCATAGTGACACCGGTAATGTTCGCATCGCTACTAGCTTTGCGCGCAATTTAATACGCGCAAACATGTATCATCTACGTATCCAACTAATATAAATACAATATTATGTTAAACCTAATGAATAAGGCAAAATGAATGCCTGGAAATGATATGATCGCTACCATGCTCTTTTTAATGTTTCCGTACTTAATTTTATAAAATACTATATTGTAACTTAATGTTTAAAAAAAAGTCCCACTGGGTTTCGTGCTGGTTCATTCCAGGACATGAATAACTTTTAGTAAGTATTCTTGTAATCTATCTTTAATAAAAATTATACTTTCCTATTCTATTTTAAATTGATGGCGTAATAGTGAAGATAATTCGATAAATTTAGATTTAGTTTTGAGCGTATGCTAATGCTATCTTTTACAATGATTCCCATTGTGACGGCATATTATTATTATTAATAAATAATACTTAATTTTTATATAATGACATCTAAAAACATCGTAGATATAATATTTTGAATAATTAAAATCCATAAAGTTAAAATACATTAATTGTGAATATTAAGTATTTTATTCAACCAAAAAGATCCATAAAAACCCGCGTGACAGAACACATAGCTGACGTGAAGCTCCGACGCTCCGGGAAGTCTGTAGTCTATGAACACTGAGCATGTTCAAGATCGTCTCCATCATTACATCATATTTGATAAACCACAAAGAAAAAAAAAACCCCAAAACACACCCAGGCAACAAAAAAAAAAAAACACAACCCAAACCCCAACAAAAAAAAAAAAAAAAAAAAAAAATCAAACATCTCGTTCTCCCCCGTGATCATGGGTGCTGGAAAGCACCAGAAACGTCGGAAAATAAAAATAAATTAATGTATTTAATTAAACGCGATAAAGTCCGTAAGTATAGTTTTATTCAACAATACACTATTTTCACGTATATCGCTGTATCAGCACACGCCGATAAAGCAGCCGAGCAGCGCTTTTACTACATGTGCATGTCACGTCGAACGCACGCAAGACGCACTTTAAGGAAAAGTTTTAATTTAAAAAAACCAACTTCATGAAACTAAAAATAATCAAATAGCTTAACATTCTGAAATCGATGCTAAGACATAGTGGAATGTAGTCGGCTTTTAGTCGTTATAAGTATATTTTTTGCCCTTTTGAGTGAATTAAGAAATATCACAAGCTCAATGTCTAAATATCTACATTTAAAACTTGATCCACAAAAGGGTAGATAAGTGTAAAAAAATTAAATACGTTATTAAATATTATTACATTTAATATAATTTTATAAATTCATATGGGACTACGGAGGTGTACGGAGGACTACCACTTCAGTATCACCTATTTAATAAAAGGGGAATCGATAGAACAGATTAACAATTAACGAAAATATCGCGTAACATAATAATTATAATGTCCTCCGGACCGAATTTTGGTCACGGCGGCCAGTCTCAACTGATGCTAGTCATTTGCGCAGAACAAGATTATAGTGCCCAAGTGTATGCGCAAGTACAGGTGCACGTTCTATTTCCACACTCTCATAATCCGATGGAACGGTAAACCGACATGACCGGAAAGAGATCAGCCGCAGGACCAACGGCTTTACGTGCTTTCCGAGGCACGCGGGTGAGATACCGCCATCTTCCTGACACCGGGTTGTTACTGAGAATTTCTTGAAGAATTTCCTTTTTACCCGACCCGAGATTCGAACCCAGGACCTTATGATCGCGTAACATATAGAACCTACACAAAAATACATTGGAATTGAGAACCTCTTCCATTTTTGAGATCGCCCAAACATTAAGATAATATATTTTTTATTTTCCAACCAAATTACATAAACAAAGCATATACTTAACGTTAGCCTAAACTTATCTCAATATACGAGATAACTGAAAACCACAAATTGGTTCAGACATTTTGGGGATTTAGTCATTCATTAATTCATTACAGCCTTTATTTTCAGCATTATCAGTCTACTGCCCTGCTGTAGATGCTGCTGTCGATCTCCCATTTTACTTCACTCTGTCGCCTCTTACGATACCCAAACAATTATATACGGTAGTGGATACTCTCAGGCCGCTACTAGACTGAGGATTGTAGGAAATTGCGTGCACAGACAAAGAGACAAAACGTCTGTTTACGATTTTATTATATATATATATTTGTACAGTACATACTTTAAATCAAAATTCCTGATAAGATATTGAAATCTACAACAAAAACATGCCAGCGTACACACACGTCTTCTCATAGCCGCGAGCGACGCAACCACCGCGAGCATCCGGCCGCGTTCAAAAACTCAATAAGTAACATTATTATAGGAACATTGGCGCTTGATTGAATCAACCGTCAACCCTCGTGGCGATGGCGCCCACCTGACAATTACGCAAGCTTCCTTTCAAATGATTTCAACCCTTGCCCGACGGAGATAAGTTTATTTTGAGCCGGCCGAGTGCCGTTGTTCATTTAAGTGCTTCTTTTGTGACGACATTCCACTGCGTCTCTCCCAATTAGTCAGCTGAAGGCACAAAAATTGAGTTAAATATCCCGACTTTGTCTCCTGTTTGCTTATTGGCGATCGAGGTGGTTGGATGTAACTTCATAAATTAAAACGTACTAATGCTACGAGTGCTTCGTCTGCGGAGACTATTTGAGAATGTCAGCATTATACATATCAACACTTTTCGTCGCTATCTATTAACAAGATATATTAGGTATAATAAAATCCCCAAACACATCAAACAATTTCCTACCATACTTTTTAAGCTACATCTTAAAATATATCTGATAGCCAAATGTTATTAAAGCTTGCCTGATTTCCTAAGTGATTGATTTTTTTAAGCTAAATAATGAATTGCGACATTTCTCTAATGCAATTTTACGAGATGCCATTGAAATTATTGCAAATCTAAAATTATGAACGTAGGTTCAGTTAATTTGTCTTGTATAACAATTAATATATGTAGTATAATTTTTGTACGCCATAAATGGCAAAACATATATCTCGTTTTAAATTGTTTAACACCTGTATTTTTTTACTCATGTTTTACAAAATAAATATCTTTATCTTTAGGTGAAAACATGTCTTTTAGTGGAAACGATGAAAAAAGCGCTGAACAACAAATCACCTAATCGATGAAACACTCCAATGGTAATGTAAGACTAAAGCACAGAATAAATAAACTAAAGTTAATTTGCGCCTTGCCTTGGGCACAGAATAAAAATAATAGTGCATTTGGACTTGAGATACTATCGTCATTGACGATAGTATCTCAAGCTCTATCCGTAAGCTACTACTATCGCCAAAATCTAAAACCTCCGCAATGTGACCCATCAACAAATTGTGATTAAAGAATGAAAACAAATAATTATAAAGTATAATTTATTATTACTTATCGCTGGCAAAATTACAACCATATGCGGCCTGTACCACAGTTTAAATATTGGAAATACTGCGCCTGTACCTAAGAAAAAAGCTTCCACAATATCATAAATTATATTAATTTATACGTACAAACATAATTTTAACGACTCGATAGCGCAGTGGCTGCGGTTCTGGAACCGCAGGTTCGATGCCTCTTTATAATAAGTATTTGTTTAGCCTCCGGATGATTGTGTATATATAATATATTGTAATTGTCCATGTACAATTGTTCATCTACGTTAAGCGTATTTGTGACAGAAGAAAAAAAATCTAGTGAGAGGGTAACAATTTAAAAATATAAAAAAATACACCAGGTACAATAGTACGCTATTAATAGATACAAATTATTATGAAAAAATGTTATATTAAAATCAGTTGATGGTCACATTATGCTTTACTAGCGAACCGCCCCGGGTACGCACGGGTGATTTTTGGATCTCGACAACATACATATAAACCTTCCTCTTGAATTGTTCTGTCTATTGATGAAAACCGCATGAAAATCCGTTGCGTAGTTTAAAAGATCTAAGCGTACAGACGGCCGGAAGCGACTTTCTTTTATACTACATATATGTAGGAGCAGTACACTTCATATAATAGCCGTAATTTTTTTACATTTATTAATTTTTTAAATATTTTTATTTTTAATTACTTTATACTTTATTTCATAAAGAAGCACGACGACGAAATGAGACGACGACCTGTGTACGTATAGGGTTTTGATTATTAAAAGCTAAAAGTTACAGCATATACCTACGTCCCACTGCTGAGCGTAGGCCTCTTCTAATTTTATTTAGAGAGTTATAGAGTAGTTAGAGCCGTGGTAGCACGGGGGCAAAGCGCCTGCCGTAAATTTCACAGTACGCAAGCAAACCGGGTTCGATACCCGCCGGCACCAATGAAATTTTTGATTCTAATTTTAAATGCTGGTTTACCACGTACTCGACGGTGTAGGAAACCATTCTAAAAAAATTGCATGTCTGACAAATAAAAAAAATTACTTTTCGAAGACATATATAGTTCGCCAACACGCATTGGGACACCGCGGAGGACATATTCTTGCCGAAAACCCTTCCCAGACGTGAGAGGAAGCCTGTGCCCAGCGGTGGGACGTATATAGGCCGTGACTTTGATGAAAAAATTATTCCGCCAGGACTACTGCCACCCATAAACAGCGCCAGAAGAATTTGAAGAATTGCAGGCGCGTTGATGGCTTTTTAAAAAAAAGTTGGCCAATATCATAAAGATCCCTAAATCATATCAGCCGGGAAAAATGCTGATGGCTGTAAATTACATAGTTATACGAGTATTTGAGATCCTACTGTTATACCATTTTCTGAAAAATGAATACTATTCTATTTTATTTCATTCTGTAATATACCTTATTACATAGTACATTATGCATCTATCTAACACGATTAACTAAAGACGATGATATGTCTTAAAAATTGTTTATTTCTTTAAAAATATCACACATTACATAGGTATGGGAGTAAGTGAGACATCCTTTTAAGTAAATATATACTTGTGGCAGGATGTCCCGCTCTTCTATAGCTAGAATTATATTTTTTGTTTATTACTTAACCAACTTTAATTACATTTACTAAACACAAAAAAAATACACAGTCTTACTAAGCAACAAGTGAATTTGCGTTATAACTTTCAGCATATTAAACAATATTAGAGAAAATGAGAACATAATTGAATCAGCAGATATTCCGTGAATTTTCAAAGGTGAAACGCGACATCGTTCGCGTGAAATTTATTTACGATTGAATTCCATGGATTTCAATTTTTTGCGAATGACCCCAATTCTTTTTCTAAAATAAAAATAAGACTCTCTGCCAGTTAAAGTCCTCACAAGATTGATTCAGCCATTTCGGAGATTAGCCGTAACTAACAGAAAAACTATTTCAAATATTGTTTTGGTTTTAAATTTTTTTTATCATTAGCTGTGGCCCGCGGTTTTACCCGCGTATATCACGTGTCTACGCCGCGCGACATGACATGACACCTCGCTCATTGAATTCAATCATTTTGGCTAAAAAATTGGCATTCAATGTAGTACTTTTATTCTATCGGCATATGAACGTTATACAGCAAAGTTAAATTTTATCCACCCTCTCTCCCCCTCGCGGGTGAATGCCCCAGAAAGTGCCCTAAAACGCGGTTTTTTCAGTTTTAAAGATAACTGTACACGGTACATGAAAAGTGTGGAGGTACGAAATGGTCCTTGATGAATTTTCTATAAACCTTTTATACATACGAAAGCGATATCATTTATAATTTTGCGCAATCTGGCACAAAATATGAACAGTACTTATCTTTAATTAAAGTTTAGGTATATTAGAATTTCCTATTTTATCGCCAAAATATGTATGAATAAAGTAAAAAATAGAATATGCTCTTTAAAAGTAGGTACAAATTATTTAAGAAATAATTTGATACTCTTTCATTATGATAAAACTATTTATTAGAATAAAACTAATGCTACGATACGACTATAACCGAATTTTGTTTCGACCGTTGGTGATCTAATTAAATTTTAGAATACAAAAGGTACTATTGAGACTTAATTATGATAGTTAGATATATTCCTGACGCGGAATTTTTTGCAGGTAATATACTTTAATCATGTAGCACATAATTTTTATGTATCATCAAACTTTCTCAGCGCACGCCAAATAATGAATTTTAGAGGCAAAATTTTGCTACTTTGGGTTACAATTTTCTTAAATATCTCCAGTTATTTTGAAAATAAATTGTAGCCTATGTTACTTTGTGATAATTTAGCTTTCTATTGGTGAAAAATTATTAAAATCGGTGTAGTAGTTTTGGAGCTTATTCGGTACAAGCAAACAATACTTTCTTCTTCATAATATTAAGGTATAGGTAATGATTTTTTGTTATTATTTTTTACTTTTTTTTCTTTTTTAATTTTGATTATTTTATTTTTATTACAAATATTATTAAATTATTTGTAAAAAGATAATATCTACAAAACATAAATTTATTAGTTTAGAGTCTTTAGAGCTTCTATGTAAACTATATTTGATGTTTTATTTTATGGCAGCAAAATATCCTCGTTATATGAGATAGTTGACCAGGTGATAGGCCGGTGATGATGGTCGCAACAGTTGAATTTTCCTTCAATTCCTGTAGCCTCATCCCATTGCACATACTCGGGGGGCTTATTTTAACATGAAAAAGTATTTATTGTGACATAACTGTAATAGACATATAGTATCGCGGACTTTTTTGGTAGATATTAATATTTTCTATAAAACTCTAGTAAAAGACTTTGCTCTATTGTCAATAGTTTCCGCAGCGTATGCGATATAAGGATTTTTCGGCGTTACTATTGCACAATTTAACATGAAATAGTAGTTATTTTGACATAATTATAATAGTTAGACATATGGTATCGTGGGCTTTTTTTTTTGTAGATATTGATATCTTCTATAAAACTGTCGTACATCACTTTGTCTGTTGTCAATAGTTTCCGCACGCGTTTGCGATAAAAGGATTCTTTTGGTATTTTTTTCACGCCGTGGGTTACATTAACGAAGTTTTCATACGGATTCCTAACTTTTTTGAAAATATACTATAGTCTATGTTCATCAGGGATAATGTAGGATTCTAATTCATCAAAAAAAAAAAGAATTTTTCAAATCAGTCCAGTAATTTTGTATATACATATATAATATTATATAATATACGTAACATAATTAACGCAATTTGAGAAAGTAGTTTGTTCAGAATCGTTTACTGAATCGATTCCTATCATTTTTAATATAGGTAATTTTTTATCCCAAAAATAATTAAAAGTAAGTAAATTACAGTCACACTAAATCTGTACAGTCAAAACAAACTGATATGGAAAGACTTTTAAGAGTGCAGTTTTATTTGTATTATTACTAATTCTCTCATTCAATAAAAATAAAGAAAAATGAACTTTATTTCAAGCACGTTAAAGTCTTTGCGTTCGTGGATTTGTACTGTGACCACAACATTCTTCCGGAATTAATATAACTAATTTGATAAATAATCAGTGCATAAAAATGTTTAACTAAAAATTCAGTGTATGTATTATGATTATAACATATTATACTAATTGGAGTGTCTGAGGGTGTGCGTTAATTACGTTACATATATATATATATATGTAACGGAAGATACTCTCGTCGAAGGGGGAGTAACGTTAATCGAAAATATACGAAGGCGACACTGAAAGTTTTTAGAACTTTTAAACGATATAATTAAAAAATAAGTCCAAATTTTGAAAATGGTACTATTTGCCAATATTATTGTGTATGTATTTTATTAACTGTTTACGATTTGGCTGCAAAATGAAAATTGTTCACGCCACCACGCCAGCATGAATTTAACGGAATTACTGGGTCACCCGCCCTATAGCCCCGACCTCACACCTAGCGATTTTTATTTATTTCTGAAAATAAAAGAAAAACTCCGAGGAAAACGTTTTATGGACGCCGAGAAAGCAGTGGCTACGTTTCAAAAGGCCGTCGAAGAAACCCCTAAAGACGACTGGGCAAAGTGCTTTTCTCAGTGTTTCCATTGAATGCAGTAATGTATTAATGTAAATGGACACTATTTTGAAAAGATATAATAAAACTAATAACCTGCTAGTTTGTTCAGGTTTTGATTTTCTAAGAACTTTTAGTGTTACCCTCGTATGAATCATTTGCCTTTATCTTAAATATTTCTTAAATGTTTGACTGTACCAGTTAAGTGGTTGTAAACGCAACTGTTGAATACTTTATAAACAAATACTTTATAACAAAGAGGTTTCATCATATTGTCATTCTAATGAGCGAAAAACGTTGAATAGTATGGAAGTGGAACGTCAACAAATAGTAGGGGAAAAGTGGACGTTGGTTACTAATACGAAACGAAAAAATTCAGCGTCCGGTAAAAGGATGGGAAAAGCCGATGTTGGACCTGATGGAAAATTTAAGGCAGCAATAATCAAAATTCCTTTGTTTATTTCCAATGTGTCGAAGGACACAAAGGAAAGTGATATTATTGCATACATTAAAGATAAAACACAGGAAGAAACGTCTTTATTTAAAATTAATAGAAAAATTGAAAAGAAATATAATTCTTTCAAGCTTTATGTGTCCAAGTCAAAGCTGGATGTTTTTCTTGACGATAAGTTCTGGCCTGACGGCATAACCTTTAGGCGTTTTACAAATGATAACTTTAAGTTAAAAAACAGCATTAATAGCATAATGAAGCAAACTATTACATAAGAATAGATAAACAAATTTAGAAGACAACTAAATTAGCCTGTTTTAATTGCAAATCTGTGAAACGCTCAATTGATGCAGTTAAGTTTCTGTGTCAAAAAGTCGATATAGTTGCTCTCCAAGAAACGTGGTTGCTTCCCTATGATATCCCATACCTTGCCAAGATACACCAAGATTTTGAATACACAGGAAAATCAGCTGTGAACATATCAGAGGGCATACTCAAAGGACGACCGTATGGTGGTTGGCGATTTTGTGGCGCAAAGGAGCTTTTGAGTCAGTCACAGTAATAAACTGTGCTAGTGTGCGGCTAGCGGCAATAAAAGTATCCCTTGGTGACAAACACTTTTTAGTGTTTTGTGTATATATGCCGACAGACTCGAGTGATAACCTAACAGAATTCACTGAATGTCTTAGTGAGGTAAGCGCGATAGTCGAAAGTTGTGACGTGGAAGCAGTGTACGTCCTTGGTGATTTTAATGCTCATCCTGGTGAGTCTTTTGGACTTGAACTTTTAAAATTCTGTTCTGAACAGAATTGGATTTGTGCGGACATTGAAAAGTTAGGTATAGATTCTGGTAACTATACATTTGTCAGTGATGCACATGGCTGTAGACGATGGCTTGACCATTGCATTGTCACACAAGCTGCTTGGGACACCATAACTAACACAAGAATATTTTGTGATGTATTCTGGTCTGATCATTGCCCCTTTATTGTTGAGTGCAGGTTAGACACTATTAAAACGAAATTAGAAGTTGCGATAAAATCATGTAACAAAGTAATATGGGGCGAAAGGGTCAGTGATCAAATCGAAGTATATTATGATTTGTGTAATAACAAATTAATGTCGCTTAAGGTACCTGAGGAACTTAGCGTATGTTATAATTCACACTGTAACAATAGCCATCATAGGTTAATGCTTGATGAAATGTACAATAATATTGTTACTATTTTATCTGAAGTCGCTATATAGAGTTATGATGACCATAGATGTTATAAGCATAGTGGTCGTATTGTAGGTTGGAACAGACATGTGAGGGAAGCACATATGATGGCTAGGTTTAAATATCGCATATGGCTGTGGCATAACAAACCAAGTAGTGGTCCTATATATGACGATATGTGCCGAACACGTAAAATATTTAAGAGCAAACTAAAATGGTGTCAGAACCATCAAGAGCAAATTCAACTCGATATCATAGCTTCACATCGTAAGGCAAATAATTTCAAAAAATTCTGGAAAGCCACCAACAAACTTGATATTAAGCCTACCCTGCCTGTGTGCGTTGGAGGTGTAAACGAACCTATTAGCATAACTAATATGTTTGCAGAGCATTTTAAAATAGAGTCGTTGCTAGTTACATCGCAGCCGATGCCCGGGGATGAGAGCTATCATATAGTCATGACTTCATTCGTTTTACACCTGAACAAGTGGCAACTGCCATTAAAAATATGACTAGGGGGAAATCTCCCGGCCATGATTCTCTCAGCATCGAGCACCTGCAGCATGCCGGACCTCACCTGCCTCGATTACTCGCTACGTTCTTCTCTTCATGTCTCTGTCATTCGTATCTGCCTCACGACCTTATGCGGACAATATTTGTGCCTATAATTAAAAACAAAACAGGTGACGTAGGAGATAAGTGTAATTATCGACCCATATCTTTGGCAACAATTATGGCTAAAATACTTGACAGCCTGTTGGATACACAGCTGGAAAGTTATATTGAGTTGCACGATGCACAGTTTGGGTTTCGGTCTGAATTGTCTACTGAGAATGCTATCTTAGCCCTAAAGCACACTGTTGAATATTACACAAAGCGACGTACACCTGTATATGCATGTTTTTTAGATCTCTCCAGAGCTTTTGATCTTGTAAATTATGACATATTATGGGACAAGCTACGCCAGAAAAAGATTCCAACTGAGCTTTTGAAGATTTTTCAGTACTGGTACAATAATCAGTATAATAATGTGAGATGGGCCGATAAGTTCTCTGAAAGGTACAGATTGCAATGTGGGGTCAGACAGGGAGGAATTACGTCACCAAAGCTTTTCAACCTGTACATAAATGACCTAACCGTTGAACTCAGCAGCAAAAAAGTCGGATGTCGTATCGACGATGTAAGTTTTAACAACATAAGTTACGCGGATGATATGGTGTTGCTGAGTCCCACGGTTAAGGCCACCAGAGAACTCCTTAAGATATGTGAGAAGTATGCGTTAAACCATGGCTTGCGATACAATGGTAATAAAAGCGAATTCATGGTGTTTAGGGCCGTTGGCTGTAAAAGCCCAGAAAATGTGCCTTCAATTAAATTGAATGACATTGAATTAAAACGCGTTGATAAATTTAAGTACCTAGGGCATTTTGTTACCGATGACCTAAGATAATGTTGATATTGAAAGAGAACGTAGGGCGCTGGCAGTCCGATGTAATATGTTGGCACGTAGGTTTGCGAGGTGTAGTGAACAAGTAAAGATAACACTATTTAAAGCGTACTGTCAAGTTTTCTACACGTGCAGCCTGTGGTCGAATTATTCACAGCGGACTGTCGACACCTTACGTGTCCAGTATAATAATGGCTTCAGGATCTTGTTGGGGCTACCCCGATTTTGCAGTGCATCAGGCATGTTTGCAAAGGCGCGTACAGATGACTATTACGCCCTTATAAGAAAGAAAACAGCCTCGTTGCTTGGCAGGGTGCGGGATAGCTCCAACTCCATCATGAGAATAATTGCTGAAAGATACGACTCATTCCTCCTTAGGCAATATTACCGCCTATGTTTAGTTAATAAGGCGCTTATATTTAAGAATTAGATTTAGATACTAACATAGGTTATAAGTTCCATATTTACTAACAAATTTTATGGATCACTTGGTTATCTGAAATAAAATTATTATTATTATTTATACTTTACTTTATACTTTTTTAGAAGAATATTAACAATGTTATAAACATTACTAATATTCCCCTTAACCACTCGTGGTAAGCTTAAATTGCTTGTGTTACGAGTGGTTCACGCCAGTAGTCGAATGGTGGATTCGAACACACGACCTTTTTGAGTTCGCGGTCCACGTCCTGTCATTAGGCTACTGTCGCTTCAAAATATATACAGAATATATACGAATCTGGATTCGCATCCCGCGTCAGGCCAATTTTTTTTATTAGGTGTTTATGTACCACGCAGAAGAAGAAGTCCAAGATAGAATGCTTTATAACCATAAAAAAGCACCATACGCAATAGAGCATTATTCTGCTGTATCACGCTGGTATTCAGTGAGAGCGTTGTCTTACCCCGGTTGAGCCGATCCATTCTTGCTACAATTATAATACAGATGAAGCGTAGTGCATACCACGACATGACGTCAAATAGGTAACATGCATCTGTACTGTGTACTTTTCTTATCAGTAGTTAGTTGTAGGTTTTCATGGGCCATCGAATAGACAACTTTTTTATAGAATAAGTGGGACAAATGATCACACAGTCCACCTGATGGTTAGAGTAATAGAGGATGCTGTAGCCCATAGGCATCTACATTTATCATCGATTAAGAATCAAAATGCAGATGCATTGTCATCCTTGAGGACTAAGATAGAATGCCTAATTTCCAATAAAAAGGGTGTCCGTTTCTCTACACTCACCATACGGAATGCAGCAGCATTACGCTGATATTCAAATCTATTTTACAAATGAACATTTCAACTTTAACATATCACAATAATAACTTAAATTGAAAATTTTAAAAGCTCCGTAAATTAAAAAGCTGATTATTTTCAAACGGCTGAACCGATTTTGATAAAACATGTCTAAGAACCACCGCTAGAAAAACTGATTTTAAATAAAAAAACCACACTGAAATCGGTTCACCCGTTTAAGAGCTACGATACCACAGTTAGAACAGTCCTATTTTTCGTCGGGGGTTAAAAAGTCATTAAAAGAGAATTTTAATAGCTTATTGAGTAAATTAATGAATAAAATTCAATTAATCAATTTTAATAAATTATCGTTTGAAACTAAAACGGATTAACCAATGCTTATAAATACAGTGAAACCGATGCGCGCTAATATCAGAGCTTAGAGCTTCAAGACACACGTTACATGTCTAAGTTGTAAACTTAAGCCCACGGCCGTGTAAACTTGGCTTACCAACAGTAGGTAAGTAGCGACATATTTCAAATGGGCTCAGCGCTACCTTCACCTAAAACAATCAAACAGCCACTTAAGGAGCGTATACAAACAACTAGAAGTTAGCGCCGCCGCGTCGCTTTAGATTTAACTAAATACCAACTTCGGCTTAAGTAAGATAAGTTGGACGCAACGGCAAATATTTTAATTGCTTCAAACAGGTGTTGCTCCGATTGTTTAATGTTAAAATTTTATAAAATTAAATAATAATTTCCTAATTCCTTACATGTATATCATGTAAACTATAAGGAAAATTAAAAAAAATATAAGTGTAACGGTAGAGTATCCTCGTATTGAGTGTGTTGGACACACATGTTCGACCAATTTCGCTCTATAATAGGCAAAATAGAGCGTTTGATTTTCACAGATCATGTCGAATCCCTTTGACTTTTACAAACTTACAAAATTGAACTTTTGCCACTAGCTGGTAAGTTTTACACGTGTCACATATCTATAAACTTAATGTAGCAACCGTATAATATGTCTTACTGGTAGACATGGGTAAGCATATTATAATTTTATGGAAGTGAGGAATAGTAGTAAAGTTCATATTTCTTTGAAATATTTTTTAATTTCTTTCTGTGAGTGTGCACTAGTAAGACATTCATGTGAAAAAAATGTTTAAAATATTGTTTTTTGACAATGTGTCCTATCGCGTTTGTACCGTCAGTAAATAATGCACAATAAGTTGAAGTGAAACATGTATGCCGACAGTCAACTTGGAATACAAGGAAAAGATAACGGTATTAACATCAATCGCGAGTACACCACTCACCTTCGATTTGCCGATGACACAGTCCTTATGGCAGAATCGCTGGAGGACCTAAGCACTATGCTCAATGACCTCAATGGTGTTTCTCAACGGATAGGTCTTAAGATAAACATGGACAAAACAAAGATCATGTTTAATGTCCATGTCACACCTATGCCGCTAGTTATTGGGAGCACTATGCTCGAAGTTGTTGACTAGTACGTTTACCTGGGACAAATAGTTGAACTAGGTAAGTCCAACTTCGACCGAGAGGTCGAAGTTGGACTTACCTAGTCGAACTGGGCTAGCTAAGTTGGACTGGGCAGCGTTCGGAAAATTACGACACATCTTCTCGTCAGATATAACTCAAAATCTGAAAACTAAATTTTATAACGTGTGCGTGTTGCCAGTGATGACTTACGGATCTGAGACGTGGTCCTTCACTGCTGACCGTATGAGGACGCTGAAGGTCGCTCAGCAAGCTATGGAAAGGGGTATGCTCGGGGTTTCTCTGCGTGATAAACTTAGAAATGAGGATATCCGCAGTAGAACCAGAATGACCGACATAGCCCAACGGGTTAGTAAGCTGAAGTGGCAATGGGCCGGCCATATAGCTTAAAGAACCGATAATTGCTTTGTGGCATTACTTGGGGGAGACCTATGTTCAGCAGTGGACTTGTGAAGGGCTGTAATGATGATGATGATGATGAAACATGTATGAAAATTCATAGTACAAAACATGTTTTACAAGTATTGGCAACTAAAATATTTCGAAACAAATATTTAATACCTATGTGTTGACTTTTTTTGGTTTTTGGTATTAACATGAAAGCTGGTTGAAACATTTGCTTGCGTTTAGTAATCACTGTCATAGATTATATAATACTAAACATTAAAACTGACACTGAATGACATCGTACTTGGATAATTAATAAAGGAATACATAGGTACAGGACAAAGAGGCATTTATTTTTATTATAGATATAGAAATATTTGCTTTATATCATTATATTTTAAAGTATCTATTTGTATCGACTCTATGTTTACCAAACTTCTTAGTTAATATTCAAAGCAAGCTGCGAGACAAATCAAGCAACAGTGTTATATATATATATATATATATATATATATATATATATATATATATATATGTTTTATTTGTTTTATATATGTTTTATTTGTTTTTAGTGAGTCCGTAGGCAAACAGCAATAAATTTTAAAAAAATTCACAGAATTTACACAGTTTCCTTCAGAGGAGTGCAAAGAAAACCATAAACAAAACAGGTTGAGCGACTTATTTTATACCTGTTTAGCAACATTACAAGTTGTAAGTTTTTGGAACAAACATACGGTTAAATATACTGGCACGGGCACGTGACACATGATAAATCAGCAAATAAAACTGCTACTAAATGTTTGAGTGGTACTAGCCAGTCTTGCACTCGTTTGGCATATATGTAAAAAATCTTGCCTAATAGGCATATACGAGATGAGACTTTTTACTTGTTTCCGTCAGTGATCTCTTATAATGACCATATCTTCTGTTGTCAAATCAAACACACGTGTATGCTTGCTACTACTGGTTGTACAGATTCCGAAAATAGCCGCTACGAGATAGGGTTGTGAAATAAAACAATTATTAGTAGTAAGGTCAAAAAGAAATCTCTTGTTTCTGTGGTGTGTAAGTTCTGTTAGGCTTTTTGGCTTTTACAGCTTTATCAGGCTCAGGGCTTCTGGCCTGCAAGGCTGCAATTAGACATGTGTCAATCATGCATGATTCGTTCGTTTGAGCTGGTACACTTAAAAGTATTGATGGTTCATTCATTTGTTTTCGAATGTACCAGTACAACCAATCACAAACAATTGACGGTACCTTTTTAACCCGCGATTTGTTTGAATTGTGAATGAGCCGCAAACCGAACGAATCCCGAATGATCTGTATAAACAGGCGAATCGAATTAACAATGCAGATTGCAGAGCATAGAGTAGAGTAATATATATACAGAACACCATTACTCCTAGCGGAGCATATATACGAAAACTGCAGAGTATCAGGAGTATTGGGTTTTTTATTATAATATTGTAACCTAAATTAAAAATCATTTTACAATTTATTATATTTATTTGTTAAATCTATGAGTTAAAAATATCATTTCGTAGAGTTTACTAAAAATAACACTTCAAAAGATTTCATGATAAACGATTTATTTAACGATAATTTTCAACCATCTTATATAAGATAGGTAAAAGTTTAATTTCGTAGCAAATAAATGTTACAATCCCTATTTTTAGACATGTAAAGTAAAATGAAATTGTGTATTGTTAGGAATGAAATTTAAGAATAAACAAATTTATTAAATATTTAAAATATATGATAACTTGAGGTTTTTGTGTTTGTGCCATCTACATCTAGCGTCGATTGTTCTTACCACCTTGAAAGTTAATAACTTTTAGTTCGATAAAATGATTTTATTACCTACAGCATGTAGTAGATGGCGCTATTACAAATCTCAAATAGAAATTTTTCGGTTCCAAATGGATCTCACAGACTCAGTACAGACAGAGTACTGGAGCCTGAAATGATCCATTTGAATGATCGATCCGAATGTACCAGTACGCGTGACGAAATGTACTAGAATGATTCGGTCGCTAGAAATGAGTGATTTACACATGTCTAGCTGCAATTTATCACAAAAACCTTATGTACTATTAGAAATAAATCTCTACAACGCGATATAACACAAGCTTTAGACACAACGACATCTAGTGAATAAAAGTAACTTAAATATCATCAGAACTATTGCTACTACCTTTTTCCTCTCCTGAAGCAATATCAGCTATATGATGGATTGAAAACAAAAGAAAGTGGCGAACACTAAATATTTCTTCCGACGAATTACTATTAATTGCCCCTTCTGCATCAACTGATTATTAAATTTATCGAATTATCGTCTATCAACTCAAAAAAAGGCAAATTTTTACGTTTATGCAATTGAAGTTTGCGTCAAAGAAAGGCTCAGCCAACAGACAACTTTTTTTATAGAATAAGGGTGACAAATGAGTAACTGGATGCCGTGACCCATAGACATCAACATTTATCGATTAAAAATGCAGATGCGTTGTCATCATTGGGACTAAAATGGCAATGCCTCGTTTTCAGTGAAAAGGATCTCCGGTTTTCTACACTCACCATACGAAACATAGCAGCATTAAGGTGCTATTCTCCGCTAGAAGTAGAGCGTAGCCTTTTAACAATCTAGGCGACCCACCTATAATATAGCTGCAGCGCAGTAACCACGCACAAAATGTTTAGGATTTAATAAAATAGAGGAAATTTAAGGCGAACGCTCGTCCTTTGAAAAATTAAGCACTGCTTTCACTTCGTAGGTTCCTACAGAACATTAATTAAAATATGACAACAACAGCTGAATTCGTTAATTAAGACGATACATCATTATCTAGGTATTTGTTAACAGAAAGTCTTTAATATTCTTAAGATCTTAAATATTTTAATTACGATATTAGCTGCCGTTGTGCCTTTGCTACGTCTTAAGAAAAGAAGCGTTAATTAGCAAAGTATACAAAGTACGTTATTTATGTGTTAATAATTTTGACGTCGAAATCAGTCTTATTTTACCGTTTCTATGAATATGATCCTTAGAAAATATTAACAATACTTTAAACAATGCATGTAACGCAACGCATGTAGGAATATCCACTACCCCATGTCGTCCTGTGGGTGTCGAATAAGGTGAAAGGGGGAATCAAACTAAGATACAGAAAGCAGCGTCTTTCTAATAACAATAAAAAAATGAAAAACCGCGGTTGCCTTCCCGCCCGCAAACTACCAAAGACATGTGTTCAGTAGTGGACTTTTAGATAAGATACTTGTAAACAAGCTTAGCGCATTACAACACAGGAGCACTCTCTATTCCCTCACTCTCATAATCCAATGGGACGGTAAACCGACACGACCGGAGACAGATCAGGCGCAGGACCAACGGCTTTACGTGAATTTCGAGGCACGGGGTTGAGACACCGTCAACTTCCTGACTCCGGGCAGCTACTGAAAATTTCTTGACGGAAGAACTCAATAATTGATGTTTTGGCCCGACCCGGGATTTGAACCCAGGACCTCATGATCAGCAGTCGCACTACTACAACCACTAGATAAACGAGTCAGTTACGCATTAATTAGTTTATATAACACGAATGAGCCCCTTTAAATTACTCCACCCCAACCTTCTCGCAATTTACTTAAGAATGTTATGTAAATCTGAACACAAGTCTTTGATCGTCCGCATCAAAAGTTCAAGCGTAAAAAACTTCCACTGGAGCGGAGAAAAAAACGAGAGGAGCTTAAGAAAAATAATGATTTAATCTTACTTTTCGCCGTCGTGCATATAAAAGCATCGAGGAGACGCGGGAGGAAAGGGCGCGAATCGTTTTTAATCTTTGCTTTGTAAAGGTGATTATGAAGGATTATTGGTTAGAAAGTATGGCTGAAATTTCGCGGCTGAGGAGAGAGCCCTTGGGCCCATTTATGCGATATTTTTTGGGCCCCAGGTGGGGTTGCGGTCGTGCCCCCATCAATACTACTCAACTTTTCCTTATTCTAGAACTCTTCAAAGGAAGGATTTATAAGCACGATTTTGTTTTGTTTCCAACAATGTCGGGGTGGCCGGTAGCCCTAATAAGAAATTAATTTATCGTTGTTATTTAAACCATACAAATTAATAATAAATATCAACGATACATCTCATTTTTGAACACATATTGAAGTTATAGATTTCAGTCCAATTTTCGAAAATTTAGATTTTCGAGCGTTGCGCTCGAAACTAAGCGGTAAGTTCCAGGGTTGACCTGCACAGTCAACCGTATTTTTTATAGAATACGGGTGCAAGCTAACGTGCACTTTTGTCACTTGATAGTAAGTGGATGCTGTGGCCCAATTATGCTCGATTAAGAATCAAAATGCATTGCCACCCCTAAGGACTTTCCAGTGAAAAATCTCCGGCTCTCTACAATCACCATACGAAACACTGCAGCATTAAGCTGCAATTTTACGCTGGTATTCTGTGAGAGTGTGGTCCTTCCTACTTAGGTGGAGACGACCTATTCGTGCTACAACCATAATAAAGCTGCAGCTTGGCTGTGACGTGCTATGACGTGTGTTGACGGTGTCAGAGGCAACGTAATTCCAAGCCGGCGACTAGACGCAAAAGTGTTAAAATGCGGGCCTTTTTGATTACCGATTCGCCCACCAGGTGTGATGACTAGAGATCATCAGGACGGAAAAGGCCCATGTCCGGCAATTGTCTGTCAGGAGCTGATAAAAAAGAAAATTAGAAGAAGAAAGGGAGAGTCACGCTGCAGCTATATTAGTTGTAGCACAAATTGGTCGGCTCGACCGGATTAAGACCACGCTCTCACAGAATACCAGCGTAAAATAATGCTATTTTACGCTGGTATTCTCTACAGCAACTTAGTGCTATTTTACGCTGGTATTTTTACTGGAAACGAGCATTCCATCTTATTCCTCAGAGGTGACAACGCATCTGTATTTTGATTCTTAATCGAGGATAAATGTAGATGTCTATGGGCCACAGAATTCACTTGCCGTCAGGTGAAATGTGTGCTCGTTTGTCACGCTTATTCTATAAAAAAGTGGCCTATTGGATAGGCCCACGGAAAAATACAACTATGTACTATGCAATTCTATTGAGAAACATTTGTTTTACATTATACTTATAACTAAAGGAAGCTCCGACCTAACAGTTTGCTCTTTTAGAACTACTAGTTATAATTAAAATTACATTTTTACTTATTTCAGGTGACTTGAGAGAATCTATCGACCAATTTCATCTCGTGGTGTTGTAATAGATGATTATGAGAAAAGTAAAATAAAGTTACAGCCTATATAGACCCCACAGCTGGGCACACTCTCATTTGAGATGCCACGTGTGTGTGTGTGTGTGTGTGTGTGTGTGTGTGTGTGTGTGTGTGTGTGTGGTGTGTGTGTGTGTGTCCGTGTGTGCGTGCGCGTGCGCGTGCGCGTGCGTGTGCGTGTGCGTGTGCGTGTGCGTGTGCGTGTGCGTGTGCGTGTGCGTGTGCGTGTGCGTGTGCGTGTGCGTGTGCGTGTGCGTGTGCGTGTGCGTGTGCGTGTGCGTGTGCGTGTGCGCGTGCGCGTGCGCGTGCGTGTGCGTGTGCGAGTGCGTGTGCGTGTGCGCGTGCGCGTGCGCGTGCGCGTGCGCGTGCGCGTGCGCGTGCGTGTGCGTGCGCGTGTGCGTGCGTGTGCGTGTGCGTGTGCGTGTGCGTGTGCGTGTGCGTGTGCGTGTGCGTGTGCGTGTGCGTGCGCGTGCGCGTGCATGTGCGTGCGCGTGCGTGTGCGTGCGCGTGCGTGTACGTGCGCGTGCGTGTGCGTGCGGTGCGTGTGCGTGCGCGTGCGTGTACGTGCGCGTGCGTGTGCGTGCGCGAGCGTGTGCGTGCGTGTGCGTGTGCGTGCGAATGCGTGTGCGTGCGTGTGCGTGTGCGTGCGTGTGCGTGTGCGTGCGCGCGTGTGCGTGCGCGCGTGTGCGTGCGCGCGTGTGCGTGCGCGCGTGTGCGTGCGCGCGTGTGCGTGCGCGCGCGTGCTTGCGTGCGTGCGTGCGTGCGTGCGTGCGAGCGTGCGTGCGTGCGTGCGTGCGTGCGTGCGTGCATGCGTGCGTGCGTGCGTGTGTGTGTGTGTGTCTGTGTGTGTGTGTGTGTGTGTGTGTGTGTGTGTGTGAGCGCACACCACATGTTTTCAAAATATTTATTTCCGCAGATATTTGGATTTTCTTACGATGTTATCTTTTACTGTGGAGCACATGGTAAAATAGAACTTGAAATTACACTTAACAATTTATTACCCTAGATGGAACACCGGTTGCTCGCTCCTACTGTAAGATTCACTGCGAGCGCTTAGCCCCTGAACTACCACGGCTCTCCTGGACTACCACAGCTCACCTGGACTACCACAGCTCTAATGAACTACCACAGCTCTCCTGGACTACCACAGCTCTCCTTAACTACCACAGCTCTCCTTAACTACCACAGCTCTCCTGGACTACCACAGCTCTCCTGGACTAGCACAGCTTTCCTGAACTACCACAGCTCTCATGGACTACCACGGCTATTTAAAATGTGTTTACGCTGGACGTAAGCCAAGACTGGCGACGGGCAGCAGCGTTAAAAGTGAGAAACTTATTGTTCTGCGATCGACAATCTACCATGACGATTGCAAATCTTGAGGCAGGGGGATAGGATAGGAGCAGTGGGATTTTTCACGCTAAGGCACTGTGATTTACTATCTATTCATCACCACATACCACCAAGGATTGCAGTCAAACACTGGAGTATAAGTAAAAAGTTTACAATAGGTAGAACTTGGTACACATGACAGTTACAAGTATTAACTCTTACAGCCCTATTAATAAACACAGACTTGAGCAAGATTAACTTACTCCTAGTTTAAAGCTTAAAATATCTAATTTCAGTATTAATAAACATAGCGTAAGGAGGGAGTAAACTCTCTCCTTACGCTATGTTTATTAATACTGAAATTGTGTTTATTAATACTAAAGGTGGGCGAAACTGTTATATTTTACTAATTCGTTATGTTGTTGTAATATATTTTTCTAGCTGTTGTTTTAAACTGTTATAATATATTATAACAGTTTCAAATATTACATTGTACACGCGGTTAGTTCAGTTCAGTTGTTGGCTGTGTTAGCATTTTGTTGTATGTTATAACGAATAAATATTATAAATATTAAACGATTATAAGTATTATATGAAGACAACAAAATATTTTAAGTTGTTTTAGCATCATTTGAGTGTTTCATGTTTTAAAAGAGAATCATTTAAAATATGTATATTTGATGTATGTTAAGTTTAATGAACTTCCCTTCCTACTTTTTACAGACTTAGAACTGTCTGAATGTATGTTAAGTTGTGTAATTATTGTATCTGTTATAATTATTTACTCACATTTTCAAACATTTTAAGAAAAATAACTCATTCAGGCGTAGTTAAAAGCTTATTGATGTTATGTACATTTTGATTCAATTTTTACATTATTTACACTGTGGTCAAAGTTTAGTTATCTACAATTATTTACATTTTTTTCAGTTACTATTCAAAAACATTATTTGGTTTACTTATGACGACGCGATGTAAGCCTTGTGAGTCTCATCATCATCATCATCATCACAGCCCTTCACAAGTCCACTGCTGAACATAGGCCTCCCCCAAGTAATGCCACAAAGCACGGTCCTGAGCCACCTGCATCCATCGACTTCCTGCATATCTTACCAGGTCGTCACTCCATCTAGTGGGGGTCGCCCTACACTACGCCTACCGGTACGAGGCTGCCACTCGAGAACCTTTCTTCCCCATCGGTTATCGGTTCTTCGAGCTATATGGCCGGCCCATTGCCACTTCAGCTTACTAATCCGTTGGGCTATGTCGGTCAATCTGGTTTTACTGCGGATATCCTCATTTCTGAGTCTATCACGCAGAGAAACTCCGAGCATAGCCCTCTCCATAGCTCGCTGAGCGACCTTGAGCGTCCTCATACGGCCAGCAGTGAAGGACCACGTCTCTGATCCGTAAGTCATCACTGGCAACACGCACTGGTTGTACACTTTAGTTTTCAGAGATTGAGGTATACCTGACGAGAAGATATGTCGTAATTTCCCGAACGCTGCCCAGCCGAGTTGAATCCGTCGATTGACCTCTCGGTCGAAGTTGGACTTACCTAGTCGGAATATTTGTCCCAGGTAAACGTACTCGTCAACAACTTCGAGCATAGTGCTCCCAACAACTACCGGCATAGGTGTGACATGGACATTAAACATAATCTTAGTTTTGTCCATGTTCATCTTAAGACCTATCCGTTGGGAGGCACTATTGAGGTCATTGAGCATAATGCTTAAGTCCTCCAGCGATTCTGCCATAAGGACTATATCGTCGGCAAATCGAAGGTGAGTGATGTACTCGCCATTGATGTTAATACCGTATCCTTTCCAGTCCAGTAGCTTGAAAACGTCTTCCAAAGCAGCGGTGAAGAGTTTCGGGGATAAAACGTCACCCTGTCTTACACCTCTCTGCAGTTGGATAGGTTTCGAGCTCTGGTTCTGTACTCGGATAGCCATCGTAGCCCTACTGTACAAACACTTCAGCACTTCGATATACCGACAGTCAACTTGGCACCGCTGAAGGGACTGCAGCACCGCCCAAATTTCGACGGAATCAAAGGCTTTCTCATAGTCTACATACGCCAGGCAAAGTGGCAAATTGTACTCTTCAGTCTTCTGTACAATCTGCCGCAGGGTATGTATGTGGTCTATGGTACTGAAGCCTTTTCGGAAACCGGCTTGTTCGGGAGGCTGGAAGTCGTCGAGTCTGCGTGCGAGACGATTCGTAATGACTCTCGAAAACAGCACGTAGACGCGGCTCAGAAGGGAAATCGGTCTGTAGTTCTTCAAGAGAGCGTTGTCGCCTTTCTTAAAGAACAAGACCACCGCACTTCTGCTCCACGCCTCTGGAGTAGTGCCACCATGGAGGACGGAATTGAAGAGCTTCTGAAGGACTTCAAGTACCGGTGTTCCACCCGCTTTCAGAAGCTCCGCTGTAATTCCATCCTCGCCTGGGGCCCTGCCGTTTTTAAGGTGCTGGAGAGCCATTCTAATCTCGCTTAGACTGACGTCCGGGATATCATCGGAATAGTGTCGGATAAGACTTGCTCTTGGATCGTTACTCACACTTGCGTGTGGCTCCAACGATGATGTGTACAGCTGCCCATAGAACCTCTCAATCTCACTCAAAATCTCAGGTGTCCCGGAAACGATGCTGCCACACTCAGTCTTCAGCCTTGACAGTTGGCTCTTTCTGGCAGACAGATCTCTGGCAAAGACTTTGGAGCCCTGGTTCCGCTCGATCGCTTCTTTAATACGAGCAGTATTAAAGTTGCGTAAGTCTCGCCGCATGCATTTGGAGATCTGTCTGTTCAGTTGCCTGTATGCTGTCAAATCTGTTGACGATTGCAGCCTCATCTCCCGTCTAACAGCCATGAGATTAAGAGTGTGATCGGAGAGTTTTTGTGTTCTTCTGCGGCGGGTCTTGCAGAACTTAGCTCCGACCGCATGGACAGTTTCCACGAGCTTGTCATTCATATCGTCCACTGCATTGCAATCTTGTAGGCACTGAAAGCGGTTGTGTAACTCGAGCTGAAAGTTTTCGGGATTTTGGATCAGAGCACGAGGGGGGACGGAGCGTTGACTTCATTAGACGAGACCTCTCCAACTTAACGTTTAGGTTCAGTGTGCCTCTAACCATTCGGTGATCGCTGCCAGTTTTCACCCTTGCGATCACTGAGACATCACTGAACAGTTGGCGTCTGGTCGTCATAATGAAGTCAATCTCATTTTTTGTCGAACCGTCGGGGCTCGACCAGGTCCACTTCCTGTGGGGCCGCTTCTGGAAGAAAGAGTTCATCATAAAGAGTCCCTCTTTCTCCATAAAGTCGGCCAGCTGCTGGCCCCTTCGGTTCCGTTGCCCTACTCCAAATTTCCCTAACTTCAGCTCACCGCTTTCTCTTGTGCCTAGTTTTGCGTTGAAGTCTCCCATCAACACCGTGTAGTGGGTTTTGGAGGAATGTATGGCTTTGGAAATATCCTCATACATTTCCTCCACCTCCTCATCGGAATGTGCCGACGTTGGTGCGTAAACCTGTATGACCTTCAGCGAATACCGTTTGGTGATTCTGGGAGTATCAGGTACGCAACCCTCGTCGACACACTCTCAATCTGTACAACGTTGTTGACGAGAGACTTGTGGACGATAAATCCGACACCTCCTTGGGACAGATGGTCGCCCTCCCGGTGATAGAACAAGTTGCCGGATTCGAGAATCACCGTGTCCTCCCCCTCTCTTCGGACCTCGGATAATCCTATAATACTCCAGCGCAACTTGTCTATCTCTTCTTCCGAGTCTATCCGATAATAAATCCGAACGGCAAAACTCTTCATACACTCCTACGTGTCCTTGCTTAAGGTGAACCTTTAAATTTGTAATTGTACTTTTGAAAGATAAAGTTTTTTTTTTAATTGCACACTGCTTTTTTTTCGTCCACACTTTGGACTTAGACTTAAAATAGTTCCAAATGGCTGCGCTACGCTGACGCGACATTATTATACACTTTTACATACAACATGCTAAATCCTATTTATATTACACTAAATATTTAAAATTACTTTAGGAATAAAACTTAACGAAAAATAAACAAAAACAACAATAGCTTTTTCATGTAATATGGGGACATGCTATCAAAACATTACGTATTTAATTAAACAGATAACAGTGTCATTGTCATCTCAGCTAGACAGCTAACTGAACACTAATATATTACAACAGCCAAAAAATTAAATAACAGGCACAACAGGCAACAGCTAGCAATGAAAGAAATAATATATTTTTGTTTACCGTTATAATTTGGTGTTAGTAAAATAAGCTCTTAATAAGTTAGCTTAGAGTTTAAATTAGTGTAAGCTATACGCAATCCTTGTGGCATAATAAATGTAGTATTTTATTGACTCCCATTGAGGTGCCGCTTCTCAGCCGACGGTTGGACCGTAAACATAAACAGATGACGTTTTCTAATGATAATGAATATATTATAACAGTCAATGGTTCATTATTCTAATGTGTTGTAAGATTACAAATATATAATGAAATATATTATCTGTTGTATGTTACTCGTATAACGCCCAACTTTAATTAATACTGTCTACTCTCGGAATAAAAGTTAATCCTTGGCGGTACCTAGTTTAATGACTGAGTAAGCATAGACTAGTCGCGTATTTTGACATTTTGTAAAAATTTACGCTTACGCGCGTTGTTACCCGTGTTAAATTCGTAAGTTGTAAGCACTAGTAACAAAAAAAGCATAATGGATTAAAATGCCAAGAAGTGATGTGGAGCAGAACAAAGTGATTGCAGGTTTTTATTCATTATGTGGATTTAGACAAGTGATTGGGGCTATTGATTGCTACATATTCTAATCCCGAAAGTCGCTGGAAACATCGGACAATACTACATAAACAGGAAAGGATACAGTTCAATAAATGTACAAGTAAGTTTTATAGAACCTAGCTAGCCCATCTTTGCCGTTAGGTACTTAGTTATTTTCTCAGATTCAATACAATCACCTCAATCTATTACTTCATATTAAAGAAGTTATGAGTGCTTTGTTCCAGGTTGTGTCAAATACAAATTTAGAGTTCATGGATACAGTGGCACATGACTCAAGAATATTTAATTATCGTCGCATTAAAAAAAATGTTTGAGCAGTCAGAATTTAAAGGCAGACTTCTCCGAGATTCTGGTTATGTTTGTACTTCTTATTTATACACGCCTATCCTGCGTCCTAATAAACAAAAGGAAGAATGTACAACCGGTCGCACATCTGGTGGCCCCGTTACACTGTAGAACAATGCTTTAGAGGGAAGCAAAGGTTTCGGTGTTTACTGCGAGGACTAAATACTAAATAAGAGCATACAAAACAATATATACATTGCAATGCAAAAGCAAAATCTGCTTGAGGATGTAGTATAAGGAGATGATGAAAATATATCAGTCACACAATTAGCAAATAACTCCGTTAGAGGAAATTCTGTTCGGGCAGCACTATTAACGTTTTTTTTTTAAAATAAATATACAATAATTACATGTACAAAAGATTTTATTTATCCCCAAAACACAAAACAAAAATGGTTATTTAATTAATTTTGCCCTTCACGCTCTTTTCTTAATTCTAAAATTTCGTTACAAATAATATTAAAAATTATTATATTTAGAACTTAGTTTTTCCACCGATTTCAAAAACAACACGAGGAACAAGGAACAACCCGTAACATTTATCTCTTGTCAAACTCAAAATATTGCCTGTCACTGTCATTAATTTCATCATCAAGCATTGAATTCATTCACTAATCATTCACTGACTCACTCTTTTTTACTTTTAAAATAAGTGGGTTGCCATAGCGCAAGCCTTAATCCCGGCGTCAGGAATGTATAGTTAGTCCGAGGTTACTCCATGCTTACCATGGCTCTGACAGCGCGCGACATGTTATACTCCCGTTCGCTCGGGACCTTAATGGCGGGAAAATTTGTAAGTTAGAAAATTTTTTTGCTATATTGCAAATTTTGCTATATTTTCACTTTGAGACAATATTTATGGATAAAACTTACAGGATTTCTTGTTGAATGTATAAGCTATCGAATAAAATTATTTTTGGTTGCTACAAATTGTAATAAAATACATAAATTATCCTGTATAGCATAGTAGTAGTATATACTTCAATTTTAGTGACAAAATTACTACTAATTTGAATTGTACACTTTTGTTTTTGGAGAAATTTATATGAAAATGTTTGGAAATATGTATATTTTTATGTTTTATATGTTTCCATTCGTTACTCATACCAAAATATTAAAATATTAAAAAATTAAAAAAAAAACAATAATAATATTTTATCTGTGTGACATTTAGAACAATATTTCAAAAATAATTATGTGTGAATTTGAAATAAATACAACGTCAAGTTATTTGAAATATGTAAGAAAACTATTTTTACTTACATTTTACACTAAAAATAAATGAGAATTTGAAAAATAACACATTTATGACCCAACCGCCAAAATGGGTCTTCCAGATTTTGAAGTACTTTTGGCAATTTACTTTTCACTTTTTATACCACAAATAAAAAATCTACGTGTTCACTATATTACAAGGAATATAAAAAAAGTGGAATACTTTCGTTTTTAGTCCAGACACAAATATAAAATTCTATAAAAAAGACGGAGCACCTTCATCAAAACGACACGTGGAACGCCGAAAGTTCAGAGTGATTTCTTTTTTTTTTTCTAAGAAACATTGCCAGGTTATGGTTTAAAATAAAAGAGCATATCTTTGTCTTTGTTACTATTATCTATTGCATATTGTCTTTGGTTTTGTTTTAAAGGAAAAAATAGTTTTTTCATAAGGCAGTACTTCTGATCCGACCTGATCTAATTCGACCCGTACCAGAGCCGACGTATGTATTGTATGATCGGATTAGATCGGTAGCCGAGTCAATGGGTTAATAACATTGTTATAACGAAGTAAATAGTCAGTTACTCTGAGATTAGCTAGTCCAAGTGTAACTTCGAATTAAGCTTGGAATAAGCAATTTTTATTAATAAGGCAGTTAGAAACTTTAATATAATGTCATCACATCACCTATATAATAGTTATATTTTATATTAAAAACACATTTTCAGTATATTCTAATAATATTAATAATAATGTCCTCCGGACCGAATTTCGGCCACGGCGGCTTGTCTCAACGGAGGCTAGCCATCGGCGCAGGACAGGATTGTAGTGCCCAAGTGTAAGCGCAAGCACACGTGCACTCTATATTCCCTCACTCTCATAATCCCATGGGACGGTAAACAGACACGACCGGAGAGAGATCAGGCGCAGGACCAACGGCTTTACGTGCTTTCCGGGGCACGGGGGTGAGACACCGCCAACTTCCTGACTACTCCGGGCAGCTACTGAGAATTTCTTGACGGAAAATCTCCATATTAGATTTTTTGGCCTGACCCGGGATTCGAACTCAGGACCTCATGATTAGCAGTCACACTATTACAACTACTAGACCAACGAGTATTTGAATATACAACTAACAACTTAAATAAGTGGATCATATTTTTTTATTTATTTATCTAATTATGGAATTGGAGCCTTCTACTGCAGGCACCATGGGCTATAAAAGAGTCTCTAGCAACTAATTCTTGTAAGCTTTTTTAGTGTTTTAAAGAAAATAAATAAATAAATAAAAAAGTATTAGAAAATATAAAATAGGTAGAATTATATTAACAAATATTTATATGAACAGCTGCAGTGCGACAGCGAACAGTTTTGCCATTTTTCATTACGTGACCAGATCAACTTTGTCATCGGGGCGGTAGCGATCTTCTTGGACTAAGTCGTACGCGGACGCCGTCTTAACATTGTATTCAAGCGAAATCGAACTCTAATGGGTGAAATAAAAATTAAATATTTTGTGCATGCTTGTTGTGCATACTTGTTTAATGAAAACTTTGCTCGCTTTGCGCACACATTGACATGAATTAAAAACTGCCCAAACACAAAAACTCGGCAAGCGTGACTCGTTTTGATAATTCTTCTCCCCATTACTATTCCGCACAATTTGTTTTTTTTTTATATAGAAATGACCCCACTGTCACTGAAAAGCTGCAACACCAAGAAACGCTGCCAGCCTTTGAGTCTACAGTTATTTTATGCGAAGAGGAAAATACTGTAAAACATGGTGAATACCCAAGCGCATTTGTTGGTTTTGCATTTTTGTATCGTTAAACACCATTCGTTGGTCGACAAGCCCTCGTTCGTTAATTTGCAGTGTCATTGGAAAATAAGGTACTTCGGTAAGGAATTTATTTTATATTATTTTATACCGTCTTACGAAAGCACTGTGTCCTCTACTACGAAGCTTTTATGTTTAAGATCTCATAGCGTAAATAACGTATTATAAACATTCTATTAGTTTAGAATAAAGGAAAATAACTCGCCTTTATTAATGATACTACTTATAAGGACTACGTGGTTTTATAATTAATATATAATAACGGTAGTAAATTTTATGTTCCAACGGAAATGATGAAAAAGAAAGCTTCCTTGTCACCTGTCTGGTCATGTTGGTTTGCCCTTTGGAATAATTTTTTTCTAAGCTCTTTAGCTCACGCCTGGTTTATTCTGGAACTTTAGATACGATTTAGTTTTAAGTACATAAAATAAATGTAAGTGAATACTATATAGAAGACGACTTAATTATATTGCTTGATCTTTACGGGTGGTTGGGCGGAGGGGGACGTCTCATCTCAATCGCAAATCGGCCATCTTGTGCCCCCGGGATCGCTGCCGCCCGCTCCCCGGCCCTCTCGTCCATTATACTTTTTAAGCTCCAATCTCGTTCATTTAAACGGTTGGCTTTAGATGGCAATCGCATTTTTCCACTGCAGGTCACGTCTCGACCCGTCTCCCGGCACGAGGGCTTAAATCAACAAAAGAAAATAATAAGATTCGTTCAAATTAAAAGTGTAATGTCGCGAAAGTGCGCGACGGGCGCGGGCGGCGTCTAATCCCACCGACTCTCTTCATTAGACAGGCCGCTGTTTAAGCCCCGAGGAGCGCTTAAAAACATCGCCAAGAATTTTTCTTTATTCATAACGAAGATTAAGAGAAATGCAAATGAAGCGGAGTGTCGCGTGGCTACTTAGCTGTGTCAACACGGTGCGAGCTCGACAGCGGAATGTTATATTTTTCTATTTACATCTCCCAATTCTGTTTTGTATCGCTTTTAATAAATATAATACTTATAAATAAATGCAGGCAAAATTTTTTTGGAAATGGCTATGCTTGGAGTTTCTCTGCGATATAAGCTTCGTAATAAGTACATCTGCAGTAAAGTAATCGAAATAGCCCAACGGTGGTGATGGGCCGGAGTGCTAGCGTCGAGTCATAATGAACCGACAGCTGATGGGAAAGTAAGGTCCTCGAGTAGCAGCCTCGGTACCGGTAAACGAAGACCCCTCATTAAAGGAGTATTTATATTATAATTAATTCTGGTAAATTCAGCTTACTAATCCCAACGGATTAGTAAGTTGAGGTGGCATTGGACCGGACATATAGCTCGAAGAACCGACAACCGATGGGAAAAAAGGTTCTCGAGTGGTAGCCTCGTACCGGTAGGCGTAGTGTAGGGCGACCCCTCACTAGATGGACTGACGACCTGGTAAGACATGCAGGTAGTCGGTGGATGCAGGTGGCTCAGGATCGTGCTTTGTGGCATTCCTTGAGGGAGACCTATGTTCAGCAGTGGACTTGTGAAGGGCTGTAATGATGATGATGATGATCTGTTAAATGATGTAGGAGGATGTAATGGATGCGGGTAGCTCAGGAGCGTGCTTTGCGACATTCCTTGGGGGATGTGACTATAGTAATGTTATGACTTATGAGTAACTGTGTTTCTTATAATCGTAACTACTAAAGGATCGTTCAAGATTCTGTTTAAAGTTACAAAGCGATACACAGTTAAAACAAATTGAATTATCATTGGTTACACCCTATGTACGTCCCACAGGTGGGCACAATTACAATTGTCATAACATTTATTTTCTGAAAAAGCTATGAACAAATTAGTCCACCGCACTTCTGCAGTGTTTTTTGGATGACATCACATGTCTTCAAAATATTTTATACCTCAGATAATCCTCCTTACAATGTTTTTCACCAACAAGCAAGTGGTAAGTCAACACATTGCAGTTTAATAATATAATAAGCACTGGCGGAGATCAAACTCAGGTTCTTTACGTACAGTAAAATTTTAAAATGAAAGCAGATTCCCTGAACTACCGCGGCTAGGGTAGATACTGTTTAAATTAACGTAATTTTAAAGACAAACTTCCTAGATAGTTGGCCTTATTTTCTGCCTAGAAGTTCGTCTGCGTTGCTACCTCTTCACGTCTGCTGCCAAGCAACACAACTCTCACACCTGTGCCCTGATTTCAGCTGCTCTGATTTCAAGAGAGTCATTAGTCACAGGTAGTAAAGCATTCCACCTTAATAATCACAGCATTATTTTTAAGGTGAACTACTGAGCACACAATCTACAACTGCGGTTGCTAACCGCCCTACCAGTTGTGGCAACTATGGCAAAAATCTCCCCTATCAGGCAATCAATGGGAAGTCAGCAGTAGAATTTCGATAAGCTGTAATGATGACTATCACATTACTATCATATTTATAATATGGGAGGTTATCCTAAAAAACATTTCCAAACACTCAAATAATAATTGCTAAACTGATGTTTAAGCTCGCTGACCGGCAACTTGCCAGCGTTGGCAACTTGCTGTCGCGCCACAGGGTTGCTGGTAGTGGTAACTACAACATTGTAATTCGTTATTTCGAATAAAATATACCGAATGCGCTAAAGTTTGTTCTTTTATCAAGTGGTCGAAAGTCGACCGTAATTAATTAATTTTTAGGTTTGTATCAATATAATAAATCAGTATCTAATAAATGTTTAAGAGCAAGCACACCTTTCACCTTTATTTACACATTTTATTATATGATAAAGATATTTTATATACAAACTATGAATTAAACACCTTTTTGCTTTGACACGCACTCTACACACTATTCAGCATTTATTATCATTACATAATGTGAGTGTCGTATGAGGCAACAGAGGGAACTGAACTGATGAAGTCTTCCTAAGACAATGTAATAAAAAAACGATGACGACCTTCACCATTTCACTGCTGAACAAAGGCCTCCCCCAAGGAATGCTGCAAAACACGGTCCTGAGTCGCCTGCATCCATCAACTTCCTGCATGTCTTACCAGAGCATAGAATACTATAATACATACTCGTACATAATAGAACGAGGGAGTGGGCGGAGCCCGTGTAGGAACTATGTCACTGACATGTCAATTCACACGTATAAATGTCAACACGAGATGTGTTTTAACGTTACAATCGTTTACAAATTTCGCATGCAAATCACTTAGAAAATGCCCCATTGCCCACTATTTTCGAATAAATATGTTTTAAAATTTAAACGATTTTTTTAATGATGATCTTCAACATTAATCAAAAGTCTAAAATGCGTAAATTTACTCAGTTTGTCAACACAGCGAATCGGGTTTGTAGTAGTGATAATACGACGTAATTACTTGTATGTGTTCTCCCGGCGAAGCCGATCTTCGTACAAAATAAGATTGACTGTCATTATATTGTTTATTATAGTATTCTATGTACCAGAGCGTCACTACATCTAGTGTGGGGCTAACCTACACTTCGTCTAACGGTACGAGACTGCCACTCAAGAACCTTTTCTTCCCAGCGGTGCTCGGTTCTTTTTTTTTATTTTTTTATAGGATATGGGTGACAAACGAGTACACAGTCCACCTGATGGTAAGTGGTTGCTGTGGCCCATAGACGTTTAGATTTAAGCTCGATTAAGAATCAAAATTCAGATGCGTTGTCACCCCTGAGATGGAATGCCTCGATTCCAGTAAAACGAATCTCCGGTTCTCTACACTCACCGTGCGAAACACTGTGAGAGCGTGGTCGTTCCCCGGTCGGGCCAACTCATTCATGCTACAACCATGATATATCTGCAGTGTGGCTCTACCACGTATAAAACTAAAAATTATAAAATTCTTCGAGCTGTATTGCAACTTCAGCCTACTATCCATGAGCTATGTCGGTTACTCTTGTTCTATTGCGGATATCCTCGTTTCTGAGTTTATCATGCAGAGAAACTCCGAACAAAGCCCTCTCCATAGCTCGCTGAGCGACCTTGACCTTCTTGAGCAGTGAAGGACCTCTCAGATCCATACGTCATCATTGGAAACACGCACTGTTTGTACAATTTAATTTTCAAGTTCTGAGGTATACCCAACGAGAAGTTGTTTCGTATACTCCCCAACGCTGTCCAGCCGCTGAACATAACTGCTGAATATCTCTCCATTATAAAACGCAGACCTTATCTATCAAAAAATTGTTTAGTAAGGGTTATTATACTACTAAAGCGTTCGTGATTGAAAATAACCCCTGGGAATGAGCTGCTACCATGCTGTTTCTTAATGTTTTCATAACAATTGTATGAAATATTATATTGTAAATTGTGCTTTAAAAAAAAATTCTGCTGTGTTTCTTGCTGCTTCTTCCCAGGACATAGGTTTTTCTTCCAAACCAGTGGTAAAAATAAAAAATGACTTTCAATAAGTATTGCATTTTTTTATAGCATTGGGTGACAAACGAGCATTCAGTCCACCTGATGGTCAGTGGATGCTGTGGCCCATAGACATCCACATTTATCCTCGATTAAGAATCAAAATGCAGATGCTTTGTCACCCGTGAGGACCAAGATGGAATGCCTCGAATTCAGTAAAAGGGTCTCCGGTTCACACTCACCATACGAAACACAGCAGCATTACGCTGCTATTTTACGCAGGTATTCTGTGAGAGCGTGGTCCTGTCCCAGTCGAGCCGACCCACTCGTCCTACAACTATAATATAGCTGTAACCTGGCTCTACCAAGTAGGACACATATAATCTATATTGAATAAAAATAATTCTTTTCTGTTCTATTCTATTCATAAATAGACTCATGGGAAGAATATTTACCATAGTTGCTTCGCGTGGCAGGCGGTTAGGACAATCACAGTTTTTTTTTTGTTATTAAGAACATGCTGCTGCTGATCTCCTAATTTGTTTCCATCTGTCGCCTCTTACAATATACACCAACGGGATAATATGGGGTAGTTGATATTTTATACGATATTCTACATAGTCAATTTAACAGTAGTTAAACTGAATAAAAATACATATTTTTATTATAAATTATAGTCAAGCGATGAATCCCAACGTTATTGTCTTCGAACATTTATTTTCTGATGAGCTTTAAAACGTAAACCCCTTTTTCTCGGAGAGGCGATTTTATTTTAGCTGGGTTTACAAAATTTAACACCCCGTCTTATAGAACCGCGGCAAAGGAGTGCTCTCGACTCCCGTCGTTTATGCTGGCCGGAATAATTAATTTACTCTATTATTGTTTCCTTTAATTCATTGTGATAATATTCGAAAGGAGTAGATAAAACGTTTCCTAATATTATTGTTGTATTTGAATTTATTTTTAACGTTGAAAAATCATTTGAATGCAAGCTACACTTAGGTGCAATATTTCTTGCCTTATTATCCTGATGGGATATTTATATAGTTTTCTCATCTGGTTGGGCTGTATAAATATATAAATTTAAATGATAAATATACATAAATATCAATAAAATAAAATAAAATAAAATAAATAAAATATACATAAATAAACAAAAACCCAATCAGATGGAAGCCCTCGTCAGGGGAGACCAAACGGCCGAGGGTTAGGGAGAAAAGGAGAGAAACCGGCGGACAATGTGGACGGTATCGAGGAGCACCGCCTTCTGCATTTGAGGCCGGAGTGGTCCGACAAGGAGTCCTGTTCGCTTCAGATGACCCGCGAGGCTGACCGGGACCGTTCGCAAGAATGACTACAGGAATAATTTCGGTCGGCAGACCACCCCACATGTCGTTCACTTCGTGAGCCAGATCCAGATATTTTGTTTTCTTATCTGTTTCGGCTTTCGCAAGGTTCTTGTCATACGGTATAGTAGCAACAACAAAACATATCCTTGACTATAGTAGGTCCATCAGCTTAATATCAGGCTTATTTACAAGAATAGTCCCGTTTGTGATGATGGCCCGGTCTCAGTAGAGCCTGGCGCGGACACTTTTGAGCACGGTTTATAATAAGGCAGTCTTCGAAACTTTTTAGCGATTTCCTGGTGTAGAATCCTGGCTACTGTCTATACAAATACTCAGAGTCAGAAAGCGCCGAACAACCGGAGGTGACATGTTTAAGTGACTCACTAGGAAGGCGACAAGCTCATGATCCTTATTATTAAAATGTTTGTATTGACTACCTTGTTGGCCTACATGGTCGTAAACGCGATTGGTGATCATGAGGACCTGGATTCGAATCCCGGATCGGACCAAGTTACTGAGGTTCTTCTAACTAGAAATTCTCAGTAACATCCTAGTGTCAGGAAGTTGGTGGTATATTTCAAACCTGTGCCTCGGAGAGCACGTAAAGTCGTAGGTTCTGCGCCTGATATCTCACCGGTTGTGTCAGATTACCATCCCATTGGGCTGTGAAAGAGAGGGAATAGAGAGTGCACCTTTGCTTACGCATACACTTGACCACTCACACAGCAATCCTGTCCTGCGCCGATTGCTAGACTTCGTTGAGACTGGCTGCCTTGACCGAAAGTCGGTCTGAATGACATTACTACTATAGTACATGAGGGTAATATGGTCATCCGGTTAATATTGTCACTTTCTTATAACTCAAAAACTACAGCCTTATTTGCATAGATGGCATTGTGATACGATAGCTCTTCATCGGTCAATCAAATAATAAAAGGTCAAAAGGGCGATGTTTTAGCGACATTATTTTAAAAGTTGACATTATAGTAAGTATTTTAGTAAATTTTAGTAAGGTGTAGTGTAGTTAGTTTTTTAAAATTTGATTTTACGAAGTGTTCATAATTATTGCCAAGGCTTGTTTGCTATTTTTTTTCTAAATATTTATATTAGTACTATTTTTTTCTTCATCATCATTCATCATTACAGCCCTTCACAAGTCCACTGCTGAACATAGGCCACCCCCAAGTAATGCCACAAAGCACGGTCCTGAGCCACCTGCATCCATCGACTTCCTGCATGTCTTACCAGGTCGTCACTCCATCTAGTGGGGGTCGCCCTACACTACGCCTACCGGTCCGAGGCTGCCACTCGAGAACTTTCTTCCCCATCGGTTATCAGTTCTTCGAGCTATATGGCCGGCCCATTGCCACTTCAGCTTACTAATCCGTTGGGCTATGTCGGTCACTCTGGTTTTACTGCGGATATCCTCATTTCTGAGTCTATCACGCAGTGAAACTCCGAGCATAGTCCTCTCCATAGCTCGCTGAGCGACCTTGAGCGTTCTCATACGGCCAGCGGTGAAGGACCACGTCTCAGATCCGTAAGTCATCACTGGCAACACGCACTGGTTATACACTTTAGTTTTCAGAGATTGAGGTATACCTGACGAGAAGATGTGTCGTAATTTCCCGAACTTTTTTCTTAATATATTAGTATACGACTCCGTGTTTTTGTTTCTGTCCTATTCCTGGTTTTGGTTTTATAGTGCGGCAAAGATGACCATATTAACCTCATGTACCTCATTATTAAAATGTTTATAACAATTAATGATGCCTTTTTTAATTTGATTATTTTTACTTTACATCTGTTACCTTTTATGCAATATTCATGATTGATTGATTCTAGAGTAGTAGCTTCGTACCGTAAAGCTGTGTTGGGCCATCTCCAGTAGATAGAGTGACGACCTGATGAAACGCGCAGGTAGTCGATGGACGCAGGTGGCTCATGACCGTGTCATGTGACAATATATGGGGAGGTCTATGTTGCCATGGGCTTGTACTATTAGTGACAGCGATAATTATGACTTCAATCAAGGCAAATTCTCTCTGCTATTAGAGAAGCTCAGATCTAGGGGACTGATGGGCTGATGAAGAAGAGTAAGAAGAATATTCATAATTTTTTTATTTCTTTTCTGTACCATTTGTATTCAAACATTGTTCATAATATCGCTTATAGTCCTTCCCTCATTAATTTTAAGTAGAGGAAAACAATTATTATGACGGAATTTTTATATAGAGGCAAGTGATTTCCTCACCGCTGCACTGGACAAAAATCTACTTTCATTTTAGAGGATGCTAGGTAACATAGATACAATATAGTAATAAAGCGTTTAGTGTAGTTGCTCCAATGTATGATTACACTGTCTAAAAATAGTTTTTTTTATAAGAGTTATCCGTAATATGATGCCATAAAAAATACCTTACCTTATTTCGTGATGACTATGGGAAATTCCGGAAAATAGTCTAGATTTCGTTTCAGTTCGCCTGATAGTAAATGGATGCTGTGGCCAATAGACATCTATATTTATCCTCAATTATTAATCAAAACGGAGAATGCATGCATGCATATGCTACAACTAATATAACTGCCGCGTAACTCTACCACGCAAACGCATATTTTACTTTACTTACCCATTCATGCTACAACTATATTATAGTTTCAGTGTGGCTCTACCATCCCATTGACGCCTGACGTAAAAGACCCTGACCGCCTACTGGGAGCTACGTCAGAAGTGCCAGGAGAGGCAAAGCCTCCCTAACGCCGATTCACTTACGCCGCTCCTACATGTCAGAATTGAAGCTTATGAAATTTAACATCATTCTTTTTTTAAAAGGGGAACAAATGAGCACACAATCCACTTGACAGTAAGTGGACGCTGTGGCCCATAGACACCTAGATTTATCCTCGATTAACAATCAAAACGCTGATGCGTTATCATCTCTGAGGAGTAAGATGGAATGCCTCGGTTCCAGTAAAAAGGGTCTCCGGATCTCTACACTCACCATACGAAACACAGCAGCAATAAGCTGCTATTTTACACTGGTATTCTGTGAGAGCGTGGTTCTGCCCCGGTCGAGCCAACCCATTTGAGCTACAACTATAATATATAGCTCCAGCGTGGCTATACCACGTATGGGATATACATATTTAAACATAAACTTAAACACTCACGCCTGACACCCAGAGGGGTAGGCAGAAACTACAGACTTCCATTTGGCACGATCCTGACACACCTCTCGCGCCTCCTTCACATCCATACACGTCCGCATACATGCTCGTCGGTTAAGGGTACTCCTAATTTGGCCCGTTTTCAATAAATCGCCAATTTGGTCGATAAATTTTCGCCTAGGACGTCCCTTTTCGACTCTGCCATTCACTTCTGCACCATAAATTTTCTTTGTCACTCTTTCCTCATTCATTCTTTCCACATGACCAAACCACCGAAGCATTCCTTTCTTAATCCTGGTCACAACATCATCTTGCAAACCACACTCTTCTCTTATTACACATTATATATATATATATATATATATATATATATATATATATATATATATATATATATATCACAAAGATATTTAATGAGGCGACATAGGAAAAGGCTGAATGAAATAGGAGATGCATCTTCATCAAATTCTATAAAGGTAAAGTAAAAAAGCCCTTAGTTTAGTCCCTAGAGAACAGCAGCGTTACACTCATATTACGTGCAAGCGTAGTTCTATCATAAAATCTACTAATAAATATAGATACACACAGTTATAACATTATTATCTCTATTTCTAATTTTATTTATCATACTCACTAACTGTGCTTTACTTTGGTACACATCTCGTTCAAAAATACTCGTATTTTGCTATTTTGTCACATCATGTATGTACGTAATTTTAAATACGTTGTCGCAACGCGAACCGATTGAACATGATTGAAGTTACGAATCGACGGTGCATGGAAAAAAATTTGTAAGTTTATTTGTACTGTCCGATGTTGCTTAATAACTATATTTTGTAAAAATAAATAAATAAATAAATATAATCCACAGCCAGAGTTCCCTGCTATCAGCCCCACTATAAAATATTAGTTTACTTATTTAATTACTTGTTCTGAATGAAAGGAGGCCTCGGACTAACAGTAGTTGGGTATATTTAGAGTTGTAAGTATACAATTTTAATTAATTTAATTAATTTACTATTCCTCTTAAAATAATAGTAACATAAATTAATGAGCTACAAAGATTAATTTAATAAAGTCTTAGACAACATAATATGTTTTTCAATTATGTATGTATTGCAAACAGAAAAAGTTTGTTGAATCATTCGTAGAAGAAAATGCTTAACTGAGTCTCACTAGAAGAAAATGCTAGCTGCTAGTATTAGTTTTAATACAAAAAATAAACAAACGATTGCTTTGGCGCGAGCAGCCGTTTAAGTTTACATTTTAATGCAAGCGAAATAAGCGCGTATCAGCGGCGAGTGCGCGTATCTGTAATGATATTTGCGCAGACTAATTAAACTGAAATATATTTTTGCGAGTGCCACTTGTGCGTATCAAAGCGCGCAAACGGAGCGCTTTTGTTTGCGCACTCGTTCATATCCCACCGCTGTGAAATCGCTTGAATATCCAACGGCTGTTCTAATATGGAAAAGGACATGAAATCTATTAATAATAATCATCTAGATAGTAACTTCATTTAATACAAGCATGCAAAATGAAAAACAACTTTTAATTGACGATTTAATAATATCCAGTAGCCCATATCGTCACGCTGGAATCGTAAGAGGCGACAGAAGGTAGCTAACCAGAACATGGGCGGTAGAAACTTCCTAATAACAACTCCTCACCCCCATTATCGATCTTGCCTAATTTTATGCACGTATGTGTTTTTCTAACTCAAAAAGGAATGAAAAACACACGATCAAATAAGGCCCGCTGTTGCAAACTCCTCACGTCTGGTTCAACGTGGTCATAAAAGAAAATGCTAGAAAATTTCAGTTATTTCTAACAATGAGTAACGGTTATAGCTCCACAAGCTCTTTCTAACTCTACAAAAATTGTTTTGCTTGTAACAGTGTATTGCCTTTTGTTTTTGAGGGCCTGTTAATAATCGTGAAACCTCACGCTCTGTGAAGTTTCGACGTGTAGTTTTCGTATTCAAAGGATCGAATCCAGCTTCTCTAAAAGATTTAGCACATGGAAAATATCTTTTTAAGACTGCTTTGCACAACACTGCTTTGAAGGTGTTGATCTCTTTACAAATCTCTCGGTCAGTTCTACACGGCATACTCAAGTACCTATAAGAAGATCCTCATATCCGTGGGTCAAAATTTTTGCTCTTGACAACAACACCACAAACGTGGCGTAAAGAAAAGTTTTAAAGAAACTAATGATCGTTTTTTGTTTGATTATACTTTTGTTATTTGCAAGTCTCATGGAAGCTCTATACCAATTATTAGCATCTCGCGAAAAAAGTTAAAAATATTACTGATTAAGTATGGCTTTATATATTTCCAAGTGACCAATTATACGAGGAATTTCTTTCATTTCTTTCCCAATAGCAAAAGTTTCAAGACGTAAACGCTTAATATGGCCTCAGATAGCTAATTCACAGAAGTCGTTCTATTATTACAATTTTTCAGCCATTTTGATTCATTGGATGTAAGTTTGTTCTTTATTTTACCTGTCATTCTGTTGGTAGTGTTTTATGGGGGTTGCAACTATAACGTTCTTTTCTAATAGGATTTAAAAGTTTTATATTATTTCAATGCAAAACGAAATTTTATACTTTTCCAATTTTTCACCAATTATGCTGATGGCGATACAGCTTAATATGTATAAACTAATTTCTAGATGTCTATTTCAATCTATGCTGGTACTAAGGTCAAATGAGACCAGATTTATATGTTAAATTGTTGGATAAAAAATGTTCTAAAACCTCGATTTTCCAAATGTAAGCGCCATGCTAAAATCACACTTAACGTGTACCAACTTCTACGCTGATATTTGAATTCAATAAGTCCAACTGAATCTGAATATTTAGCTTTTCTTTTCTATTCAACTTTAAAAATGAAATCAAATAGAGGATAAGGAAGTGTAGCAAAAGGAAACTATACTTAGCTATAAAATATGAAAATTTTTGTTGAAGAATTGAAGACGGGAAAGATTCTAAAAAGCTTCAGAAACTCCTCAGTAATTACATCCCTACCCTAGGCCTTGCCGTTTTCAGGTGTTAAAGAGCCATTTCAATCTCGCTTAGACTGACTTCCGTTATATCATCGTAATAGAGTCGAATGAGACGTGCTCTTGGATCTTTACTTGCACTTCGTAGAACGTCTCAATCTTATTCAAAATTTCAGGTATTCCGGAAATGACGTGACTTCTTAAAGTCTAGCTCTTTTCGGCAACAAAACTCTTGCAAAGACCTTGGAGCCTTGGTTCCATTCAATCGCTTCTTCAATACGATCTCTATTGAATTAGCGTAAGCCTCGCCGCATGCATTAGAAGATCTGTCTGTCCAGTAGCCTGAACCTTTTAATATCTATTTGAGAGTGCAGTTTCGTTTCTCGCCTAACAGCCATGAGCTTAAGTATTTTTGATTTCTTCTGCAACTGGTCATGCAAAACAAATCCAACGGCATGGACAGTTTCAGGTTGGTCGTTTCAAAGAAGTCGTTTGGACGGGGTTGTCATTTAACCGCTTCAGTCAAAACATCCACCCTGGCTATGTGATAAACCATAACATTTTACCTTTAAATTTAAAGAAAACACGTAATTAAGTACAGTTATAATGTAAGGCTAATCTTATTAAAGCAAAACTGAACTGAAATAATTAATTTATACCTAATAAAGGAAACCTATTAGAAAATTGACATCCTCCTAAAAGTACCAATAATTGGATCTGTTACCCTAATAAATATTGATTCTACTGGCAAAAAGCTAGTAGTATCATTTATTAGAAAGCTTATCCTTTAGCAGGCATTTCTTATTTATTGATTATTGATTGTTCCTAACTTCTGAATCTTAACTTCCATAAAAAATAGCCAACATGAGATTCTGAACCAGGTTAGATTTAAGTAAGTAGGGTCTCCGGTTCTCTACACTTACCATACAAAACCAAGCAGCATTTAGCTGCTATTTTACGCTGGTATTTTGTGAGAGCATGATCCTTCCCAGTTCGAGCTTATCCATTCGTGCCACAATCATAATATAGCTGTAACCTGACTAAGAGTGACAATCGTGTAAAATTCCATAAAATATATGTAATAATCTACATAATATGTAACATTATATTTGATAATCCAATTCGTCAAATTTCTTACCACACAGATATTCTCATAAGCAATGTTCCATTTAGACACTGTACATTTTATTTAACACTAGCTGGTACCCGGCGCGCTGCTGTCGCAAAAGAAATGTTGTGAAAATATCATTTTAAATTTGGAAGAGTCATATTGTTTAATTAACCCCTAATTATATAATGTTAAATTGACCATGATAATGATATAAAACTTTCAAAAAAGTCGATACGATACGCGCGCTACTGTAAGTTAATTGTACTATTCCTTTAACCTTCGCGCAAGTGCAAGCAATAATATGACAAAGTTTTACCGGAAACTGATTCGCATAAAATACAAACAAACATTGTTGTTTATATTTAACATATTTAGTAAATTAATAACGTTCCTTTGTAATGTAAATTGTTTTAAAATATTTATCACGGCAGTAAAATTAGGACTAGCAGTGCCATCTGTTGACAACGCTTTGAAAAATTTCTAAAATTATAAGTTACCGATGTAGGTACATAGATAAGCGAGATGATAAACTTTCAACAATTTAAGTTACAATAAATTATAGCCATAATAATATGATAGGTTCAGAATTTATTCTGCTAGCACAAGAGGGTAATTAGAATAGAATTATTTTTATTCAATATAGATGTAGATCACATGGTAATTGAAAGTCATTTAAATGTTTATGTGGTGAAAGTTACAAGTAATTATTTACGAACTAGAAAATGTCACGTAATGCTATAGATGAGTTTAAAAAACGAATAAAGTTTAGAGCAAATTAACATATTTAGTGCTATTAAAATTAATTATATTCTTTATTCGTTATCCCATATAGTACATATAAATTCGAAAAGAATTTAATATCACCTATTTTCTTCATTTTCATTTTATTTGAGCCTTTTGATTTACGATTTAGAGCGTGCTACGATCACATAGTCCACCAAATGGTAAAGTATAACATCTTACATAGTACTACACAATATCTCAATAGCAGATACTATAGTTCATTCACACCTACGAGTGCATTTATAAAGGTTTAAGAATGTAGATGCGTTGTCGCCACTGGGAAATAAACGAAATGTATATAGTCCAAGTCGATTAAGATAGGTACCTGGTTTTTAGTATAACAGCTCTCTATGCTCACAAAACTATTTTACGTTAACTATTTTACGCCAGTTTTCCGTGAAATCTAGCTGCAGCTACAATATATTTGCAGGATAGTGGTGGGTCTCCTACGCACAAAGTTTTAACATCTAAATTGTAACATTTAAGGCGGTAAGCTTTGCAACGTGTTTTCCGGTTAAGCTATCATCATCGCCATAATTATCATTGCTCTTCATCACAAGTTCACTGTTGAATATAGGTTTGCAAAAAGCAGAGAATACACGGTGTTAAGCTACCTGCATCTCTCAAATTACTTCACGTGTTATTAGGTCGTTATTCAAACAACAAACGAGCACACAGTCCACCTGATGGTAAGTGGTTGCTGTGGCCCATAGGCATCTACATCTATCCTCGATTACGTATCAAAATGCAGATGCGTATTCATCCGCGAGGACTTAGGTGGAATGCCTCGTTTCCAGTAAAAATTTTAGTGACAAATTAGTGTCTACACGGGCTCCGCCCACTCCCCCGTATGTATTACAGTATTCTATGATTCTTCCCAATCGGTTGTCGTTTCTTTAAGTTATATAGTAGGCCTACTATCACTCAGCTTACTTGACTATCGTTGGGTTAAGTCGGTTGTTTTTTAAACGTTATACGCATGTGCTACCTGATGGTAAATGGCGACTTAACCCGAAAATCCTATCCTAAAAACACCGACTAACAAAGTAAACGGATGGGAAGAAATAACAAGATACCGAATGGATTAGAGGAAAATGCAGAGAGGCTCCTGTGCTCGAAACTAATCTTAGTTTCAATCAAATTAAAGTCACCAATTCACCAACACTTAGTCCAATACTGTTAATTTATCTCTACTGCAGATATCCTTGTTATTGATTGTATTTTGCAAAGGTGTTGCGAAATGGCAAAATAGGCACAACACTAGATTTTGAAGAATGCTTTACAAGATGTGTCTAAAAATTTCGTAATTTTTGGAAAGTCAATTTATCCCAGTCTTCTCCTCCACAAGTTACAGATAGAAAATAGAATGATTGTTGATTCGGAAAAGGTTGTGTTTCGTTTATATTATGATTAGAATTGCGAAAAAAGACAAGACATATTAATATGATAATATGAAAAATATCCAATTCCATACTAACTTATCTGTGGTATCCCTGGGTTAATTTGATTAGCGGCCGCAAGCCGTAGAGTGCACACTCGACGCGGACGGTAAACTTTGACGGTAGCCAGTAGTAATGCCGATATAATCCCAATCATTTTAATTGCTTCCAGCTTACCAAGTTGCCCGACTCAGAAAAGCTGTTTGATGTAGCAAATTATGTGTGATTAAATACGAATTTAAATTGCCAAATCACCGTTAAACTGAAATAAAAATTAATTAATTAAAGCTTTTAAGTAAAATAAACGTTTCATTTTATTTTAAATAATACGTGAAACTTTTGGATTAAATTGGTACTATATGTTACTATACTGACTAAGACCAACTTCGACGGAGATGTCAATCGACGGATTCAGCTGAGCTTGGCAATGTTCGGAAAATCACGACACATTTTCTCGTCAGATACACCTCAAAACTTGAAAACGAGATTGTACAACCAGTGTGTGTTGCTAGTGATGACTTATGGATCTGAGAGGTCCTTTACTGCTCAAGAAGGTCAAGGTCACTTAGCGAGCTATGGAGAAGCTATGCTCGGAGTTTCTCTGCGTGATAAACTTAAAAATGAGGATATCCACAAAAGAACTAGAGTGACCGACATAGCCCAAAGTATTAGTAAGCTGAAGTGGCAATAGGCCAGCCGTATAGCTCGAAGAACCGACAACCGATGAGGAAAAAAAGGTTCTCAAGTAGCAGCCTTGTACCAGCAGGTGAAGTGTAGGGACGACCCCGGGACCGACGGTAATGGACTGGATGGAGTGACGACCTGGTAAGACATGCAGGTATTCGATGGATGCAGGTGGCTTATGACCGTGCTTTGTGGCATTCCTTGAGGTAAACCTATGATCAGCAGTGGACTTGTGAAGGGCTGAAATAATGATGATGAAGAATGTACTGTAATATACATTATAAAAATTAAAATACAATTCAATTATTTAATTTCGGACTATATTTATTATTTAATTATAAATAAGATGTGGTAAAGAGTAACGACTCAATGTCATTACATATTTTGCCAGCCAATGTAAGGTTTCAAATTTATTGAAACTAAATTAACTAGGTGGTAGGATTTTTTTTATAGAATAGGATAACAAACGAGCACACAGTCCACGTGATGGTAAGTGAATGCTCTCGCCCATAGGCATCTATATTCTCGATTAAGAATCAAAATGCAGATGCGTTGTCACCCCTGAGGACTTAAGAATCAAAATGCAGATGCGTTGTTACCCGTGAGGACTAAGATGGAATGCCTCGATTCGAGTAAAAAGGGTCTCCGGTTCTTTACACTCACCATACGAAACACAGCAGCATTAAGCTGCTATTTCACGTTGGTATTCTACGTTGGTCCTACCCCGGTCGAGCCGACCCATTCGTGCTCCAACTATTATAGTATAGCTGCAGCATGTCTCTACCACGTAAAAGGATTACTTTTTCCGGTAGTAATCGTTGTCTTACCTATTTCTGCCGTCAAGTAGCAGTTCGGGCTTTGCTGTACCCCGGTTTGAAGAGAATAAAGAACCAATATCATTAGAATCTAGAGGGCACCTCATCACAATACTCATAATACTCATCTGTACCATTTTTGTTTGTATTTCGTTTCAAGTGGTCACGAGCTGCAGAAACCGCTTAGGAATAATCAGCTGGGCTGTAAGTTTATTTGTAATTTCAGTTTCATAAAAAAATTGGTCATTGACGATTGTAAAAAGAGTGAAGAGAATTCTAAGCTTCGTTCTATATGGAATATTTAACCACTCCAGTTGTGAATTATAAAGGGAAACATGGGTATACGAAACGAATACAAATGATGTGGATTTCATCCAATTTATGACATTTTGAAGGCTTAAAGTCACACATTATAAGAAAATCGAGCAGATTTAGTACACCTACAAGTAGTACGTTTTTTAATCTTTTCACAAACGATGAATTGAAAAACTAATTCACACAACACTTAATATTTTGATGTCTCGTATCTCTCCTACCCGGGATACAAACTGGAACACTCCTTTGTGCCTCGGGCTGGAGTTTGCGTTTACGTCAGAGAGGACATCTGTTCTCGACGCCTCGGCAGACTTGAAGGTTCGGACCTGTCCATCCTTTGGCTACGCGTAGACAGCGACGACCATCCGCGCGTCTACGGGTGCCTCTATAGGTAGGTCCCATAGCGGTAATGCCGAAACAGACCGACTCTTCGACCACGTCCAAATGGCTACAGATTCGTTGCTACAGCAGATCCCCTCCGCAGAGATCGTGATCCTCGGCGACTTTAACGCCCATCACGCCGAATGGCTTGGTTTACGTTTAACCGATCATGCGGGGAGATCTGTTCATGATTTTGCCTTGGCATATGGTCTGACATAACTGGTTACTTCGCATACGCGGATTCCAGATGTGGAGGATCATGCACCTTCCCTGTTGGACTTTCTGCTGACCTCTCACCGGGACGGATATCATATCAGATTTCCGTCGAAGCCCCTTTAGGCTCCTCGGACCATTTTCTTGTCCGGAGTGTGGTGTCACTCACGCTGAAATCGCAGTTGCATTCTGCAGGCTGCCGCCGTATTTGGTTTGTTGGGCACTATAGGTCAGCCGATTGTGATAGGATGCGGTCTTTCTTTGCATCCTACCCTTGGCGGGGCGGGTTTGCTTTTCGCCGGATGATCCCAACGTTGTTGCGGATTCTGTCGCTGATGAGGTGCCCATCGGAGGAAAATCTCAGCCATGGTTTGGTCGCACCTGTAAAATAGCATCATGCTATAAGCAGGAGTGCTACCAAGCCTGGGCTCACGCATCAACGTCCCGTGATGTAAACACCAGCGCTCTAAAAACGAAGTATAATTCCGCCTCCAGGTCCTTCAAAAGAGTCATTGCCAAGGCAAAGTCAGAGCACACAGGCAGAATTGGCGAGAAACTAGTTCGCGTTCCTTCTGGAACTCGTGCATTCGGAAGGGAGTACGCCGCCGACCATCCCGCGGTGTGAGTGCTCCATGCCGGAAGTGCAGTTCACACGGCGCTCGATTTGCAAAGCACTCCTCTCCCTGGACATCCACAAGTCAATCCCCCCAATTGTGCTGAGGACGTGTGCTCCAGAGTTGGCACCGGTTTTAACGTGTCTTTTCCGATACTACTACTATTCCTAGGCGTAGTCCCAAAATCATGGAAGACGGCTTTCGTCCACCCGATCCCTAAAAAAGGCGACCGCCCAGACCCGTCCAACTACCGGCCTATCGCCATCACCTCCTTGTTCTCCAAAACAATGGAGTCCACTGTAAACTGCCAGCTCATGAGGTACCTTGAGGATCACCAGCTGATTAGTGATCGCCAATACGGGTTTCGCCGTGGTCGATCAGCTGGTGATCTTCTGTTCTACCTAACTCATAGATGGGCGCAGGCAGTAGAGTCCAAGGGGGAGTCATTGGCCGTTAGTTTGGACCGGGTTTCCTCCTTCGATCGGATTTGGCACTAAACGCTTCTTTCGAAGCCTCCTTCCTATGGGCTTCCCGAGAAATTATACAATGGGATCACCAGCTTTCTTGCAGATCGGAGCATCAAGGTCGTTGTAGACGGTGCAAGCTCCGATTACAAACCTATTAATGATGGTGTTCCACAAAGCTACGTGCTATCGCCAACGCTGTTTCTTCTGCATATCAATGATATGTTGCAAACCCGTAACATTCATTGCTATGCAGATGATAGCACTGGTGATGCTCTGTACACCGGCCGTGCCAATATTTGTCGGGAAAACGTCTCCGAGTACCGGGACAAACTTGTGTCTGAAGTCGAGTCTTTGCTGAACAGAGTCTCGGATTGGGGGCGACTAAATCTAGTCCAGTTTAACCCTCAGAAGACACAAGTTTGCGCGTTAACCGCTAAAAAGAACCCCTTTGTCGAACTCCTCAGTTTCAAGGCACTCCCCTTCTTGCCTCAGCCAGTATCGGAATCCTCGGCGTTGACATATCGAGTGACGTGCAGTTTCGTGGTCACTTGGAAGAGAAGGCCAAATTGGCTTCTAAAAAGGCTTGGCGTGCTCAGCAGAGCGGGACAGTATTTCATGCCGGCACACCGCCTGCAACTTTACAAGGCGCAGGTTCGGCCGCACATGGAATACTGTTCCCATCTCTGGGCTGGAGCTCCCCAGTACCAGCGCCATCCACTTGACCGCATCCAGCGCAGAGCGGCTCGAATCGTCGACGACCGAGTGCTTTCCGATCGGTTTGATTCACTGGCAGCTGGAAGAGATGTTGCATCTCTTTGCGTATTTTATCGCATCTATCATGGGGAGTGCCCTGAGGAATTGTTCCAATTAATCCCATCTGCCAAATTTCGTGAACGCACTACGCGGCAAACGTTCCGATACCATCTACACCATCTGGATGCTCGGCGGTCCACCATTGTACGTTTCAGAAGGAGTTTTCTTTCGCCTACGACCTCTTGTGGAATAGTTTACCACCGGCGATTTTTCCGGACCGATACGACCCGGGGACCTTCAAGAAAAGAGCTTACTCCTTTCTAAAGGGCCGGCAACGCACGTGCAATTCCCCTGGTGTTGCGGTTGATCATGGGCGGCGGTAGTCCCTCAACATCAAGTAAGCCGCATGCTCGTTTGCCCCCTCTTCTATATGTTTCTTTTAATCCATATTAATGTATATAAATGGTAATATAAATAATAACTGCCTCTTGTCGAGCACATGGGGCTATTTGCATTCCAATAACACATTAATAACCATTTGTCTGTGATAAAACTTCATGAACTGATAGAGAGCAGATCCAGAAGTGACCTGGGCTATATTTTATCCGAAAAACTTGATGAATCTATTTGTACAATTAAAATATTTTTATAGAAATGCTCATTAATAATTATTAAAATAAACCTCATTGACGCCACATTAATTATAGATTTTATTATGGGTTGACTGGCAGAGAATGCCGAGAGGCATTAAGTAAGTCCGCCCATTGTTACGTTAGTTATAAGTAGTATTATTATTTATTCTGTGTTATAAGGTGTAATAATTCAGAATAAATAAATAAATCGCGCCCGGATGATACCAGGGCGGGTAGCTCGTCATACATGAACACATATAGATTCTTCATTAGCTACCACTAAGCCCATCTAGATACCACAGAGTATACATTCAGTGGTAGGTACAGTGCTTAAAGACTATGCAGTTCAAAGGTATTTTAGCCGACTTTAAAAAGTTGGAGCTTCGTAATTTGACTGTACGTTCTCTATGTTTTCTTTATCTTTTTTGTACATTATTATATGCAGCTTCTATTAATCGGGGTGTTATAATATGTCGACCGTATCAGGTAGCTTTTGGTAGAAAGTTTTTTTAATTGTGAAATTACATCATGATGTACTGCTGAATAAAAATAAAATTATGGCTTGTGTAACTAAGGTGGGAAAAATAAATCAATTTTATTATTACTTAACATTTTGTAATAGTGAATCTATTACAAAATGTTATATATGATATAATATAATAATGACAAAATCGTATTAAGTAAAACACGTAACAAAAAGATCTTATTAGGCTTATTAGCGTAGTAGTCGTCGAAAATTTAAAAATAAGTTATGTCCTAATTAATTATACTTATTCCAGTTTATGACAACCCTAATTTATATTACGTGTTTCCAAAAACTTGGTACTTGTCAAAATATTAGCCTGACGGTGACCGCTAACATTATGAATTACACACATAGTAATTACTCTGAACCCATACATACATTTCGTGTTTTCTTTTTTATTACAGTCCCATGAATTCTTAGTTACTTAAAAACTTTTCAATTTATGTTGAAATAACAGCACTACTGTGTCTATATTCTTATTTATACAAATCACAAAGCCTTAAAGATGGTGAGAAATGATGTAAGACCTATTTTATCAGCTCCTTAACTTGTAAAAAAATTAGGAAAATGGGTGTTGACCGTTTGCTTACGTGTTTTTAAATCTGACACAGATAGATTTATAACTGTGTTGTAAAATTTTAAATTTACTTTCCACTTATTACGAAGAGTTTTTGAATTTACAGTGTTTGTAGTTAGTAGAGCACTAGAAACCTTATTTATGAAGTAAAAGACTGATAATATGAGCCGCGCCTACCTAAATGAGGGCATCCACCAATGTACTCCGTGACATCCACGACTTCTTCGACCACCAGGGCGATGAAGTGTAATATTTGACAGATTCCATTGTGGGGAAGCTAATTTATTCAAAAATGTAAAGGTAAATGTTTCTCTCTTTACTATTAGTAATATTTTATATCAATTATATAAAAAACAAATAAATCAAACCACAGATATTCATAAAAGCACAAAAATTAAAAAAAAATAATGAAAAATGTGAAAAAAAATTAAAGAGCACATTGTGTTGTGTATTCATGTAATACTCTAGAAACTAATAAAAATTTATTTAAAACTAACTTCTCAATTAAATGATATTGTGTAACAAAAAACTTCACTTCAGTACCAACTAGCGACATCTAGTGAGCGGAAGATTATTAGTACTCATTGAAAAATGCAGTGTTGCAGACCTATGTATTGCAGCTAAGGGTGTTGCATATAACAACAGCTTGTATGCTAGTTTAAAGGGTGTTAAGAGGCAGTGTATTCACAGGCTATAAATACCTGTAAAGTTATAGTTAGTTCCATTTTCCATCCTTATGCACCTCACGAGTGAGAACGGGTCCTTGCATCTTCTTTTCATGCAGTATAAGAATTCATGGGCCGACTTTAATGTTTTAAAAATATTAAAATTTACGGTAATAATAATTACTTTCAAATGTAAATATAAAAGTTTGAAATGAAAAGTGACGAAAATTACTGGATAATAAATACGCCCTCTTTTAAACTTATATCGAACAAAGAAATGTAAATGTTTCACTACTCTTGTTATTCCTAGAACTTCAAATGTAACAATACTTTCATATAAAACTAGATGGCGCTATAATCAATTTTGTTGAACGATTTTTCGAAATTGATTGATAGATGTCCTTACTAGTATATTATTTAGCGTATTTAGTACACTATAATTTTTTATAAAACTAAAGTGACAATCTTTCAGCCAACCTGATGGTTAGTGATTACTGCAGCTCTTGCAAGCCTGCAGTCATCTTCAAACAAAGAAGGTTACAGAATGCGTTGTTACCTCAAAGAACTAAGGTGCAAAGACCTCAGAACAATTATAAATCAATAAATTTACATTTTTGACAACCTGAATCCAACTGAATGACTTAAAACGACGGTAGCCTGAGATCGCAACCTCAAAAGCCGTGCTAACAATCATTTCAAGATCAAGATTCACACATTTGCCGCCAGTAGGCTATTCAAATTTTGCCGCCCCTACTGACTTCTACAAGTCGATACCCTGTTTCACAATCATAATATGCATTACAATTTTTTTGTCAATGAAATCGTAACTTTATGACTTGTGCACTATAGTCATGATTGATCGTGTGCAGTGATTGTGAACTAGGATATCGACAACATCGACAACCCAACAAGAAATATTTTCTGGGTATAATTCTGAGCTCATAAAAAGCTCAATCATGTTATACCAATGAGGCAAGGTAAGGTATGATTTAATGCTACTTAAAACGTATTTGAATAAATTTATTGCTCTTACACTTTGAAAACAATGTATTCAATTTTACGTGGTAGAGCCATGGTGCAGCTATATTATGGTTGTAGCATGAATAGCTCAGTTCGACTGGAGAAGGATCCTGCACTCAGTGAGCACCAGCGTAAAATAGCACCTCAACGCTGCTGTGTTTCGTATGGTGAGTATAGAGAAACGGAAATCCTTTAACTGGAAACGAGATTTTCCATCTTAGTCCGTAGTGGTAACAACGTATCTGCATTTTGATTCTTAATCAAGGATAAATTTAGACGTGTATGTACCACAGCATGCACTTACCATTAGGTGGACTGTGTACTCGTTTTCAATATTATTCTATATAAAAATATCTGGTAACAATCCAGCTGATGATGATGATGAAATTCAATAAATAAAGTTGTTAAAGTTTTACCATCATTTATATCGTCGTATGAAATCTTGTTCATTAAGTGACTCTATGCACAGGAGCCCTAAGGTGCTTAGCTTTTTGGGCTTATGAAAGTTTGGATAAACGTTTTACAAATTATCTTGTCGCAAAAACGAAGATAGACTTTTCAGTGATTCAGAATCAAATTTCACTAAAATTCTTTCAGAAGAAAGGTGGTGAGTGATAGAGCCATGCTGCAGTTATAATTTTAACCAAAAAAAAAAAACAACATCATTAGTTTAATTTTTTCCTTCAACCCACCCTCTTAAATTTATAACTCTATTCCCCCTTTTTCGTTGTCCAACCCCGGGGACAAAAACCCCCCGAAAATTTAATAAAATTTTAAAATAAAAAAAAAGAAAATAAAAAAAAAAAAAAAAAAAAAAAATACTTGTTATTTTGAATATTATTAAAATTTTAAAAATAAATTTAAAAAATAAAATAAATAAAAAAACAATTTTATTTTTGAGGTAATTTTTAATTTTTTATTTTTAAAATAATAAAAATTTTTTTTTTTTTTCCAAACCAACACCACCCAAAACGATACAAAAATTAATAGTATAGTTGTAGCACGAATGGGTCGGCTCGACCGTGGAAGGACCACGCTCTCACAGAATACCAGCGTGAAATAGTAGCTTAACGCTGCTGTGTTTCGTATGGTGAGTGTAGAGAACCGGAGACCCTTTTTACTGGAAACGAGGCATTCCATCTTAGTCCTCACGGGTGACAACGCATCTGCATTTTGATTCGTAATCGAGGATAGATGTGGATGTCTATGGGCCGCAGCAATCACTTACCATCAGGTGGACTGTGTGCTCGTTTGTCACACCCTATCCAATAAAAAAAATTAAATCTTATTCATTCTTAAACCAAATTAATCTTTAAATCATAAGAATACATTTCTTCCAAGAATAGGGCCTTTTCCGTACTATTTTATGATAACAAATCATCTCATTTTCCTCAAAATTTATAACTTTTTATAGAATCTGTTGTAGGCGTCTTGCCGTTATTCTAATTCAGATACGAGTATCAATGAGGAAGAAAATATATTAACATTCTCATTCTCTCATTTCTTCATAGGGTGTTTAATTTCTTTTTTTTTTCCATTTTCCTATGTCTTTCGTATATTGCTTCGACACGCTTGATTCTATCGCCTTTTCTTCGAAATACTTACTAAAAATTTACTCGTTCACCTACGAAAAACTTGCAGAGATTCGTAAAGATCGACAACAGTTATCAAATCTTTGGTAGAAACCTGAATTTGAACATTCACTTTATTTATTCTTTGCAAAGAAACATTCCACACAACAACCATTACCGCAATTTTCGTTTTTTTTAATTCTAAAGTATTCACTTCGCTTCGCGTTACAGTCTTTTCGGTACAATCATCCTTGATTAATTCCAAAGTTTTAAGGACTTCGTACCAAGAATCTCTAAACCTTCACATGCGTCCTCTTTAGCTAACCAAGGTAAATCTGACACTTTCTTTAGAGTTTTCCCTTCCTCTATTTCAGTCATTATCTTTTGGCAGCGTTGTATAGTCAGGGGGTTTTCATGCTGGTCTACCTTTCCGGTGATCCTGTTATGGAATACGGGTACGCGACCCCGGCTCCCCGAGCTACTGTTATTCTCATACCTTTCCTGCCGAGATAACAGTATCCTTACACCTGCGCTCCTACCCCCAACCTTCTTTTTCCTTTTCCCAAAATGGTAGCTTCCTCTACCAACAATAGCATACCCAAAGAGGGTTGGTGTCAGGCAGGCGGCCGACTGTAAAACTTTTGCCAAATCCCATGCAGTAAATCTATGAATATTACGAGTTGTGGGATATATGACAGGGCTAGGGCGTACCCCGCAGGCGACGCGCAGGGGCAGCACCCAGCTCCTGTGGGAAGTGGGCAAGGGTTGTCGCACCTTACGGAGCGGGTGCGACGTAAGAGGCGAGCCCGGAGAGAGAAGAATGTCAGAGTGAGGTTTGCAAGCTGGAATGTAGGTACGATGACTGGAAGAGGAAGAGAGTTAGCAGATGTTTTGAAACGACGAAGAGTGAATGTTGCCTGTTTGCAGGAAACAAAATGGAAGGGCAATAAAGCAAGAGAGATTGGGGAAGGATACAAGTTTTATTATTGTGGAAGTGATGGGAAGCGAAATGGAGTAGGAGTTGTGTTAGATAGTGGAATGAAAGAACGAGTGACAGATGTGAAAAGAGTAAATGACAGAATGATAGTTGTTAAATTAATGATTGAAAACAAAGTAGTGAATGTTGTAAGTGTGTATGCTCCGCAAACAGGCTGTGAAGAGAGTGTGAAAGAGAAGTTTTGGGAGGAATTTGATTGTATGATGATGGGAATACCTGAGAGTGAGGATGTTTATATGGGAGGAGATTTTAATGGACATGTAGGGAGAGTGAATGACGGGTATGAAAGAGTACACGGTGGATGGGGGTACGGAGTGCGGAACCGTGAGGGGGAAGTTCTTCTGCAAGCAGCATGTGCTTTCGACCTGGCTGTAGTAAACACGTGGTTCCAAAAACGAGATCAGCATCTTGTTACTTATAAAAGTGGCCACCACGCGACACAGATCGACTATCTTCTGATAAGACGGAACCATATCAAGAGTGTAAAAAACTGCAAAGTGCTTACTTTATACCCAAAATAAGGTGGCATTTGTTGCATAAGGAGGAGTATGCAAGTGAATTTAGAGAGCTAGTTGTAAACAAGATGATAGAGATGGGTGATATGGAAGGAATGAGTGTGAATGAGTGCTGGAAGGAAATGGCTGATTGTATCCGGAGTGTGGCAAGGAAGGTGTTAGGAGAAACAAAAGGGAAGCGTATGATAGATAAGGATGGGTGGTGGTGGAGTGAAAGTATTAGAGAAGTTTTGAGAGAAAAGAAAAATGCCTTTAAAGAATGGCAGAGCGTAGAAGACCAGAATGATTCCATAAAAGAAAGTAAGAGAGGTGCGTATAAAGAATGTAAGAAGAGAGCAAAGAAGGAAGTTGCTATTTGTAGGGCAGAGGCGCAAGATAAATTATATCTGTCCCTTGAAAGCCCCGAAGGTCAAAAACGACTTTTTCAAATTGCAAAAGCGAGAGAAAGGAATGGAAGAGACGTTTCACATGTAAAATGTATAAAAGATGATTCTGGAAGGATTTTGACTGACGATGAAAGTATAAAGAAGCGATGGAAGGAGTATTTTGAGAAATTGATGAACGAGGAGAATGAATGGAATGGTATGCTTGAAAACCCACCAGTGAATATGGGCTTAGTGAGAGAAATTAGTGTGGAAGAAGTAAAAATGGCTGTTAGGAATATGAAGAATGGGAAGGCGGTCGGCCCAGATGGAATACCAGTAGAAGTGTGGAAGTTGCTGAGTGCGGATGGATGGAAGTGATTGAGTTTATTTTTCGGTAAATTGTTGCAGGAAGAACAAATACCTGAGGAATGGTGCAGTAGTATACTGGTCCCCATTTTTAAAAACAAAGGAGACGTTCAAAACTGCAGCAGTTACCGGGGAATAAAACTCATGTCACATACGATGAAAGTCTGGGAAAGAATAATAGAGAAAAGAATGAGAGAAGAGTGTGAGATAACACAAAACCAGTTCGGATTCATGCCCGGTCGAGGTACGACAGATGCCATTTTCGCATTACGCCAATTGTGCGAAAAGTACAAGCGCGTGCATAAAAATCTGCACATGGTTTTTGTCGACCTTGAAAAGGCGTACGATCGGGTTCCCCGTGAGGTTTTGTGGTGGGCGTTAAAGATGAAAGGTATGCCTGGGAAGTATGTGAGGTTAGTCCGTGCTATGTACAGAGCATCCCGTACATGTGTACGATCTGCCGCGGGAACTACGGGCAGTATCGATGTGGCGGTAGGGCTGCACCAAGGGTCGGCATTGAGCCCTTACCTCTTCCTACTGATTATGGACGCTTTGACGTCGGACCTGCAGGATGAGGCACCCTGGTGCATGCTCTTTGCCGATGACATCGTGCTTGTCGGGGAAGAAGGCATCGAGGTACAGAGCAGACTGACGGGGTGGCAACAGAGGCTGGAAAGTGTTGGCTTGAAGATCAGCAGATCCAAAACCGAATATCTGTGCTGTGATTTCGGCGGTCTTTCCAGTCCTGTACCCATGTCGTTGGATGGCGCTATACTGCCTACCTGCTCAGAATTCAAGTACCTCGGTTCCCTCATTCAAGGCGACGGCGGAATAGATAGAACTGTGCAGCATAGGATTAACGCAGGGTGGATGAAATGGCGACAGGTCACAGCCACAACGTGCGATCCCCGAATGCCAATAAGGCTGAAGGGGAAAATTTAGAAATCGATCATCCGACCTGTCGTCATGTATGGAAGTGAATGCTGGGCCGTCAAGAAGAAGGATGAAAATAGACTGCATGCGAATGAAATGAGAATGTTACGATGGATGTGTGGTGTGACAAGGATGGATAAGATAAGGAATGAGTATATAAGAGGAAGCCTGAAAGTAGCGCCAGTGGTAGAAAAGGTGAGAGGAAGCAGATTGGCATGGTTTGGGCATGTGATGCGGAGGGATGAAAGTCATGTCACAAAACGAGTGTTGAATATGAATGTGGAGGGACACACGGGCAGAGGAAGGCCGAATAAAAGATGGATCGATTGTGTGAAGAGTGATATGAGAATGAAAGGAGTAAGTATGGAAATGACGGCTGATAGAGAGGAATGGAACAAGAAGATTTACTGCGCCGACCCCAGATAATGGAAAATGGTTTAGAGAATGATGATGATGATCTTTTGGCAGCGTTGTGTCGAACTTATATAAAAATTTCTTAAAGCAACACGCAACAACGACAAGTGTTTGTGCAACACTAGCAGCCCTAGTTGCCGATGAATTTAAAGAGTGGGCAGAGTAAGGAACGAAAAAACGTTTTGATTTGCGGGATAATGGCAGAAAATATTTCTTCCTCTTTCATTTAATAAAATTAAAACTCTTTTATTTCTGTGACACATAAAAAAAATTTGCCTCAAATTTGCCGCCCCAAAAATCTGCCGCCCTAGGCTCCAGCCTACTCAGCCTGCTGGTAAATCCGCCAACGGCCATTCTATTCGTAAGCGTGAGGTGGAAGTTACTGAAATAGTTGACAAGATCATGTTAACGGGAATTTTTTCATAAAAAAAATTAAAACTGCTTTTGTAACTGGATTTAAATAGATTAACTCTATAATTAACTAACTTTGCCATTTTTCAGATTTTGAAATGAGTTTTTGGGCATACTAAAAAGATCTTGTGGTCACCTATAGATGGCGGAAGACTCATCTAGTATTTATGTTGTGTTATATAATTTACCCAAATCTAGCACACAGGTCACAGAGTACATTGACATAGGCGATGGGAAGCACCGACAAAGATAGGTACGAAACGCCTGTAAAACTTTTATTATTTATCACGATTACGGCATCTCTTCCCAACCTAAAGGTCTATGATCCTGGTCCCAACACGATAGTGTGATAAGGAACCAAAGGAGGTGTGGATTATAAAAAGATATTGTTAATATGTTGTAGCGGCGTAAGAGAATCTACCACCATATTAAGTCCGGTAGGTATTAGAAGAGACAAGTGCCGAGTGATATATTATAGAGAAAGGGAGCGCATTGAATTTAAACCTTTTCTAAATATATTGACCAACGACTTTTAAGTGCACTCACATTTAATCCAATATCAAATTAAGTTACATTTTTCCTTTAGTAGTAAAAACCATACCTGTCTTACTATACTTTATTGGGCGTTGGCAAAGGGCGCTGGAACTTCAGAGGCGGCATGGCGAGGGTAGAATGGACGGCGTTATGAACTAACAGCCTGGCCACGGGACATTCGCCGTAGCGAAAATTCACGCGGCGCGAACGGCGAAGCGTCTAGCGATTATAACAAATGTATAGAAATGTATGGAGCATGCCACGCGTAGCGGCGAGTGGCGACGCGACCGGCGAAATTTACCGGGCGAATCGCGCGGGCGACTGGCGACTGAAACAAATGTATGAATCAGTACGGTGCAAGCCACAGAGTCGGGCGGCAATCGCGGCGGCAGACGCGGCGAATAGTATAGGGAACAAAATATTTTAGTTGTTTTCGCCGCGAAAAATGCCGGGCCGACAAAAATAAATTAAAATTCTATCCCCTTTGACTTTTATCTCCAATTCTGGTTGAATATTAACAAGAATATAATCGCAGGTTTCAACACTCATTCTGGTATTTTACTCGAAATTTTTTCTTGATGCATTCTATTTGTTGTGGAATTCTCCATCTATAAACCGATTCCTATTCAAATCAAGTACTCCGCAATCTCATCCAAATATTATGTCTTGAATCAAAAAACAATTACTTTCTAAGCAATATCGAGATAACTTTGATAAAGACATTTCACTCTCGGCCTATCTGGTCGCGGCGGCAAACGTGACTTCCCGTGGCCCTCAAATCGCGCCGCGCGAATTTTCGCCCCGCCTGTCGCTTCGCCGTTCGCGCCGCCTATCCCCTTGGCCAGGCCGTAACGCGTAGCTTCTGTGTAGTTACGTAGTACTATTATTTATTCTGTGGTAGAGTGCAGGGATTGTCAACTACTTCATGTTTGACCAGAGTGAAAATAAAAATTAAGTATATAAAAGATATTTATGTTTAATGTTAATCTATGATCCTCCGCCAGGAACAATAGTAACATTTATGCACTTTATAGCCATTTAATATAAAACTTTATACAAAATTTACGTAACAGTTCTGGAAGGAAAAACCTTTAATCAGATTTATACAAACTCCGGAAACCATAACTAACAAAAAACGAGTGTGCTAATACAAATATAGCAGACCACACGACTGAAGTTAAACTTCTTTAGCTCCTTGAGCTTTGTTATATAAAAAATCATGAAAACATAAAAAATCTATCAAAACAAAATTGAAAAAAGAAACAGTATTTTTCTTAATTTACTCTCTTTGTACCTATTTGATATTCATTAAGTCAACTTTATGATCAGTTAATATCTAAATTATTATTATGAGAAAGAAATTATTAATATTTTCTATTACATAATTTGTTATTAATAAAACAGCTTCAAAATCACATTTATCACAAATAATAAGTTTCTTATAAATTAATGTTCAAAAATAAAATAAAAGTGGGTGATTATTAATCGTAACGATCTTCTTCACTGTCGTTATTGCTACCAGAACTCTCGTAAAAACCACGATAGTAACTTGTCTGTCTGTCTTACAGAGGCTCACAAGATCGTCATATAAAGCCTTGCTTATTGAAATAGGCTCAGTGAATAATGTTTGGAGTTCAGGCACATAGCCAGGACTGGCTTGGTAACTGGTCAGTACCCCGCCCGTGTATTCTTCTGACAAACTTTTTATTTATTTGGGAAAACTCGGAATCAAAGTTGTATGTATATTTTAAATTTGATTGATTAGAATGTGAGGCATTTACTTCCATGATTTGAGTCCATGATATTTTTGGCCTCATTTTTTAACCAGTTTTTACTTTTTATTAACTCCTTTATATTGTAAAATTATGTTTGTGTCATCTCTTTGAGTTGATATTTTTTCCATGTACTTTCGCGTTCATAATGATTGTCTACATCTGATCAGGCGCGTATACAACTCTGTGTTTTAATTCACGTTCAATGTTGGAATACATCGAATCCCTCTCACTCTGGCCGTGGCCGGTTTCAAAGAATATATGTGTGATATTCAATTGAAGCTTCTGTACAGCATAAATATATAGAGCAAATATAAATCTGCTTTTGATTTATCTCTAACAACCGTCGGAGTAAAATGATATGTTATGGATGCCTCTTTGTTTTTCATTAAGAAGAATTTGCTATAAGCAACTACCAATTACATTTGTCCCCCTTTTAGCAATCTGATCATGCCAAACATCACTACAACCTTTACTCTTAGTAGCATCATATACCATGAAATCATAAATGGGATACTTCCTTTTGTAGTGGAACGATCCAACCTTAGATTGTGAGATGCTCAAAACTTTTCCAAATCGAAGATTGCTACAGTTGTTTCTGAAGGATCAACAGTTTCTTTTTCTTCTTTTAGGGTTCCGTAGCCAAATGGCAAAAAGCGGAACCCTTGTGGATTCGTCATGTCTGTCTGTCCGTCCGTACGTCACAGCCACTTTTTTCCGAAACTATAAGAACTATGTTGTTGAAACTTGGTGAGGAGAAGTATTCTGTAAACCGCATTAAGATTTTCACACAACAATAGAAAAAAAAATTTCGCACAACAATTCATTTGGTGAGAAATCTCCATTTCTTTCATTTTCGTTTTCCTCACAGTATGTAATTGATCTTTTCGACTCTCGTAAAATATATTCACGAGTTTTAGTAATAACTGCTTCCGATGACGAAGTAGCTACGTCTTTATTTTTTTTCCTGATGTTGTTCTGAAAATAATATTAGTAATGATAATAAATTTAAAACAGAATACAGACGACAGTAAATAGGGGATCCCCCTGACCCTTGACCCTTTGGGTACGAAACCTTAAACAAACACTGGTTCGCTACTACTACTTACTCCTAAGCTAAACTCATACAGCCCTATTAATAAACACAGACTTGGGCAAAATTTACTTTACTCCTAGTTTAAAGCTTAAAATATCTAATTTCAGTATTAATAAACATAGAGTAAGGAGGGTAAGAGTAAACTAATCCGAATCTACTCTCGGAATAAAAGTTAATCCTTGGCGGTACCTAGTTTAACGACTGAGTAACGATAGACTAGTCGCGTATTTTGACATTTTGTAAAACTTTACGTTTACGCTCGTTGTTACCCCTGTTAAATTCATAAGTTGTAAGCACTAGTAACAAAAACAGCATAATGGCTTAAATTGCCAAGAATTGATGTGGAGCAGTACAAAGTGATTGCAGGTTTTTATTCATTAAATGGATTTAGACAAGTGATTGGGGCTATTGATTGCTACATATTCTAATCCTGAAATTCGCTGGAAACATCGGACAATACTACATAAACAGGAAAGGATACAGTTCAATAAATGTTCAAGTAAGTTTTATAGCACCTAGCTAGCCCATCTTTGCCATATACGTACTTAGTTATTTTCTTAGATTCAATACAATCACCTCAATCTATTATTTCATATTAAAGAAGTTGTGAGTGCTTTGTTCCAGGTTGTGTCAAATGCAAATTTAGAGTTCTAGAATATCTACAGTGCCACATTGACAAGGCAGCACAAATGACTCAAGAATATTTAATGAAAGTCGCATTAAAACAAACGTTTGAGCAGTCAAAATTTAAAGGCAGACTTCTCAGAGATTCTGGTTGTACTTGTACTCCTTATTTATTCACTCCTATCCTGCGTCCTAATAAACAAAAGGAAGAAATTTTACAACAGGTCGCATATCTGGGCCCGTAACACTGTAGAACAATGCTTTGGATAGAAGCAAAGGTTTCGGTGTTTACTGTGAGGACCAAATACTAAATAAGAGCATACAAAACTATATACATTGCAATGCAAAAGCAAGATCTGCTTGAGGATGTAGTATAAGGTATAAGGCTTTGAGTATTCAACCAACTGGAGAGGCCATGCGCGTTAATTCCTAAACAAAAATTCTGTCAACATCAGGGGGGCGCAAGAAAACAAACAACTGTAAAATTAACTACAAATGCAAAATTAAATCGTGTCACTATAAACGCACACTACAACATTTGTGTTTGTGTTCATCGCGTTTACGCATACCATCAAATTGTACACGTGTCGATACACTGATGGCGCTGTCTAAATGCGTAAGCAACGTAAGCCGTGGACTATGTCGATGTTTTTTATCGATAAACAAATCTCTCTCATTACTCTCCGCTCTCAATTTTAATGCCGTCAGCGCTTCTTGAGTAAACTCTGGTCAGCGATTGATGGTAGTGTACCACTTAGTCAATGTACATGGTGCAGGCAAACATGTTCCAAAAGTTTTACGTACATAGCGGTAGGCTTTTGGTGAGTAATAGTAAAGTTTTAGGGCAAAGTATTTTTTGCAAACTTGTGAAGCCTGTTTATGCTATTGTTTTTTATGTCAAGGCATTTTTTCATTTTAATTTTCCTTGGCCTAAGTGTTGGCTCGCACTCGCAGTGGTAGTAGGACTAGTTCGGGCTATATAAGGATTTTTTTCGAATTGTGACTTTCGAGATAACTTATGGAATTTTGCTGGAACATCCAGCTTTCTTTTATCGATGTAGACGATATTGTGTAATCACCACGATCACCCTAAAATAAATAATTTACCTACGTAAGTCAGAAGATTCTAGCTATATATATATATATAAATTATACTACATTAAGTTACAATTACAATAATAGGTATATAAATATATGAATAAATTTGATAGGTTAGTGCTTTTGTAAACTTAATAAAATATTTTCAAGTAGAATAATATTGGTGTCAAAGTTAATAATAAAAATATTTAATCTAAATGAAATTACAGCCCAACATTAACTCCCACAAGTTCAAGGTTGGTACTGCAGTGTCAGATTCATGGTTTCTACAAGCTACAATCCAAGTGTGCCGCCTAAGAGGATCTCTTGTAAATCTGTAGTAACAAACCAATAATAGAAAAATTTACTAATTTTTGTAATACTTTATTATAAAATCTAAATAAAAACTACAAACCGGTTCGGCAGACAAACCCGCATGGTTAATTAACTAGCTAAAGTTGCGGCGTTCATCACTATAGGCAATACTTTCGGTTGCAGTGATACCAGTTTATTTTTATAAAAATTGCACACTTTAGCTGCGAGGAAGCAAGTTTCAATTTGACTTATTTGGCCTGTATTTTGTATAATATTTTAATAAATACTAGTTATCGATTATATTTAATTATATAATATTCAGTATCGTGTTAAAATTGAGCTGAATATATAAATCATTTAACAAAATCCACTACACATCTTTATGTAATGATTATTATTCATCACCAACTGATTTAGTTTCTGACAATAAATCTTATTGTTCAAACCATAAAAATCGTTTTACTAACACGTCTTTATACGAAGGGAGTGATTTCGCTTTTCGATTTTGAACGAGAATAAAATGATAACTGATTTTATCACTATCGAGTCGAATATTTTTCACGAGAACATAATTCTATGGCTGTTTGTCATACTAATAATTAGGAATACATTTCGATAATATTATATTAAAACTTTATTCTCGTATTTTAAGCCCTGTGTTAAATCTTTGAATACTATTGTAAAAATTTGTAACTTCGTAAAATAACTTTATAAAAATTACGAAAAAATTGAGCAGACGTATTTCTACACACGGATACCAAAAATGACATAACACTTACACTAATACAATGACAGTTATCATTTTATTCTCCGGGGACGGCAACATACATATGCGTAAAATATATACTTTAAAATATATTTCTACAAATATTTAAATTTATTATCGGCTTCCTTCCATAATTTGTTATTATTCACCCGAAAATTCACAAAACATGAATTTAAACTGAATTTACAATTTTATTCACTTTAAACGTTTAAACACTTTAAATTGTTCAAGACTAAATAAAATTACGAAAAGTAACTGGCTATGGAAAGAGAGAAAGAAAATGTGCGCGCGTACTGCTCTCTCTTACTTATAGCCCCAACTCAATTCCCGTTCGCCTCGCCCGATCACACTTTTCGTCACGCGTTCGCCAGCTTACTCCCCAAGTCAACCGTGCGTAAAGAAGTTTAACTTTAAAAATAATGTCCAGAATGAACATAAAATATAGATTCTCAGTGTGCATTTTTTTAAGCTAATGAAAAAAACTTAATATCTACCCATTATTTTACGAATTTCCGCCATGCTTAAATGAAGTACATAAAAACTATTACTCTTACAAAAATATTATATTCAACATTCACTACATAAAGGTCGTTGTCGTATGCATGTTATTCGCTTAAATAATTTATTTTAATGTTTAATTATCAAAGCACGTCAGTAGTTGCGTCACTGAAAGGCCAAGTATGTCAAAAAGTGTAAAGGTTTTTTTTGTGTTATATAATTATCTTAATATGCTATTGTTTTAATAAATTCGAAAATTCTTAAAGTTTGTGGTAATGTTTTTTTGAAATACTTAAAATATTATTTAAGTGTGCGTTACTATACACAGGTTTATGTACGCACTCTTACCAAGTCTGCATTCGAGTGTACCGCTTCAACTTGGGACACTGCAGCATAAATATGGACATATGTAATCTACGCCTAAAAGGCTTTTTGCGTTATTATCATTGAACTAAATTGTACTAGCGTAACATAGTATCTCGGTGGTTATCACCTTATGTTCATTTAAGTATATAAAAGTTACAAACAAACTTACAGTCCACCAGATGGTAAATGGCTAATGCATGATATGGACATCTACAGGCCACTTTAAACAAAGAAGCCTGCAGATATGATGTCACCTCTGAGGATATAATTCATTCATCATCATTATTACAGCTCTTCACAAGTCCACTGCTGAACATACATAGGCCTCCCCCAAGTAATGCCACAAAACACGGTACTGAGCCACCTGCATCCATCGACTTCCTGCATATCTTACCAGGTCGTCACTCCATCTAGTGGGGGGTCGCACTACGCCTACCGGTACGAGGCTGCCACTCCAGAACCTTTCTTTCCCCATCGGTTATCGGTTCTTCGAGCTATATGGGCGGCCCATTGCCACTTAAGCTTACTAATCCGTTGGGCTGTGTCGGTCACTCTGGTTTTACTGCGGATATCCTCATTTCTGAGTCTATCACGCAGAGAAACTCCGAGCATAGCCCTCTCCATAGCTCGCTGAGTGACCTTGAGCGTCCTCATACGGCCAGCAGTGAAGGACCACGTCTCAGATCCGTAAGTCATCACTGGCAACACGCACTGGTTATACACTTTAGTTTTCAGAGATTGAGGTATACCTGACGAGAAGATGTGTCGTAATTTCCCGAACGCTGCCCAGCCGAGTTGAATCCGTCGATTGACCTCTCGGTCGAAGTTGGACTTCCCAGGTAAACGTACTCGTCAACAACTTTGAGCATAGTGCTCCCAACAACTACCGGCATAGGTGTGACATGGACATTAAACATGATCTTTGTTTTGTCCATGTTCATCTTAAGACCTATCCGTTGGGAGGCACTATTGAGGTCATTGAGCATAGTGCTTAAGTCCTCCAGCGATTCTGCCATAAGGACTATATCGTCGGCAAATAGAAGGTGAGTGATGTACTCGCCATTGATGTTAATACCGTATCCTTTACAGTCCAGTAGCTTGAAAACGTCTTACAGTGCAGCGGTGAAGAATTTCGGGGAAATAACGTCAGCCTGTCTTACACCTCTCTGCAGTTGGATAGGTTTCGAGCTCTGGTTCTGTACTCGGATAGCCATCGTAGCCCTACTGTACAAACACTTCAGCACTTCGATATACCGACAGTCAACTTGGCACCGCTGAAGGGACTGTAGCACTTCGAATTTTCGACAGAATCAAAGGCTTTCTCATAGTCCACATACGCCAGGCAAAGTGGCAGATTGTACTCTTCGGTCTTCTGTACAATCTGCCGCAGGGTATGTATGTGGTCTATGGTACTGAAGCCTTTTCGGAAACAGGCTTGTTCGGGAGGCTGGAAGGTCGTCGAGTCTGTGTGCGAGACGATTCGTAATGACTCTCGAAAACAGCACGTAGACGCAGCTCAGAAGGGAAATCGGTCTGTAGTTCTTCAAGAGAGCGTTGTCGCCTTTCTTAAAGAACAAGACCACCGCACTTCTGCTCCACGCCTCTGGAGTAGTGCCACCATGGAGGACGGAGTTGAAGAGCTTCTGAAGGACTTCAAGTACCGGTGTTCCACCCGCTTTCAGAAGCTCCGCTGTAATTCCGTCCTCGCCTGGGGCCCTGTCGTTTTTAAGGTGCTAGAGAGCCATTCTAATCTCGCTTAGACTGACGTCCGGGATATCATCGGAATAGTGTTGGATAAGACTTGCTCTTGAATCGTTACTCACACTTGCGTGTGGCTCCAACGATGATGTGTACAGCTGCCCATAGAACCTCTCAATCTCACTCAAAATCTCAGGTGTCCCGGAAACGATGCTGCCACACTCAGTCTTCAGCTTTGACAGTTGGCTCTTACTGGCAGACAGATCCCTGTGGGGCCGCTTCTGGAAGAAAGAGTTCATTATAAAGAGTCCATCTTTCTCCATAAAGTCGGCCAGCTGCTGGCCCCTTCGGTTCCGTTGCCCTACTCCAAATTTCCCTAACTTCAGCTCACCGCTTTCTCTTGTGCCTAGTTTTGCGTTGAAGTCTCCCATCAACACCGTGTAGTGGGTTTTGGAGGAATGCATGGCTTTGGAAATATCCTCATACATTTCCTCCACCTCCTCATCGGGATGTGCCGAGGTTGGTGCGTAAACCTGTATGACCTTCAGCGAATACCGTTTGGTGATTCTGAGTATCAGGTACGCGACCCTCGTCGACACACTCCCAATCTTTACAACGTTGTTGATGAGAGACTTGTGGACGATAAATCGGACACCTTCTTGGGACAGATGGTCGCCCTCCCGGTGATAGAACAAGTTGCCGGATTCGAGAATCACCGTGTCCTCCCCCTCTCTTCGGACCTCGGATAATCCTATAATATTCCAGCGCAAATTGTCTATCTCTTCTTCCAGCTCCAGGATCTTCTCGTCAGTCCTCAGAGTGCGTGCGTTAAATGTTGCCAGGTCCAGTCGTCGTAGGTGGCAACCGAACTTCCACCGGAGATTCTTAGCACCCCCTGCCCCGCCGTTATCATGGTCGCCACCGTAGCCAGGAATAGCGGGGCCGCCGGGGACTGGGGGCCGTCTATTTGTGTAATTGTTCATGGGGGGTATATTGCCATAGTTGCCACGCTTGGCGAGCGGGTTGGCAACCGCAGTTTTTTTTTCGTCGTACAGTTGCTGTTATCAGGAAGATGCTGCTGCCCATCTCCTGCCTGTTTCCCTCTGTCGCCTTTTACGACACCCACGGGAAGATATGGGGTAGTGGATATTCTTAACCGCCACTACACGGTTAATCCTCGAAAAAGGATGCCAAAAAAATGATGACAAATCAAATAAACGTCGACCCTCAATACTTGGTAACCTCAGTAGACCTATCAAAACAAGGTTAGTAGTAAGTTAGTAGTAACCTTATCTCTAAGCCACGGTCTCAGGCCAACAAAGAAGGATAGTCAGTATATTACGAACATTTCATGTGATGCTAAAAAGGGAGGAAAAGGGGAGATCTCCCGCCGGCAAGGTGTTCTGCCCGGGGAGCGGCCAACACTCCGAGTGATAGTTCGGAGAAGTTCTATATATACTGTCTATGATTCGGAATGTTAATAGCGCGATTTAGGCTTCGGTATGTTTCGGTGTGCTAGTGGCGCGACGACAGCGCCGCTACACTAAGATCAACTTATTATTATAATAAGCACTCACGCACCTAAAATATTTGCAAATAAAATTATTTAAAATCCAACAACACCGTTTTAGATTTATATATGTGTGCGTCAAGCAGTGCATCTTTACGGGCTGATAATAAAAGAAAGAAGCAAGATTTGGCGTCTGATAAAAAAAAGAATAAATAAAGCCTCAAGTCAAGAAGTTAAGTATGGTTTCGGCATAACTTGGAATTTTGGTATGTAGAGTTCAGTCTATCTTGAACCGTGGCCTTAGACCAACTGAGGAGTTGGTCTGAGGTCACGATTCGAAAATATGTGTCAAAAAGCTATGATGAATACCTACTGCACATATATCAAACGTAATGATTTCCCCCTATTATATTACTAAATTATGTGTTTACGGATTTTGGTGTCTTGCGTCATACAAAACCATAAACGAAGTGTGTTCACATATTATGACGTACATGTTAATAGCACAAATAAATCCTACATTAATCGACTACATAATTGTCATAATTTAATCACACTCGGAGTTTCCTTGTGCGAATTTGTACAAAATTTTAAATCCACTGTTTCCGTTTCAATTGCTAAGCAAACTACTACGTCACCAACTGATTGATATTATGTTATAAAAAAAAAATCTCATTTACATAATTGCAATGTTTGTTGGTTATTTCGCCTCCTATCGATTATTAAAAATCTTCTAGCATTTTCGTAGCCCTCTTCTACGCCACCCCTTGAGTATTAAACCAACAAAGACGCCACCACCCACGGGACAACCAAGGTCAATGGTATACGAATAACAAGCAGTGCAAATACAATAATATATAATTGTAACAACATTAGGTATGTTATTATCCAAAGAGAAATAGCAATAACCAATGATGTCTCAAAGTTTGAGTATGTCGATCGTCCTACGGTCAAAAAGCGTTTCAAACCTATCGTTACTTTTTCATCCCGTTATAGGCTCCACTCTATCCACTTTGCTGAGTAAGTGATATCTACGACTTTAGCGAACTTAGTGGAAAGATACTAGTCAACATCAGTATACTCGTAAATGCGAAATAAACTGAAAGTATTGGTTTGGCGTCTAAATATCCTGTGATCGACATTCCATCCAACCCGACCTCTGATCTCATGTTATCCCATAAGTAGATTTTTAATTGACCGTTGGTGTGCATAATATGCTCGGTATAGAGCCAATGAAGAGTCCATAATAAATAATAAGTTCTTGAAATAATCACAGAACGGCCTAAGAGTGCCATTGGTTACATGTAATTCTGTTTTCAAATTAAATTTCCTCCAATTTCTTTGTGTTTTCGAACGTTCCTTGTTTGGTCGGCACCTACTACTCGACGGTAATACAATGTCCACTTTGTGGAGGTCTTGCTGTTGCCCATAACCACGTATATCTTTTGATTTGTAGGTACTACACGATTCCCCGATAAACCCAGCACGCAACAATTTTTTATTAGGTTGTTTAGTGTCACATTGTAGCGAAGACAAGGATATGATATTTACCCATTTCTGCAGTAACAAAAATAAAAAAATTGTACGATACGGAAAACAGAAAATACTATAATATTAAACAAAGATTTCTCTGGGTGGATATACAAAGTGTCTATTTACCGTTACGGCCTATCAAAAGACAAACTCTGAAGCTCTGAACATAGGATTGCCTTCCACCATACTACTCATAGAATACTATAATACACAATAGAATGGCTGTCAACCTTATTTTGTACGAGGATTGGCGTCGCCAAACTCGATTCGATGTGTTGACAGACTGAGTAAATTTACACATTTTAGACTTTTAATTAAGGGGATAGAGTAAGTCAGCTCAAATTCTAATTTCGTCCCCCACTTGCCCGCGCATCGTATGCTATGTACCGACATGTTTGTAATCACTAATACTGTAGGTACAAAGGTCGTTAGACACTTATTTCATTAGGTTTATCATATTTTATGCCTGTTTCTTAATGCCAAGCCAGTCGCTTCTTATTTTTATTACGGTTATTTCCCATTTAAATTTTACGTCGTCCTGTAGCGTAATGTATATTCTGATCGTAAGCGACACAACCTCCCCGTTCAAAGGCCGAAGCGAAGTGACCGTCCGGCAGGAATCACGCTTCAAAAGGCCGATAGTTTAGGTAATTTCTTTTTACAGTGAAAATAATGGTATTTTAAAAAAAGTTAAATAACATAAGCACTGCTTTATAGTTAGTTCAGTTAGTATGTAAAGTTTCATGATCTTATTTAAAGTATTTTATGAATAACAGCGGTTTATTGTTTATTTTGGAGGTAACTTTGGATTTTTTTTCTATCCAGAAAATTTTACGAAATCGTGTTTTCGTCTAACATAATCTTTAACATTAATCCTCAACTTTACCATATATATTAAAATTAATGCTGCAATATTTTCGGCATAACGAAGGATCTTGCTAAGCCATTTGAGATTATATTTCCCCTCAAGATCATCATTAAAAAATCGTTTAAGTTTTAATTTGTAGATAGGGTGCAATTTGGCATTTTCTAAATAATTTGCATGCGAAATTTGGAAACGATTGTAACATAATGATTTCTTATATTTACGCGAACACTACACATGATTAAAACTACTTTTACGGATTTTATCGCGTTTATTTTTGCTTTTAATTACTTTTATTTTTAATTCCCGTGACCATGGGTGCTGGAAAGCGCCCGAAACGTCGGGAATTAAAAATAAAAGTAATTAAAAGCAAAAATAAACGCGATAAAATCCGTAAAAGTAGTTTTAATCAACGATTGTAACGTCAAAACAGATCTCGTGTTGACATTTATACGTGTGAATTGAAGTGTTAGTGACATTTTAGTGGCTACGCGGGCTCCGCTTACTCTCCCGTTCTATTACGTATGTATTATAGTATTCTATGATACTACTACTGTACTATAATATAATATACTATGCTAACTATAGATTGCCTCATAGGTGGAACATTTGCCATTGTTTCTACGCTTGGTGGGGGGGTTGGCGACCGCAGGTTATAAATTTGACTTGTTTTGGGAAGACACTGCTGCCCTCCTCCTGGTTTGTTTCCTTCCGTTGCCTTTTACCCACGGGACCATATGAGGTAATAATAATATTTATTAAATCCAAACACACTTTACATAAAAACAAAAACTTATAAAATTACATTGACAAGACGTAAATCTAACTCAATACCATATTAAGGTATCTTTAGCAACCGTGCTAGGTCACACACCTGTGTTACAGCTGCTAAGCCCGCCCCTTTAAATACATACCAAATAGAAAGAAGATAGAAGTAAAAGAAGCCAATACGTTTTTATTTATAATAAACATTTATTTACGTAACAGTCCTACTCCCCGCGGTATAGTACCAAGAACGATGACTGAGTTTCTGGCAGAACGGCTTACTAAAGGTTATTCCTACCAAGGATGATACGTGAGGCTATTGAAATTAAAAAACATCCTAATTTCAATAGAGAAGGAGGCTGGGTACTACCACCTGCTTGGGATCCTATAATCAATAAAATTAAAACTAAACCCAAGCATACCACTGCAAGACCTCAGGACATAGTCAGTTCATTTTGCGTAGATCGGACCATAAACAATAATTAAAAAAGCTGAAGGTACTCCGGGTTTAACAATGACATCGGGACGTCAGTCATCTCAGTCCCCCGTGACCATGGGTGCTGGAAAGCGCCCGAAACGTCGGGAAATAAAAATAAAAGTAAATAAAAAGTAAAAATAAACGCGATAAAATCCGTAAAAGTAGTTTTAATCATTACTAGAGGTTATTATTAGGCTATACTATATATTTGAGGGAGACAAGAACCAGACCCCTTGTCATCAGCGGCGATGACTAGTCGCGGATACAGTTTTATAGAATAGACATCGTCCTGTTATAGCGAGATTTTGTCATCGTATCGACCAGTGTACGTGTGCTATGCAATTGCATCTCTCTATAGTTTCTCCTCGGAAATTATCACCGTGATCGAATACGATCAATGATATTATATAACTTTGTCATAGGTTAGTTATTCTTTTAAACATTAATTTATTACTCTTTTTTATAGAAGAGGGGGCCAACGAGCATGCGGCTTACCTGATGGTAAGTGACCGCCGCCCATGAAGAACCGCAACACCAGGGGAATTGCAGGTGCGTAGCGCTTTAAAAAGAGTAAGTTCTTTCCTTTTTCTTTGGTGCTGATGCAGCGCGGATCAAATGTGAAAATACCTATCTGCTTAAAGTACTTTGATATGTCCGTGGTAGCCCTTCCAAGATCGTGCCTTCTGAATTGCATTAGCTCAGTGGCACCCTTACACCGGTAGTGTTGTTCATTCCCACCTTATTTCATTGATGTTTATGATAGATGATAAATAGTTATAATAATTATTATTTTTAGATGTCAGACATAATACTCAATTATTATAAAGAAATATGTTTCCGCTGAGCCGTTTTCAGCTGTCAAAGAAAACGATAAGTACTTATAATACATACAACTATACAACATACATTTTAACAATATCGAATGAATTCCCGGTTTCCTGTGAATGTGAAATTGTTATCATATATTGTAGACCATAAAAATTTGTGTTTTAGGGAAAGTTGTAAGGTATAACACATATCACGTCAATACGAAGACTTGTAACATAAATACTGTATTGAACTATGTATGTTCACTCCTGTTCCTTCACAAGCATCGACATCTGGCTCTGTCGACACTCTTGATAGCCTTATCAGTAGCAGCCTTCGAGCAATGCAACATCAACAAATCTCTGAATAAGACACTTTAGAAGCAATTATATATTTTTCGAACGACTATTTTGGCGACTCTTGGCCGTAAGTTTATACATAGCGAAGTCCTTCGATCGGATTTGGCACAAAGCGCTTCTTACGAAGCTTTCTTCCTATGGGCTTCCCGAAAAATTGTGCAATTGGATCACCAGTTGTCTTGCTGATCGGAGCATCAAGATCGTAGTAGACGGTGCAAGCTCCGATTCCAAGCCCATTAACGCTGGTGTTCCACAAGGCTGCGTGCTATCACCAACGCTGTTTCTTCTGCATATCAATGATATGTTGCAAATCGGTAACATTCATTGTTATGCAGATGAAAGCACTGGTGATGCTTTATACAACAACCGTGCCAATATTTCTCGGAAAAACGTCTCCAAGTACCGGGACAAACTTGTATATCGAAACTTTGTTGGTAGCACCCAGCCATCTTCTCTATTGAAATTAGGATGTTTTTTGATTTCAATAGCCTCGCGAATCATCCTTGGAAGGAATCGGTGTTCTTTAGCGAGGATTTGCGGTCTATCAAATCTGATGTAGTGACGGGGGCGATCCTGTACGTGTTCACAGACTGCAGACTTCCCGGAGCGGATGTGAAGAATCGACGCTTCGCTTCGAATCGAATCCTAACATCTGCTTGGGATCCGATAATAAATAAAATTAAATCCCAACCCAAGCATACAACTGCAAGACTTCAAGATACCATAAGTTCATACTGTATAGATCGGAACAAAAGTTAAATTTTAATCTATGATAACCGCGGTTAACTATGACATATGGACGTTGAACATCTCAGTCCCGCCCGTGACCATAAGTGCTGTAAAGCGTTCGAAACGTCGGGTATTTAAAAAGTTAAATATACGCGATAAATTCCGTAAAAACTAGTATTATTTCAATTTGACAATTTTACTTCTACTCGATGCGAGTTTACATTACTTCAGCGACAGAATACATAATGTCATTTTGGGTCGTATTGGATAAATAACTTGGGCGTTTGTCGCTTTATTGATGCTGTATATGCTTTTCTAACACGAGATAGTACTTCGAAAGAAGCGATACAAGTTCTAAAAATTGCCTCTATGTAATGAAGTTTTCGACTCATCATGACCTCTGTAAGGAAGTTGTTTTTGTGCTAAGTGGCAAACAATATCGACTAATCTTTGAAAAACACTACGGTTGTGATCAACACGCATATTGTGTTTTGTAATTTCCTCGGATAACTGGTGCGACAAAGATGTTTCGATCCGATTTATCCAAAATTACTAAACGAAATTACCGCATTCGTGTGTTTTTGAGAATTCATATGCCTTTTAATGTCTCCAGATAAGTTATTTAAATCATCATATCCAGTGGTATTCCAAGCTGTTTTTTCATTGGAAAAGAATATATAACACCAACAGTACAACTTATTGGTATGTGAGCAGCCAACAATCCAAAGAGTTTTGTAAACAGATTGTGGATTTTACTCGTCTGAGAAATACACAGATCAGGCGTTGGTTTCGGCGAGGACGTGAGCTGTTTTTTCTCAACAAAGTTTAAAGATTTTTCCTTTTCCTCGCCGATTAGCACTTTAGCACACTTTAATTCATCATAAGGAACACTATTATCCTCCATTTTCACTAAAAATCTTTAAAAAAGCATAAATTTTTTAACTCGCAACATTTATTCGCTTAAGTACACGCACAGAGTAAACATTTAAATATGAAGTGTACCCTTCCGGCGAAAATTTCCCCTGAATACCCTTCCGGCGGAAAATCTCCCCTTTTCCTTCCACGGCTTAACTATATATCATTATCATAATCACAACGCATATATAATCCATAACAGCCTCTTATAATCAGTAGCGGATGTGTCCCAGACTGGGGGTATAGTCAGAAAACAGCAATAGTCGGGTAATGGAATATCCGAGATGGATATGCAAAATGTCAGGTTACGAAATATTCCTACCGTAGAAAATACTAGGATGTTTTTTCCTTCCTTTCTCACTTCCTCTTTATTGTTTAACATCTAAGTCACTACTGTGATGCTCTTAGCGACTAACATAAACAATTATGAAACTCAATGTATAATCCCCAATTATTTAGGAAGACTCTCCCGTATTTCCCTACGTATATTCACAACGACGAGGGTTTGCACAATTTGTCATTCCTTTTCTAATTCGTCATGTGAAACCTTAGGATGAACTTAATAATTAACTCATTGTTGAATCAACGAACTCTGACGTGTTAACAACTCAACTCTGTTTAGTTATTATATAGATATAAAAGAGTTATCTGTATATTGCATATTACGGCAATTGTTTAATAATACATTTAATACGATTCTTGCGGTTGTAGTGTTTATTACGTACGCATAACCACAAAATAAATAAGTAATAATACTACTTAGGTAGCTTATTTTCCAAACAAAATGTAAGTTGTAAACACATAATATTGTGTATCCAAAATAAACCTTAATTAACTAAACATTGTACAAGACAAGATCACATATACAATATGTAACATAATTAACGCACACCCTCAAACACCCCAATTAGTATATTATGTTATAATCATAATACATACACTGAATTTTTAGTTAAACATTTTTATGCACTGATTATTTATCAAATTAGTTATACTAATTCCGGAAGAATGTTGTGGTCACAGTACAAATCCACAAACGCAAAGACTTAAAGGCGCTTGAAATAAAGTTCATTTTTCTTTATTTTTATTGAATGACAGAATTAGTAATAATACAAATAAAACTGCACTCTTAAAAGTCTTATTGCCTTAAGTTACGGTCCATTTCAGTTTGTTTCGATTGTACAGATTTAGTGTGACTATAATTTACCTATATTAAAAATGATAGGAATCGATTCAGTAAACGATTCTGAATAAACTACTTTCTCAAAGTGCGTTATTTATGTTACATGTTGTAGATCATTCTATTTGTATTTTCGAATGATTTAAAATTCTCTTGAAAGAAAATAAATTGGATCTTAAACAAATAAAAATCGTTATGGTCCCCAAGCCTCACAACTTTGCTTTGCTTTGCTTTTGTTAAACGGCGCTCGATCTTGTAAAACCAATCCTCAGTCTCGATATCTAAGTAGGTATATTCCTTGCTAATATCGGAGCATGGCACTGTTAGGTACTTAGTAATAGTGTTTTCCTTTTTGATATGGCGGAAATAAAATTTCTCTGTCACTTGATTCTTTTTTTTTTTTTTGCGCCCGAAGCAATTAAAGGGCTACCCTATACGTAGGGAGGCGGAAAATGCATTACGCATACCACGATAGCCGGTCTATCGTGGTTATGAGGGGCTCACTGTCCTACCGGGGACCCTAAGTGATACCCTCTAAAAACCGCCTTTGGGGACAGGCAACCGGCTGATTAAGCTCTATTGTGCCTTATCATGAGCGACCCTCTTTTGGGAAAAGAGGGCGCAGGCGGCTAAGTGCCGCTGAGGGAGTGCCTACGAAGGCAAGTTAATGTTAGATATTACAATAATTTTATTTAATTAGAGTTGGCCTGAGCTGCCAGGAGACAGTTCAGGTCGTTTGAAAGTTTATTAGGTGGGTCCGAGAGAGAGTTTCTCGGCCTGCGGACACGATAGCGAGAGGGGGGTGGGGCTGCATAAGAAGCTGCCTCACGAATTAAATGGTTTGGGTGCGACTCTGAGGCTTTGAAGAAGTTCTCAGAGAGTTTTTTAAGAAATTGTTGAATTGTTGGTAGCTCTAAGTCCTGATGAAGGTCGGCATTGCGGACGTACCACGGTGCGTTCGCAGCTCGACGACAGAAGAGGTTCTGAACTATTTGGAGTTCATTTAAAATGTTAGGGTTTGCGTGGGCAAAGACGGGGCCCGCGTAGGAATACTTGATTCTAACACCTTGAATGTTGTATATGATGGTGCAATCTTCTTGTGCCGCAGCACCGTCTCTTGGTTGTGCATTAAATTGATTATTTTTTAAGTATCCGCTTAGATGCAATTGTGTTCGTGTCCGATCGGTAACTGTACAGAAATTCGTTATGCAATATTAAAGATAATAAATTATTTTGCTAATAAAATCCATGTTCAACAAAAAATTAAAAAGCACCAACCTCCCTCCCATAATACCGTGTACTATAACCAACATCATTACTTCCTACGTGGTGTAGGTTCTTTTACACGGATTATTACGGATTTAACTGTGTTTCATTTTAATCGTCCATAATCATTGAGTTATATGTACTATATATCGATGTTCATAATATATAATATGTATTAATTTAACAGATTGATTCAATAACTAAGTATTTCATTTTAACAAGGTCTCAAATCTTCCTTATTCACATTTATCGATGCATTTCGTTATATCAAATATATCAAATCCCACATCCATAAATAGCTTTTTCACATCAATTGACATCTATCATGAGGGAAATTGATGAAACCGTATAAAAACAAATTAGTAACTGGTTTCTCGTAGTGCCAGGCGAAACGTAGTTATAGGCACATCACTATCGAGCCGTCAGGAATCTAAATAAATTACAATTTTCGCTATTTATTTTATTTAATTTCATGAACGCACTACGCGGCAAACGTCCCGATACCATCAACACCATCTGGATGCTTGGCGGTCCACCACTGTACGTTTCAGAAGGAGTTTTCTTTCGCGTACGCCCTCTCTGTCAAATAGTTTACCACCGGCGATTTTTCCGGACCGATACGACCTGGGGACCTTCAAAAAAAGAGCTAACTGCTTTCTAAAGGGCCAGCAACGCACCTGCAATTCCCCTGGTGTTGCGGTTGATCATGGGCGGCGGTAGTCACTTAACATCAGGTGAGCCGCATGCTCGTTGTTCGTCCGTTCTTCTTTAAAAAAAAATAAAAAAAATTCCGTATGTGTTTGTCTGTATTTGCACCAACTACGACGTGGACCCATAGCACAAATCTGTTTTTCTTCACCAAACACGCTAAGGATTCTATGTGTTGAGTGACATTCAAGTATATTTTTTAAGAAGTAAGTGTGATCAGTAAGAACACAGTCCTCTTGATGGTAAGTGGACGCTATAAGTTCCTTCTTCAATCATGATCATGAGTTGTGATGATCCAAGTGAAAACACTGGGTAGATCATAATTATGAAATTACATATTAAATTGTCATCGTTACTTATTGAATTAAAACTTCTTAACGCACACTTGGCTTGGGGAGTAAGCAGTCGCCTGCTTACTACGCGTGACGAAAGCGTTACGAAAAGTGAAGAGAGCGAGGCGAAAGGGAGTTGAGTGGGGAATATCATAGATCTAGTATAAAATCCAGGGGCTATAAGCAAGAGAGAGCAGTAGTCGCGCACATTTTCTTTCTCTCATAGCCAGTTATTTTTTGTAATTTTATTTCGTTTTGAACTATTTATGAGTTAATATTTTGTTCAATGCATCAAGTATTCTACATTTAAAGTGAATAAAATTGTAAATTCATTTTAAAGTTCATGTATATATATATATACAGATGAAGCTACACTCGTTTTTATTATTTCAGCAAATATTAAATTATTCAGACGTACAGTACATAGTGGTTGAAAACATAATTTAAAATTCCGTAACATTTAGATTATAGATCAAGCTAATAAAAGCGCAATTTAAGGTTGTATAATCTATAGATACTAACTGCTGGCAAAAGAAAAAAAAATCTCAATAAGAATTTCATTTAATCTCGAAAAAAAAACGTGATTGTATTCTTTACTGTTCTGTAAATGCTATGCTAAAACTATTTTGAATACGCACGCCGAATAAAATGGATACAGCAGTTGTTATCATAATCACGAGAAATGTAATTGTACACAAGCAATTGCACTATAAGATCAAGATCGCTTGAAAACTTCCTACAAATAACATGTTTGTAAAAGGCAACTGGTTACACGTTCTACGTCAAATATATTATGTCTCTTTAAAAAACAAAATCTTACTGTGTAGTAAACGAGTCTCCCATCAACAGTGATAAATACCTAAGTATATAATATCGTAAATAATTTCTTTAACTTCCTGAAGATACTCCGACTAGAATTGACTGAAAAAATAAAAATTGTCTCATTACCTTTATAGAATTAAATTACAACCTAATCTAGCGTTTTTTGAAATAAAAACTACCTACGTAATGGGTACACAACGTTATCTTTATATGCAGCGTTTTTAGGTCTACAGCAGACTATAGGCCTTTAGATACAGCTCCACATACCTACCTATAGTTTGGAGGTCAGTAGAAAATTAATATTATTATTTAGTAGTGCCAATACCAAAACAATAGCAATTTTTTTTAATAATGTGTATCTTCAATTTAGAATCAAAATGCAGATGCGTTATCACCCTTGATGACTACGATGGAATGTCTCATTTCTAATAATAAGAGTCTTCGGTTCTATACACTCACCATTAATACAGGAATATGTCCGCTGGTATTTTGCGAAAGCGTGATTCTACCCCGGTCGAGCCGACTTATATGCTACCACTATAATACAGCCGTAGCGTGGCTCTACCACGTATGTATTTGCTTCAATACGATTAAGGCATTATTTACAAAAATGAATAAAGTGACTACCATATTTTTTAAGACAATAGGACACTCACTACAAATATACACTATGCAGCCAAAAAAGTCAATAGTTGATGATACAATACACAACTAACGAAGCATACCTATATAGCCAGTGTCATGAGACTTAGAGTATCAGATTCTGCTCAGCATTCACAAAAGCTTTACTAGTAATAATTACTAAATACAAATAGATAACTTAACTCGCTTTGTGAACTATAATAAGACCCCAGAACGATATCATGACTTTTTCCTCCATTCTAGAAATTTTAACAAGTTTTATTACGCGTCACTCTTTATCTCCAGAGGTGAAAAAAGAGGCCTGTGGAAAATTGCTTGACTACTCTTCTGATTTGGAAATCCGCGCTTTTGTTAACCAATTGGTGATAACCGTAACTATAATTGCCGGCACAAGTCGTGAGCACACTTTTTATTGGTCGATATGACGTTGACAACGCTGACGCTCAACGTGATTGGTTCGTCAGCTGATTCTCGTCGTCCATTGGGTTCGCACGTATCATTCGCCTAGCGTACACTTTAGAGCAATTTTAGTGACAATTTTTTAATAAGTTTATTTTTGTTAATTGTAGTGTTACCTCGTTGTTATTTATTGTTTGTGTATTTCTTGTTTTCAACTGTTTTTGATATTTATTGTTGTTGTTTTTTTGTCATAATTTGAGCATTCAGATTTAGGTCTAAATATGCAGAAAAGAAAGAATTCGGTGTTAAATATAGAATCCCGACAAATGGTCTATTCAGTGTTTTGTTACATGAAAAAATTAGCTATTGCGAAAAACATGATAGACGTTTACAAACAGACTGCTGAGGCGACTAATGTCTACGTAGCTCTGTACGGCGTATATTTAAAGGAGTTAACGACTCAGAATTTCAAAACAGCGAAAATATTTAATAACGAATTAAAATAACAAAGGTACGAAATGATTTTGGCCGACAGTATACCTACGCTGGATCAACCCCCACCATAGTTCATCTGTGCTCCAGATTCGTGGCGTCAACTATACTGAGTGTTGTATAATACATATTTCATCATCATCATCATCACAGCCCTTCACAAGTCCACTGCTGAACATAGGCCTCCCCCAAGGATATATAAATATATATATATATATATATATATATATATATATATATATATATATATATATATATATATATATATATATATATATATACAACATGTAACATAATTAACGCACTTTGAGAAAGTAGTTTGTTCAGAATCGTTTACTAAATCGATTCCTATCATTTTTAATATAGGTAATTTTTTATCCCAAAGATAATTAAAACTACGTAAATTACAGTCACACTAAATCTGTACAGTCAAAACAAACTGAAATGAACCGTAACTTAAGGCAATAAGAATTCTAAGAGTGCAGTTTTATTTGTATTATTACTAATTCTGTCATTCAATAGAAATAAAGAAAAATGAACTTTATTTCAAGCAAGTTAAAGTCTTTGCGTTCGTGGATTAGTACTGTGACCACAACATTCTTCCGAAATTAGTATAACTAATTTGATAAATAATCAGTGCATAAAAATGTTTAACTAAAAATTCAGTGTATGTATTATGATTATAACATAATATACTAATTGGGGTGTCTGAGGGTGTGCGTTAATTACGTTACATATTGTATAATATATACAGCACGGTCCTGAGCCACCTGCATCCATTGACTTCCTGCATGTCTCACCAGGTCGTCACTCCATCTAGTGGAGGGTCGCCCTACACTTCGCCTACCAGTACACGCTCCAAGACCTTTTTCCCCAACCGTTCTCACCGGCCCATTGCCACTTAAGCTTACTAATCCGTTGGGCTATGTCGGTCACTCTGGTTCTACTGCGGATATCCTCATTTCTAAGTTTATCACACAAAGAAACCCCGAGCAAAGCCCTCTCCATAGCTCGCTGAGCGTCTTTGAGCGTCCTCATACGGCCAGCAGTGAAGGACCATCTCTCAGTTCCATAGGTCATCACTGGCAACACGCACTGGTTGTACAATTTCGTTTTCAGGTTTTGAGGTACACCTGACGAAAAGATGTGTCGTAATTTCCCGAACGCTGCCCAGCCGAGTTGAATCCGTCGATTGACCTCTCGGTCGAAGTTGGACTTACCTAGTCGGACTATTTATCCCAGTTAAACGTACTCGTAACGTACATACCCTGAGGGAGATTTTACAGAAGACCGAAGAGTACAATCTGCCACTTTTCCTGGCGTATGTGGACTTTGAGAAAGCCTTTGATTCTGTCGAAATTTGGGCGGTGCTACAGTCCCTTCAGCGGTGCCAAGTTGACTATCGGTATATTGAAGTGCTGAACTGTTTGTACAGTAGGGCTACGATGGCTATCCGAGTACAGAACCAGAGCTCGAAACTTATCCAACTGCAGAGAGGTGTAAAACAGGGTGACGTTATATCCCCGAAACTCTTCACCGCTGCATTGGAAGACGTTTTTAAGCTACTGGACTGGAAAGGATACGGTATTAACATCAATGGCGAGTACATCACTCACCTTCGATTTGCCGACGATATAGTCCTTATGGCAGAATCACTGGAGGACTTAAGTACTATGCTCAATGACCTCAATAGTGCCTCCCAACGGATAGGTCTTAAGATGAACATGGACACAAAAAAGATCATGTTTAATGTCCATGACACACCTATGCCGGTAGCTGTTGGGAGCACTATGCTCGAAGTTGTTGACGAGTACGTTTACCTGGGACAAATAGTCCGACTAGGTAAGTCCAACTTCGACCGAGAGGTCAATCGACGGATTCAACTCGGCTGGGCAGCGTTTGGGAAATTACGACATATCTTCTCGTCAGGTATACCTCAATCTCTAAAAACTAGATTGTACAACCAGTGCGTGTTGCCAGTGATGACTTACGGATTTGAGACGTGGTACTTCACTGCCATTGATGTTAATACCATATCCTTTCCAGTGCAGTAGCTTGAAAACGTCTTCCAATGCAGCGGTGAAGAGTTTCGCGGATATGACGTCACCCTGTCTTACACCTCTCTGAAGTTGAATAGGTTTCGAACTCTGGTTCTGTACTCGGATAGCTATCGTAGCCAGTGGCGAAGCTACAGCTCCAAACTAGGGCAAGCCCAAGATATAAATTGATAAAAATATAGATTGTTTTTTTAGCAGTTTTATAAAAATACACCAATCTTGATCTGTCTCCACGCTTCAGTTTCATATTCAGTGCTGTCAAGGACGTATTTAACAAAGCACACAGAAGGCATACTACTGCTGGAGATAGATTTTATTACATATCAGCAATTGCATAGCTTCGGTGGCTCTGAAGAAGGCCGTTTGAGTTTTTTTAAGCGAAAGAAAAGAATATTTACATCCAATACAATACATGAACAAAAGTAAAACATGAACAAAGTACAAACAATGTACAAAATAAAAAAAAAACAAATTATTTACATTCTAATGGATAAGAGATAAGATAAGATAAGTGGAATCGTCTCGCTTTCTTAAGGAAAGATTTAATTACGTCCACGTAAAATTTTGGTGAACGTTTTAATTGTATCAATAACTGTTTTTTAATTGCGATAAGTGATAAGTCTGAAATACACTCTTGACCTTGTATATTATTTCAACAAAGTTTAAAGATTTTACCTTTACCTCGCCGATTAGCACTTCACACTTCAATTCATCACAAGGAACACTATTTCCCTCCATTTTCATTAAAAATCTTTAAAAAAGCATAAATTTTAAACTCGCAATAAATTCGCTCAAGCTCAACACACAATGCACAAAGTACTTTTTGACACAATAACAGTAAACACTAAACATTGAAATGCGACGTGAACTTGCTAACATTATCGTCGCCTCGTCGGCGTCGGCCGCGCGCCTACTCTCTCGACTAACTTCATACTTAACGTGACCATACGACCCACTTTAGGCGGGACGTTCCCGATTAGGTTTGTGTCGCGCTATCCCCAAAGTACGTAAAAATGTCCCGCTTTGACAAACAAAAGCGTGACAATCATGCAAATCCTGTCACCCGTGCCATCATTATGACACCGCGCGTACCAGGTTTGCATAGCTTGTCTAGTTACGTGATTATTCTGAAAAGCTACACTTTTGAATTTAAAGTTACGAAGTGACAATTTTTAATTAATCTACAATAAATTATCAAATAACATAAGATATTTCCGATTAGTATTTATTTGATGTTCAGAATTCACTTTTGATCATTAAAAGACTCAAACAACTATGTGTTTTATTTATAAAACTATATTAAAGGATACCAGATTGAATTTTGGTAACGGCGTAAGTATAATACTAACATATACAATAAGTGTAATACTACTGCTACTGAGAATTTTGTGACGGAAAACCCCAATAAATGATTCTTGACCCGACTCTGGTTTCGAACTTGGGACCACATGATCAGCAATTGCGTTTACTGCTATTAGACCAAGACGGCAGTCAAAAGTGTTAGAACTATAATAATTTTAAAGGAGTCCCGCTCTGAGAAAAAATTAATGGTCACTAAAAAGCCGGGCTTATTATCTCCATATTAATTGCTATTTATACAATCGTAGTTATATTTCATTATAGAACATTTTGCCACAGGTTAGAAATGGAGCGATCGCCTTCTCGAAAGCCCGGTAAAAGGCCCACGCGTGCGAGGGAGAAAACCAATCGCTCAATTCAACTCTCCTTTTACGTACGACAGTAGTATTCGTAAGGCTACGAGGTCGAACAGAGTGCGCGGGAAATTTTAAATAGTTTATTGATATAGTTGATTGATTCATCCATCAAAAACAAGAAAAAAACTTAATGAGGCAAGCCGGGCTTTTGGGCTTGTATAGAAGCTTCGCCACTAATCGTAGCCCTAGTGCACAAACACTTTAGCACTTCGATATAGGTACCGACAGTCAACTTGGCACCGCTGAAGGGACTGCAGCACCGCCCAAATTTCGACGGAATCAAAGGCTTTTTCATAGTCCACATACGCCAGGCATAGTGGCAGATTGTACTCTTCGGATTTCTGTACAATTTGCTGAAGGGTATGCATGTGGTCTATGGTACTGAAGCCTTTTCGGAAACCAGTTTGTTGTGGAAGTCGACGAGTCTGCGTGTGAGACAATTCGTAATGACTCTCGAAAACAGCACGTAGACGCGGCTCAGAAGGGATATTGGTCTGTAGTTCTTCCAGAGGGCGTTGTCAACTTTCTTGAAGAACAAGATCACCGCACTTCTGCTCCACGCCTCGAGAGTAGTGCCTCCATGGAGGACGGAATTATAGAGCTTCTGAAGGACTTTAAGTACCGCTTTTCGACCCGCTTTCAGAAGCTCCGCTGTAATTCCATCCTCGCCCGGGGACTTGCCGTTTTTAAGGTGCTGGAGAGCCATTCTAATCTCGCTCAGACTGACGTCCGGGATATCATCGGAATAGTGTCGGATAAGACTTGCTCTTGGATCGTTACTCACACTTGCGTGTGCGTTTTACGAGATTATATACTCAACCCGGGTGTAATTTCCTATCATGGCCCATAATATAATTCCCAAACATAGCCCGGACCTTTCTAGGATTATTGAAATGTAGTGTGACTATATTTTTATGTTTGTATGTTGGTTTTATTTAAGTTTGACTTGTTGTTGAGATTGGATAAGAATGTATTAAATTTGAAGTCAGCATTTTTTTAATTACTTTTGAGGTGCTAAATTTTTCTTTGTTTTATTCTATTTTTTACCGCAGATTAAAATGGAGCCTTCTACACAATAAAAACGGCGCGAGGAATGCACATAAACACAGTTGAAAGCCGCCCTTCAGCTAGTAAAAAGGTGCCAAATGTCACAGCGAATAGCTGCTGAAACATAACGCATACCAAGGCGAACATTAAGAAACCACGACCACATGGTTGGTATTGTCATGGACGCAAGGTGCATAAACTTGATGATATGCGTCAATGACAAAAATGGTATCATGAAGTCTGTGGTGGTTTAAGAAAAGACGATGAGGAGCAATTCATATGTCCAGAGTGCAATTAAAGTTCTGATGAAGCTATTATGTAAATTCACTTTGAGATTCTTTTCAGTTATTATTAGGAGCGTACACTCAATTAAAGACAGTAGTGTCTAATTTGTTTTAATTATCTAAGTATATTTTGATTGATCTCAAAGTTAATTTTCAGTATTCCTTAGATAGCACACCTATGAATGACATTAAATAAAAATTTTTGAAAAAGAAACTGATTTATTTTTATATTTGATAAGTTACTTTCAAAGTTGATCACAAAGTTCTATTTTATTTTATTTAGTTTCATTGATAGATTTAAGATAGACAGATTACATTTAAATTTTTGGTTGATTTTTTCCTTTTATGAATATAGTTATGAGAACTATGTGTTTTTATTTTGATGTGTTACGTTAAAAGTGTTTAAGTTTTTATAATGTATATATTTTCACGAATAATTTTCGGGCCATCTTCAGCGACCAGCTTCCCAAGATAGCCCAATACCATGTTTCTGAAAAGTGTTTACCATAGAATACTATAATAATTATATCTAGTATTCTATGGTGTTTACTTTTGCGTTAAAATGCCAAAAGCTGTACTACTTTTTTAGATATCTTGTTTCTCAAATAAATATGTTACAACTTCTATTATGTATTTTCTTTGCTTTACTTGTCTGCAAGATTTTACGAGGTTTTGAAATTAAGTGGGCTTTCATTGGCGCCTGTACTTATTGTACGATCTTTTCACTTCAAAATCTCCCTGACATACGACTTTTTTATAGTTGGCGTACGATCACGTGTTTTTCCCATCTGGCAGCCCTGCTTACCATCCTAATAAATGTTCACTATAATTTTGCTTTTTAGTTTAATACTTGGAACTTATGACACCTTTTTTTTCTTACACGGGAAAACGCTTACGCATACCCGCCCTTTGAGGGCAAATACGGGTTATGTCTGACTCGCACCGACTACAATCCCACGGTGTTCCACCTTCGCCGCATATTGGCATTGGCAGGGCCATGGCAAGACATGGCGCGCCTTCCTCCGCGGCCTCCAACTTCACCTGCACAACTGACACCCCCGATGTTCGATGTGCGAAGGCCATGGAGCCAGGAAAAACGAGCACTCAGAGGCACTAACCTTTCTGACCCCAGCAACGGATCTAGTCTATGGCTCCGCCGCCAACCAAGATTTGGCTACAGAGGATAGTGAGTCTGACTGTGTGACTCTTCCCCCTCGCAGCCCCACCACCACCGCATCAACAGTGTGCCCCCTTCAGAGTCGCGGAGGATATGGCGAGTGGGACATCGCCGTACCAACACTCCTCTTCCTTCGCGACTACACCTTGGCTGCAGCAGTAGAGGGATCGGACACATCTGAAGTAGGCTTGCCAAGCCCACTCGGAGTGGCGACCTCGGGCCGGTCCTTCACCTCGGGCCGCCTTTTGCTTGGGGGTTACTCTTTGTGTTTACTTGTTTTTTGAAACTTGTTCTTTGCGCACGTACTCTAGGGGTGGGCGTAGCAACGACGAACCGTTTACAAAGACAGTTTTGTGTTCTGTGAAGATGAAACCGTTTTACGTCATGGGTTCAAGCAGTCTTCGTTGCACAAACCAGTCTTCGAATTACTTGATGCAATTTTTTATTTTACGTTTATGAAAATACAGTCGAGAACTCAATGATTCAACCATCGATCTCACTCGTTGCGTCGTCGTTCTTAACGTTCCACTTTTTATTGTAGTCTTTTGTTTCACATTCGTTAACAAACGTTAGTAAAGTCGAAAATTGTTGGTAGTTGTAAGAAACTGCAACCATTTCAATCGACGAAAACTCAATTCTATTCCATGTTGGATACGTTTCCTCCTTCAAGCAGTATTCAAGCCAGTTGCAACGAAAAACGTTTTCCGCAACCATTTTCGTCGTCGGGAAAACGATTACGTTTCGTTCGTCAAAACTTCGACAACGACCCACCACCAACCTACTCTACCCACCAAACGCACTTAAAATTAGTGCGAAACCACAGAATATAATAAATAATAACAAGTAACAACTCAAAATGCCGAAAATGGCAACCCTATATACTTCTCGTATTATGTTAGTATTACATTCAATAAACAACTTTAAAAGTTTGTGTGTGAAGTTGATAATCCTAAAATAAATATTCATAAACACTAGTTTACGGTTAATATTTCAATCAGTCATAGAAGAGATGAACTTTAGTTTGGCATCGCATTAGATTTCATGATGATAATATATTGTTAACGATATCTTGTTAATAATATTTCGTGGGCGGTAGCAATACTAATTATTGGTAATGGTAATAAAACGAAAATATGAAAGGGCGTATAGAGTGGAGTGGGAGCAAGATCCTTTACTTACGTCGCGGATCTCCAAAGCTAAATATGATACAGACGTGGCCTTTTGTAAAGCCTGTAACTGCAAATTACATCTCGGCTGTCCGCTTTGAAGGAGCATGCCACTACTAGCAAACATCAAAAAAAAATATGAGTGGATGCAGTGGGCAGCCTTCGGCAAGTTAAATAAACTAAACAAATTGTAACAGGTATATTTATTTTTTCGCCAAGTTGAACGTCGTATTCCAGTCCTAAGCTAATATTTGTTTATTTATTTAATCTCATACCTAAAAAAGGCAGGATCTGTATTTTAAAGATGGTCACACCGTATCAGTATCTAACAGGCAATAGGCAACTGTAATAAAATATCCTGCACTTAAATTTAATTTAAAATAACTAACAACCTGTCCTAGCTAGTAATTTCAGTACTTATGTACAAGTCACTTTTTAATAATGATATTAATCGCCTTGTATTATTTATTTATTTATATTTTTAGGTTAATAGAAACAATTGGGTATTAATTTACATATAATACATGCGATAAATTTATTCGACGACCTTTTCACCTTCATTACTGAACGAAAGTATTCCTGTAATTTTGTAAGCGGATATAGGTAATTACAATTTATCTACCTCCGTCAAATTGGTATATATTTATATACCTAGTATCTATCCACTCAAAAATGTTATTAATAAATGCTATGTCGCCTCTACACGTTGGCCAACACAGTGGCGAATGGAGTGGCGAATATATTGGCCGAGAGTTGGTGACGGCGTCCACACGTTGGAAGATCGTTCAGTTTACTTCGGTTCGGGCTTTTTTTTTTTTTTTGCGCCCGAAGCAAATATGGGCAACCCTCCGGAAAGCGGGGGAGGGAGGTTGAGAATGCTCATAGCATACCACGCAGCCGGCTGCGTGGTTATGTGGAGACTTTTACCCACTAAACTCAACCTTTTGGTAATTGGCTTAACGATCTGACTAGAGATCTCTAAGCCGTATACGAACGCGACCCTCCTTGGCAGAAAGGAGGACGCAAGCGGCGTAAAGCCGCTTAGAAAAGTGCCTAACTAAGGCAGATTAATGGATGTGTTATGTAGGCTCGACCCGAGCCGCCAGGAGGCAGTTCAGGTCAGCCGAAAGCTTGTTGGGGGGGGACTCGGTTCGGGCCAATGTGCGGACGAATTTATAAGCACCGTGGCGCAGTGGCTCAGCAATGAGTGCCTGCGCCGGGCGCCGCGGGTTTGATCCCGCACGGAACAAGTATTTGTATCTCCTACAAATAATTGTTTCGGGTCTGGATGTGTGTCCTTGTGAAATTTATGTTTGTAAACTGCCTGCGCGATACGGGAGAAAATCCTAGTGTGGGGATAACGTTTTTATAAAATAATAGTGGATATTAATGGGGTTGTAAATAGATATACGATATACGATTTGCTTTATTTATTCTTTACATGCATCATAAACTGGAATAAAAACCATTAATAAGAACTTAACTTATTTTAAAGTTAAAGGAGTTATAATCGATTAGTCTATGTTTTAAAATTGGGTTTTGATTTTAAAGTTTAGCAAAATATGTACTTGCATTTCTATCAGACATTTGATGTACATAAAAACACCTTATAATTTATTTGGTAATTTAATTATTTTTTGAGAAAGACAGAAACAATAGCAATAAATATAATTAACACTAAATTAATAATAGGTACTAATTATAAATTAGAACATAAATAAAAAACTCATGACGAGCAAAGTGGCTCAGGACCATGCTTTGCGGCAGTCTGTGGAGGAGGATGTTCAGTAGTGGACTTGTGAAGAGCTGCAATGATGATGATTATTCGAAAACTTGCACGATTAAATTATAAGAAATCGACTCTTTTTTTATATAGGATAGATAGGAGGACAAACGAGCACACAGTTCACCTGATGGTAAGTGGTTGCTGTAGACAATAGACATCTACATCTATCCTCGATTACGAATCAAGATGCAGATGCGTTGTCACCCGTGAGGATTAAGATGAAATGCCTCGTTACCTTTAAAAAGTGTCTCTGGTTCTCTAAACTCACTATACGAAACACAGCATCATTAAGCTACTATTTTACGCTGATATTCTGTGAGAGCGTGGTTCTTCCCCGGTCGAACCGACCCATTCGTGCTACAACTATACTTCTAATATAACTGCATGGTTCTACCACGTATAAACAACGTGCTTCATTTTTTTTTCATTTTAAAATTGTTCTCGTAATAATCTGATTGTAAGTAAATGTACATTATTTTTTTTATAAATAGCTTATCGATTAAAACAAATGTTTAAAAATAATTAAATCGCGCTAATTAAAGTAGTAGGAATGTTTAAAGTGGAAATTGGCACTAAAAGGCTGGTTGGGTTTGTAAATTGGGTCATACACCCTACAAAGCGTGAATATAAAATTTAAATCAGAGGCGTGTAATCACTCTGGGAGCTTGTAGCAAACTAAACGCGCGGCCAACGTGTGGACGCGGCGACCAAACTCTGCCAACAATCCTTTGATCTTTTGTAAAAAACCGACACCACACGGATCTCGCGCCAACTTGCGGGCCATCGTTCCAATACATACCAATAAAGCCCAAACACCCCGTCTACACGTTGGCCAATGCTATTGGCCACTACATTCGCCACTGTGTTGGCCAACGTGTAGAGGCGCCGTAAAATCAATATATTCAATATAGCTATTCCTAATATTATGTTCTTAATAAATGATATAAAGTAAGTAGTAAAGTTACAGCCTATATACCTACGTCCCACTGCTGGGCACAGGCCTCCCCTCATTTCTGAGAGGGTTTTAGGGCAAGGAAGTGTCCGCAGCGCTGCCCCAATGCGTGTTGGCGAACTTCACATGTCTTCGAAATAATTTTTTTTCTCTTATTCCTCCGACATGCAGGTTTCCTCACGATGTTTTCCTTCACCGCCGAGCACGTGGTAAATCAGCACTTAAAATTGCAATTAACAATTTCATTGGTGCCGGTGGGGATCGAACCTGGGTTACTCGCGTTCTGTTATATTTACTCGCGAGTGTAAACCATCTGAGCTACCACGGCTCCTTTAATAAATGATGTATAAAAAGTAATTAAAATAAGGAAATTTGTTATACGTTTAGAGCCAAAGACTTCGTTAGAGCTTAGAATAAGGTAAGGCTAATCAGTGAAAGCAAATACTAAAACGATTTTATTTACAATCACTGGTACCTAGCTGGTAAACTTAACTTTGTACCTTTGTTTTAAACGTGGTAGAGACACGCTGCAGCTATATTGTGGTTGCAGCACGAATGGCTCGGCTCGACCGGGGTCGACGCTCTCACAGAATACCAGCATAAAATAGTAGCTTAATACTGCTGTGTTTCGTATGGTGAGTGTAGAGAACCGGAGACCCTTTTTACTTGAAACGAGGCATTCCATCTCAGTCCTCAGGGCTGGCAACGCATCTGCATTTTGCATCCACTTACCATCAGATGGTCTATGTTCTCGTTTGTCACCCTTATTCTATATAAAAAGGTAGATAATTAAAAATTTTTTTTTCATATTTGCAAAGGTAATAATATAAATAGGTTCGAGTAGGTTGGTATGTATTGTATTCAGATTGTATTGCAATTTGCAGTTGCCTCGTATTATTTCGTTATCGTTACTGCAACAGCCTATTAAAGTCCAGCTGAACATGAGGGAATAATAGATTGCCTCAAATGGGGCATATTTGCCATGGTTGCCACGCTTGGCAAGCAAGGCAAGCAGGTTTGCAACCGCAGTTTTTTTATTTTAAGTCGTTATAATATACCATAACAACTAAAAATAAAAATAAAAACTATATAATATTATAAAAGCCGTAGTAGCTCAAAGGCTTAGCGTTCGCTGTAAATTGCACAGTATGCAAACCCCCGCACATGTGCTCGGCGGTGAAAGAACCTGCACAAAAAAATATTTCGAAGAGATGCCAAGTTCGCGAATACGCATGGGGGCAGCGCGGTGGACATTTCCTTTCCCTAAAACCCTCTCAGAAATGAGAGGAGGCCTGTGCCCAGCAGAGGGACGTATAGGTATAGGCTGTAGTCGCTAAAGACGCTGCGGCGCATCTGATTTATTATTTCCCTCTGTCTCCTGATGTGGCGTAGTGGATTTTCTCACTTTTTAGATTCTTATTCTATTAGATTTTAGGAAATTAAATAATTGTTTGGATTTCTATGGTTAAAATTTAAAGAATTATAAGTATTCTTTCGTCTTTTTTCAATCTTTTGACGTTTGGTTACATTCACATTATTTTAAAAACTAGCGCGCAGTTCGAATTTCTCACTATCCAATGAAAAATAAACGCAATTTGTATAAGCCAATCACAGAGCTAGCATGTGGTGTGACTTTGTGGGACGCGCCTAGCCGTTGTCCCAATATTCGAATGGAATGTACTATCATCGTACAAATTGGTAGTATTTTGCGCAGAACATTGTTATATTTAATAAAATAAAAAATAATTAGATACATACTTGATTAGCAATCAATGACGCTATTTAAATACCTACATAAATATTCCACTACATAATAATAAAAATATTCAGTCTACGCTTCCCCCGCATCGTACGATCGAGTCATATAAAACGCGAGGACGCTCCCCACCTCCAGCAAAACGTCAAATCTCTCAGTTGCGTGCAGTTGTTCGTGCTCGGTGAATTGGAGTAACTAGTCAGTTCGCGTTGTCTCAGTAACAGTAATCTCGTTTAAAAATCATTTAGTGACATATTTAAGACGTGTTTGTTCAGTGATATTTAAGCCATTAAATAACACAAGAAAATGTCTTTCAATACCGATATTTCGTCCAAATTGGAAAGCAGCAGGTACGCAATGTGTTTAATTTACTAATAAAATGATGCCACGGATAATATTCCTCGTGAATGCGTAACGCATTCATAAATTTTGTATTGTATGGAAACCTTTTTAACACAATTATTTACTTATATCTCTTGTAATGGAATACAAAATACCTTTCACATTTATGTATGTTAGCGTCGTTTTCTTTAAAATGATGCAATATCTCCATACGTATACTCAATAGTAATACACAAATTTTTAAAAGTTAGTCGATCGTTGTCACATTATGATTATGGCCGTTCTAATGTAGAACTTGTTCAGTGAGATGATCTTTCTGATGTCTAGCCCTGCGCAGTGGGATTTTCCAACTAATTCATTCTGTACTTTTTAATAATAGAAAATAATACAGAAATTGTAAATCAACTTTCAATCTGTTGTTATTAAAATTAATTTTATATTTCTGTCTATTTGAATACCAGTAACGTCATAGTGTTAGATGTTAGTCATTATTTCTTACAGGTCTTGCTTGTAGATAGGTGTGTCATGGTCGGTGTAGGTTATGTAGCTGATGTAACTTGCTTATCATTAAAGGTTTTTATAAGATTTCGGATGTGAATTATAAATGGCTTATGTCTTAGAAAAAGTTATTTTAACTATGTAATATTGTAACTAAGTTAAGTGCCATTATTTAGTTGCCTTAACCACATTTAAATGTCTAATGTATTTTGCTACTATGCAACAAAAGCACTTTCAATCAACAATTGTTCATATTCAATCATTAACATACACACTATTCAACTTCTATAATAGACTTTCTTAACATTGCTGGGCCTGTACCCAATTTGTTCAACTGTATTATAAAATACATATGTATGTCATAAAATATAAATTATATGTCCACCATATTCAGCATGCCAGACAAGTTTGTGTTTGCAGCGCATTACCTGGCACTATTTATGCTTACTTTAGACTAATGCCTGACCTTTGTTCATTATTTAACCAAGTGATCATATGCGATGAATTTGCAAATTGGAAAAAATTTTTAAATCTCTTAGAACCACAGTTAATGCACCTCATCCTTCATTGTCTTATAATTCCTTCTTTATTGTTACAGAAATACTCTGAGAAAAATTGCCCGCAATGACAATACTGAGTTCTCCAAGCAGAGCATTTTGAATGACATGGAAAAGTTTGTGAAAATGGTAAACACCATGGATGAGACTGTGCTTGTGCCGAGTCGTCTTATGAATCTGCCGCAAGAGGGTGACGATGATCCTTTCAGCCTATTTGCTATGTTAAACGACTTAAAGACTGAGTTGCTGTGGGCTGGGGATGTTGAGGACCAAGGGGCTAGAAGAGTATCTGACCTGAGTGACACTGAAAGTGATGCCTCTAGTGCAGCTGGAGACTCCGGCATAGATGGAGAAGATGAACGGGAATCTGCTGCCCGTGCTGCTGCCTCTTGCCGCCGTCATCTACAAGGACTTCGCCACTCCCTTCGCACACTTACAGCTGCAGCTGCACATCTCACAAGGTCTTATCAAGAAGAGGTGGGCGCACCAGTTTAGGCAACATTTTCAAACCACCTGTGATTGAAGCATGACCTGCACGTTTTGTATATATAGGATAAGCGGCCCACCTTGTACATATAGCTATATAAGGGCTGAGCGTGTTTGGGAATCTCAGTAAGTTATGAGGTTATTTAATAAACTAAATTTTCATTATTTCCTTAGTTTTATTTTGTTCACTTATTACATGTTCCTTTCATTAAAATAATACTTCTCATGTTACTATTATACACAAAATAAAACTAGAGAAGTCTTAAATTAGGAATAGCTTGTACTTCAATAGATTTTTCTATGTAACATTGGAGAACTACAAATATCTAATCTTGTAGAATTTGCCCTAGATTGAATATTTCTTTTGTAAATGCACATTATAAAGACATAAATTGGTCAATAATATTACAACTTATTTACATAAGCACTGTTCTTGAAACAAAACTAGGTTTATGACTTCCAAACTTTCAAACGCAACCAAATAATTTAATTACTTATGATTTTATGATTAGTTTAGTTCTGCTTGATATTTTTTACAGAATGTACTGTTTAGAAAACCGGAAATGAAATGAATGGGATAATAATAAAAATATTGACTTTTATACTAAAAATCGTAAAATATTGTGATACTTACATATAGGGCTAAAAACCTCGAGGTCAGGTAGGTACTTGTAATAAAAGAAGAATTATGACTATTGAATAAACATATCAACATAAACTATATTTCTTTTATGCCATAGCTAGAATATCTAGGAATTCCAAGGAGTAATGTAGTCGCTTTGTGTTCACGTTTTAATAGTAATGGAGCTTGTTATTACTGGCTGACGAATTTTTCTTTGGTCTTGTATCATGTACCAAATAAAATTTTGTCCTAGTGTGCAAAAAAACATCGACTTTGAATAAAATTGTATATTTTTTAAATAAAAAAATTCTTTGATTTATATAAAAAATGTGACAGTTTTAATTACAATACAATTTGTTTATGCCATTAAACATCGTTTTGTTTGTCTTGCAATATTCAATATTCACATGTCACCTTTATTGGTGTCACTCATTTTATTTTCATATTTCTATAATTTAATACTTATAAGCAGTGCTGGATTAAGCCAATGTGTGGTTTTTAAGGGTGTTGGTGAGCTGTAATGTATCAATAGTGTAGTCTATATTGTAAACTAAGTAGGCGGTTTTATATCATTCCTTAAATCTTTATATTTATATTATATATCCATTCTATAATGTCCTCCAGACTGAACTTCGGTCACGGCGGCAAGGCTCAACGGAGACTTGCCATCTGCACAGGACAGGATTATAGTGTCCAAGTATATACGCAAGCACAGGTGCACTCTATACCCTCACCCTCATAATCAATTGATGGGGCGGTAAGCCGACACGACCGGAGAGAGGTCAGGCGCAGGACCAACGACTTTACGTGCTTTCTGAGGCACGGGGGTGAGACACCTAACTTCGTGACTCCGGGCTGCTACTGATAATTTCTTGATGGAAAAACTCAATTTTTTTTTATATCCCGACCTGGGAGTGCTGGGATGGTAATCAGACACGATTGGAGCTCCTAGCTGTTACTGAGAATTTCTTGACAAAATCTCAATTGCTGACTGTTAGCCCGATCCTGGATTCGAATCCGGGACCTTATGAACTTATGATCAGCAACCGTGTTTACGACCACTAGGTTAATAAGGCAGTCACACATCACACACAATTACTATATTATCCGATTTTTTTTTTGAAATACTAGGGCAGGCCACATCTGTACCAAAATCATCGGGTTGCTATCATGTTGGATATAATTTAGCTTCAATAGCCACTTGTGTGTATGGCTAGTTCAATTACATCCTTGCGAAAGTATGAAGTGAATTTATTGAAATAATCTCAATACAACAGATTATGTATATTAATTTATATACTATGTACTATGATGGTCAACGAGTTACGATACTACGAGGTCCTCTTTTAAAGATGTTTTTGTTTTACTAAAGACTAGCTGTTAGCCGCGACTTCGCCCAAGTGGAATTTATTACGACTGAGTGTTGTGGGTTTTAATTTTTTTCTCGGAACCCTATTTTTTTCTAAATATATACCTAAGTTACTCCTTACTCTAATGCATGAAAATCCCGTCAAAATCGGCTCAGCCGTTTGAGATTAGTCAGAACAAATAGACAAAAATTTAAAAATTGTGTTTTTGTTATAATTACCATAGAATACTATAATACATATATAAATAAGTACCGTACTTATATAGGTACTTTCACATGCATTTAGTAAAAAGCTGTTATTTTGACATTACAAACAAACACTTCTGGTTTATTTATTTCTATGCATTATGAATGAAGACAAATAATTTGATATATTTTGAAATACAACACATTACACAGTTACAATTTTATACATACCTATTAGGTATTGATGTCATGGTAGTAGTTTTCTTAACCCTAAATTATATTTTTTCCATAACGTAAGAATCTGATGCATCTACATCTACACAAATAAATACAAACGAAGTAAAGTTACAGCCTATATGCGTCCCACGGCTGGGCACAAGCCTCCTCTGAGACGGTTTTAGGGCAAGCAAGTGACCGCCGCGCTGCTCCAATTTGGCGAACTTCACGTTTTCGAAATGTTTTTTTTTTCTTATTCCTCAGACATGCAGGTTTCCTCACGATGTTGTCCTTAACCGCCGAGCACGTGATAAATCAGCACTTAAAATTGCAATTATCTATTTCATTGGTGCCGGCGGGGATCGATTCCGGGTTACTCGCGTTCTGTTATATTTACAGCGAGCGTCAACCACCTGAGCTACCACGCCAATTTGTAATGCCAAAATAACAGCTTTTTACTAAATGCATATGAAAGTATATATGGTACTTGTAACAAAGCAACAGTTTTTATAAATTTTGTCCGTCTGTCTGCCTGTTTGTTTGTTCCGGCTAATCTCCGAAATAACTGGACCGATATTAACGGGACTTTCACTGGCAGATAGGTGGTGTTATAAAGAGTGATTTAGGCATCTTTTATTTTAGAAAAGGAATCAGGGTTACGTGCAAAAAGTAAAAACATGAAATCCAACCTTAATAAATTCCACGCGGACGAAGTCGTAGAGAACAGGTAGCTTGAAATAAAAAAAGACATAAAACTTCCTTTTAATAAAGAACTTAAAAAACTAAACTTTTATCACCAGCCTCGTTGATACTAATTACTAGACTTAAAATGAATAGTTTGATCGGCTACACGCTGAATACCGAATATTCTGCGGGCTTCCTGGCCGAATAGCTAGGAAGCCCGCAGCCGAGAATAAAGTACTGTTTATTCCTAGGGTCTGGAAGCTGGGATTGTCTACAAGAAGAAAATGAGTAAAATACTGCTTGCAAGTGCAGAAAAATTATTATTTCTGCACCATAACCTTTCACTTAAATTACGATAATTCAAGTGCATACACATTTTTCTAAGTTTTTGTTAATTTTTATAATACGGAAGTTGATTATTTACCTATAACTACTTTAATGACTACAAGGAAAATACATTATTATGAAATAAATCAATATTTTCTTTTTGTCTATTATCTGACTACAACAAAACATCTTACGCAGGTATTCGGCCGAATAGTACCTAGTATGCGGTATTCGACTAAACAGGATAATAGTAGTCGAATAGACAGATTCCCGTATTATAGCCGAATATTTGTTGCGAGTCTACTAATTACTAAAATAGATCACGATATAATTATCACTAATTGAGAAGCAAAGAGGCAAAATAGATAACGCAGAGCGTTTTGCGTGCTTTATCGCTAACATCTGTGATTTTGTTTTGGTCGATTATTAAAATACTTAGTTTTAATGAATTGTAATTACGGAGTATGGCAAATCGTCCTCAATACAGGAATGGCCAGTGCCCAGTTTTGGACTTGTGCGGGCTAAGGAAGATATATTGTCATAGCTAAAGACTAAATAAATTGCCTCGAGTTTGGACAATTATACGAGTAAAAATTCAAGGCCTATTGTTTGCGAAATTGGTTTCTACTTTTGAATTTAATACGTGGTAGAGCCAGGCTGCAGCTATATTATGGTTGTAGCACGAATGGGTTGGCTCGACCGGGGAAGGGCCACACTCAGAATACCAGTGTAAAATTGCAAGTTAATACTGCTGTGTTTAGTATGGTGAGTGTAGAAATCCGGAGTCTTTTTTACTCGAAACTAGGCATTCCATCTTTGTCTTCAGGGATGATAACGCATCTGCGATTTGATTCTTAATCCAGGATAAATGTAGATGTCTATGGGCCGCAGCATCCACTTACCATTACCCTTATTCTATATTTAAAAAAATTGAAATTGGAACGGCAGAACTTATGAGTTACTTAAATTGAAATTTATAAAAGCCCCTAAAACAAAAAAGATGATGATCTTGAAATGGCTGAACCTATTTTGTCAAAACATGTCTAAGAACCACCGTTAGAAAACCTGCTTTTAAATGAAAAAAAACCGCACCCAAATCGGTTCACCCGTTTAAGAGCTCTAGTGCCACAGACAGACAGAAAGACACACACACTTAGCGTTCAAACTTATAACACTCCTTTTTTTCGTCGGGGGTTAAAAAGAGAACTTGTAAAAACCGTGTATTACAAGAATATGTTCAAAAAATTGAATCACGCAGTCATAATTATCACTTACTTTTCAGAGACGTTTGCAATAGTAGTCTCATAAGTTTAATTTCCAACATCTCCCATCCATTGCGGCTCGTCTCACAAGTCCACTGCTGCACATGGGCCTCCCCCATAGATTGACTCATAGGGGCAGTATTTGCCATAGTTGCCACACGTTGCAAGCGGGTTGGCAAGAGTCCTTTTTATTAATTGTTATCTCATCTCCCGTTACAGTTTGACAGTTTCCCTCTGTTGCCTTTTACGACATTCGCAAGTTGATAAAGGGTAGTTAATAATGTTACATTACTGCGTCGTTGGTCTAGTGGTTGTAGTAGTGCGACTGCTGATCATGAGTTCCTGGGTTTGAATCCCAGGCCGGGCCAAAAAAATTATTATTGAGTGTTTCCGTCAATAAATTCTCAGTAGTTGCCCGGAGTCAGAAAGTTGGCGGTGTCTCACCCCCGTGTCTCGGAAAGCACGTAAAGCCGTTGGTCCTGCGCCTGATCTCTCTCCGGTCGTGTCTGTTAACCGTCCCATGGGATTATGAGAGTGAGGGAATAGAGAGTGCACCTGTGCTTGCACATACTTGGGCACTATAAGCCTGTCCTGCGCCGATGGCTAGCCTCCGTTGAGGCAGGCCGCCGTGGCCGAAATTCGGTCTGGAGGACATTGTTATTATTATAATAAAGTTACATCGCCACTGCATGGCTCATTTTTAACCATTGATATATTATGTATAAGGACATTATACTTTCATGTCTCTAACTATTAACTAAACAACTCTTATAGCTACATACCTTAGTTGGCTCCGTTGGTTCTTAATACATAAAAGATTGGACATTTATTTATTTCAACAGATGTTTCAACGGTTAGGGAAGCGTGTCAATAATTGGAAGCCGGGAATATGGAGTTTCCATTAATTTGTGACAGGAAAAATATCAGTGTTAGTGTTGTCAAAGGTTTTCAATTCAATGACACGTTCACTTGTCTTTAAAATTCCTCAGCTTTCCATATGAACAATGACCTCGTTAAACTCTTATGTCACAGTATTTGTAGTTGAAGCCCTATTAAAGTAAACAGTGAACTAACTTCACATAATCTTTTCTTGTAACGCATCGCATTGACGGTAAATCACGATGACTCTATATCAGATGTTAGAATATTTCGTCAGTATATACAAACCCGTGGTAGTGGCGGTGTAAAAATATCCACTACCCTATGTCATCACAGAATAAATAATATGTACTTACAGGGGTTCGTTTATGAGCTTTGTTTAGGAATTATATACATAAATAGACGAGCTAGGTAAAATGCAAATTATACTTTTAAACGTTAATACATATGTACATACGTACTTTATTTTAGGTTTAAATGTACATTTATTCAAGTTTATTTTACTCTACATAAAAAAGTCGGTTGTTTTTTTTTTGTTTCAAACTATTCACACTTTATCTTTTTTTTTTTCAATATTAAATAAAGAAGAGAAAATATCATTCTCTGTGTTACTGCTTTGCTCTATAAATGATCGCAAGTCTCTATAAAAAAAGCTAATGATAAAAATAAGTTACTGTAATTAGACCTTAGTGTATTGTTTACATTTGAAACCACTTGGTAAACATGTGTAAGCAATATCAATGGTCTACAGGAAACCTTTATTGTTTGCACATTCATTTATAATGACTCATTGATGATGATTTCAGTTGCAAAGGTCGTCTTCGTTACAACTTTGAGTTACTAAGGTGTGATGCCCAGATTATTCGTTTAAGTTATAGAGGATATTTTAAGTAAAAGATGTTTTGGACTCCGAGTGGAAGGGAGCACAAAATTTTATGAATTTATAGAGGTTACTACGTTATCGAGGTTTAAGTTATCAAGGTTCTACTGTAGTACATGTCCATCCCTTCACTGCGCTTGCCAACCCGCTTGCAAAGCGTTGAACTATGACAAATATGCCCCCATGAGGCAATCTATAGGGGAGGCCTGTGGTCAGGAGCGGACTTTAATAGGCTGTAACGTATGAACGTATACAAAAATATTTACATTGTTATGTTGTGATTATCCAGCTACCTGTGAAGGGTACGAGTAGTGGCAGAGTACGGCACTACCAAATTTGTTTTTAAGAGGAATTAATAATTTTTCTTCATACTACTGAGCATAGTTACATTAGTAATTAGTAATATAGCGTCTACGCTAAAGTTATGATAACTACAATATACTCAATGAAGGGAGTTAACTAGGTACTTGTAGTTTTGTTAGCCCCGATGAAAAAGAGGGATGTTGTGAGCTTGATCGCCATGTGTGTGTCTGTATGTGTCACCGTAGGTCTTAAACGGGTGAACCAATTTGAGTGCGGTTTTTTTTATTTAAAAGCAGGTTTTCTAACGGTGGTTCTTGGACATGGTTTATCAAAATCGATTCAGCCATGTGAACTTAATCAGCTTTTTTTGTTTCGGAAGTTTTTAAAAATTTCAATTAAATTATTATGTCGTTACGATGTATATACAAAAATAACACGACATTTTTCTGATGAAAATGGATTATATACAGTGGGTTGCCAAATTATTAGGGACAGTCTATTTTTTTTTCTTGTTTTCTAACTTTAAATGCACTTGACCGCAGTTCAAGTGGTTAGAGTGAAGATGAAATTTATTATATCATTTGACCTGCTTCTTTCGCTAACATAATAAGTAGATTTTGAGAATTATGGGGTTTGTTTTTATATTTTAAAAATTTTTGAATAGCGTGCGAGCCGCATTATGCTATGCTTAAGATGCGTTAGAGTGAAAGACGGATTTGAGGATTTCAAACTAAGTAAATTTTATATTTGTGCTTTTACATTGTGTCAAAATGTATTTATTTATTATAATATAAATATTTTTTGTTGAATAATTTTGATAATTTTTATTTATTGGTGTGATTTGTCTCCTAGGAAAAAATCTGAAATTAAAACTCTTCTTGAGCACACCACTCATTCCCAAAGGAAGATAGCAGATATTGCTGGTATTTCCAAGTCAGTAGTAAATAGAATAAAATTAATTTGGACAAAAAGCAGCGCCTGTCGCCTAAGAGAAAAGGCAACAGTGTGAGAAAGCGCGTCACAACACCACGTTCAGACACAAAAATTAGGGATTTCTGTTTACAAAACCGATAAAAGTGCTAGCCTGTTAACTCAGTTAGTCCAAGAATCTGGAATATCAGTTTCCAAGAGAACTGTGCAGCGCAGGTTGGCAGAAGAAGGATTAACAGGCCATCGTCCTGTATAAAAACCTCGCTTGACTGAAGCAATGAAAAAAAAACCGGCCAAGAGCGTGTCGGGCCACGCTCAGTATAGGGTTCCGTAGTTTCCCGTCCGTCACAATAAGTGTTCCCACTTATGAGTTTAAAGGTGGTTATCCATTATGTCCGCGCTCCAGCAGCGCTCCGCGCTCCTGCAACTGCTCCCGGTAGTGGGTACTGTTGTTTCCATCCAAGTTCAAAATGATTTTCCTAGAAAGTCCTTATAAAGTTCTACTTTTCAGATTTTTTTTTTCATATTTTCTAAACTTATGTTTCAAAAGTTAGGGGGGGGGGACACATTGTTTTTTACTTTTGGAGCGATTATTTCCGAAATTATTGATATTATCAAAAAATGATTTTAGTAAACCCCTATTCATTTTTAAATACCTTTCTAACAATATATCACACGTTAGGGTTGAAATTAAAAAAAAATCACTTCCCACTTTACATATAGGGGGGGGCTACACTAATAAAACATTTTTTTCTAATTTTTATTTTACCACTTTATCGGCGTGATTGATACACATATTGGTACCAAATTTCAGCTTTATAGTGCTAACGGTCACAGAGATTAAGTGAGGACGGACAGACGGATAGACAGACATGGCGAAACTATAAGGGTTCCTAGTTGACTACGGAACCCTAAAAAAAGCGACTGGCTTGGGCTCGGGAACATCGACAAATGACAATTGAGGACTGGAATAAGATCAGTTTACCTTATTTCTGTCGTTTGCCATTATATTCGATAACATTATTCAATATTACTTACTATTTTTTCAGGTGTGTTTCTCCGATGAATCAACTTTTGAAATTTTGGCCGACAAAAGTAGCTTCGTCAGACGGCGCCCAGGTCAAAAATATCACCCCGACTGTATCGTGGAGAGGATGAAACACCCTGTCAAAATTATGGTGTGGTCAGTCATAAGTGCCAAGGGTGTTGGACGGCTCTACGTTGTCCAGGGGACAACACCAATCAATATCAAGATCAATCAATATAAAGAAATGTTACAAAATCGATTGTTGCCAACACTCAGGGAATGGTTCCCTGATGGTGAGAACTTTACCTTTATGCATGATTCAGCACCCTGCCACAAAGCAAGAAGTGTCACCAAGTTTCTAGAAGAGAATAACATTCCAGTCTTACCTTGGCCTGGCAATTCTCCTGATATGTATCCCATAGAAAATCTTTGGGAGATCACTAAAGCAGAAATTGCCAAAGAAATGATAACCACGAAGGTAAGACTGATTGAAAAGCTAATAGAGGTTTGGCATCACAATTCTAAAATAAAACAAAGTGCTAAAAATTCATAGAACGTATGCCCAGACGCATAGAAACACTAATTGCAGCCAAAGGAAATGTTACAAAATACTGACCAGTTAAATTCGACAACATCTTTTACTTATTTTATTTATTTTTAATTATTTTTATTTACTTTATTATATTTCTTATTACTTTTATGACATTATAGGATATTGTCCTAATTATTAAAAACGTATTTACATTAAAAAGCCTTTGTTTTATTCATTAATTTTAGCCAAATACTTGACAAATGCATTTTTTTTCAACTGTCCCTAATAATTTATCAACCCACTGTATATTGACAAACATTTGCGCCATTTAATTATATATGTTTTATCATGTAATTATATCAATATGTCGACATAGCAACATAATAATAAATAATCTGCGAAAGTCTTTTGACCGATAACAAATACGTAAGATAGATTAGCACTCAGTTTACGTAGGTCAAAATGTTGTTTATAAGACTAAGCTGATGAAGTTGTTTTATTTATTAAATGATTGAAATGAAATATTATGCTTGGAGTACATTACAAACAGTAATTACACTAGATAACATGATGCAATTAGGGTGAAGCCGTTGTCAGTCCGCAGGGGGCCTTAGGGGTCACGAACTTGTATGTGATTGATAATGGGGTGAGACTGAGAAGCTTGTTTTGTTGTTAGCTGGTGTCTCTAATCAGCTGATGTAAAGTAAGGACATTCGAACACGCATTTTGAAATATTCCATAAGTATTGATTTGGAGACATTTTTTATTTCTTTCATTTAATTTGCCATTACTGAGTACCAAATGACGGCTCGGTAACATAGTGATTGTTTGACTGCACGCCGCGGAATCGAAACCCATATTGAATAACGTGCAATTTATGTATGTAAAATACCTCCACTGTGCAGGAATTTCTAATGTATGTTGGTAGAGTTTTTCAAAAAAATTTAAGAATTGAATATAGTAATAATGTCTAATGTCAGTATCAGTTGTTAATAGCTTTGCTATTACCATCATTTAATCTAAACTAGACACACGTCAGTGTGTGAGCCACGTTCGGAAAAGCAAAGGACGACGCCCCGGCTGTGTATTTATTTACGCAAACCAGAGCTTTTCGCTTTTCTAGCTGCTTCGACCCTCATAATTCAAAAACTATTACGTACGTACGTACATACTTGGAATTTTGCATTTATGATCCCCTTTAAATCGCTTTCATGAACAAACATATTATACGTAGTTCTCGAGTTATTAAGATCAGAAAAACGCCATTTTTTATCTTAATAAGATAATTGACATTAGGCTTTAATAATTATTGATTTGTTGACATTGATTTTAATGAATATATTTGACGCTTTGAAATAAATGTTACCTGAACATAAATTTAACCTTCCGTGCACCATGTGGGGTCTAATAAACCCCCAGCGAAACAAAAATGTCTGTAACTCTTTAAAATTCGCACGCTTGCTCTGATGCTTTAAGTAGCTGGAGTTGCGACGTTGCCAAACCGCCTAGTGACAGTAATTTAGTAAACGTGTCGCGGGCGCAGCGGATAGACGTATCCAAAGTGCTTCAGGGTCTCACAAACCCCACGTGGTTTGGGACGTCGTCTAAAACGTAAGTAGTGTGTTTTTGTAGAATGCAGTAAAACTATATTATTTTCTACTTTTTTTGACAGTTTTTTTATGTTAACGTGTTATCAACAGGTGCCTTGGATTTGAAATGGCTCATCGAATGAGTGACAATGCAATAGCATCTGCCCTTGTGGAAGAAAGTGACAACGAATTGGATGAGCTCTTTTTACCTGGAAGCGAAGATGAATCGGATCATTTGAGTGTGCAGTCTGAATGTGAAAGTGAAGAAGAAGAAGAAGAAATTACTTCGGGTGGTGAGTTTCCTAGTTCTCATCAGTTTTATATGGGTAAAGACTGCAAAACTAAATGGCTAAAGGAACCGCTAAGGACTAATATTCGTACAAGAAATGAATATATAAAATTACACATTTACCGGGAGTAAAGAGTCAATATAAAGATAAAAAAAACTCATTTGGAATGTTTCGAAGCATTTATTTCTAATGAAATACTAGAGATAGTTGTAAAATATACCAATGTAAGAATATGCTTATCTAAACCACAGTCATCAGATGGCAAAAACATAAATGCGCTGTATTCTGAAACAACTAAATCTGAAATAAAAGCTGTTTTAGGGCTTTTATTTTTAGCTGGATTGTATCGATCTAGTAGACAAAATCTCAATGATTTATGGGCTCATGATGGTACAGGAATTGAAATATTCCGTTGCACAATGTCGAAACATCGATTCTCGTTTTTACTCAATAATTTGAGATTTGATGATATTGCGACAAGGGAAGAAAGAATAATAACTGATCGTTTGGCACCAAACCGAGACATTTTCGAGATCTTTGTCCAAAGTTGTCGAAATGCGTATACACCTTTTGAATACCTAACACTAGATGAAGAGTTAGTTGCCTTTCGGGGTAGATGTGGTTTCCGCCAATATATTCCATCTAAACCTGCCAAATATGGAATAAAAATATATGCCTTAGTAGATGCAAAAACATATTACACCATGCATTTAGAGATTTACTATGGTAAACAACCAGATAATAGTCCTTTCGCGGTCAGCAACAAACCCTATGACATCATCGATCGTATGGTGAATTGCGTTTTTGGCTTTTCAAGAAATATAACAATGGACAATTTTTTCACCAGTTACGAAGCTACTGAAAATTTACTATTCAAACATAAACTAACAGTAGTTGGTACCTTGAGAGCCAATAAAACTTGCATTCCACTGTGTTTCAAGCTAACACGAGAGGAACGTTCTTCAAGATTTGGTTTCCAAAAGGATATAACTCTGGTTTCTTATGTACCAAAGCCACACAAACACGTATTCGTAATGTCGTCTCTACATCATGATCAAGAAATAGATGAGGATACCAGCAACTAGCATAAACCATCCGTAATTACATTCTACAATAAAACTAAAAGTGGAGTGGATGTGGTGGATAAACTCGCGAGGACATATGACGTGTCTCGTAACTCTAGGCGCTGGCCACTCACTATATTTTTTTCGATGCTCAATCACGCGGGAATCAATGGTATGATCTTACACATGTTGAATAATTGTATTGAAACAGTAAAAACTAATCATAGAAGGAGGTTTATTCGCGATTTAGGAATGGCTCTGATAGATGAGCATTTGAGAAACCGTAAAGACAATCCACGGATACCGAAAGATTCTCGTAAACGCCTATATGATTTATTTGATGAAACGCCTCAGGAGCCGCTAAAAAAATAGCAAGATCTAAAACAAGGTGTTCGGAATGCGACTGGAGAAAAGACCGAAAGACCAAGTACAGTTGTGAGAAATGTGAAGTACCCATATGCTTAGAGCACGCACATTTTTACTGTAAAAACTGTGCTGACTATAACTACCCAGGATCTCATGAAGACTGAATATATTAAGCCACCTCTAACTGTATTTTATTTTTTATTACGTTGGCCTTTGAAATAAAGGATATAAAGGTTTTTCAAAAATATTTTTTATTAATATAGGCTATGCCAAAGAAGAGTATAACTTTTAGTTTGTGAAAAACTCACTTTTATGTTTTTCATATATAAGAGTATGTGTAAATGTTTATTCTATTTCACTAGTTTATTTTATGTTTATCCAATAATAAATCAAAAACACTATACACACAAAAAACAAACAAATAATTTAAAACAACACATTCTATTACTCGATAATAATCAGGGTCCAGAAAACCCCACGTGGTGCAGGACGTAACTTTTATCCACGTGGTTCACGGAAGGTTAAATGTGCATGCTAATTGTAAGCATATATATATGCTTACAATTAGCATGCACATACGATACCATCCACACCATCTGGATGCTTGGCGGTCCACCACTGTACGTTTCAAAAGGAGTTTTCTTCCGCGTACAACCTCTCTGTGGAATAATTTACCACCGGTGATTTTTCCGGACCGACACGACCTGGGAAGAAAAGAGCTTACTCCTTTCTAAAGGGCCGGCAACGCACCTGCAATTCCCCTGGTGTTGTGGTTGATCATGGGCGGCGGTAGTCACTTAACATCAGGTGAGCCACATGCTCGTTTGCCCCCCTCTTCTATAAAAAAAAAAAAAAAAAGCAAAACATGTGAACTTATTTTACTGTACCACCTACAAACACCATGTTTTAAGCAAATAAAGAAATTATTATTATTATTATTAACGCCATTTTTATTACACTTACTAGTTGATCCCCGAGACCTCGCCCGCGTGTGTACCTATATTTTCTTTGCCCGTGTGTAACTTGTATTTTAATTTTTTTGTGCGTAACCATAATTCGTTTCCTGAAATAAATGCAGCTTTAAGTTACTGCTTATAACATTAGTTATCTGCCAGTGAAAGTCCCGTCAAAATAGGTCCAGTCGTTTCGGAGGTATTAGCCGACAAACGGAAAAAAAGAGACAGAAAAAATTATGTTTTTATTATAAGCAGGTACCGTACTTATATGCTTCCATGTGCATTTAGTAAAAAACTGTTATTTTGACATTAGGAACAGACACTTCCTTTATTTATTTGTATAGATTTCTTGATCACTGACTCCCTCATCGAAAGCCTAGACTACTAATACTAATTTTTTCATCATTTGTCATCATTGGAAATGATGTTTACAAAGTTTGTAGAGCATCTATAATTATTAATGGTTTATATCCGATTAAATTGTATATATGTTAATTGTATAATTGTACTAGCTTGCCAGGCTAACGTTCTGCCCTTTACGACGACCCTGTAATGTCAAATTGTGGGTCACTCATGGACAAAAAAAACTATGCTATTTCTCAAGCTGTACCAAACTGCACACGGTGTGCAAATTTGATTAAAATGGGTTTAGTAGAAACAACGTGACACGTAATTTATATATATATATATATATATATATATATATATATATATATATATATATATATATAATATTAAGATATGTGTACTGTTAAATTTGTTAAAAATACGGAAAAACGTATCAAGTTACAGTAGGTTAAGGTGCGGTTAAACTGCGGAAATTTATTTAATTTTTAAATTATGTATGATCATAATATATAAATTAAATAAATAATAAAAATATGACATCCACCGCATATTATATAAATCAATGTCTACCGCAGTCAACTACACCTTGTACATGTGTATCCGCACTATGGATATTGGCCGTAACATACTGCTGGCCGCACCTAGTTCTAGCCGACTAGGACTAGGTTAAACCGCACTTCGGCTATTAGGCGTAACATATATAAATAGAATAAATTAATTCATTGGTAACAATGAAATGAAATGGGCTCCCGCTTAGATCAGCTGTTATATCGATGAGTCCGACAGCCCCGTCCAAATTTGTACCTTTTTATTTTGACTTTGGTAAGACATATATTGACATTATAAGTGACAAAGAAAGTTGCGTCAATTATGTACAGATTATGTTTTTATTTATAACTTGCACCGATATTGGCAAGTAGGTGCCGACCTAAAATACTTTATATTCGTGTATGAATTTATATTAATAATTAATTAATTATTTTTATACCAATTAAACATTTGTTTTATGATCTCTCTTGACACCAGAATATAATTTTGCAATATATATAACACAATATTTATAGTACATAATACTCATAATTTTTTATCTGAAATCGGTATTATCAAAGAGAAGGAAGTACAAAATTGGCTAAAGGCCTACTACTTGCTACCTGAAATGGAAGTGCAAAAAGAATGCGCACGGTCTTTCATACAGTTTATTTAATAATATGAATAGGTATACAATTACACGAACATGACATTCATAATATAATTATTATTTATGGAATAAAACTAATTTTACAGATTTTTTTCGCGTTTTATTTATTTTTAATTATCTACATCACCCATGGCCATAGAGCGACATGAATGTGTTGTAATGTGTAGTATAAGAAATCATTATAATTATTTATTTCAGGAATACGAAATTAATTTAATGAGTTAATTGAATGTTAACTTAGCAGTCTCTTGAACATCCGATTGCTATTCACAGACCTCTTATATTTGGGAGTGTGATGAAGATGGAGAGACCCTTACGCTACTTCAAGTGTGTTTGTGTTGGCAGATTTCGAAGACCTAAAAACCCGAGTTCTAAACGATTTATCTCCATCGGTGACCACTTAACAAATCAAAAAACCAAGCTTTGCGTTGAAAATTAGTGCGAATGCAAATCCGTCTAGCCACTGTAGAATTTCCTAACCCTTACGCTACTTCAAGTGTGTTTGTGTTGGCAGATTTCGAAGACCTAAAAACCAGAGTTCTAAACGATTTATCTCCATCGGTGAGCACTTAACAAATCAAAAAACCAAGCTTTGCGTTGAAAATTAGTGCGAATGCAAATCCGTCTAGCCACTGTAGAATTTCCTATTTCGTTATTGACAAGTTCATTGTGTCCTTAGTATGTAGTCTGGGAGATTTGCACTTGCATTAATAATCTTTTTTTTTTATAGAAGAGGGGGCAAAAGAGCATGCAGCTCCGCAACCGCAACACCAGGGGAATTGCAGGTGCGTTTCCGGCCCTTTAGAAAGGAGTACGCTCTTTTCTTGAAGGTCCCCAGGTCGTATCGGTCCGGAAAAATCGCTGGTGGTAAACTATTCCACAGAGAGGTTGTACGCGGAAGAAAACTCTTGAAACGTACAGTGGTGGACCGCCAAGCATCCAGATGATGTGGATGGTATCGCGACGTTTGCCGCGTAGTGCGTTCACGAAATTTGGCGGCTGGGATTAATCCGAACAATTCCTCAGAGCACTCTCCATGGTATATGCGAAAGAAAATGCAAAGAGATGCAACATCTCTTCGCAGTGCCAGTGAATCGAGCCGATCGGAAAACACTCGGCCGTCGACGATTCGAGCCACTCTGCGCTGGATGCGGTCAAGTGGAAGGAGCTGGTACTGGGGAGTCCCAGCCCAGATGTGGGAACAGTATTCCATGTGCGGCCGAACCTGCGCCTTGTAAAGTTGCAGGCGGTGTGCCGGCAAGAAATACTGTCCCGCTCTGCTGAGCACGCCAAGCTTTTTTAGAGGCCAATTTGGCCTTCTCTTCCAAGTGACCACGAAACTGCACGTCACTCGATATGTTGACGCCGAGGATTCCGATACTGGCTGAGGCAACAAGGGGAGTGCCTTGAAACTGAGGAGATACGACAAAGGGGTTCTTTTTAGCGGTTAACGCGCAAACTTGTGTCTTCTGGGGGTTAAACTGGACTAGATTTAGTCGCCTCCAATCCGAGACTCTGTTCAGCAAAGACTCGACTTCAGACACAAATTTGTCCCGGCACTCGGAGACGTTTTCCCGAGAAATATTGGCTCGGCCGGTGTAAAGAGCATCACCAGTGCTGTCATCTGCGTAGCAATAAATGTTACGGGTTTGCAACATGTCATTGATATGCAGAAGAAACAGCGTTGACGATAGCACGCAGCCTTGTGGAACACCAGCATTAATAGGCTTGCAATCGGAGCTTGCACCGTCTACAACGACCTTGATGCCCCGATCTGCAAGAAAGCTGGTGATCCAATCGCACAATTTCTCGGGAAGCCCATAGGAAGGGAGCTTCGAAAGAAGCGCTTTGTGCCAAACCCGATCGAAGGCCTTCGCAATGTCCAAACTAACGGCCAATGCCTCCCCCTTGGACTCTACTGCCTCCGCCCATCTGTGAGTTAGGTAGACCAGAAGATCACCAGCTGACCGACCACGGCGAAAACCGTATTGGCGGTCACTAATCAGCTGGTGATCCTCAAGGTACCTCATGAGCTGGCAGTTTACAATGGAGTCCATTGTTTTGGAGAACAAGGAGGTGATGGCGATAGGCCGGTAGTTGGACGGGTCTGAGCGGTCGCCTTTTTTAGGGATCGGGTGGACGACAGCCGTCTTCCATGATTTTGGGACTACGCCCAGGGAGTAGGAGTACCGGAAAAGACGCGTTAAAACCGGTGCCAACTCTGGAGCACACGTCCTCAGCACAATTGGGGGGGATACCGTCAGGCCCACTCGACTTGTGGATGTCCAGGGAGAGGAGTGCTTTGCGAACCGAGCGCTGTGTGAACTGCACTTCCGGCATAGAGCACTCACACCGCGGGATGGTCGGCGGCGTACTCCCCCCGTCATCGAGAGTCGAGTTGGACGCAAAGAAAGAGCCTAGAAGATCGGCTTTCTCCTTTGCGGTATGGGCCGAGTGAGTCGTCCTCCCTGTGCAGAGATGGAAAAGATGGCTGACAGAAATTCCCCTGGACAGCCTTGGCAGAGGAGAGACCAGAATGCACGGGTTCCAGAAGGAAGGCGGACTAGTTTCTCGCCAATTCTGCCTACGTGCTCTGACTTTGCCTTGGCAATGACTCTTTTGAAGGACCTAGAGGCGGAATTATACTTCTTTTTTAGAGCGCTGGTGTTTACATCCCTGGAAGCTGATGCTTCAGCCCAGGCTTGGTAGCACTCCTGCTTATAGCATGTTACTATTTTATAGGAGCGACCAAACCATGGCTGAGATTTGTTTCCAATGGGCACCACAGAGGAAGGAATAAAAAGTTCCATACCCTGAAGTACCACATCGGTGACAGAATCCGCAACAACGTTGGGATCGTCCGGCGAGAAGCAAACCCGCCTCCAGGGGTAGGATGCAAAGAAAGACCGCATCCCATTCCAATCGGCTGACCTATGGTGCCAAACACGGCGGCAGCCTGCAGATTGCAACTGCGATTTCAGCGTGAGTGGCACCGCACTCCGAACAAGACAATGGTCCGAGGAGCCTAAAGGGGCGTCAACGGAAATCTGATATCCGTCCGGGTGAGAGGTCAGCAGAAGGTCCAACAGGAAAGGTGCATGATCCTCCACATCTGGAATCCGCGTAGGCGAAGTAACCAGTTGTGTCAGACCATATACCAATGCAAAATCATGAAGAGATCTCCCCGCATGATCGGTTAAACGTGAACTAAGCCATTCGGCGTGATGGGCGTTAAAGTCGCCGAGGATCACGATCTCTGCGGAGGGGATCTGCTGTAGCAACGAATCTGTAGCCATTTGGACGTGGTCGAAGAGTCGGTCTGTTTCGGCATTACCGCTATGGGACCTACCTATAGAGGCACCCGTAGACGCGCGGATGGTCGTCGCTATCTACGCGTAGCCAAAGGATGGACAGGTCCGAACCTTCAAATCTGCCGAGGCGTCGAGAACAGATGTCCTCTCTGACGTAAACGCAAACTCCAGCCCCAGGCACAAAGGAGTGTTCCAGTTTGTACCCCGGGTAGGAGAGATACGAGACATCAGCCGGAGAGGACACCTGCGTCTCGGTCAGAAAGAGCAGAGCCGGCCTCGCCGTCTCGAGATGGTAGTGGACGGCGTTTAGGTTAGAGTGAAATCCCCTGATATTGCAGAAATTCACGGACATCGTGGCAGGGGTCGCCTTGGTTTTGTTGCTCCGTTTGCCCCGAGCAGTTGTAGTCTTGAGCGGAATTTTGCCCCCCCCCCCAGAATACGCGGGGCAGCCTGAGCACCCATGCTCAGATGTGGAGAAACATGATCGTGGATGCTCAGCGAGGGATTCTCCTGCGGTGCTGGTACCCTCCTGGGGTAGTCTTTCATCATTTAATTCCGCTACCATGTTGATGGGGGGGGGGGATTTGGGCCTCCGGCCACCTGCACTCACCAGACGAAACGCTCAAAGCAAAAGCTGCCGCGTGGCTCTACCACTGTTAAATTGAATGAATTTAAAAAAAAAACTGCTTAATTCAGTGGAAACGTTATGACCTCTTATGCAATAACGCTTTGAATGGAAACTCAACACGTGTCGTTATTTTGTAATTTAGTTTCAAAAATCGTATTCACTATCTACTAATTAAATTATTTGCATCAAAATATCAGCAAAATTGGGTCAAAATCTCGCGAAACGTTAGTAGTTACTTAGCCAAATCAATAATTGGTTTATCGAACCAATGATTTTTTGGAATGTCTTATAATGATATTGAGTGGGTTCATTTATTTATTTCATGTCTGATATCTATTTTACTAAAAAATATATTTTGTTACGATGTACCTGTGCAGATAGTAACGAAAACACTAGCCGAGGACGTATGAACTTATTAGCCTTTACAATAATTCGTTTATTTAATCCATTGTCTATTCTATTGATGTTTCTTTACGAAATAGGTCACAAGACCAATGTCAAGTGTACGAGGAAAACTCCGATTCACATTTAATTTTAACGATTCGAGTTGAATTTGTATAGAATGAAATAAAAATATTTCTCAACACGAGTAATTAAAAATTAGCAGCAATTGGTGGCGCGAGTAAAATTTCCGCGTACTGGGTACTGGCCTTCGTCCACTCCCCTGCAAGCCGATTTTATGCAATAGCAATGTACGCGATCCAAACGTCCTCGTCAATTATACGTAAAAAACGATGTGAAATAAAAGGCGGGCTAGGCTATCGTTTGTATTCATTGCTAAAAAAGGATACTTGCTTAAACTATTTTCTTTAAACTAGTTTCAATCACCTATAACTAAAAATGCACTTGTTTGTCTTGATGACTTGAAATTTAATGTATGCGGTAACAAAAACTGAAAGTGCAACACGACCTCTCTATCCGTTGAGAGAAAGGCGCGAGATGCAGGCTATTCACAGCAATACCCATAGAATACTATAATACACAATAGAATGGCTGTCAACTTTATTTTATACGAGGGTTGGCGTCGCCAAACCCGATTCGCTGTGTTGACAGACTGAGTAAATTTACACATTTTAGACTTTTGATTAATGTTCAAGATCATCATTAAATTTTTATACATATTTATTTATAAATAGGGTGCAATTTGACATTTTCTAAATAATTTGCATGCGAAATTTGGAAACGATTGCAACGTCAAAACACATCTCGTGTTGACATTTGTACGTGTGGATTGACGTGTTAGTGCTATTTTAGTGGCTACGCGGGCTCCGCCCACTCCCCCGTTCTATTATGTATGTATTATAGTATTCTATGGCAATACCGAACCATCTTTCGTGTCTCCTATGTGTAACTTCCGCAATTCGTCAATCGAAACGCAGACAAGAGCTCATCAAAAATATACATTTGTTTCTTAATGCCAACATTTATATGTGAACGGCAAATAGTGGCCGTCCTTCGGTTTGACCAGTATTTTCTGTATGTATGCACGAGTGTAATAAACACAAAACAAAACATTAAACGAGCTGGCAACATACCACCCAAAACAAGCAAAGAAAAACTTATGTTAACTTTATTTATTTTTACTTTAACAACTTACTATAATTAACTAGGCATAAAACTAGTAAATGTAATGTCAAATCTATATGGGAACCACATCATGATAAGCACCAGCCTCCATAAAAAAGAATCATCAAAATTGTTTCAATTAGAAAAAAGTTCTGAGGTAACACGTTAAAAAGTACAATCGAATTGAGAACCTCCTCTTATTTTTTTGAAGTCGGTTGATAAGCAAGCGCTACGAATTTGGTATTAATTTTTAAAACTCTACGACTAGTGAAATATGATGTATAAGAGATGTTTGAGTTATGATTTAATATCATTAGAAAAAAATTCCATCGCCTAATAATCAACGTAATAGTCTTCAGGCCTCGCGAAACTTCTAGAATTACGTATCTCGGGCGATGAACATGCGCGTACTGGTACCTTTTCTACTGCGCAACTCAAGCCGTTTTAACATATAACGCGACTGCTGTTATTGACCTTTATTGTACTTTGTGCTAATTAAGCATTATTAATACATAATTATGATGTAGTTAATACACTTAAAGCACTGTCTATTATAAAACAGGAATATTTGTAATCAATATTACTAACAGTGATCCTCAACCGTGGACATATTAATCAAGTCAACTAGATATTATGTTAGATAATAGCTCATAAGTAATATTATATTTAAATATATCACAATAAGTTAACCAGAAATAATTTGAATTAATATTTAACGGATTATGTTATAATATTTATAGTATTACAATATTAAAAGGTGATAAAATAATTCATGGTATTTAAATTGACAATAGACTAATATTAGGTACAGGCTTGTGAATTCCTCCGGTGTTCAGATGTTTAAGGGCGGCGGTGATCACTGATCACATACCAATTACAATCATAAACCTGCCGAAGCATGTACATTGCCTCTTCCTCGATAGAAAAATGGAGATCGATAAACTGATAACTATACGATATTACTGGTATTTTAAATTATTACTACTCCTTATTTCTCTAGATATAAATCGGGCAATTTTTGTTAAAATCAAAATTATGTGATTTGTATTGGTACCCTGCGACTTGATAATGAAATATGCTATCCAAATTTACAATAAAATTATTTTATCATAGTGTGAGTTATCTTAATGTTGGAGTTGTAAATCGAATTAAAGTTTAAGACTGATATAACTTTTTTATTGATCAGTAATAAATTTGAAGACCGTACCAAAATGCTCACAGTAATATGAAACGTGACATTCGGAAACATTAAATACCTGTAAGACTGATTCGTTGCCTGTTTGTGGGGAAGGAAAAGGCATTTTTCTAGAAGCGCAACTGTTCTTAGAAATGGACTTCATTCATCACGTGATAAAATCATCTCCTGTTCTTGATGATGATAATGATTTTCCAGTATTGACAACCACGAAGTATTTGAACCACGGATTATATACAATACATAAAGATGTTTTCAACTATAAAGTCTATTTAAATACATAGACTATCGCCGTGTGATGGCGGCCTAGAGAATATATCAGCCCATTTCGCAGCGGACGGTAAAACCCCATGAGTGTCGTAACAGGCGACAATCGGAAATACCAGAAACTCATGGCTTTCAATATACGACGGTATACGATCTTGTCGTAAACAGATGTAAAATATTCAGACTGACGGCGGGTAACCGCTGAACATATGCCTCTAGACTGTTTCACTGGGAGAGGGATATTTTTTATTGAAAAGGGGGCAAAATCAACACGCCACATCTTTTCATAGTCGATAAAATATTTTTATGAAATGAGATTGCAGATAGATTCTAAAATTAGAATCCAGATAACTGACCATCTACATACCGTTACAGTGTATTAGAAGTTTCTCCCCACAGATTGCCTCATAGGGCATATTTGCCATAGATGAGGGTAAAGACTACAGACTAAGGAGTCACCGTCAAAGATGTTTTATGTTCCATACGCAGTATATTACAATATCTTTGGTCACCGTACCGTCAGGCACCAGGGACTACTCGGTTACAGATACTTTTGTTTGTTTAATCAACAGATTTTACTTTAAATATTACACATAAGAGTTCATTTTATAATGATTTCTTATATTTACGCGAACATTGCACATGATTAAAACTACTTTTACGGATTTTATCGCGTTTATTTTTACTTTTTATTTTTAATTCCCGACGTTTCGGGCGCTTTCCAGCACCCATGGTCACGGGGGACTGAGATGACTGACGTCCCGATGTCATTGTTAAACCCGGAGTACCTTCAGCTTTTTTAATTATTGTTTATGGTCCGATCTATGCAAAATGAACTGACTATGTCCTGAGGTCTTGCAGTGGTATGCTTGGGTTTATATCATAGTTCATTTTATATCATTACTCTATTGCAATAAGTTTGTCGAGTTATGTTATTGTGGGTTTATATAATCCGTTTTCCCTTATCATAGCATAATGAGTGTCATAAGAGGCAACTACAGATAATACCGGAAATAGCTCATGGTTTCCGATAGATTTTGGTATAACTACGTCAAGGCGTGCGTGCGTGCGTGCTGTTATACGGAGACAGACTGATAGGTTTAAAAAAAAAAAGATTTATTTAACACACTGAAATTTAATTAAGTATACCAAATGGATTAAATATTATAAACTGGTTAGAAATTAACTTAAGTCCGTAGACAACCGAGCAGGTTCGAAGATGGAAGCAGACTGAAGCGGCCGAACTGCTCCACTGCAATACTCACTGAACCTTAAGGCCAAGTCAAAATTATTATGAGGCAGTGCAGCAATAAGGCTAACAAATACAGGGTATAACATTGCGTACGTGCGTGCGTGCGTTCGTGCGTGCATGCGTGCGTGCGTGCATGTGAACGTTCGTGCGTGAGTGCATGCGTGCGTTCGTGCGTACGTGCGTGTGTGCGTTCGTGCGTAAATGCATGCGTGCGTTCGTGCGTACGTGCGTGTGTGCGTTCATGCGTGCGTGCGTTCGGGCGTTTGTACGTGCGTTTTTTATAACTTCTGCTAATGCCAACTTCACTTGTGATGTTGGCTTTGATGACTTAAGAATAGCGGAAAATCCGTCAAAAGACGTTAAAATAATTTTCATAACTCGTTTATTCGCTCATAGTTATTTAAATACTTCACTTATTTTGACGAAAAACGGGTTTACTTAATCGCTTAAGTTTTAAACGACCGTATTTAGAGGTCAGACAAATTGTTTGTCACCAAATCACACTCACAGTTTTTTGACTCATAAATGCGAAACAGAAATGAGATAGGAGTCACAATTTTTACAGGGTGTTATCAATATTAACACTAATAGACACAATGGCTTATTATATATAGTGCTGAAGCAAAAGTAAGAATGGCTGTTTATTGAATATACTTATAATTTCTTTTAAGAAAAGAACAAAGAATCCTTCATTAATTAAATTCTTCAATCTTCATTCATTTATTAATTAGGGAACTTTTGTTTCAATTCAGAAACTTTATTTACTTCAAAAATCCAAGTGCCAATCTCTAGACCAAGCATTAATTTTGTACTGAGGCAACATATTAGACATTTTTGACCTAAGTTTTTTTCTTGAGAATTTTTATAAAATAGAATGTGTTGACAAAACATATGATATACAAGTAATATTTATGTTTACATAGATCATAATCCTAAGCCACCACTTTTGAAATCAGTTATAATTAAGCGACTGTACTAACATGTTACTGTTGTAGTAAAACATAAAATTTCATAGGAAATATACTTATCTTGTACGTCGAACTAGATACACCAACTTTTGTCAGGTCGTTATTTCTAACGAACGTCACAACATAGTTGTGACAAACGTGTAGCCAACAAATATATTTGTATCAAAATTTTCAAATGTATTTTTGGTATGTATAAACATTGGTAATGACGTACACTGTGTAATTTATTATAAACTGAATCCGTAAAGCCAGGTTCGTTATGGGCCTGGTTTTGCATCAAATACACAGTGAATAACGGGCACACAAATTCCAGTTGGATGTAGATAACCAAACTGGAATTTATCATCGATTTCAGAGTTTGCAACTTTATAGTTAATCTCAGTTTTATTTTATTCTTAGTTTCCTCTCTTCTTTTTCGATTTTTATTATTTTGCAAGTTAATAAAAAGTTTTTACTGTTATATTTTATTCTTACTTTTCTCTCTAAGAACGTAATTATAAAATGAATAATTAAACGCTTTTATTTTGCACTGGACTTATGTCACAAGGAGATCATGGACTCAGACTAATGCCCACCCTCACTGACTTAGGTTAAAAGTCGAAAAAAACAGTATCGCGTTCTTCCATCTCTAGGTTCAGAGACTGATGTTTTAGTTACTTACTGAACGTAGTCCAGGTACGGTTAAAGATCCAGATGTAGGTAATTTTTTTTTGTTTCATATCTATGTCAGGAAACCAATGGGTTAATTAAAGTTGAATTGCTACGATCAAGTGGAGAGGTCAAAGATATATTCGATCGATCGATTCGAGATTCGTTAGACATAGAGCTTGATATTGTCGGAGTAACATTGTTGCATTCGTCTTTCACAACATGAATTATACAAAGAAATATCCATCAATATTTTAAAATCGGAATATGGAATATTTTATATTTAGACCCCAGTGATTGTCCATATTCGGAATTTCAGTCGGGTTCAAACTTGCTTAAGGTGATATCAAACGGTTCACTCGAATGATTGTTCACTCGAGTGAATGCTTCATTTTTTTTCATTCTATGTTCACACGGCTTAGACGAAATGATACAGAAACGAACATTCATTGTTCTTTCTTTTAAATATGTCATCGAATGAAGTCGTACGTCTTGGAATTAGTTTAATTTGTGATCATTTAATCAAAGAGTTGACAAAAAAAGAAGCAAAGAAAACGTCGACGGTGGTGGGTGCGACCGTGGATTGCAAGAAGAAATTTATTAGGAGCTTCCAATACATTGTTGAGAGAACTAGCCGTTGAAGATCCTGATTCATATTGTAATCATCTTCGAATGGGTGAAAATAAATTTGAAGAACTTCTACTTCTTGTTGCTCCGTTAATAACGAAAGAAAACACTCTTACTTACCCGGATAAAACTTCAAATTGTACTGAGATACCTGGCTACAGGTGATAGTTTTAGAAGTTTAGAGTTTTTGTACAGAGTACCTCGAAATACAATATCCTATTTTTTTCAAGAAGTATGTGAAGCCATTTGGACAGCCCTTGGTTGTTAAGGTCAGTTATATCTATTTAATAAAATATTAAGTTATTTTCTTGAAACATTTTAATTTAGACAATCAACATTTACATAATACTTTTTAGAGCTTGTGAGAGTATGTTTTCTTGCTCTGGGGTGGATGTTTAGACAATTGTGACTTGATTGGTCTCTTGTGGTGAACTCACGGGTACAGGCACTGGTTGTGGTTGCGTATAAACTTGTTCGGTGACAAGGTAGTTACTATAATTATACTCCGGTGTTGTATTTTGGTATAGAGGCGACTGGTTGATAGTAAATGGGGATGGAATGCTGGAGTCCGAGTAAATTACTTCAGGAATTGATTGTGACATCCGTGTTAACCTTTCCTGAGTCATCACAGATTGAAGTTTTTCCTGACATATCAAAGCCCTGTTCAAGGGCATTTTCTTGAGTTGTACTGCCAAACTTTTGCAAAACAAATCAAACTCATCTTCAGTTTGGACTTTGGCTGCTCGCTTATAGTTTTTAATTCTTTAATTGCTCTATCAATCGGTATATCAATCTTCCTTTTCTTGTTTGTTGGCTTTCGAGAATATGAAGGAGTCATCAGTTCACTACTTCCATTCCTACTAATCTCAGAATTTGGCGTCTTCTGTTCCTCACTGCCAGCTTGAGTCTGCTCAGATTCAGCAGAGTCTTCATTTTGAGTCTGTGGTGCATCCTGTAATTAAAATGTTGACACTTTTATTATTACAGGTTCCTGGAAGTCAACATGAATGGAATAACATAATGGAAGACTACTATAGATTATGGAACTTTCCAAACTGTTGTGGTGCAATGGATGGAAAATTGGAGAATATAAGATGCCCAGGAAGATCAGGCTCTGAATATTTCGACTACAAAAAGAATTTTAGTATTCATCTATTTGCAGTAGTAGATGCGAATTATAATTTTATTTAGAAAAGCAAATGATGCATCTGTCTTTAATAAATCAACACTGAATGAAGCTTTGTTGTCGAATCTTCTAAATTTCCTAAAGGAAGGCGTAATCGTCGCAGATGATGCCTTTCCTTTGCGGACGGATGTTTTGAAACCATATAATACTATAGGAGAGTTTGGCGATAAACAAAAAATATCTAACTATCGGCTGTCAAGAGATCGACGAGTGGTCGAAAACTCTTTTGGAATATTAGTATCAAAATTTCGAATCTATGAAAAGGCGATTCCATTGTCAGTGCAAAAAGTTGAACAACTTGTTAAAACGACGTGTGCATTACATAATTGGCTCAGAAAAACTACAGTGGACTACGTGCAACAACGATCACTGGAAACTGAGGATTGGGTCACAGGGTCCATTGTACCTGGAGAATGGCGAGAAGTACCATCTTAAGCATTAAGCGATTTACCACCAACCAATGCAAGAAATCATAGTGAAAACGCCCGCCGCGTGCGTGACGTATATTCAGAAAAGTTCGTCACTTCATGCACTGTACCATGGCAATGGAACATGATAAGAAGAATATGATGTAATAATACCTACTGAATAAACCTATACAATTCATGTACGTTGTTTTTGTTTGAGTATATAAGTATTAAGTAGGTACCTACCTAGCTTCTGTTCACGTAGTGGTCGCCTATCTAACAGACAGACAGAGTTACTAGGATATGGATTAATATTATGGATATGGGTTAGTATGGATTGATAAAAGATTCTACTTACGAGACTTGATGTACTCTGCCGTGGGACGCATACACTGCTTAAAAATTCTGCATGTTTAAACCAGTACAGGGTCGGTACATAGACATCGTCAGAAGAGCAACCGCTTTTAGTAGACTGCTTTATTTTGGTTAATTCTGTTGTATACCGGGTCCTTATCGTTTTTATTTTATGTTTAATATCTTCTTCAGTAATCTCTAAGTTTAAATCACTGATTTGAGATTTTATAGAGTTTGCCCGCATTGTTCGGTCTTTGTATTCATCAATTTTGTGATTCCAAAGGCATTGATAATTTTTAAAGTTCTCCAAAAAAAAGTAATGTATTTTGATCGTTCCACTTGAACACCATTTTGCCGCATGAAAACAATATAATAACACACAGAAAAAAATATAACTTCGTCGACAACGTGATGTCCGTCGGCTACAGGACTCGAAACAAAATGGCCGAATCCGAATGAACGTTATAGAGTGAAATGTACCGAATGAAAGGTGAAAATGAACAAAAAATGAACCGTCTGATATCACCTTTACATATTTTACAAGTAACAATAACACATAAGCAATTAATCATCCCGAATATATTAAATTAGATACCTAATAAAACCTAGCACGGTTTTATTGAGATATATTATCTCAATATTACTTAGAATACCTAAGACTTTAGACTAATTAACGAAAAACGCCTATATTTTAAATTCCTTAAAAATTTCTAACACCGACCAAACAAAATACTTCTGCAACAGCGTAGATTAACTAGGTATGATACTAAGTTCTTGTGCAACAGCGACGACTATGGCCGGTAGAAGTATGACGTCATTGAGTGAGTGCGTGTAAAGTGTGTTGAATGACGTAGAATGGCCTTAAAAATGTTTTAACACCAGCCAAGCAAAACACTTCTGCAACAGCGTAGATGGAGGATTAACTATGATACAAAATTTTTGTGCAAATGACGCAGAAGCAGAAGGTGGCCTTACACTTTCTTCAACAATTCGTCTTTAAGAAAAACAAGAGTACTACTTATAGGGATACTACCACAGAGTAAATAATAGTAGGTACACGCACGAAAATATTTTAGAACATTTCGCTTCTACTAAATTCAATTTTGTTATTTAGAACGTGAAAAGATCGAAGTAAAACGACATTTGGTAAATATTCTTTTAAATGCCTTGTATTTTGTTGTTTTTTCCGTAAAATAAATAAAATAATAATCTTAAGAAAAGAGGCTTATACTCTATAAAATTGATAGGACTATAAATTACGGAATCTGCAAAATGTGTGTAATTAATTTAGGGCCATTTCCAATCCAATCCAATCTACTCTATTCCTATGTCCGGTTCATTATGAAAATGGTGAGAATATATATTTATAAATCTCGGTATAGGTACTTGTAGTTAAAAAGAACAGGGAAAAGATTTCCCTGTAAATTATGGCTATTACTAAAATTGTACAATAACAGCAGTTCCGAAGTGACCGTGTTGGTTCAACAACCTCAAACACATTTAACCTACGACGCACAAAACTTGGTGGCCCTTTCACGATCTCGTTATCTTTGACACTCTCACCGAAATGGCGGATGATGCAATACCTACGTATATAGGTTACTAGGCACATCACACATGCGTGACCCTTTCTGGGATTCCTATGATTTGATTATATTTGCGTGATATTTTCAATTAGTTACAGTCAGTTTTGAATATTGCGTTAAAAAAGAAAGAAAGTTATTTTAGTGTTTATATTCTTATTAATTAGAAGATCATTAGGTACCAAGTAGGGATGCATCAAATACCGATACCGATATATCGGCGATAATCGAAGTTGCCGATATATCGGCATTGGCGATATTATTATGGCCAATTCAACGATACTTTTAAAATTTTACGTTTTTTTCCCTTGCAAACGAGGCACGAACTAACTATGCTGTGCTGTGTCTTGTTTCTTTGTTCCCCCTGTTTACTCTGATCTGTAATTGTCTCAAAGAAGAAAGTATCTCTCTACCTAAAGTCTTCTAATATATCGAGAGGCGCAGATCCGTTCGTTTTCTAGCGCAATAACGTCTTATACCCAAACTTGAAAAAAATGACGCAGAAGTACTCTAGTTTCCAAATGAGTTCTGTCGCATCCGAGAGACTATTTTCCACAGCAGGTCTTATTCAAACAGATTTGCGAAATCACTTTTCTCCGCAAAACTTAAGAATACTTTGTTTTTTAAACAAAAATCTCATCAATATTAATTTTAATTACTAAAACCATTAACTAATCTCAACCTTTCTTTAGCTTTAAACGGTTTTATTTAGTTTGTCCTGTTATTTGTTCTTTATATATTAATAAAAAAATAACCTGACTTGTGTTTTATTTATTTTACCTTCATTTTTGAACTCAATAAGCGTATCGCTATCGCTCTTATTTTTATAAGAGCATCGGTATCAGTATCGTATCATCCAAAAGGCGTATTAAGGCATCCCTAGTAAAAAGTAATTTTATTTAAACTACTACTATTAATTACGGCATGAAATAAATAACAGAAATATGTAAAATAATTTGGTGTTCAAACACATTTGAAGGATGCAGAGAAAGAAATGTCATTGTCAATTATTCTTGATATTGAGTTATTAAAGCCATCTGGTAGAAAATTTAAAGAGCTTTTTCGTTATGAAACCTAAACACGTTAAAATCGATCAGTGTACGCATGGGACTCAAAGAAAGTTACTATGGAAGCACAAATACGTCATCTGTTTTGAATAAGGTCATTGCCTATGGACTTTGACCTTTTTGACACGTTTTTTTTTTGACACAGTTTCAGTGTGAGTGCAGTTGCCTCTAGAAAAATCGAATCAGCACGCCTCAACTCCACGTAGTCTTGTCTGACCTACCCCTAGAGTGTTTTTGTAAAGCCGTAGGCGCGGAGGGGAAACAGTCCCCAACACTGAAGCAAATAACAAGGACCTGTGCGAGTCATAGGTGCCGGAGGTGAGCATGGGTACTCGTACTTGCGATTTGTTACGCAAGGGTAAAGGGTCTACTACACTACCCGCAGAGCCGAAGCCGTTGCAGAAGTAACTTCAAAATAGTAAAAATTTATTTTAGTAACACCGTACTGGACCAGTGTTTTATAAACTTCAAGTCAAGACCCGAAGATCGACAAATCGTACCACTCTCTAATATTACTGTTAATAAGTGATATCACTTGAAATTTCAAGTTTTTACGACTTTTAAATTTGGTTATAGAAAAGGCTAAGTACCTATCCAAGGTTTAAGAGAGTCTCTTTGTTGTAATTTATTCACTAAATCCTACATTTGTCTTTGTCAATTGAGTTTTCTGTAATGATGGACTAACGAGTGATAAAATTAAAAAAAGTTGTTCAACCGAGTTTAATATAAAAAAATAAGAACATCACACAAGTACAAATAACACAAATAAATAAAAACATCATCATTGATTAAAAGTTAAGTCAATTAAATACGCATTATTAAGGATAACTCAAAAACGAAGTCATATCTTGATCACCACAGGGCCACACGAGAAGCACCAGCTTTCAAATAAATAAAAGAATTATCAAAATCGGATCACCTAGAAAAAAGTTCAGATGTAACACATTAAAAAAATGCAGTCGAAGTGAAAACCTCCTCCTTTTTTTAAAATCGGTTGAAAAGAAACAGACCTCAGTAGGAAAATATTACAATGTCGCATACATTCCTAATATATAAAATTTTCCGCTTTCCTACTATGTATTTGATAAACATATTATTATGGATTTCTTATTTTAAATTTATTACAGTGTCTTTGATCCCTTGTGGAATTTTTGGGAATTTGAATTTGGGAATCAATTTTTCTTTTTTGTTTGAAGTTTTCGGGTGTCCAATGTCCATGGGCAGTAGTAGCTCCCTGCCAGGTGGACTGTCAGCACGCTTGTTACTTTTATTTTTAGAAGAAAACAATAATATAGTTTTTTTTTAAATTAACAACAAAATATAGAAGATAAAACTCCAGCTCCATCAATGCGATATTTTTAACATTACCAAAAGCCGGTTTAAAACTGGTAGCGTTCACAATTGTCGAAGCTAGTTAAATATGAAATGTCACTAAAACAGTTTTACATAGCCAGTAATTTTCCTAGCAAGCTAAAACTTCCATTATGTGATACGTGAACAACATTTAATAAACATAATTTTCATACGACGCAACCTGTTTCTTCATTGCAGTGTACCAAAACATTTCAAAAGGAAAAACAAATGCGAAACGCGACCACTGTTCTCGACATTTTATCATTACAACACGAGTAGACCACTTAGATTAGACACCTAATCCACACCTCATGCTGATTCGGGCTCCCAGATTTGACTCCTCATTAGAGCCAATTGTAATGTTATCTACATTAATTTCTAAATCTAGAACTAGAAATTATCTTGGACATTTTATCTCACCTTATACATTTTGTATAACACCTTAATATACAACCTATATTTCGTCCCACTCCTGTGCACAAGCAAATCTTACTCGGATCCGCTGCAGCTGTAATACTGCAATATATTTTTTAACGTAACTCAATGAAGTGTTTTGGCTGCCAGTCACGTATCTTAGGTTTTAAAATACCGTTTGCACCGTCGTTGTGCCCGTGTCTCGTAGACTGCATTCAGAGAAAATTCCCATAGTAACACCTATTAGATACCGGATCTCGACTTTACCGGATCAGAAAATTTCGGAACAAATTTTCCGATATTTCAAATCGTTTCAGAGGACCATTATTATAAATAACATTTATGAATAATACATATTGATTAAAGTTTTCATTAAATATCTTTCTAATCGCACCTAATTAAACGCATGTGGAACTTTCCACGTGGTAGAGCCATGCTGCTGCTGTATATTTGTAGCACGAAATGGTCGGCTTGACCGGGGAGTGTCCACGCTTTCACAATACCAGCTTGTTAGCATGTTTCGTATGGTGAGTGTAGAGAACCGGAGACCCTTTTTCACTGGAAACGAGCAATTATATCTCAGTTCACAGGGGTGACAACGCATCCACATTTCGATTCTCAATAGAGGATAGATGTAGGTAGATGTCTATGGGCCACAGCATCCACTTACCATCAGGTGAACTGTGTGCTCGTTTGTCACCCTTATTCTACAAAAAAATTGTAATCATAGTACGTTTTTGATTCATATTTTACGTTGAGTTTTAGTTTTTTCGTTACTTATATAAAACAAAATATTTTTTTTTAATTTTACGGTTAAAAAAAGACTTATGACGAAGAAGAACTAGAATAATTTCTTTTAAATATTGAATTTTACTATAAATAAAAACACAGATTAAGACAGATTCAGGCATAAGATCTGATTTTCATTGCATAATAAGGTAAACATAAAAATTAAGTCAAATATACATTTAATTGAGGCATTCCATCTTAGACCACAGGTGTGATAAGTGATAACGCATTTATAAATTTTTAACTGAATTTTAACTTTGAAACTGAATTTTTATTCTTCATCATCATCATCATCATTACAGCCCTTCACAAGTCCATTGCTGAACATAGGTCTCCCCTAAAGAATTCCACAAAGCACGGTCCTGCAACCATCGACTTCCTGCATGCCTTAGCAGGTCGTCACTCCATCTAGTGAGGGGTGGCCCTACACTACGCCTACCGGTACGAGGCTGCCACTCGAGAACCTTTTTTCCCCAACGGTTATCGGTTTTTCGAGCTATATGGCCGGCCCATTGCACTTCAGCTTACTAATCCGTTGGGCTATGTCGGTCACTCTGGTTCTACTGCTGATATTCATATTTCTAAGTTTATCACGCAGAGAAACCGTGAGCATAGCCCTCTCCATAGCTCACTGAGCGACCTTGAGCGTCGTCATACCACAGAGTAAGGACTCATACGGCATTTTTAATCGAGGTTAAATGTAGATTCTGTGTGCCTTAGTTTACACTTACCATCAGGTGGACTGTCCGTTCGTTTGTTACCCTTATTCGATATAAAAAAATATAATATATTATGTATATGCAGGATATAGACCTACTTCTTTATATAAAGACCCACTTCTGAATGTTTTTGAAAAAGAGGAGAATGCATGTTAGCGGACATATAAGTAATTGAAAATATGTTGAATTTCTTAGGCATGTAGTGTACTCACGACAAGGTAACGCCTAAAGTAAATCGACATTTAAAATTTCAATTAATAATTTAATTCGGGCCAGCGAGGATCACTATTTTTTTTACGTCCGTGGTCTAATACCATCTGCCGTAATTCCTAAGCTACCTCTGCTTTATGTAAATAGGTCAAGAAAAAAGTTTTTTTCCTATTTTAAATACATGTTCAAGACACTTTTTTTTTTCAAAGTTTAATTACATTTAACTATAATATATATGTGCCATTTTGTTCAATAACTTATTGCCATCTTGTAGGTAGGTAGGTAGGTGACATAATCCCATTGCTGTAGAAATCTTGGGATTTTTGATCAATAACGTGCGCCAAGTAGTTTTGACAGTTCTCTTTTGATGTTAACCCAACACTACTAAAAGAATTCTGAAGAGATCGAAACGGGTGAAATTCTGAGGGTGCAAGGTCAGAACTTATGGTGGATACCTCAACATTTCCGAACCAAGTTCTCTCAATTTTTGCTGAGTGACCAAAGATGTGGTGTGGTGATGAGTGATGTGGTGAGTGATGATGTGTGTGGAGACCACTCCTTTTCTGTTGATCAATTCCGGCGGTTTTTTCTCAATTTCTTACTTGAGTCTCATTAGTTCTTGACGGAAGTGTTTTGTGAGGTAATAAACGATGCCCTTCCAATTTCACTATACACACAGCATCACCTAGCGTGTTAATCTGAGTTTTGCTACAATCTGTGGAACTTGACTACCCTTTGATCATGATCTTTTTCACACGCTCTCGTCGTAGTTGATCCATTTTTCATCACTAGTGATCAATCTTTTCAAAAATGATTCGGTTTTATTACGTTTCAGTAGAGAATCGGAAATAAGTAACGATTCATTAGATTTCTTTCAGTGAGCCCATGTAGTTCCTAAATATCGCACTTTTTTGAATAGCCAGACTTTTTCAAATGGGTCAAAACTGTGGTCAATCCTCAATTGCTCGGCTATGTCGTAACTACTAATATACCGATATTGCTCTACGTTTTCAAAAATAACATCGACGTTATCAGTACGAGGGCGACCAGAGCGAGCTGCGTCTTTGACATCAAAATTCCCGGACTGAAAATGCTTGAACCAACTTTGCGCTAATCTTCAGACATTTTATTTATTAACATTTGGTCCATAACAATTTTTTTGCGATTTGAGTCGCATTTTGCCCTTTGTGTAATAAAACTTCAGAATGTATCGTATTTCTTCGTTAGATTCACTCATTTTGTCGGACAATAAAACAATTAAAAAATTGCGGCGAAAAGTGTTTTTACTTTTTATTTTTCTTTTCCTATATAATATTAAAATCAGCCAGATACAAACAGTACTACCAAGAAGGCTTTTCTTCAATTTTATACAAACAAAATACGAAGAAACTTTTTCCATAACCTATTATGTATACAATATTAGTATACTCATAAAAATAAAGCTAATAATAACGATGACTTTATTATTTGTGACATACTTATTTACTTATGAAAATTAACTGCAAACTGCGAACAAGACGACGTTTTATTAGTCACAACACACAATCCATAGCACACAGCAAACAATCACTAAAATAATCAATATTTAACTTATACATATAGTCATTTTACTCAATAAACGTCAATTGTTTATTTATTTTCCTTCAAATTTCTAAAGCTACTGTGTAATTCATAGGCTTGGGATCAAAGACATTTATTCTCATAAGAATTTACAAAAATTCACTTAAATGAGAAATACATTAAAAACAAAATACATATAAGTGTTAGGTAGTAAGTAGTCACCCAGCGTGCCAGGCAAAGTACACAAATATTTTATGTTACAAAAATATATAAATAGTGCGGGTAGAAATTTTACCATCATAACAGGATTGAAGATCGCCCGTGCAAACAAAAACAAACGGTGCAAGCGAACACAGATACGTGGATTTAAAGATGCTTTACTAGAATTGACTAGCCATCATAATGAGAATTTTTGTAATATTGTATTAATTATTAATATGAATGTTTAATGATATTTAGTAACCGTAGTGATCGTTTTTAATATTTATTCGTTTATTATATATTTATTTGTTTGATAGTTTTTTTTGTTTTTTGTTTGTTTAGAAGTAGTTAGGGTATATTTTGTGATTTTGTAGGCTATTTTTAACAGTCTTTTAAATGTTAGCATACTTTTAGCTTCCTTGATATCTACAGGCAATTTATTGTATAGTTGTGCGCTTTCATAAGTGATGTTCTTTTTTCCGTAGTTGCTTGCGTGAAAAATATCGATATGCATCGTCGATGTTAGTTAATCGCAATATATCGATATTCGATATTTATTTTAGAGTATCGAATTCGTATCAATTTCGATATATATTTTTTAGTGTTGTATTAATCGACTAAATATTAAGCATCAAAAGCAGCTACAAACGCATTCATGTGCTGTTGACGTTTTTTTTTCGTCGTCTATGCGCTCCGTAATAAAATGTTGAGCCTTATCCTACTACATCATACATAACATGACGATATATCGATATTTGTCACACAATATATATATCGATACTGATCAAAAATGTTGATACGATATATACATATCGATTTTTTCCCTTGTTCATCCCTAGTACTTCAAATTAATGTTTAATCAAAATCCATTTAGTAAAAATGTTATTGGTCATATCAGCCGTGCCACAATAAAACAAAAAATTCATAGTCCATGACGTATATGAAAAATGATGTCACACTACATAACATAAATAAGGAATGAGGCGAGAAACGTGGGTAAGTTACCACGTGGTACCTACCAGATCAATAATAATCAATGCCCATCAGTATATACTCGTACCCATGTTCAATCCATATTAAACTTTTCCACGACTCTATGGTAATTACTTAGCAAATAATTATCGTGCACGAAAAAATGACGTCGAGACCGTGCGGTTGTAGATTAATAAACGATGAGATTTTAATGTAACTAATACATACATACTTAAATGTTTTAGTTAATAAACAAAGAGCAAAATATAAAATGAAATCGTCTTATGCAGAGGACCGCTCTTTATGACAGTTTTAGTGAGAGGCCAATGTTTAGCTGTTTACTTACGTTGAGTTGCAGTTAATGATTGTAACCAAAAGTTTGAGACCCAAAATATATACCTTTGCTAAAATGTGTTTCTTAAATACTCGTAAGCTTATAAATATTTTATAACCAACCTATTATTCACACTCTAAGCTCTTAAGCTTACTTCTTATAAAAATGCTTTTTTTTCTAAATTAGGTTAGGAAGAATTCCTTCCTTCCTTTCCTTTTTCTTCTTCTTCCTTTCAACTTACCTACCAACCCACCTCAGGTTCTGCAATCGCACTACTTGAAATCGCATACTTTTGAATATAGATAATTGTCGTCATGAATTTAGATTTCTTATAAAATAGATTTTTTATTAAATTTAGATGACACGTTATTCTTAAAGAAGAAAAAAACTCTGTATTGGGAAGAACCAGCAAGAAACCCAGCGGGACTTTTTACAGTACAATAGGAAAGGTTGTATAGACTATTTACAAAATCTATTTTAGAAAAAACTTGAAAGCGATTATAAATATGATAACGATTATCTTTATGTAGTTTTAGTATTCACTATACATGAATAAACTATCATCATCATCATTATCATCATTACAGCCCTTCACAAGTCTACTGCTGAACATAGACCTCCCCCAAGTAATGCCACAAAGCACGGTCCTGAGCCACCTGCATCCATCGACTTCCTGCATGTCTTACCAGGTCGTTACTCCATCTAGTGGGGGGTCGCCCAACACTACGCCTACCGGTACGAGGCTGCCACTCCAGAACCTTTCTTCCCCATCTGTTATCGGTTCTTCAAGCTATATGGCCGGCCCATTGCCACTTCAGCTTACTAATCCATTGGGCTATGTCGGTCACTCTGGTTTTACTGCGGATATGCTCATTTTTGAGTCTATCACGCAGAGAAATTCCGAGCATAGCCCTCTCCATAGCTCGCTGAGCGACCTTGAGTGTCCTCATACGGCCAGCAGTGAAGGACCACGTCTCAGATCCGTAACTCATCACTGGCAACATGCACTGGTTGTACAATCTAGTTTTCAAAGTTTGAGGTATACCTGACGAGAGTTCGGGAAATTACGACACATCTTGTGTCGTAATTTCCCGAACACTGCCCAGCCGAGGTTGAATCCGTCGATTGACCTCTCGGTCGAAGTTGGACTTACCTAGTCGGACTAGTTGTGCCAGGTAATCGTACTCGTCAACAACTTCGAGCATAGTGCTCCCAACAACTACCGGCATAGGTGTGACATGGACATTTAACATGATCTTTGTTTTGTCCATGTTCATCTTAAGACCTATCCGTTGGGAGACACCATTGAGGTAATTAAGCATAGTGCTTAGGTCCTCCAGCGATTCTGCCATAAGGACTATATCGTCGGCAAATCGAAGGTGAGAATAAACTATGCGGTCACGTAATGTCGGAAGTACTTATCAAAGACAAATTAAATTCAACACGACAAAATCCGAAAAAGTGTGTTATAGAGCGTTGTAGTTTACGGCATATCTAGTAGTTCATTAGTTTACTCGACCCATCACAGGACTTCAAGATCTTCATTTTTTTTGTTGCTCTGTAAATAGTTTGTCATATTTTTGTAATATATTAATAAATAGATTTCATCTATGTTTGGCTGTATAATAGACATAATATGACTTTTTATATCATGTTAATTATTTTTTATAGAAAAATAATAAACCAGCACCCCATCCTGATATTAGGTGATTTTTGTGGCCCGTAGACATCTACATCTATACTCAGTTTGGAATCAAAATTCAGACGCGTTGTCGACTCTGAAGACTAAGATTGAATGCCTCGTTTCCAGTAAAAAAAAATAAAATAATCAACAGTGCATTTCGTTTACAGTTTATTCCATAAAATCTTTTTTTACATATCCTCACTTTTACCCAAATACTCAAAACGCTATTCAATTTTAAGATGTCGTCAACTTATCCAGACTTAACGGCATTTGGCCATTTATCATTCATGAGTCAAACGTTTATCTAATCATAATTTCTAGGTATATCAGATAAAAAATCTTATCTCGAAGACAAGAACTGTTAGACTTACTGTTACGTCGGAAAACGTGTCGATTGCAAAACATGCAATTGAATATATACATAATACGTATGTATACTCGCAAGTGCATTTCACAATGAAGCAAATAGTAGAGCCACGTTGCAGCTATATTATATTATATGACCGGGGCGGAATCACGCTCTTACAGAATACCAGCGTAAAATAGCAGCGTAATGCTATGTTTCGTATAGTGAGTGTAGAGAACCGAAGACCATTTTTACTGGAATCGAGGCATTCCATTTAGTCCTCAGGGGTGACAACGCATTTGCATTTTGATCCTTAGTTGAGGATCAATGTGGATGTTTATGGTTCATAGCATCCATTTACCATCAGCTGGACTGTGTGCTCGTTACCACCCATTGCTATAAAACAAAGCAAGCGTTCTACAAAAGATTTTTTATTCACATACAACTAAAAGAGAAATTAGAAAATGGAAAACGTTCAAGTACCCTAAAATAAAAAGTTTTGTATAAGTACTATCATCATCATCATCATCATCATGACAGCTGTTCGCAAGTCCGCTACTGAACAGATGCCTCCACCAAGGAATGCCACAAAACACGGTCCTGAGTAGGCTTGCCAACCTTGGTGCACAGACTTTCGGAAAAATACCGTTGAAAGTGGAGGACTTATAAAACAGGAAATGTAAAAATATCACAGCAAAAATATAAAAATATTTTAATATTCTCTGTAGATATGCGCGAGGCTTAAATCGATAAGCAATCATTGTCTAATTTATAACTTGAAATACTTTAATCTTTTTGACAAAAACTAATAACTTCTAAATGACTCATAAGCCCAACCCAATACATAGAATTAATTAAACGGAAGTATTGGACAACTTTGAAAACGGCGTGCTCTGTTAGCTTTTCTTATCTTTCCATTTAGCGAGATTTTAGCAACAACCTACAGAACACCAAACAAAGATGTTTTAAAAGCAATTAAATGAAAACCGTCTTGATTACAGTAATTTTTTTACAGTATTTATTATTTAGTAATGTAATAATCATAATAGATTTATAAAAGTAGACAAGCGTAATATTCATTTATTAGCTGTATCCGGCATGAGGATTAATGGTATAGGATAATAGGATTGTATAGAAAACGAACAAACAAATATGTTTTTTTGTCAGATTTTAGTAGTAAGTAACCTTCACAGGCGCGCACACATCTCATAAAATTTACCGTAGAGCATAAACAAGCTATGCTTATAAGCTTATTCCTTCTAAGGTCTTCCTTATCAAATAATATTAAATTAAAATTTTATAAAACCCACAAAACAAAAAGACCTGATGTTCTTCAAACGGATGAACAGCTTATCTAGAAACATAGCTAATAATACTCTCGATTAAGACACCATTCAAACGAAAATAACTTTATCAAAATCGGTTTATTATTTCAGGAGCTATGATGGCACAGACGCGCAGATATACAAACTACAAACGTATAACTCCTCTGTCATTGATTTAGTTTTGTATAACTCAATGTCCTCCTGTTTTCGTCCGGGGTTAATGAATCATATTGAAGTAGAACGTATATGGGATAAATAAAAATTATTTTATTTATCCCATATACGTTCTAATTTTACATTATCTTAATATATATAAATTACGTGTTATATTGTTTGTCCGCGATGTCCTCCTAAACTACTTAACCGATTTCAATCAAATTTACACACCGTGTCCAGTGCAGTGCTTGAGAGATAGGATAATTTTTTTTTGCCCATGAGTGACCCACAATTTTTTTTTGCTAATTTATGGATTTTTAATAGGAGATGACAAAGGGTCGTCGAAAATGGTAGAACAACGTCTGCCTAGCAAGCTAGTACATATTATACAGAAAACTTTGCTATCCAATTAAACCTCAGTGGCTTGTTATGTGTTCCATGTATGTTTATTTTAATATTTTTATTAACAATAAAAAACACTGTTCTGACGTAACAGTGAGACTCAATATTATTTTTGTGTTTCGGTATGCCTGCTTGTAAGCTCTGTTCCTTTATGAGTAACTTTCTCGATAACTACAATAAATAACACACACAACATAAATGCAAATATTTACTTGAATAGGTATCCACTACGCCATATCGTTTGGAACATCATATTAACATGCGCGGTGTCTTCTAACAGGAAATTAAATTAAAATCATGTTATTTTAAGTATTTCGGATGTAAATAACACATCTTGAACGATTATTCATATTCAAAATGATGTTATCAATATCTCCTTGTGGAATAAGGTTACATAAAGTTGCATGAAAAGTATATGTTCTGTAACTAGATTATATGAAGGTTTTCGTGAAGCGTTTCATTGAAGTCCCTATCATGCCTGCTAAATTAAAAACAATATTAATATATTACCACTACCGCCCTTGATTTGCCTGATAGCTTTATTTAGATTTAAAGCAATAACCAAAGACTTAAAATTACTTTTGGCATTGCTTTCTATCTGTCCGTGAAGTTTCACTACAATCATTACGGCCATTCCGAAGACTATCCTAGACAAAAATTATTACATAGGTTATTCATGTGTCAATGACAACCCCCACACTTATGGCAGTTATTTCTGTATCACAGACATTTAAATTTCATTTATATAGATATATCATCCAACTGGATCGCCCCCGCTTTCAACTTGCATATTGTTCTCATCTTCTCTGGTTAAATGTCAGCGTTTTTTGGCTGTGGTGTGGTGACATTGGGTGACAAACGAGCACACAGTCCACCTGATGGTAAGTTGGTAAGTGGATGCTATGGCCCATAGATATTAGATAGAAAATTCTTTATTGCACTCAAACAAAACAATTTGGTACAAAGGCGAACTTAATGCCGAAAAGGCATTCTCTGCCAGCTAACCTTTTGTAGTGTGGTAAGAGCTATGGGTAGAGCCGCGGGAGAAAAAAATACTTATTTATTCATACTATTCAGAACGTATTATATAATATTATGTACTCGTATATATATCCACATTTATCCTCAACTAAGCATCTAAAGGAAAATGCGTTGTGACCCCTGAGGGCTAAGATGGAATGCCTCGATTCCAGTAAAATTGATCTGCGGTTTTCTACACTTCATACGAAACAGCAGCATTACGATGCTATTTACTCCTGTATTCACACACAGTCAGTTTTACACAGTCCACCTGATGGTAAGTGGATGCTATGGCCCATAAACATACATATTTATCCTCAATTAAGAATCAAAATGCAAATGCGTTGTCACCTCAGAGGATTAAGATAGAATACCTCGATTCTAGTAAAAAGGGTCTCCGGCTCTCCGGTTCTCTACACTCACCATAAGAAACACAGCAACATTACGCTGCTATTTTACGCTGGTATTCTGTGAGCGCGTGGTCCTGCCCCGGTTGAGCCGACTCATTCGTGCTACAACTATAATATAGCTGCAGCGTGGCTCCACCACATAAAAAATTGTTTCATGATTCAAGGTTAAGAAGAAACTTACCGGTATTTAGTCAAATATCAAACTTGCTAAAAAATAAAATTTCGCTTAAAAACAAATTAGTGTTTAAGACACGCAGGGGCAGAGAAGAACATTTATTATATTGTTAGAAATTATCCTATGATGTTAGAAATTACTCTCAATTTGTTTTAAATAAAAGAATATTACTCGGTTAATTGTTAAAAATAATAAATGTGTGAGAGCGGATGTTCAACTTGCTTGTTTCCTAACGCAATTATAGTCAACCAAATCTAAGAAATACCTTTTGACGTTTCACATTGATTTGTCCGCAATAACTTTGCACCAGCGTACTCACACGATTTAAAATAACCTTTTACGTTAATCCGAGGAATTATGAAGTTATCTATATTTCATTACAACGTGAGTATAGTTTTTTTATCACTAATTTAAACTTGAATTTTTCAAACAAAGCAAAATATTAAAAAATAACCTGTATTAACTTTTTGTACTTGACGTCGTTTCAATGATATGTCGCTATGTATATTACCGTAGTGTTTGGATGATTAAAATTCATTGTTGTGCAAATGATCGTCAAAATATTCAAATAATCGGTAAAAAATTTCATATAATCGAATCATTAATTTTTTTATGCATTGTTTGTTTAATTTAATTTTTATTTTCAAAATTCCTTAAATTACATGAATCATAAATAAAACAAGTTCATTTTTTACTTTGTCAAGGTAAATTTGGGTAGGCAAAAAAACTCATATACAAGGCCTTGCTAAATACACTACATAATTTCCATATCCCCCATTTCTAGTTACTCACTCACAGAGTCAGTAATTCATTCTTGGGGCGATGTATACTCTTTTACAACAAAATCCCAGAAAATATACAATATAAGACGTAAGTACACAAAGTTTAAAAACTTTATTAAACTAAGTTTGTATAAAGAGGGTTATTTTAATGTTAAGTAATTTATGGATGATAATAACCCCTAGGAAGGGTGATCGCTACAAAGCTATTTCTAATTTGTTTTGTGTTGTTAATTGTAACACGCATGATGATTGTAAGCTCTTATTTTTTTTAAAAACTAGTCCCGTTGAGTTTCTTGCTGGTTCTTCCCAGGACAAGTTTTTTGCGAACCAGTGGTAAATGAAAAAAAATGTCTTTCAATAAGTATTATTCATAATCTATATTGAATAAAAAAGTTTCTGTTTCTGTTTCGAGAGCTTACAGTTCGTAATTTTGTGTTCTTATTTTGTGACTCGGCTTTAACTTTTTGGACTGTTTCTTCTATAATAACTTTTTGTACGTAGTAGAGCCACGCTACATCTATATTATAGTTGTAGCACGAATGGGTCGGCTCAACCGGGGCAGGACCACGCGCTCACAGAATACCAGCGTAAAATAGCAGCGTAATGTTGCTGTGTTTCTTATGGTGAGTGTAGAGAACCGCGGAGACCCTTTTTACTAGAATCGAGGCATTCTATCTTAATCCTCTGAGGTGACAACGCATTTGCATTTTGATTCTTAATTGAGGATAAATATGTATGTTTATGGGCCATAGCATCCACTTACCATCAGGTGGACTGTGTGCTCGTTTGTCACCTAATGCTATAAAAAATATATTCGTTGAAGCATGTGCTCATATCACAAAGGATGATTGGGCAAAAGTGGTAGGAAAAACAAAAAAATTGATTATGGATGACTTTGAAGGAGACATTAATTTTGACTGCATTATTGAAAATCAAATGATACTTATTATAAACAACGACATCTCTACTAGTTGTACTGAAAGTGATTGAATAAATTTATTTATAATATTTATCAAAAAAAGGGCCAGCAGCATACTATATACTTCTTTACTAGTTTCAATCTTAAGTTTTTATAACTGTTCCTCTATAAATAAGCAGTAACAACAAATACGAAGAAACTGATAAATCTTGGGTTCTTGTGTTTTAAATTATCCGTTTTTAATTTATTCTGGTATTATTATCAAACCAAACTGTAAATGATTACTAACTCTAAATAATCGATATCGATTTTTTTAAGAATCGAATATTGTACGTTCCGATTTTTTGGTTGGCATGCTTGGTGCAATAAGTCTGACAGCTGTTAAAATGTATTTCTTAGATTTGGTTGACTATAATCATTATCAGGAATAAGACAGCGTACTGCATTTCACATTCAGTGAAGAGCAAATACAGTACGAACAACCGTAATATTATGGGCGCGCCACAATCAGACGCTGGTGTAGCGTGAACGACATAATTACATGATAACACCAAAGTATGCAAACCGACAGTAACAATACCCATCCCAATGTAACATAGGCAAGCCTCTCAGCAGCACGACCTTCCTGTCTTACACTAGAAGAACTACTACAACGAACAGAACCATGACACTTGTCTTACTTAGGCAGAATCTTAGTGTGGAGGTAATGTTTTACCCCAACGAGCATAACAACATCATCGTGAATCGTAGAATTACCGACTAATCCCTCTTTTTTTCTGAAAGTGTATGCAGTTGGCCCTTCCTACGAGTTATCGAGTGCAACGACTCCAGTCCCGAGGCTCCCCGTTTTACTCATGTGACCCCGGTCCCTGCTCTCGGAGTAAGGCTTCACTAGCTAGGGGTGAACTCGATGTGATTCAAGGGCCCCTAGATCCCTCTTAGTCGCCTGCGCGGTACTTTATACTGCTAGAACACACGAAGGAGATTACAGTGCTACCCTCATTTCTGCGTATTTTATTTTATTACCCTCATTCCGAACAATATAGTATCTAATTTGTAATTTATTCAATGTCACCGCCTCTATCAGTCTTTTTTAAACTTACTTACTTACTTATCTTCACGCACAATCCCTAACGGAGTAGCCAGAGAGAACAGATCGCAAAGTGTCACGATCCTTACGTACCTCTTTTGCTTCTTTCAGGTTCATTATCTTCTTCATACATGCACGTCTAGGTATCCGAGTACTCTTGGCCTTCCTCTCTTCGAGTAATTTGCTCACATGGTCTTCGACAGTTAGTCTCGGTCTACCTCGACACCTTTTAATATTTACTTTCGCGCTATATATTTTCTTCACAATTCGGTCTTCCCTCATTCGCTCAACGTGCCCAAACCATCGGAGTACATCCCTATAAATTTTTGTGATAAGGTCATCTTTCAATCCTGCCATATTGCGAATCTCTTCGTTTCTTTTCGTTTGCTATGGTGACGCCGCACATTTAACGAAGAGATCGCATCTCCACTGCATTCAACTTGCTTTTATGCTTCTTCTGGCATACCCAGGTTTCGCTGCCATATAACAAAGACGGTACCAACACTGCGTTATGTATTGCAAGGCGTGCACTCTTCACTACGCCTTGCCTTTTGACTAACGCATTCAGGGCACCACTGACTTTGTTCCCGGCAGCGACACGCCTGTCCACATCTAAATCACATCTTTCATCCCGGCTGAAAGCACTCCCCAAGTATACAATTTCATTTACCTGTTCTAGACATTCGTGATTTACCCATATTTCACATTTCGTTCTCTCCTCGTCCTTTTCAAATACCAGAGACCTTTAATTTCACATTCCTCTTTCATACACGTGACTAATGCCTGCAGTTCTGCTTCTGATGGTGCAATAAGCACTGCATCATCAGCATACAGCAGACAATTTACTTTAATGTCACCCAATTTCACACCCAAACAGCTATTTCTCAGCTCCTGTAAACAGCTGTCGAGATACAGTATGAACAGCCAGGAAGACATGACACAACCCTATTTTACGCCCGCTTGGACGCTAAACATGGGTGACAGGTCATGCCCTACCCGTACACAGGCTTTACAGTCATAGTAAAGTAAGTGCGCAGCCCTTAACAATCGACCATCCACACCATATTCCGGCAACAGTTCCCACATTTTCTTCCTTATAACCTTATCAAATGCTTTCTCCAGATCCACAAAAGCACAGAAAATCCTCTGGTTAACAGAAGTCAGAAGCTTTTTCGTGATTATGCGGAGAGAAAACATTTGATCCGTACATCCTATTCCAGGTTTAAATCCGCAGTCAAAATGTGAACCTTTACCTTTATATAAAGGCACAATGACCGCGGATCGCCAATCATCCGGGACACCTCCCTTCCGCCAGCACAAATTGCACAGCAGATGAAAGCTGCCCCAGACGCGAGGCCCACCGTACTTGACCATTTCAGCAGTAACTCTGTCTAGTGCCGCAGCCTTACCACATTTCAAACTTTGAATCGCACGTTCATTCTTTTTCATGCTGATGACCTCAGTTTCATTCATCATTCACGAGGTCCGTGTCTGGCGTGTCAGTCACGGCGTCACCCCCGGATCCTTCACTAAGATCATGACACGCATACATTTCTCTATAAAATTCGCTCCATCGCTGCATGCTGTCCGATTTTTCTGAGAGGACGTCATTGGTTTTCGAAAGCACTTTATTCATTCTTAAGGCTGTCGCACCACTCCGGGACCTTCCAACCTCTTTCCAGAAGAGTTTGGAGTTTTCCTTAAAGTTGTGCGACAACCTTTCGTCCGCTTCTATTCTACATCTTTCACGTACTTCCTCAATCAATGTCTTCGCATGAACTTTCTGCAGCTTATATCTTTCTTTCATCTTCTCTCTCATATGCTTATCGTTACTAGAGGCCAAGTAGTCTAACCATGCTTTTTTCTTCTTCTTTACAGCTTATCTCACTTCATCATTCCACCATGCATCTCTTCTTTTACTACTACTTCTTTTTGTCGTTCCACATACTTCTTCCGCTGCACTTCCATTCCATCCCTAAGGTTCTGCCACGTTCTTTCCACACATTCTTTTCTGCCATCGATGATGTCAAGCTTTTCGGCTACCCTCGTGTGATATTTGTCCCTAGTATCCGCTTCCTGAAGCTTTCACTTCGGATGCGACAGACCGACTGTGGTTCTGTTACTGCCGTCCGGTAGCGCCAACCCGCGAAAAAACCCCTAAATCTAGTAATAACAAGATAGTGATCCGTTCCCAGGTCAGCACCCCTGAACACTCGTGTATCCATCACCTGTTTTCGCAGTCGTTCATCCACCAGGAACAAATCAATCATACTTCTCTCATTCTTTCTTTCTCTAGTGTACATATGGATTTTCCTGTGATTAAACATAGTGTTCGTCACAAAAAGACCCTTTTCCTTGCATACAGCCATTATAAGCTTGCCAGCATCACCTACCCATCCATTCAAATCACCACATACAACAGTTCTTTCGTTTCCCTTAACCAAATCTAGAACTTCTCTTACATTCTCCCAAAACTCCTCCAGCTCAGCCCTGGACGACGAAGCTACCGGCGCATAAACAGCCAAAAGGAATAACTTCTTCAGTCCCAGTTTAAAGCGAACCCAGAGAAGTCTTGAGTTCACAACCTTATATTCAGTCACAAGATCGACCAACCGGGACGACAACAGCACCCCCACTCCTTGGCAGGCATTCTCGCTTTCCGGGACTCCGGACCATATAGCTAACGTCCCGCCAGGGAGCTCTTCAGTACCACTGCCTTTCCGTTTGGTCTCCGACATACACACGACATCTAATTCTCTTTTTTTCATTATTTCGATCAGCTCATTCGTCTTATCTCTCATGTCCCCTCTAACATTCCACGTGCCAACTCTGCACTCTGTCCTCCACCTTCCACGGTGTCGGGCTGTTGTTGACGGGTGGCGGTCCCCATCGCCGCTTTGCGCGCTGCATTCCACACCAACGCAGCTGTGTAGAATTGCAGCCCTGAAAAGGGCTGGCAGTGGTCGCGACGAGCATGCTTCTACAATGACCCCCTTTTTAAAACTTAGATTTGGAATACAGAAAAGAAATATGGCTGGATGAAAAGATATTATGGTCAGTACTTTTAAAATTAGTGCTGAATGCTGATGCGTTGTTTAAATGCCCATCATATTAGAAACGCCAAGGTATACATATTATATGTATGAATTATTATACCTATATGTAATATATAATGTAATATGAATTATTGTACCTCGGCGCGTATATATTTATATAAATTTATACACATTTTATAATAATTACGCATATATTACGATGCCGAGTTAACAATTTTTTTTGTATTATATTACATCTTTTTAATTAAATATTACGTTTCAACTAAATAAAATTATAACTAAATAAATAAATAAAATTAAAGTGTCTTTTTGTAATGTCAAAATAACAGCTTTTTTACTAAATGCTAATGAATGTATTACATATGAATTATGAACAATTTAAAAAAAATTGTATGTCTGTCTGTCCGTCTGTGTGTGCGTCTGTCTCCGTCAATGAATGAATGAATGATAAAAATTGTATGTCTGTCTGTCCGTCTGTGTGTGCGTCTGTCTCCGTCAATGAATGAATGAATGATGAAAATTGTATGTCTGTCTGTCCGTCTGTGTGTGCGTCTGTCTCCGTCAATGAATGAATGAATGATAAAAAAATTATCGTATGTCTGTATGTCCGTCTGTGTGTGCTTCTGTCTCCGTCAATGAATGAATGAATGATAAAAATTGTATGTGTGTATGTCCGTCTGTGTGTGCTTCTGTCTCCGTCAATGAATGAATGAATAATAAAAATTGTATGTCTGTATGTCCGTCTGTGTGTGCTTCTGTCTCCGTCAATGAATGAATGAATAATAAAAATTGTATGTCTGTCTGTCCGTCTGTGTGTGCGTCTGTCTCCGTCAATGAATGAATGAATGATAAAAATTGTATGTCTGTATGTCCGTCTGTGTGTGCTTCTGTCTCCGTCAATGAATGAATGAATGATAAAAATTGTATGTCTGTGTGTCCGTCTGTGTGTGCTTCTGTCTCCGTCAATGAATGAATGAATGATAAAAATTGTATGTCTGTCTGTCCGTCTGTGTGTGCGTCTGTCTCCGTCAATGAATGAATGAATGATAAAAATTGTATGTCTGTCTGTCCGTCTGTGTGTGCGTCTGTCTCCGTCAATGAATGAATGAATGATAAAAAACTCATTCATTCGTTATGTCTGTATCTGTTTTTTCCGGCTAATCTTTAATACGGCTGGACCGATTTTGATGGGAGTTTCACTGGCAACTGATGATATAAGGAGTAACTTAGGCTACTTTTATTTTAGAAAAAGAATTAGGGTTCCGCGCAGAAAAATTAACACTCATAAAATCCATCGTAATAAATTCCAACAACCCAAAAAAGCCCAACCAGATGGAAGCCCTCGGCAGGGGCAACCAAAGGGCCGAGGGCTAGGGGGAAAGCGAAAGAAACCGGCGGACGATGCGGGCGGTATGGCGGAGCACCGCCTTCTGCATTTGAGCCTGGAGCGGTCCGTCACGAAGTCCCAGTCACCTCAGATGCTCCGAGAGACTGACAGCGATTAACCCATACGCAAAGACGACTACAGGAATCATTTCGGTCGACAGACCACCCTACAAGTAGGTCACTCTTAAGCCAGGTCCAGATATTTAGTTTTCTTATCTGATTCGGCTTTCACTAGGTTCTCATCATTTAGAATGGTAATATCGACCAAAAATATTCTTGACTGTCCCCGGTCCATCAGCACAATATCAGGCTTATTCCCAAGAATAGTCCTGCCTGTGATGATGGCTCGGTCCCAGTAGAGCCTGGTGCGATCATTTTCGAGTACGGCTTCCAGCAAGTACTTATAATAAACCAGTTTCTGATCAACGAGACCGTATTTCAGAGCGAGCTCAGAGTTAGAAAGCGCCGAACAACCGGAGATGACATGCCTACATGACTCACCGGGATGGCGACAAGCTCAACAAATGTCGATGGTGCCATCCTTTAGGATGTATCTCCGATAGTTGGTGGTCTCAATAACCTGATTCTGTATTGCACAGACAAAACCCTCGGTTTCCCCGAAGAGGTTACCGGAACGTAGCCAGTTGAGGGAGGCGACCGTATCTACGAAGGGCTCATTTAGAGCCCTGTAGTACTTTCCGTGGAGCTCCTTCTCCTTCCATACGGTCTCCCGGTCGGAAATGCTAAGAACTGCTGGGTCCTGCCATTGCTCGTTGGCTAAGGATAGACGGGTAAGCCAATTATCACTAGAAATAACGTCATTATAAAATGGATCATCCGATCTCGCCAGGTAGTAAACACGGAGGCTGCACACTTCGCGATTATGCATGGTGAGCGCGCTTAAAAAGACTCATCCACCATGCTTTCGCGGCTAGTACAGTCTCATTACAGATGATCTTGGGTGATGCATTCTATGGGACGTCGTGGTAGTGCGGACTTTTCTATTCCAGGGCGTTAAGTTCAGTCTGAGTCCACCTGAGTGCAAGTCCACCATGCCAAAGGTATACATGAGGACAGGACCCAACCGTTATATGCGTCTGTCTTATTCACACCGGACAAAAGGCTGTTAAGGGTCACTTTTGTCCCTCCCTTCTGAAGCTGAAATCCCTTCCCGGAGCCTTCCAGTAAGGTACTGAGAGGGTTCAGAGAGAGGCAGAACTAGATTGAACTCTGACAATCGCCCTGGAAGATACCCCGTTTTATCCTTATGTGGTCAGCCGTCAGCTCCCAGATGACAAAGGATCGTACTCCATTGCCCCATACACTGCTCGAGGAAGTCTCTAACTGTACAGTCAACCTTGTACAGGACCCTCGAGGACCCTCTTTAGCCACGTATATATAGGGCACCAGGTCGAATGCCTTTCTGCAGTCTATCCAGGCGATGGATAAGTTTCGCCGCTTGCACTGAACCACTTTGCCAATGACCGCGTCCCGACATCTATTTTGAGTGCGTGACATCACCTGATTTAGCTCCAGGTGATGAGTGATTCTCGCACTCAAAATGGATGTCAGTGTCTTCTATATGGTGGGTAGACACGTAATGGGGTGGTATTTGCTCGGGTCTGTGGTATCCTGATCCTTTAGGAACAAAGTGAGTGATCCCAGTTGTGAATAGGCTCGGGAGCGACTTCTGGTCGACAGCCTCTTGAAACTGTCGAGCGAGCACAGCGTGACACACTACGAACCCCTTCAGCCAGTTGTGATGCAGCACGTCGAGTCCCGGACTCTTCCAGTTCGAGGCCCTACGGACCGCTTTAGCCACGCTTTACGGCGTTATGGTAACGGGGTCCATAGGCGTAACACTCGCACTCTGGCTTGCCACAACTTCCGTCCAAAGGCCCTCGCTGTGGTTTACGGACTCTGACCACAGGCCACGCCAGAATGCGACAGTGTCGGCCTGATCTGGTCCTGGGCCCGCTTCACATACCTTAAATCGCTCCAATAACTTATACGGCCTCTTCTGATCACTCTGGTAGAAGACGATTCTGGTTGAACCGCCTTAAACTTACACCGAGAGTGTATCGCTGAATCCGCTTCCCCCAAGCAGCGATTCTCTGATTCAAGTCATCTATGCACTCCATTAGTTTCTGCGTGATATCCAGCTGGGACAAACTGATATTTGTCCCAGCAAACGCCGTTCTAACGGTGCGCTAACTCTCGGCCTATTATTACCAGACCTGAAGCTTGTTAGTATGCCGATGAGGGCCCTTGCCTTTACGATACGGTCCTCAATTCTTTTTCTCCAGGTTAGGATGGCGCTACTTTGTCTAGGAGCCCGTCCAGCCGTGGGAAGTATGGCGCCAATAATACGGCAAACCGCCAGTTCAGCGCTAAAAAAATTGAGTCCGTCTCGCAAAGGTCCCGGCTGGCTTCCAAATAGGTCACCAGCATTGGGTTAAGAGCCCGCATAACAGCCCGATTCCGCTTGCGTGGGAGTGTGCGAGGAAATCGCGGTCGATTTTCGAAGGCGTTCTGCGTGTTTCCGACATCGCCTCTTCCAATACGCTCCTTATTCTCCCTAGTTCGTGGGAAACTATTCCGTCATCGTCTGATTCAACCACAGCTGTAATATCCACGACGGCATCCACGTAACAGCATCACGTCGTAGTCGTCCGAGTTCGGCGTCACCAAATATGTTGGAGCGCAGGATGACCGAACTCGGTCTGCAGGTTTTGCTCAGTGACGGTTAGAGATGGCCAGCTCTAGCAAAAAAAGCGATCCGAGTCCGATACGTTAACCTTTCAGTTTCTTCCCCTTTTACCCTAAAGTACGCCCGCAATGCGTTTACGTTCATTGTTTGTGGCCAACGCTTGCGGCGTGCTCCACCAGCAGCGGGTGCCGCTTGCTGAGTCCGAGAAGACCCAGTCGACATCAAGCCTTCTCTGGTGGGGGTGATGGATGCGGGGGGCTACTATGTGGTCTTGCAGCGCCCACTCACACTCGGCTGGCGACCCGCATTCTGTCGTGTCGTGCGCCAGCTTCAGACGCGCCCGGGCGACCTCCAGGCTGCGGCCCTGTGCGCACTATCTTTATATCCATCATCCATTTTTGGGCGTCAATTAACAGGAGACACCCAGGCCCGGCACCCTATCTTGTGCGGCCATAAGCACAAACGGGCTTTTGCACCCTGAGTTCTACCGAGGCACGGCGCGCACACCTCTTGGCAAGGCGCTGACTGACTGTTGTTTGAGTTTTGTCACTTTACTGTTCCGTCAGCGGGCGATGGGGTTTTCAATTCTCAACGCCTTGTACTTTTATTTATTATTATTATTATACTCTTTTGAGTGGTCTTATGAATATCACAAGTTTAAGTTAACAACTATAATGTTCTTTTATTAGGTACGTTAAAATCTGCATCCCCTATTATTTTCAATCTAAGAGATGGAACTTTTTCTATATAAATATTTAGGATTATCCCTAAAATATAACCTATTTAACGAAAAAATAATAATTTAAATTATTTTAACCGTTTCCGAGAAACTTGTGTATTACCTACCTATATTCTTTCATAAAAGCCATACGCATCGATTATACAAACATAGAACCTTCTAGTTTGTTTTATATTATACTAGCTGGCCAGGCAGACGTTGTTCTGCCTTTTCCGACGACTTTCCTGTAAAAAATCCTTAAATTCGCAATAAAAAAATTAAGGGTACTTATCGGGTTAAAAACACCCTATCTCTCAAGTTGGAAAAACTGCACACAGTGTGCAAAATTTCTTTGAAATCAGTTCAATAGTTTAGGAGTTCATCGCGGACAAACAACGTGACACGTAATTTTTATATATAAAGATTGTACGGCTCCGTGGGGCAGTGGTTTGGCAATGAGCTGCTGCGCGGGGTGCCGCGGGTTCGTATTAGGCATGGAACAAGTATTGTACTTGTACTTGTATGACCTACAAATAATCTGTTCCGTCTCTGTATGTTGGTCCCAGTTTGGTCCCAATTTATGTTTGTAAACTGCCACCACGATACAGGCGAAAATATTAGTGTGGAGGAAACGTTTTCTAACAAATAACTGTCAAAATCATCACAGCCTATAAGTATAAGTATATAGTAGGTATGTATATAGTATAAGTATAAATATTTTTGTTTGTTTGGTTTGGTTGACTAAGCAAAAAAAATTATGACTCCAGGCTGATTTATATTAAATTGACGTCTTTAGGTTATTTAAAAACAAACTGAAGTGATAAACAAGTTAGTGCAGCTCACGGATACCTTGCAAACAAAGAAGGCAGAGATACTGATGTGTCTTCACAACTGAGGCCTAAGATATAATTAATAACTCACAGCCTGTGAATCTTGCCCTCTATGCGCTTCAAAACAATTTTTTTTTATATTTTTTTTATAATAAGATGGCACCTACGCCACAGTGAGTACTACAAATTATAATAATAGTTTTTATGATAAACCTTCATAATATCGTATAATATTATTTTCTCTGTATTAACATTATTTTTGTGCGTGGTAGAGACACGCTGCAGCTATATTATGGTTGTGGCACGAATGGCTCGGCTCGACCGGGGAAGGACCACGCTCTCACAGAATATCAGCGTAAAATAGCTGCTTAATGCTGCTGTGTTACGTATGGTGAGCGTAGAGAACCGGATACCCTTTTTACTGAAAAAAAAGACATTTAATCGCAATCCTCCGGAGTGACAACGCATCTGCATTTTGATTCCTAATCGATGATAAATGTAGATGTCTATGGCCACAGCATCCACTTACCATCAGGTGGACTGTGTGCTCGTTTGTCACTCCGCATTCGATAAAAAATATATCGTGTAGTGTATACAAAGTTGCAAAGCATGGACATAACACAAAGTGCACTGATCACGAGTGTTATGTCGAAATCATTCGGCTGTCATTCAGTAACTAGTAATAATCAAAGTCAAGGTCATAATTATTTAAGATAATATAATATTAACATTGAAGATAAGATAATATAAAACGACTTCAAGTATTATTATCATTAGTTAGGGTTTATATTTATTTGGGAACACTGACATCACCCTTTCGTTTAAAAATGAAAATCGGCAAA